>CAMZMU010000041.1:51871580-52471580 GCA_947311845.1 Poa pratensis
AATGATACGTCCATTTTTGCATCACTATTTTATATCATAATTTACTGCTATTCATCGATATATTTCATATTTAGAAGTGTTACTTATGTTATTTTACCTATTTTGCATGTTTGATGAATAATGGAGAATTGGACACCGGTCAGGATTCTGCTGGAAAAAGCACCGTCGAGATGCACTATTTCTGAAGATCAATAAATCGAAGGAGACATATGGAAGTTCCTATTTTACCAGATGAGGAGGAGGCCAAAAGGGGAGGCTGAGAAGGGCCAAGGTGGGCCCTCCTCACCACTGGCGCGGGGCCCCCCCGCCGCGCCGCAGGTGGTTTGGGGGCCCTGGCCCACCTCAGCCGTTCCCCCTTCGCGTACTTGACCCCCTCGGAACCCTAACACACAGGGGGGCCATCGAAATATTCCGCCGCCTCCACGAGGCGGAAAACACCAGAGAGCGAAAAGCTCCCCTGCAGGAAGAAATCTGCCGGGGGAAATTCCCTCCCGGAGGGGGAAATCGTCGCCATCATCACCGTCATCGAGCTGGACTTCATCGGGATCATCATCATCATCTCCACCGCCAACACCATCATCACCGCCGCTGCACCCCGTCTCCGCTGTAACATCTAGGGCTGAATCTTGTCTATTTCATAGGGGAAACTCTCCCGGTGTTGATTACTCTTGTTATTGATGCTATTGGGTGAAACCATTGGACTAAGGTTTATGTTCAGATTGTTATTCATCATCATATCACCTCTGATCATGTTCCGTATGATGTCTTGTGAGTAGTTCGTTTAGTTCTTGAGGACATGGGAGAAGTCTTGATGTTAGTAGTGAACTATGTTGAGTAATATTTAATGGTTTGATGCTTAAGTTGTGGTGTTATTCTTCTAGTGGTGTCATGTGAACGTCGACTACATGATACTTCACCTTTATGGGCCTAGGGGAATGCATTGTGTATTCGTTTGCCAATTGTGGGGTTGCCGGAGTGACAGAAACCTGAACACCCGTTGGTATATCGATGCATGAGGGATAGCAGGATCTCAAAGTTTAAGGCTGTGGTTAGTTTATCTTAATTACTTTCTTGTATTTGCGGATGCTTGCAAGGGGTATAATCACAAGTATGTATTAGTCCTAGGAAGGGCGGTGCATTAGCATAGGTTCACCCACACAACACTTATCAAAACAATGAAGATTAATCAACTATATGAAGCGAAAGCACTTGACAATATTCCCGTGTGTCCTCAAGAACGTTTGGTCATTATAAGTACAACAACCGGCTTGTCCTTTGCTGTAGAAAGGATTGGGCCACTCGCTGCAACTATTATTACTGCATTTTATTTACTTGTACTTTATTTATCTGTCATATCAAAAACTCCTAAAAACTTGTCTGTGAGCATTTACAGTGAATCCTTCATCAAAACCGCTTGTCAACACCTTCTGCTCCTCGTTGGGTTCGACACTCTTATTTATCGAAAGTACTACGATACACCCCCTATACTTGTGGGTCATCAAGACTATTTTCTGGCGCCGTTGCCGGGGAGTGTAGCGCTATTGGTAAGTGGAATTGGTAAGGGAAACATTTATTGTACGTGCTGTTTTTATTTTTGCCTGCTGCTATATCTCATTATGGAGGGGTCTTCTCTTGAATTCCTATTTGGGAAAACAACTACCACTGCTAAGGTAGTAGAGGAGGCGCCAGATGAGCAGGTAATACCGTTCAAAATTCCTATGAAAATTGTTGAACGTGTCACAAATAACCGCTATGCAGGAGATGGAACTGTCCATCCTGGAGATCATTTGTTATTTCTGCATGAATTGTGCGAGTTATTTAAGTGTGCAGGTATCTCGATGGGAGAAGTTAAGAAGAAATTATTCTCTCTATCACTGTCTGGTAAAGCTGCACATTGGTATAAACTGCTGAAGAATGGGTATTCTCTTGGATGGGAGGAAATTGTACCTCTCTCCAAATTCTATCCTCCAAGTGAGATTCATAAGGATCGGAACCTCATATATAACTTCTGGCCCTATGATGGAGAGAGTATCGCTCAAGCGTGGGGGAGATTGAAGGCATTAATGCTCAAATGTCCCATTCATGAGCTTCCTGGTAATATTGTTATTGATAACTTTTATGCAAGACTCTCCTTTCAAGATAAAACTCTATTGGATACCACTTGTGCTGGATCGTTCACTCGTAATAAAGAAGAGTTTAAGTGGGACCTTCTTGATCGGATTCAGGAGAACACTGAAGGATGGGAGAATGACAAAGGTAGGGAGTCAGGTATAAGCTATGACTTTGAGTGTGTTAAAAAATTTTATGGATACTGATGATTATCGCAAAATTAGCACTACTTATGGTCTTGACTCTCAAATTGTTGCAAACTTTTATAAAGCCTTTGCTTCCTATTTCGGTTTGCCGAAGGAGGGTTTTAAAAATTATCATGAACCATATAAAGATGAATCTGTTTCTCATATATCTAAAGGTGTTGAGGTTAATGTTGTGATCGCATTATTCCAGAACCTTATATTGAAAAAGTTCCTTTTCCTAATAAGATTAAGGAACATACTATCATAACTGGTGTTGTTAGTAAAAGTAATAAGAAAACTACCAAACCTGATGAGCAAATAACTGTTGAACCTGTTGTAGCATTGGTTAAAGATCTTGTCACTGAAAATTTAGAAGATAGACACATTATCTTTTGTGAGGATGCTTCTAATATTGTCTCACATCCTAAAAGTTCTAGGAAGTCTAGTGTTCCTGTGCTTTCTGTTGGATAGGTGATCATTGCTATTATGGTTTATGTGATATTGGTGCAAGTTCTAGTGCTATTCCTTATGAGCTTTACAGGGAAATTATGCACGAAATTGCTCCTTGTAAACTTGAAGAGATTGATGTGGTTATTCAGCTTGCTAATAGGGAAACTATCTCTCCAATTGGTATCATTAGAGATGTCGAAGTCCTTTGTGGTAAGACTAAATACCCTGCTGATTTTCTTGTACTTGGGTCGGCTGCCAATGATAGTTGTCCTATTATTTTTGGTAGACCTTTTCTGAATACTTGTGGTGCTGTTATAGATGTAAGAAAGAGAAAATCTTTACTAAATTTGCTGGTGAATCTTATGAATTCAATTTCTCTAAATTTGCTAAAGCACCTTATGAAACTGAATTGCCTAGTGAGGATTTTGAAATTGCTCAACTTGCATCTATTGTTCTTGCTCCTAACAATGCTTTGCAGCAACATATGGAGAATCATGAAAGTGAGAACTTCAGGGAAGAAAGGAATGAGCTTGATGAAGTATTCCTTCGTCAACCTATGCTCAAACACAATTTACCTGTGGAAGATTTGGGTACCACAATGCCACCCAAGGAGGATCCTGTTTTTGATTTGAAACCTCTGCCTGATAATCTTAAATATGCTTATATTGATGATAAGAAAATATATCCTGTTATTATCAGCTCTAAACTTTCAGGTACAGAGGAGGAAAGGTTATTGGGAGTGTTGAGGAAACACCGCGGAGCTATGGGATATACTCTTGATGACCTGAAGGGAATTTCTCCTACTATATGTCAGCACGCCATCAACATGGAACCTGATGCAAAGCCTGTTGTTGAGCATCAGCGTCGTTTAATACCCAAGATGAAAGAAGTGGTAAGAAATGAGGTATTAAAACTTCTTGAAGCTGGTATTATTTATCCT
Source organism: Poa pratensis (assembly GCA_947311845.1). NCBI lineage: Eukaryota > Viridiplantae > Streptophyta > Magnoliopsida > Poales > Poaceae > Poa > Poa pratensis. The sequence continues at coordinate 51,875,265 of CAMZMU010000041.1, forward strand.
ATTGCTGATAGTAGATGGGTAAGTCCTGTGCATTGTGTTCCTAAGAAAGGAGGAATTACCGTTGTTCCTAATGAAAATGATGAACTAATTCCTCAAAGAGTAGTAGTTGGTTATAGATGTGCATTGATTTTAGAAAGGTTAACAAAGTAACTAAGAAAGATCATTATCCTTTGCCTTTTATTGATCAAATGCTTGAGAGGTTGTCCAAGAAAACTCACTTTTGTTTCCTTGATGGGTATTCTGGGTTTTCTCAAATTGCTGTGAGAGCGCAAGATCAAGAGAAAACTACTTTTACTTGTCCTTATGGAACTTATGCTTATAGACGTATGCCTTTTGGTTTATGTAATGCTCCTGCTACTTTTCAAAGATGCATGTCTGCTATTTTTCATGGCTTTTGTGAGGAAATTGTGGAAGTCTTCATGGACGATTTCTCCGTCTATGGAACTTCCTTTGATAATTGTTTGCACAACCTTGACAAAGTTTTGCAGAGATGTGAAGAAACTAGCCTTGTTCTTAATTGGGAGAAATGCCACTTTATGGTTAATGAAGGAATTGTTCTTGGACATAAAATTTCTGAAAGAGGTATTGAAGTTGATCGAGCTAAAGTGGAGGCAATTGAAAAGATGCCTTGTCCCAAAGATGTTAAAGGTATTCGTAGTATTCTTGGTCATGCTGGTTTTTATAGGAGGTTTATTAAAGATTTCTCTAAAATTTCCAAGCCTCTTACTAATCTTCTTCAAAAAGATGTACCCTTTGTTTTTGATGATGATTGTAAGGAAGCTTTTGAAACTTTGAAAAAGGCTTTAATCACCGCTCCTGTAGTTGAACCACCTGATTGGAATTTACCTTTTGAAATTATGTGTGATGCTAGTGATTATGCTGTAGGCGCTGTTCTTGGGCAGCGAGTAGATAAAAAGTTAAATGTTATTCATTATGCTAGTAAAACTCTTGATTCTGCTCAAAAGAATTATGCCACTACTGAAAAAGAATTTCTAGCTGTAGTTTTTGCTTGTGACAAATTTCGACCCTACATAGTTGATTCGAAAGTCACTATTCATACTGATCATGCTGCAATTAGATACCTTATGGAAAAGAAAGATGCTAAGCCAAGGCTTATTAGATGGGTACTTCTTTTGCAAGAATTTGATTTGCATATCATAGATAGAAAAGGTGCTGAAAATCCTGTTGCTGATAATTTGTCTAGATTGGAAAGCATTCCTTATGATCCTATTCCTGTTAATGATAGCTTTCCAAATGAACAATTGGCTGCAATAAGTGTAAGTTCGCGAGATAGTCCTTGGTATGCTGATTATGCTAACTTTATTGTTTCCAAGTACTTGCCTCCAACCTTTTCAGCTCAGCAAAGAAGGAAATTCTTTTATGACTTGCGGCATTACTTTTGGGATGACCCACACTTATATAAAGAAGGAGTCGATGGTATTATGCGAAGATGTGTTCCTGAATATGAACAACAGGAAATACTGAGGAAATGCCATGGAAGTGCTTATGGAGGGCATCACGCTGGAGATAGAACTGCGCAGAAAGTTCTACAATCAGGTTTTTATTGGCCTACCCTCTTTAAGGATGCAAGAAAGTTTATTTTATCTTGTGATGAATGTCAAAGGGTTGGTAATATCTCTAGACGCAATGAAATGCCTATGAGTTATTCTCTTGTTATTGAACCATTTGATTGTTGGGGATTCGACTTCATGGGTCCTTTTCCTTCTTCACAAGGTAATACTCATATACTTGTTGCTGTTGATTATGTCACTAAATGGGTAGAAGCTATACCTACTAAAAGTGCTGATGGTGAGACCTCTTTAAAAATGCTTCAAGATGTCATTTTTCCTAGGTTTGGTGTACCTAGATATCTTATGACTGATGGAGGTTCTCATTTTATCCATGGTGGTTTTAGAAAGACTCTTGCTAAATATGGTGTTAATCATAGAATTGCTTCAGCCTATCATCCTCAAACTAGTGGACAAGTAGAATTGTCAAATAGGGAGATTAAATCTATCTTGCAAAAGACTGTTAATAAATCTAGAAAAAATTGGGCTAGTAAGTTAAATGATGCTTTATGGGCTTATAGAACTGCTTATAAGAACCCCATGGGCATGTCTCCTTATAAAATGGTTTATGGTAAAGCTTGTCACTTGCCTTTAGAATTAGAACACAAAGCTTATTGGGCAGTGAGAGAACTTAATAGAGATTTTAAACTTGCCGGTGAGAAAAGGTTGTTGCATTAAGTTCTTTAGATGAATGGAGAAGTGAGGCTTATGAAAATGCTAGACTCTTTAAAGAAAAAGTTAAGAGATGGCATGATAGGAGAATTCTTAAAAGAGAATTTAATGTTGGTGAGAAAGTTCTATTGTATAGGTCTCGTCTCAGATTTTTTGCAGGAAAGTTACTCTCAAAATGGGAAGGACCATTTGTTATTGTGGAGGTGTATCGTTCAGGTGCAATAAAAATTGCTTCATTGAAAGATAACTCTACACAAGTGGTAAATGGTCAAAGACTCAAGCATTATATTTCTGGAGATTCTATTAATGAAGAGGTTGATACAATTAAAGTGGTGACTCCGGAAACTTTCATTGAAGAACATTTTTCTGGGACTGCAGAATTCGATTCGAATAGGTAACAGTTTCGGTAAGAAAAGTTTCGCGAATAACTTTCTAGAAGATATTTTCGTCGTTTTTATTAAATATGGAAAAATAAGAGACCGAACCGGATGGGAGACGGCACCCGTGGTGCCCAAACCATAGGTCGGCGCGGTGGGCCCCCCAGCCGCGCCGCCTGGTGGTTTGAGCACCCCGGAGCTCGTCTCCGATCAGGTTTCCTCCTGTACCTTCCTTATGTTGTAAAACTTTTTGCTATATAACTCACCCGAACCCCCGAGGTTCGTATCTCGCCTTTTCATCGTGTTTCGTTTCGAGCTGTTTCTGTCCAGATATTGTTTTCAGATCTAGAGCTGCCATGTCTTCATCGAAGCCTCCAAAGGACAGTTTCTTTGTGAACGTCGTCACCCCATACATGGATGAGCTGAAGATGCATCCCAAGGAGTCGCAGATGGTTGATGGAAAGCTGCGGACGGAAGACGTGCGAGGACCCAAAGGAGAAGGGAGCCTGGAAGCCAGGATGGAGAAGCTGGAGCAAGAGGTCTTCACATACAAAAAGCTGGCGGAACGTGAAGTGGGAGTCTTCCACTCAATGGTGTCCGCGCTGGTCGCTGAACATAAGAAGGAGACTGCACAACTCTGGGAAGACATATTTCACCTCATCAACACCACCAACAAACTGCAGGCGCAACTCTATGATCCAGAATCAAAACTGTGAGTATGAAACTCGGTTTAAAAACATAAGCGCTGCTGCTAGTTTCAGGATAATCGAAACCAAGTCGTCCTTTGTTGATGGGAAACCCCTTCCCTGGAAGTCTGATGATGAGGACAATTCACCACCACCACCGAAGGAGTAATTCATCATAAGTATTGGCATCCCCTTGGTTTGTTCCAAGCTTGGGGGAGTGCCGCGGTATCACATCATTATCTTTACCTTTTACTTTTCCATAAAGTCATATCGTGAGTAGGGAAGTTATCTTATATGATGGTTTGCAATGTGGAAGTATCTCTCTTTTAGTTGGTTATCTATGTATCCCTTGGTGTGAGTTGCCGTTATGAAATATTAATGAGAAGTTTTATCATTTACTTTCTGCATACTTTATTTTAGCTTGCAATTCTCTTTCATATTGATAACCTTGTTGTTAGTATAGGGATCACTTTTTAGAGCACCAAGTTAATCTTTTTGGTTTTGGCAAACTTAGCATTGGTCAGTAGTAGACAATACTTTGAGACTTAAGTAGAGAGAGGGAGTGCATGCAAATATATTATTCCATGATCTTTCTTTCTTTGTAGCTCATAAGCTTAGTATTCTTAAGTTAAACTATTTGTGCTTCTAAGGAAGATTGCATGATTATTCTTATCACTTGTATAATTGTTTGTATCCCTCAACTCTTATGCTTGCTACATAACCTTGCTAGCCAAAGACCTGTATCGAGAGGGAATGCTTCTCATACATCCAAACCTTGAGCCAAACCATTGCCATTCGAGTCCACCATAACTTCCTACTATATGGTATTTTGCGCCATTCCAAGTAAATACTTCATGTGCTACCTTTAAATTATTCAAAACTTATTACTCCTAGTTTTGTGTCACTGTTTATTAGCTCATGAGGGTTCTGTAGAGTTTCTCTAGCACTTTTGTCAAACAGACTTTCACCAATGGACTAGTGGCATATACACCGCTTATCCAACAATTTGCAAAAAGAGCTGGCAAATGGGGTGCCCAGTCCCAATTAACTACAACTTTCATTAATAATTCTCTTCACATGTTTTGCCCTGATTTATCAGTAAGCAACTTAATTTGCAAATAGACACTCCTCCATGGTATGTGAATGTTGGAAGGCACCCGAGGATTCGGTTAGCCATGGCTTGTGTAAGCAAAAGGTTGGGAGGAGTGTCAACTATAAAGAAACTAAAATACATGTGTAAACAAAAGAGAAGAGGGATGATCTACCTTGCTGGTAGAGATAACGTCCTTCATGGGAGCCGCTCTTGAAAGTCTGGTTGACAAGGGGTTAGTGTTCACTTTACTACGATTCGTTGACAACGACATACATAGCTCAAACAACTATTTTCATACTCTCTATATGCTTTGCAAAACTTAAAAGCTCTAGCACATGATTTAATCCCTGCTTCCCTCTGCGAAGGGCCTATCTTTTACATTATTGTTGAGTCAGTAAACCCATTCCTCTCTATCTCAAGCAAGCATTTGAGTTGTTGAGATCCAATTAGTTATATGTGTTGATACTTCTAATCATATCTCTCATTTCCTTGTTTCGCACAATAGCTTTTATCCGAATGAATATAACTTTGAAAGTTATCAATGACTGTAAGGAGACTGTTATGATTAAGGCATGTAAGTTCTGCTATATAAGCTCTGATATAAAGACTCTTCTCGAAAGATAAGTATGATCTGTTAATTGTTCTCTGACCAAGAGTTTAAGTTTGCCTTCACCAATCATGGTTCTCTTTATGCACTTCATCGTGGTTCCCTTTACTTATTTCAAGTTAGATTATATGAAGGGAAGTTGCTGTCTAGAATGACTTGTGTATCAATGAATGTGATGCTTCTTGTCCGTATTTTATTTATCGACACTTTGCTCCATAAACTTGTGGTCATGTTTACTGAGCTCAGTTTTCGCTTGGGGACAAGCGAGGTCTAAGCTTGGGGGGGTTGATACGTCCATTTTGCATCACTATTTTATATCATAATTTACTGCTATTCATCGATATATTTCATATTTAGAAGTGTTACTTATGTTATTTTACCTATTTTGCATGTTTGATGAATAATGGAGAATTGGACACCGGAGTCAGGATTCTGCTGGAAAAAGCACCGTCGAGATGCACTATTTCTGAAGATCAATAAATCGAAGGAGACATATGGAAGTTCCTATTTTACCAGAAGATGGAGGAGGCCAAAAGGGGAGCTGAGAAGGGCCAAGGTGGGCCCTCCTCACCCTGGCGCGGGGGCCCCCTGCCGCGCCGCAGGTGGTTTGGGGGCCCTGGCCCACCTCAGCCGTTCCCCCTTCGCGTACTTGACCCCCTCGGAACCCTAACACACGGGGACGGCCATCGAAATATTCCGCCGCCTCCACGAGGCGGAAAACACCAGAGAGCGAAAAGCTCCCCTGCAGGAAGAAATCTGCCGGGGGAAATTCCCTCCCGGAGGGGGAAATCGTCGCCATCATCACCGTCATCGAGCTGGACTTCATCGGGATCATCATCATCATCTCCACCGCCAACACCATCATCACCGCCGCTGCACCCGTCTCCGCTGTAACATCTAGGGCTGAATCTTGTCTATTTCATAGGGGAAACTCTCCCGGTGTTGATTACTCTTGTTATTGATGCTATTGGGTGAAACCATTGGACTAAGGTTTATGTTCAGATTGTTATTCATCATCATATCACCTCTGATCATGTTCCGTATGATGTCTTGTGAGTAGTTCGTTTAGTTCTTGAGGACATGGGAGAAGTCTTGATGTTAGTAGTGAACTATGTTGAGTAATATTTAATGGTTTGATGCTTAAGTTGTGGTGTTATTCTTCTAGTGGTGTCATGTGAACGTCGACTACATGATACTTCACCTTTATGGGCCTAGGGGAATGCATTGTGTATTCGTTTGCCAATTGTGGGGTTGCCGGAGTGACAGAAACCTGAACACCCGTTGGTATATCGATGCATGAGGGATAGCAGGATCTCAAAGTTTAAGGCTGTGGTTAGTTTATCTTAATTACTTTCTTGTATTTGCGGATGCTTGCAAGGGGTATAATCACAAGTATGTATTAGTCCTAGGAAGGGCGGTGCATTAGCATAGGTTCACCCACACAACACTTATCAAAACAATGAAGATTAATCAACTATATGAAGCGAAAGCACTTGACAATATCCCGTGTGTCCTCAAGAACGTTTGGTCATTATAAGTACAACAACCGGCTTGTCCTTTGCTGTAGAAAGGATTGGGCCACTCGCTGCAACTATTATTACTGCATTTTATTTACTTGTACTTTATTTATCTGTCATATCAAAAACTCCTAAAAACTTGTCTGTGAGCATTTACAGTGAATCCTTCATCAAAACCGCTTGTCAACACCTTCTGCTCCTCGTTGGGTTCGACACTCTTATTTATCGAAAGTACTACGATACACCCCCTATACTTGTGGGTCATCAGGTCGCAGCCTGGATACAACGGAGTATTTGAATCTTTCTCCAATTGCGCCAGCTTAAATTCCCTGTTAGTCGTCTTCCGAAGAAACAATTCTGTTAGATGAGGGTCCCGCATGACTGAAGTTAGCGGTGTCCGTGTGTCCTCCAGATCTTCTGGTGCCACATGATCATCATCCTCTTCTTCTGCTTCATCATGTTGCACGGGATCCGGATCAGGCTCTTCGTCTTTTTGCCCTCGTCGTTATTGTCTTGCAACCCTTGATCCTGATTATTTCCTTCCGGCGCACCATCATTTCCATCATGTTCTTCCTCATCTATTAACCAACGAGTGTGGCCATCCATGAAACCACGGAAGAGCAGGTGTTCCAGCAAAGTTCTGGTAAATGGACTGATGCCGACCTCGAGTTTGCATGCGCGACACAGACACTGTATATCTTTGCGTTTATTCTGCAGCATGTCTTTCATCGCATGTCTCAAGTATGTATTCATGACACGTTCAGTCATAATAACCATTATCACCTGCACGTTGTATAATCAAGACAATAATTAAGCACCATTTAATATTTTATCGGGTTTCATCAAAAAATTCGCCATGACCTTCCTACAAATAGGACCCAAGGAGAGTGCCAAAAGTTGCCGAAATGGAAAATGAATCAACATTCCGGCAGGGTATTGGCACCCTCATTAAATTTCACACATCACAAGACAAATTTATTCATCACAACTCAATTTCACACATTCCAAACCATTTTTCATCCAACATTTTTGCATGGTTACGGCGGGCGCATTTACCCGACCAAATTAATTTTAAGAATTTGCTTTTACTTATATCGATAAAAGATCACCTTAATAAGTTAAAACACACGTCAAAATAATCGCGGAAGTCGACCGAAGATGAAATCCAGATCTTGTGAGATATGAGTGACTTGAGTGGATTTCTTTTGGTCAAAGTAGGATGTGGGAGAGAGATCTAGAGGGATCTATCAACTAAATCACTTTTTGTTGGCTAAAAATGATTAATTTCATGGGGGAAAGGAGCCACAAATGGGGAAAACTCGAGCTAAGAGAGAAAGAGAGTGAAGTGCAATAAGTGAGCAAGAGGTGGTAGGTGCGGCCGCACTTATGTCACTTTCCCAGTTTACCGCTGGCGGACGTTCCAGTGTGCCCGCCAGCGGTACTGAACTGACCGCTGGCGGACGGTGCAGCCTGCCCGCCAGCGGTACTGGCACCTTTTTTCCCGCTGAGCTCAGCCGACGCAACTACCGCTGGCGGACCCTATTTACCGTCCGCCAACGGTCTATTAAGTACCTCTGGCGGGCACGTATTCTGTCCGCCAGCGGTAGTTTGCCCCGCCCCGTCCCAAATTTCTACTCCTACCGCTGGCGGGCAGAGTGGGCGTCCGCCAGCGGTACGTCCAGAACCAGTGGCGGACACGAAAAACCGCCCGCCAGCGGTCGAAGCGCTGGCGGACAGAAACGGCGTCCGCCAGCGGTATGCTGGTGGCTATAAGCCTTTTCCTACTAGTGAAACCATCATCCCTCGAGAAGTAGAGCATGCACGGGATTGCTGAAGAATTAACTTACCTGCTTGTACACTCTCGTCGCCGTAATCGCATCACGAAGCCGCCTCAGCCTTCTCTCTGCTCAGATCTGCAGCGCTTACCAACAAAAACTGATCAGAAATCAACCAAAAACGTGGACGCTAGAGACCAAACTACGGTGGAACTCACCAGCCCCGCCGTAGAAGCATCCATGCAGCGGTAAATCGTCGGCTGCGTCGCGGAACCACAGGAGAAATCGCTGGAGAGGGACATAGAGGAGTTCACAGACGAGAAAAGGGGAAATGAGCGGTGGTGGAGCAACTGACTGACCACTGTGTCCCATGAATCTCACAAATGGGGCTGGTATCGGGTCCACCCGCAAGGATCCGGTAAGAAAAATTAGTGCACGTCGAGGGAAAACCGGGTCCAGGTATGCACACGCACCCGATTGCAGAGAGGCCCTCGCGAGGACGCTCGGTACGTCGATGTGGTCTCCAACGCGAATCTGCAAGCGCCATATGGAATCAATCGCCAGGGCACGTTCCCTTACTAGAATAACCGATCATGTAGTAGTCATAACATAGGGTACATATAAATAATAAATAAAGTCTCATCAATCATACGTAGCCATGTATTCTCAATACATTTGTAACTAATTGCAATACGACTTCATACAACATCTTTTGTCCTACCCTCCCGTTTTAGAGGGGCCCATTTAAGAAACTTAGACTAATTATGGTACTCATTTTACAAAGCACCGGAGTAAAGCATTAATACTTAATGAATACATATAATGCTCAACTTATAGTCTTCCCTTAGATACCCCAATCATGTCACCGTGAGATCTCCAGCTCCGAACTAATAGCATGTGCATACAATTTGTAAATATTATTCAAAACAACCATTATATTCATGATAACATAAAGTGTTGAACTATGAAATCATGTCATTCGGCCCCTAGTTTCACGCATAGAGCACAAAGACGTCATATTAGCAACAATTTACCAACATAGTGGATAATAGTCATCATACCCTAATAATTCTAACATATGTTATATGAACGATCTCATCGCGATCCAATCCCGATCATCTCCTCTGCCTACAACAGGGAGGCCAGAATCATCCTCCAGATTAGCCCTCTGAAAAAGAGAACACAGGTTCGTAGCGGCTCTGTGCCGTGAACAGGAAAATTGAAGAGGTGTCGCGTTGTCTTCTCTAGGGAGGAAATTTTGGCCGAAGGGGTTCGAGAGGCGGCGCTCTAGGGCCCTAGGCGGGTGGGACCCGGGCTGGTACTGACGTGGCCACCTGGTGGCTCCACTCCGTCAGGTCTTCCGGCTCAATGAATATTTTCACTTAAAATAATTATTGGGATTGCGTACAGAATCTTTCGGGAAACTTTATTTCAGCACAAAAAAGACACCAAAACAATTATGCTGAAAATAACATTAGTCTGCATTAGTGCTATTCGGATCATGCAAAATAGAGAACAAAATCGTAGCAACGGTGTTTGGATAGATATGTTTTGGACATATCAGTAACTACAAGATTTAACCTAATATGTTGAATTTGGTTCAACATAATCGGTTTGGCGGTTTAGCTTGTAGGCTAATATAATTTTAAATATATGCGCATAATTAAACAATTACATTGAAATATGTAAAATTATGCGCTTAAAAGATGTCGACCAAGTGCGATCAAGCTACATTTATTCCCCCTTTCACTTAGATGGAAGGCTAAATAATGGTTGCTAGATTTACCTAAAGGCACGATTACTTATTGGGATAATTGATGCAATATTCTTATAACTAATTTTTTTCCACCTAAAAATCTATGCAAATTAAGACATTTGTAGTTCTATAAAAATGCTATTTTTTTCCATCTAGTCTCCAGTGTGATGACATCTGACAACAATAATGGAATACTTCTATAAATAGACACAACAAACATGGACATAACTCGGTTTCTTTAAATTCTTTTGAACTTTGAGAATTTCTTAACCAAACAAACAAGGAGCGATATAATACAAAATTTTAAGGCGAGGAGTAAAACTTACGGGATTAACCGGTCAATTATAATCTTTCACAATTAGAAAAACTCGTACAGTAGGATTTTTCTTGTACACCTAGAGCATCCCAACTTCATCAACATGTGACAATGTTTTGATTTCTGAAATACTTTTACAAATAAACATATCAAACTCTCACAATTTTACTGGTAAATAACAGCTATTTTAAGGTTAGCCGTGGCACCGATCTTACCAGTCCTCTCCGGTAAGATTTTCATACCAATTGCCAAAACGACGTCAACAACAACAATCACTCGCAACAGGAGCTAGCAAACAAGAGAAAGCTAAACTACAAAAGCAGAAAAAACCACAGTTTGTGTGAGTGCACTCTTCGGTTTTAAGATGTCTTTTTCCAAGTCCCAACCACTTCCGTTTTCAGATGGCTGCCTCTCGCAAATCCCAAACCACTGGGTCGGTACAAATGCGTCTTCAACGTTCTAGTCAAAAGTTCAGCTCAACCATTTAAACTCTGAGTAAGCAGTCAAAATTTAGACCGGTGCACACACGCATGGCTGATGCGCTGTTTACTTTGGTTATTTTACAGAGGACAAATTCTGATAACAATTGATTATGCTGACTGGAGCTATTCTGCCTAACAATAGATCTCTTCTTCATTGCGAGATTATGGGTAAAAGACGAGGATCTCAGGCATCATCAAATCCTGTGGATCCCTACCATAGTTTTAGCTGGATAAACCTACCGCTCCCAGAAAGTGTGCCCACCAACTCATTCCAGGGCACGAAACTAGTAACCCACGGTTTCCACTCAAAACCGTGCGTCGCCGCCACCTTTTCCTACCTATAAATACACGGCTTACCTCCTCATCTTCGAAGCAGACAACAGCAAGAACCCATCTCGTTTCACCCAGTAGCCATTTTGCTCCATCAAAGATCAGGAAGGAAAAGATGTCGTCGACCACGGTCACTGGTGCCAGCCTCGACCACAAGCTCGCCCTCGCCAAACGCTGTGCCAGAGGTAGTTGGGGTCGATTTCTGCAGTACATTACCAGCTCCAACTGTACTGAATACTGATCGATGTACGTTTTGCGGCATCGACTTTACACTGACACATTTTTATTTTTATCTTGTGATTAAGAGGCGACGCTCGCCGGAGCAAAGGCGGCAGCCGTCGCCACTGTCGCATCTGCAGTCCCAACGGTGAGCTCCTCTGAATTACCGAAGAATGTTCATGCATGCTTACTACAGTAGTATGACTGTTAATTTTTAGTAGTCACACACTCAGAAGCTGTTAATTATTATTACTGTTAACGTTTGTGCAGCTGGCGAGCGTGAGGATGCTGCCGTGGGCGAAGGCGAACCTGAACCCGACCGGGCAGGCACTCATCGTCTGCACCGTCGCCGGGATGGCCTACTTCGTCGCCGCCGACAAGAAGATCCTGTCGCTGGCGAGGAGACACTCGTACGAGCAGGCTCCCGACCACCTCAAAGACACCTCCTTCCATGGCGCCACCTCTCGTCCCCGTCCGGCATTCTTCAGGCCATGAGCTAGTGTTGCTGCTACTGCACCGTCGTCAATGCCATGTCCCAATAAAGTAGTGGTACTACTGATCGTCATATACTGTGACTATGGCAGTGGTTGGTGGTGTCCAAGCTCCACACTGTAGCCAGGGCAACTAGCTTGTACGGAGTATAATTTATAAACTGATGTCCAGTTGATTAATGACAAGAAGGTGCTCTCTGGTTTACTATCTACATTCTGAATTTTCAGTGTATCGATCATATCTTGCTCTCTCGAATCTCCGATGGGCACCGGATTCACAAAATAAAAAACAAGGGATAAATAGTAATCAACGTGGTCGATGTATTATCAGGAGGTGACAAGGCAAAAGCAAAATGTCAAAATTAGAATGACAAAATAGAAATGGACAAAAACTAGTGCGCCAAAAACATTTTTTTCCTTATGATGCATCGGTGCAGGACGTCACGCTCCGATTCGATGTAGCTTATCATTGCAACTTCATACATGGCCCTCGGACAGTCAGAGTCAGACTAACAAAAGATGGTATCTGGTGTCTCACTTATCTGAATCTATCAAGACTGTACCACACAAATGTGCTACAGGATGGTCGTCTTTTTTTACTTCGAACAAGTGTAATTGGTAGTTGGATCGGGATCATGATAAGATCAGACCCTAAAGGGACAAGAGGATAAGCTATCCGTACTTGTTCTGGCAGCCCACAGAGAGGGAAGGTGACGCTTTTGGTCTGGCCGGTATGAGCCGAAAACTGGGAGCGTTGCACTGATTCGGCCACTCGATCGCCAAAACGGAGGGCATATCGGCATGCATGGGCATACCCGCAGCACAATCTAGGCCACACAGCACCGTGTCACTCCTGAGTCTCTTCCCGGTCGCAAAAGCTTTCCATCCGACATGCAAAGTCTAGCTAAAGACACTCCCTGTCCCATTTTTTCTCTTTGAAACGGAGGTAATTTTCCTTTGACTCATCTCATTGATTAAATACGAGAACTGCAACGTTAATAAGCGGGAAATTGACAAAAAAACCTTCATAAATACCCCAGCGACCGTCATGCAACATGACAGCCCCGAGGACACACCCGTCGGCCGTCCCGTCCAATCTGGCTACCAGCCAATGCATGGCGGATGCAGCAGTAAACGGGTTGGCTGCCAAACTCAGAATTCATAGCATATCAGTTTTGTTTTTCAACACATGTAATACACATAAAAATAGGCTAAATTGGACTCCATACCAGTTTATAATATGCATTTGGCAAATCTGTTCAACCTATGTGGCTAACTATTGGTGTATTGAATAACGTAATTGGTGTGCATTCATTGATTGTCTTCCTTTTCTCTCTCCTAATTACTCATAAATTGACTAAATTGATGTGCATGCATTTATCGTCTTCCATTTTATCTCTCCTACTCCATCCGTTTAGGTTTATAAGTCCTCAACGTATACCTAGGCCATGTATTTAGGTAATATAATAAAATAATTTAAATACAAAAATTATACCATTAGAAAATATAAAGTCTGAATTTTCTAATTATATTTTTTTATAGTATATAAATCATATTATGTTGCTCAAATTTATGACCTAGGTGTATGTAGAGGACTTATAAACCTAACCGGAGGGAATAATTGCTCATTAAAGACTTAAATTGCATCTTATTTTTGAGAAAAAAAAATCTGGTTTTGTAATTGCATTCTATAAATCAGTATGGAGGGAGTACTAGATTATAAAATCTGTATATTTTAGGGGGTGCCATGACAACCCCACTAGAACCGCCTCTGCTATCAGCATTACACACACCGCCAAAAAAGTAGTTGTAGTTGTCTCGTTGAGGTTTGCCACACGTGGGCGGTTCGTCGTCACTCATTAATCTGGTGGCTCTGACTCTATTGAGGACCAAGCACCAAATATAACCACACCGTAATGGCCTCATGGAGCCCATTCTGCTGTATGCCAAACAGTTGACCCATCGCATGGAAATTTTGATGCCAAAGGTGTGTCATGTGTCCCCACACATATTTTGATGTGTGCAAAAATAATGTCCGCGCGATGTGCTAATTTACTCCTATACTATGTTCGTCGATGTCGCACACATATGCATATCGTATGCTGTATGGCAAGAGAATTAGGTCATCATACCACCGGAAACAACCCTCACTAGAGACGCTCCGACATCGCTGCATCTCCGTCGCTAGTGAAAACCGGTGATAGAATCTAGGCATATGGCGGCGGCTGGCTATGGCAACAGGGACAATAGGAGAAGGTGGAGGCAGCGACGATGACGTGAAGTGTGAGAAGGAGCAGCCATATGGGCGATAAGAGGGATTCCTTCCCACCATGTCGAGATGAGGATATTGAATGTGTGGTAGAGCGATAAAATCATAGATCTAGGAAAAATATAATGAATGTCCATATTTTAAGGGATTGAAAATGATGAATTTATTTAACCTCGGTAAACAAAACAATATAAGAACATGTTGAAGGTCGTCGAAGACATCAGCCCCAGTTCACTGAGTGACCAGAAGTTAAGGACACCGATGAGTTTGAGAGAATTGTGGAGTTGTACCAGGTCTGTTTCGTTTGCGCCCCCATCTCATCCTACAAAAATTGTTGATTTCAAATGAATTTTGTTTTGTTTGTTTGTTTCCAACGTTTTTGATATCTACTGCCAAATACTAGGAAGAATCTTTTGCACCTTAATTTTGGCAGTGCAAGTATAGGCGAGAACAATCCATGGGAAGCCTAGGTGTGTAAGATTATTTTTTACAGAGTAGGTCCGATAAATTTCTGGCCCGAAATATAATGGGTATGGGCTAGAGAGTGTCGATTTTCTCGGGTCACCATTAAGGCTCTGTTTGTTTCTAGAGTTTTTGTGCTGATTGGTGGGATAATCCTCTAGTGAATTGGGTGAAACCCCAAATTTCAAAACATCGTTTGTTTCCAGTGTATTTGATAGGTTTTACCCCCACCTTTCCCCAGAAATCACCAAACTCTAATTCATTTTCTCAATCCCACAGGGGATTCAATACACTACCCCACCTAGTGTATTGATCCTCAATCTCCTAGGGATTAGGTGAAGTTTGGGGTTTCACCAATCCATTAGAGCATCTCCACCCGGGGCCTCCGAACGACCCCCAAAGGTCCTTTGGGGGGCCGGACACGAAAACCGCCACCAGCGGCACCCCCAAAGACTCGCCCCGAGCGATTTTGTGTCCGACACCCCCAATAGGGCCTCCAAGTTTGGAGGCCCTCCAGGGGGTGCCAGACATTGACCGGACATGGCCTCCGACAGGTGTGCCCCACCCGTCATAGACGTAGGGGCGCGAGGAGGTGCTGTAAATTGCGCCGTGCAGGAGGTCGTTCCGCCCGCGTTAATGGCGACGCGTTTCTGCAGGAGATGAAGCGACGGACGGCGAGGCGTCTGCGGCACGCCTCGCAATTACGCCGGCGCCCAGGCTTTCCCGGCTTCCAAGCGTCGGCGTGGCCGAATCGCGTCGCCGCCACATAACTCCGACGCGACGCGTGCTCACCCACCCGCCGCTTCCGTCCAACGCCAACGCTTCCCGCCCCTCCATTTTCCGCCCCCTCCCCGCTTATATAACACTCCTCCGCCGTGCAGCCTCACCACACCACCACTCGCCGTAGTTTCGCCGCCTCCAAACCACCTGGTCCACCCTCACCCAGGCAGCGCGCCGCGCTCACCCTCTGGGGCAGGAGCATGAGCCGGAGCAGGCGCTCCAGCCTGTCGTCGACGAGGCGCCCTTCGATTGGGCGGACGTCGACGACATCGACGTGGAGGAGCAGGAGGAGCAGGAGCCGCAGGAGGATCCTTACCCTGGGCAGTCGCCGCCTCCGGAGCAGGAGCCGGTGCAGGAGCAGGAGCCGGCGCCGGAGCAGGAGCTGTCGCCGCCGCTGTGGCCCGACCAGGTGGTCGCCGTGAACTCCTTCGACACCTGGCGCGCCGAGCAGGCGGCCAACCAGCTCAGGCTCGCCTACGAGGCGGTTGGCAACGCCGTCGAGGCCGCCATCCTGAAGGCCTCCATCGCGACCGCGGAGCGAGACGTTCGCTGCCGCGCCTTCATGGCCGCCGAGCGCGCGGCGTACGCGGACCTCAACGCCGTGGCCGCGGAGCGGGAGAATCTGGCCTTGATGGAGGCCGCCCAGCAGGCGGCTCACGAGGAGCTGAACCGGATGCGCGAGACGAGGCAGGCAGCAGCTGCGAGGGATGCCGAGCGCGAGAGGGCTGCCAGAAATGGCATGCGCCGGGCGGCGAGCACGCTCCGGCAGGAGAGGCGTGTCCGCTCGCGCCTAGCCCAGGAGAGCCAGAAGGCCTCCCTGGCAGGACAAGCGCCCCGCCACGACGACGAGGCAGGCCAGGGCGGCGGAGTTTAGATTAGGTTTACATTTCAATCGTTTAGTTTATATTTGTATCGTTTAAATTTGAATCGCTTAAATTTCATGTTGCTCGCAAGGTGTTTGGATCATGGCCGGCACCTCGGACCGTTTGGGGGTGGGCCTTTGGGGGTGCCGTTGTGGCGGCCTCCAAATGTTGCCCGGACACATGTCCGGCAACCCCCAAAGGAGGCCCAATTGGGGGGTGCCGGACACCGATTTAGAGGCCCCCGGTGGAGATGCTCTTAGAGGATTATCCCCACCAATCACCACAAAAATTACAAAAATGCTTTCGTAAGAGGTTTCGGTACGACCGTTTGGCTTTACTAGTAGCCTTGCACGTGCACGCACGTCTTGACAAGATACACTTGTTCAGTTGAATGGAACATTTTAGTTTTTGTATATCATGCATAAGCTAATACATATCATATAAGTTAAAAGCATATTATATATATGATATACGTCAAAGAAGTATCAGTA
The DNA here is from genome assembly GCA_947311845.1 of Poa pratensis. Classification (NCBI taxonomy): domain Eukaryota; kingdom Viridiplantae; phylum Streptophyta; class Magnoliopsida; order Poales; family Poaceae; genus Poa; species Poa pratensis. Next base: position 51,892,019 of record CAMZMU010000041.1, read on the forward strand.
TATTTTTTAAGCTCATGCCATTGATGACAGTCGAACAAATAATCCATGAAAGCAGCTTTCATCTTAGGCCATAATTTTTTCTTTGGATGAATCATATAGTACATGAACTCCCAATTAATCTGTTGGCCAAGCTACTCCCATGGGTGGCTGGGTGCATATGTCGCTGGAAGCGCGACCAGGACAACTCGCGAAAGGTACTTGAGGAGATACAATTAGTTTCGCCCACCAAGTCAGGTGATAACCCGTGTAAAGAATACATTCATAATCATATAATTTCTCCACTACTTAATTCATCGCCAAGTTATATTTAAGGAGAGGCTACAGATGGTTTAGTGAATAAATACAGTAAAAGGGATGTAAGAAACCTTAAAAATTTCTTCAACAAAAGATTCTTTAGGCACTGATGGCGGCTCACTCTCTGTCACAACCACTTTGTCACCACCGCTGATGACGGCTTCATATTACTCAATGCACCGCAGGAACCAATAACTGGGATGTTATAAAATACAGTAAGATGTAGTATACCATGAACGCTTCTTCAGTGGCGCCTGAAATGGCAGAAAATCAGATAAAAATGACACAGTAATTAGAACAAAACAAGCACATATCCTAGCCTCTCCTTAAATATGATATACAGGTCTGTTATTGCAGAAAGTTACCCCATCCTGACACTTTCTTTTGATATATTTATATTAGATACAACTCTTCAGAAAAATCATGATTGGACGGTTATCTTAGCTGGAGCATTATACGTGTTATTCAGTAAGCAAACTGAAATACCTGAAGTGTTCGACCATAAGACATAAATGGTCATCCTAAGCTTCGTATGTCAACGCAGCCAAGCGTAATTATAATCCGACTTGCTGGATGGAAAAGATTGCCTCTTATACTCTGACTGAAAGCAACCAATTCAATTTTGTTAGATAGAGCTTGATTGCATGAATATGATTCTGAAACTGACCTTTTCAATAAACAGATTTTAAGGAAAATGAAGTACAAAATTGGTTGGAGATGATTTTACAATTCATATATGCAGCTAAACAAAATAAAAACCATCTGTAGCCTCTCCTTAAATATAACTTGGCGATGAATTCATAGAGATATATATGTGAAACCACATGATACAAGAAATGAAGAAAGTATGCAAAGAGATTAGTCCGATGTGCATAACCTGCAATTAATATGGATGATTTGACAGCGAGATTTGCCATGTCCTTGCTGAAGACGTACAATAGTTCTCCTTCCACTGAAACCTATACAGACGTCGCAAAACAATTTCACGCTCAGATCGTCGCGGACCGACAGCTAGCCACAAAGTATGTAGGAGCAGTAAGATAAGAGAGGACCACCTTTAGGAAGACCCTGTGTCCACCGTGAATGCCTGAAGCACGTGCTCCGCCTTATCACTATGCAGGCCGTTGCGGGAGGCGACGTCGCCGGTGATGACGCGACTGCGGAAGTGGCCGACGACGTCCATGGCGCTGACGCGCAAGTATGCGGGAGGCGGTCGGTCTACACGACGCAGACGGTCGCGCAAAACTTGACGCCTCGATGGTGCCTGCTTGTGATGGAGGGGCACCACGGTGAGCGGGCCGTGAGCGACGTGGAGATGGCCGTGAGGCATAGGATTGGACAGGGAAGAGGATGGAGGAATATGTCGTGGCGAGGGGGCATGCGGTGGCATGAGGAGGCCGGCAACGGCGGAGCTTTAAGAGGGAGGGATATGGCGGCGGCTGCAGCCATGGATGGTGTCTAGCGCGAGGACCATAAAGAACAAATCGGGAGAGGAGAGGAAATAACGCACCAAGGTTGGCGCAACATGCCAAGATAGTGACAACAGTGAACCTGTCTGGCTCAACTTGTTGCATCTGCATGTCTCAAAACAACGACAGTGCCTCTTCGAAACATCCGTGTTGCACGCAGGCATTGATCATGGCAGTCCACATAATTAAATCCTTCTCCGCGCACTGATAGAAGAGTACTCTCGCCTTGTCTAGCTGCCCGGCTAAGCCATATCCCGACACAAGTATAGTCCAAGAAATGATGTTCCTCGCCGGCATTTGTTCGAACAATTTCGCCGCCTCTTCCAAGCAACCATTCTTCATGTACATTCCAGCAGTGCATTTGCAACTGGAAGGCTGAACCAATGACCCCATCTATGTAGGCATGAATCCTCCTTCCTAAGCTCAGTTCACCGGCTCTGGAACACGCAGTCAATGCAGTCACCAACGTCACCGTATCGGGTATGAGACCGCTCCTTTCCATCTCCTCGGCCAAAGAAATCCATGCGGTGTACCGGCCACACCTGACATAGCACCTGATCATCATATTCCAAACCACCAGTGCCCTGTGTGGCATTTCGTCGAACAGATTCCGTGCGACGTCCGCGCGGCCCAGCAGCATCGTGTACATGTCCATCAGCGAGCTGGCCGTGTACGCGTCCCACCGGAAGCCGGTCTTCACGGCCGCCGCGTGCGCCTCGCGCCCCTCGACCGATAGCTTGAGCACCTCGACGGCCCTGAGCACGAACGGGTAGGTGAAGCGCCCTCGGAGGTCGTAGTAGACCGCCATGACACGGGCGAAGCTGCCGCGCCTCGCGAGGGTCCTGATCAGCAGGTTGCATTCGCGCAGCGGCATGCCGTGGTGGCACGCCGTCGCCATCCTGGGCGTGTGGCGGCGACGCGGAACGCGTGGAGGTCGCTGGCCAAGATGGAATTTTTAGGTGCCGTGTACAAATAGTAGTCAGCGATAAGAAGGCTCGAGGAGTTGGGAGAAGCGATGGCTGCTGAGATGGGTAAGCGGGTGGCCTTGGTGGTGGGAGGGAGCGTGGCGGGCCTGGCCTGCGCGCAGGCGGCGACGGAGGCGGGGTGGGAGGCGGTTGTGCTGGAGAAGGCGGCGGGGCCGGCGGCCGGAGGCGGCACGGGCGCCGGGCTGGGACTTGATGCGCAGTCTATGGAGACCCTCGCCCGCTGGATCTCTGGGTGGGGTCTCGACGCGGCCACGCTGCCGCTCGCCGTCGACCTGGTAAGCGCCTCCGTCCTCCCCGATTGGACATTAACAACTCGGCCTGCGGAGGGGTACGCGGACGTGGGGCGGGGAACTTGGCAGGAAAATTCTCTGCCGGTCGACAGGATGGATCTGGGCCGTTGCATCGGGGAGTTGTTGATGAAATTGATCTGTGTCATTTGATCCGTTTTAGTGGGTTGGATCCGATGGTCCTGAGTGACCCGTGTACACATTGGATGGGTGCACCTAGCGAAACTAAAGTTTGCTCTTTTATAAGTTTTTTTTTGACACTATGCTCTTTTATATTATAAGTAGTGGAGAAGATTTATAAAGCGGCACCAAAGAATCGTGCAATTATCCAGCCCAACTAGCCCATTTCGATGTGGTACGCGATCATTCTGCAAAAAAAAAAAAAAAGAGCTGCGCGGCGACAACGACGTGTGGAGGTCGGCGACAGCTCAGTGATGCACGCTCTCGGCGGTGGCTCCGGCTGCGGTCTGCGGAGGCGTCGATGGGTTCGCAATGGAGGACGCGCGAATTGGGTGACACCTCTTGGAGACCGGCTCCGCCGGCCTAATCGGCGGCGACCGGATCTGGTTGCCCCGCCGTCAGGGGCTGCTGCTCCGCATCGCGTCGAGGGGGAAGAAGAAGGCGAAGCGATGGTCCAAGATTGCCCGAGTCCAAGCCTCCGCGCCCGCGAGCCAAACAAGCTTCAGGCAAATTTGCTCCAGGTAATCACTGCCAGACCTGCTATGTGCCATAACCCTCTCTTTTTTAGACTTCAACAGGAAGATGGAGATAAAGGGCAAAGTCCCACACCCTTTTTGGTAGATTCTTGGCTCCGTGCTGCTTTCCAAGTGATAAGAGATGAGGGAATTTTTTCGAATGGACTAAATTAACGAGTTCGGATTGAGAAAAAGGGAATAAAGTTCCTCATCAATAGTGCTTTACATATCTCGAACCTGCAGCATCTAGATAAACGTCATTGTCATTTCAAGATGAATCGTATTTGCATATTTCGAAGCAAATACGGGCTCTCTAAAATGGCTGTGGCGCGTGCTTTGCACATGAGCTCCCTTTGAGGGAACATGGAATAATATTCCTTGGGGACGCGGGGGATCAACCTTTGGAAATCATAATTGAATTGGAATTATAGCCTTGGAATCCTTTTACTTTATTGGGAAAGCAGCGTACGGTTTAGCCGCAGTATGGACTGAACTTCACCTTCACCAGATCAGTACACATTCATAGGAAAAGGTTTATTAGATTAGATCTTCACCTGTTAGTCTTCGATTTGATTTGCTTCGTCGACGACATCCTATGGATCGTGAACCAACATGATCTAGTGGAAACAGTCTTTCCGTTCGCACTTCTGTGTGGAATTGATTCCTCTGCAAGGCAGCAACGCAAGAAGCATCAGACTCAGTCATGCTCTTGCTCTACCGTTTATGGGCGCTAGAGCACCCAAGTCCCAAAAAAAAAGTTGTATGATAAATGCTAACTGAGTGTTCTCTCTGTTGTGAAGGGAACACCCTGTTGGTATGTCTACACTTGATTGGTGCGAGCGTGGACAGAGATATGTTGATATTTTTCATGGTGGTTGGCCTGGAAAATTAACGTTTGATCCAATGAATACTATTTCATGTAATTATAAGCTGGTAACTCCACTGCAACAAATCATTGCCCATATATGTTACAAAAGAGTAATTGCTGCAGGAATAAATATATTGGATTTCATCAAAGTATGTTTATTCTAGATTAAAATCACGGAAGAACTTGTAAGGTAGTCAACTGGAGCAATCGAATTTTAAGTAATATGTAAAAACAACGTGGGAAGACGTGAATCACTTTTTCTCATTAATTGAGTTTCTATAGTACATGTATGCATATATTTTAATTGAGTTTCTATAGTATATGTATGCATATATTACCCACCTGCTCTTATTTGGCCTCTAAGCAACAAGTTTTGAAATTTGAACAGAGGAAAAGAATGGAAATACTAACTTAGGGCAGTCCCAACAGATACTTTTCGTGCAAATAGAACAGTACGGGTAGCTGACTAGAAGTGAACATGGAACCTCTTGAATTATTGCGGAAAGGTGTGATTTGGGAGAATATATGTAGATCACAATGGGCTGTGAATGCCTATAGATGATGCACGTATGTGGAGAATTGATTCTGAGAGGCTATATATATTTAACCCAATAATACAATCTGCCCTGGCATACAGTGCGAACACTAAGCTAACTTTAGTACTATCTTTGGGAGGTTGCTCAGCATCTAGAATGGACAAGACTTGTTAATACTCAATTTAATTAGCAATTGGGAAATATTAACCGGAGGGAACTAGCCCTTCCTTTATCTCTTGTTCACCTTTTGCCCTTGAAGTAATAAGCCTGCTAAGTGCTGACATACTAATAGCTTAATTGAAAAGTTGAACTTATCGCCATAAATCTTCTAGAGCATTTTCTTAAAAGTTACATATGTACATTTTGGCACCTTCATTCCTACCATCGTGCACTACAGAACAGAGAACGACAAAGATCCAATGTGTTAAACTTATATTTAAGCGAGACTATATGTTATACATAGCTGCATTCTTCACAGAGCTGACCATTTAGGAAGCGGATAGTAGAAGTCAAAGCACATTTACTATTTACAGACATATAACAGTGTGATTTCATAAATGCAGTATTTACAAGTTTTGCATTGAGTTCTTACATCATGCATAATGGGGAAAATAGCTAAGAGAAAGGATAATTTAAACATGTCAGTTGAGCTGATAATTTCTCTTAGCGTTATGTATGATTCAGAAATAAATTTACATTGCATGTGAATTTTCTTAATTGTAATACATAGTATCCTTTCTTGATGCTCCTTCTGCTCTATCTTTTGAACTCCTCAAGTGATATGGCACTTCTGTATAAAGTGGGAACACTAGAACTTCTACTAGCCACATGAAGTGTGCATTATTGCTAGATCTGCACCTCCCCAGGTATATATTTGTTGGAAGGGTCAAAGTCGTGAGAATATATTCTTGGATATATTCTTAGTTCCTTTGCATCTATGTCTTCCAAATTTATCATTGCTAATTAGCATGGTAAGTTAAGCAAAAAGAATCCTAAAATAATGGATCCAGGAGAAAGAGAAAAGGTGGCCAAGAACATATGGCAGAAAATAACTTCACTTGAATGTAGCCGTATCCACAAATGAAAGTCACTTGAATGTAGCCGTATCCACAAAAGGTGGCCAAGAACATATTTTGTAGTTTTAATTAATTAACCGTGTTGTAACGAAAACTAATTAACCCTTGAAGCAGCTTACTTGGTAACATAGTTATATGAAAGACTGGTTTAGCATATAGTACTTGCATGTGTTCTCCAACCAGTAATTTATTATTTTAACTGGTTTAGCATATATCTGCATGCCCCGCAGACACCAGTCTCATGTGTCACCTTTGCACCCTTTGGTGCCTTGCTGCCTGCCTGCACATTTGGAACTGGACTACGCTATAGCCCTAACTTGAGATTCATGTCATAGTTTTGAAAACGTTGAGTTATCCATGCTAATGAAGAACATATTTGGGTGCATCTAATTTGAGATATTTGTGTGCATTGTCTTCCTTCTAACTAGTTGTGCAAATGTCCGCCACTCAAAAGGCACTTTAACTTTTTTTGGTAAGGCACTTAACTGAATTGCATAAATATGATATTGATGCTACTGAGACAAATATTGGTTTTTGGTGTAGTTACTTATAGCAGTTATTGCATTTAGTTTTGCAGGAATCAGTAATACATATTCAGTAGTAATATTCCATGGTGTAGACTCGAGATGTAACACTAAAATCATCATATCTTTGGCATCACTTCCCTGCCGTGCTCTTTATTGTTGGCTCCTCTTCCCCCTTCCTTTTTCTCCACTCGCCCCCTTGTTCAATTTGGATAGCTCAGTTAGAAAGGCTAAGACCGGAGCATCTCCATGCCTCCACGGCCCACTCCGGATTCGCAATTATTGAGGCGCCTTCACTATAAAAAGGCAGCCATCCACAAGAAGTAAGAACACGGCAAACAAGCAAGCACACAACAAGCAAGCGCACAACAAGGACAAGACAACAACTGAAAATCCTAGTACTAAACCAAAAGTTTTCACAGGGTATGTGTCCATTCCTGCTCCTCTCTTGTTCTGTTTGGACAATTTCGTTAGACCAAGTTCCTGTTGTTCTTGTGTCCAATCTATCAGAGTGGGACCATTTAATTGCATGTATAATCTTCTTCAGAAAGTCCATATTAATCTTATTGTGGCTATTAATCTATTAATAATTGCTAAAAAACTTGTTTGCAAGATCAAGTTTCATGCCTTTGATCCTAGATGTATAGCTTCGTTTTATTCTTTCATAGATGGAATAACTAGTTTTTCCGTGCTCCTTGTGGCTAGTTTTCATCTTCTCTTTTGCATAGCTTTATCTTCTTTCCTTCCTAGTGGGAGACTACTAATGTATATAGTGCTGACTTAGCCGGTTAGGCAAACTATGATTTATTGATTTCTCTGTGCATCCTGTCTTGACTGGATATATTCATTCTTTTTAGTTTCTAAACACATCTTCCTTGTAGCTGGCTGCTTAGACCATAATCACATTGGGTCAGGACATATATATGTAAATGTATATAATGATCACGCCACAATGTTTCTGTAATACATCTATGCTCATACCACACATATATGGAGCAATGTGCTCAGGAATAACTAACAATACTTATGGTATAACTTTTGTTTAGTTCTCTTTACTTCATCTACAACTTGACATATCCATGCATGCATGTATACAGGGCTAACTGCGAATGAACACCCAGAGGAAGCCTGGAGACTGGAACTGCTACTCTTGCCAGCACCTCAACTTCAGCCGTCGTGACTACTGCCAGCGCTGTCGTGTGACACGATCGGATCTGCAACTGGGAGACGGCCACGAGATAGGTGGCGTTTTGACCTCCCTGGACGTTCGCCCTGGTGACTGGTACTGCAACTGCGGCTATCACAACTTCGCGAGCCGTTCAAGCTGTCTCAAGTGCGGCACCATCGTGAGGGACTTCCCAGCAGGCCAAGGTGGCGCTGGCGCTGCTGAGAGTGGTGGAGTTCGTGCTGGGTGGAAAACAGGCGATTGGATATGCACAAGGTGAACTATAGCTATTCTATTTACTTGGAACGTAGTTGCGAGCTACTACCATTGTGTGTATATGCCATATGCTATGCATGCCAAGAAATAGTTACATGTTAGGCGTACACTTTTTGCTATTGACATATAACTAAACAACATTATTTCTATAACTTAATCTTGTATGGTAGATTGAATCTTGTTGTGACACTTCTTTTTGTTTATGTTTGTCTATTTTTCCCAGGCCTGGTTGTAATGTCCACAACTTTGCAAGTAGGGTTGAGTGCTTTAGGTGCAATGCACTTAGGGAAGCAGGTATATTTTATCTTTTTCAATTTGCAAGCTATGCTATTGTTCCGTGCCTTTGCTTTGACTCTTTGCTCGAAGACATACACCTTTGCTTCAAATCTGCATGCAGTGGTTCATACAAAAGAGCTTAAAAAACTGACAACATGATTAGTTACAATTAAAATTACTTATAGCTATCGAGTCAATCAATCATGAAGACATTCGTTCGCGCTGCAGTTCACAGATCTTATCTCAACATCTAGTTTGTGAGCTAAAATAGAATTGTTCTGTTGTACCAAATATGCAGGCACCGGGAACTAAGGACCAGCCAGGCCGACCGATACCGAGAGGTGGGACGAGCCGGCCAAGGATGAGACCTACTGTCGTGACACTCAGAAGCTGCGATCCAGAAAGAATAAACTTACATAGTAGTATGAATGCTCTATTGGTACTAAGTGTTGTGCTACTATTACTGCATGGTTCCGAGGGCGGGAGAAATGCCCTTCGCTTCCAAATTGTATTGTATGCGTGGTCTAGTCGCGCCTCTTTCACACTGCTCCGGTTGTTGCTGAAATTGTACGGCTCGGTGTGCTTGAATTATTATTCTTAAGCATCCTTATAAGTATTGTGTAACAGTTTTTGTGCTTCTGTTCTTGCTTCTTTGCGCGCGTTACTTGCCAAAAACTATGATCCCTTCATGCTCTTTACGGAAACCCGGGGTGTACATCCTTATAGTAATGCTAGCTGTTGTTGGTGTGATTAGGCTTGTCAAGACCTTTTTCATTCATGCTCCTATTTGGTTACTAGGAGGTTCTCAGCACACTTTTCTGATCTCTTAAACATCCTTGTTGATAAATGGTGCAGATTATTTGCATGTTATAGCGTGCATGGCTGAGGTTCTTGTGAGGTTTGTCTAGCTCTGTGTTGTAACATCCCTCCGTCTCTTATTTGGAACGTGGAACATATTGATTTTGCAGTCATACAAGTTTTCCAGGATTGACAGCGTAGTTTCCATTATCAACCTCTTCCAGATGCCTTGCTGGTAACCCACTGTTACATTTTTTTCTCGTCTGTATTCACCTTCTATGGTACCGTAACCAATGCTTCCTTTTTTTTTTTGTGTGTGTAAGACTGTGAGCTAATATTAGAACAAACTTTAAGTTATGTGTGATGTTGTGGAGTGCAACAAGCGGTGGGGGAGCTCCCCCCGGCACCAGTAGATTGAGCAGATATGTAAGAAAACTGATGCATGTTTTTATGTTTTGTAAAACTGAAATATGATGTAGACTGGTAGATGTTTGAATCTTTGACGAGGAAAGATAAAAAAATAAGGAAGTTACATTGTACACAACAACAACAAAGCCTTTTTTCCCCAAACAAGTTGGGGTAGGCTAGAATTGAAACCCATAAGATCTCGAAACCAGGTCATGGTTCTGGCACATGGATAGCTAACTTCCACGCAGCCCTATCCATGACTAGTTCTTTGGTGATATTCCAATCCTTCAGATCTCTCTTAACAGACTCCTCCCATGTCAAGTTTGGCCTACCACGACCCCTCTTAACATTCTCATCCCGCTTTATCCGTCCGGTATGCAATGGCGCTTCCGGAGGCCTACGTTCTATATGACCAAACCATCTTAGACGGTGTTGGACAACCTTCTTTTCAATTGGTGCTACCCCAACTCTCTCACGTATATCATCATTCCTAACCTGGTCCTTTCTTGTGTGGCCACATATCCATCTCAACATGCGCATCTCCGCTACACCTAACTGATGGATATGTCGTCTCTTGGTCGGCCAACATTCTGCGCCATACAACATCGCATGTCGAATCGCCGTCCTATAGAACTTGCCTTTTAGCTTTTGTGGCACTTTCCTATCACAGAGGACGCCAGAAACTTGGCGCCACTTCATCCAACCAGTTTTGATTCGATGACTCACATCTTCATCGATATCACCATCCTTTTGGAGCATAGACCCCAAATATCGGAAGGTGTCTTTCTCAGGTACCACCTGTCCATCAAGCCTAACCTCTTCCTCCTCGTGCCTAGTAATACTGAAACTGCACCTCATGTACTCAGTTTTGGTTCTACTAAGACTAAAACCTTTCGATTCTAGAGTCCGCCTCCACAGCTCTAACTTTCTATTAACCCCCGCCCGACTATCGTCAATTAGCACCACATCATCTGCAAAGAGCATACACCATGGGATATCTCCTTGTATATCCCCTGTGACCTCATCCATCACCAAAGTAAAGAGATAAGGGCTCAAAGCTGACCCCTGGTGCAGTCCTATTTTAATTGGAAAGTCATCGGTGTCGCCATCACTTGTTCGAACACTTGTCACAACATTATCATAGATATCCTTAATGAGGGTAATGTACTTTGTTGGGACTTTGTGTTTCTCCAAGGCCCACCACATGACATTCCGTGGTATCTTATCATACGCCTTCTCCAAGTCAATGAACACCATATGAAGATCCTTCTTCTTCTCCCTGTATCTCTCCATAAGTTGTCGTACCAAGAAGATGGCTTCCATGGTAGACCTCCCAGCCATGAAACCAAATTGATTTTTGGTCACGCTTGTTAATCTTCTTAAACGGTGCTCAATGACTCTCTCCCATAGCTTCATTGTATGGCTCATCAAATTGATTCCACAGTAATTAGTGCAACTTTGAACATCCCCTTGTTCTTGAAGATTGGCACTAATGTACTCCGCCTCCATTCTTCGGGCATCTTGTTAGACCGAAAAATAAGGTTGAAAAGTTTAGTTAGCCATACTATCGCTATGTCTCCAAGGCCTCTCCACACCTCGATGGGGATACCATCAGGGCCCATTGCCTTGCCTCCTTTCATCCTCTTCAAAGTCTCCCTAACCTCAGCCTCCTGGATACGCCGCACAAAGCGTCGGCTGGTATCATCGGAGGAATCGTCTAGCTCAATGGTAGAGCTCTCATTCTCTCCATTGAACAGGTCGTCGAAGTACTCTCGCCATCTACGCTTGATCTCTTCGTCCTTCACGAGGAGTTGATCCGCTCCGTCCTTTATGCATTTGACTTGGTTGACATCCCTCGTCTTCCTTTCTCTCGTCTTCGCCATCTTATAGATGTCTCTTTCGCCTTCCTTCGTGTTTAGACGCTGGTAGAGGTCCTCATACGCCCGACCCCTTGCCTCGCTCACCGCTCGCTTTGCCGCCTTCTTTGCCCCTTGTATATCTCCATGTTGGTTGCGCTCCTGTCCAGGTATAGGCGTCTGAAACAGTCCTTCTTCTCCTTAATAGCCTTCTGGACCTCAACGTTCCACCACCAGGTATCCTTAGCATCCCTTCTACTTCCCCTGGTCACCCCAAACTCCTCTGATGCAATCTTCCGAATGCAAGTCACCATCCTCATCCACATACTGTTTGCATCGCCTCCTTCCTCCCAAGGGCCCTCCTTAAAAACCCTCCTTAAAAGCTTGAGCTGCCTCTCCCTTTAACTTCCACCACTTTGTTCTAGCAACTTTTGGGCGCTTATCCCGCTGGACACGAATCAAAAAACGGAAGTCAGCCACCACCAGCTTATGTTGATAGACAACACTCTCTCCAGGTATCGCCTTACAATCAAGGCAAGCGCGTCTATCTTCTCTTCGAGAGAGGACAAAATCAATCTGGCTAGAGTGTTGGCCACTACTGAAAGTCACTAGGTGGGATTCTCTCTTTCTAAAGAGGGTGTTGAAAGGATCGGTATGACACCTAGAGGGGGGGGGGTGAATAGGTGCTACTCCAATTTCAGTCTTTTTCAATTTAGGCTTGACACAAAAGGTAAATTCTCTAGATATGCAACTACGGTGAATTTACCTATATGACAAGCTAGCAACTAAGCACGATATAATAAGACGGTAAACAAGGATAGAGGTAACCGAAGTCAAAGCACGCGGAGACACGGATGTAATCCCGAGTTCCTCCTTTTTAGGGGAGTACGTCTCGTTGGAGAGGTGTGAACCAACACAATGGTTCAACGGCCACAAAGGCCTCACCCTCTTCTCCGGTGAACCGCACCACAAAGGTTTGGTTCACTTCAACTATCGGAAACCTTCGAGGCGGAGTCCGGAGCCTTTACAACAACGATTTGGGGCACAACCCACAAAGGATTGGGGGCTCCCAAACAGCTACAATCTGTCACAAAGACAATCAAGTGAGTACAATAGGGGGCTAGGTTTTCCTAGTGGAAACCCTAGCAAATGGTCCCTCAAGTGAATGAGGGGGAAATGACAAACGGCTCGGTGAAGATGTAGATCGGGGCCTTCTCCTTCAATCCTCCAAAGATCAACAAGTTTGGGTGGAGGGATTGGGAGATCTAGTGATTCTTGAGCTTGCAACAATGGGGATCTTGTGTTCTGGTCGAGCTCTCAGCTGGAGGAAGGTGGAGGGGTATTTATACCCCTCCAGAAATTCTAGCCGTTGCCCTCAGTTTGACACAGTTTTCACTTAGGCCGGAAGTTCCGGTTGGGCCGGAACTTCCGGCTACCGGAACTTCCGGGCAAACCTCCGGGCAAACCTCCGGCGACCACAGTACCTTTTTCTTCGAAAAAAGTCGGCCGGAAGTTTTAGGCCGGAACTTCCGCCCTTGGGCCGGAACTTCCGGGCAAACCGGAACTTCCGGCCAGAAAAACCTGAGCATTTCCACAAGCATAAACTTCTTTGATTGTGAACTTTGAACCTGTCACAAGCTAAACATACTGTTAAACACGGCTTTTGTTGTCATAATCACCAAAACAAGATTACGGGCAAGTTTGCCCTTTCAATCTCCCCCTTTTTGGTGGATGATGACAACAAAGAAAAAGATTTGCAACATATAGACGGGCTCCCCCTAAGCATGTGCATAACTTGATAAGATGCATTTGAATACAATATGCACATAACTTAGGATCAACACTCCCCCTATATTTTACAAGTCAAGCAAGTAAACAAGTAGACATAGAAACACAACATAGTCTTTACATAAAAGTTCACAAAAGGTTCCACATGTCTTACCACATGCATAAGATAGGAGGTTCACACACACAAAAAGGTTCAACAAAGGCGACAAATACAAATAACCGGAGCACAAAACATAACGGAAACAAATAAAAGACGAGACTTTGTGCTCCACCCATGCAAATCCCGCAACCTAGGAGATAGACTTCTCCCCCTTTGGCATCAAGACACCAAAAAGGGAAAAGAAAGCGAATCTAACGTCCCTCACTCATCATCCGACGAGTCCGTCGCAAGCTCCGCATCATCCGGCACATGAGTAGTCCACTGAACTGTCGCGTTGTTCCAATGCTTGTATGGAAGGTGTGGAGGAGGAGGAGGAGGACAGTTGGGGACCTTGAGATGCTGCATCATCTTGTAATCATTCATAAGACCCTGGTGCCTCTCCACTGACGCGTGAAAGTTCTCTTTGTGAAGGCAAACATTCATCCTTAATATCTTGTCAAGTGCACGCTGAGCCCATGTGCGTTGCTTGGGTTGACCGGGCTTCTTCACTCTTGGATCACTTGGGATATGAGACCCACTAGCTCCATCATCGGTGGCCATAGGACCTTTATCCTTGTTGAGATTGAGATGAGCAACCTTCTTGTGCATCAAAACAGGCTTATGAAAATGTCGCAGCCGAGGGCTGCATCGGGGTTAAGCACATCATGATCTCCAAAAGGGAACTTGGACTTGATGAGCCTCATAATGTAAGGAGCATATGGAGGCACTTTCCTTCCTATCACAGCATCATATATCTCATTAAAAATGAAGTCCATCACATCAATAGGAAAGGCATTCGCTTCGGGATCATCTTCCATGAAAACATTGTGAGCATAGACCATGAGATTGACAAGACCACCACGGATTTCATTGTTGTTGCCTCCACTTGGAGCAATAGTGTGGCGGAACATGCGAAGCAAGATGTCATAAACGGGAAGGAGTCCCGTTGTGCTGCCAATCACTCCATCATCAGCATATAGATCACTCATCTCATTCTTATCATAAGCAGCCCCTTGAATGTGCATGCGTTTACCGGAAGCCCTGGTGCAGCTAGCAAACCCATACCGGTGTCCATCATGCTCAAGAGCATCAGCAAAGTCATGAAAGTTGGCGGAGAGCTTGTGATTGCCGCACATCCAAGTCATACCACGGGCAGGAGTCTTGTCAAACACCACAGTGGAATAGAACTGATGAATCATGTGGATGTTGTAGTCGGACTGAATCTCCATCAGAGGACGCAAACCAAGAGCCTCCACCACAGCTACAGCCCCACCAAAGTATGCTTGTTGCTTCTCCAAGTGTTCAAAATCAATGGGCTGCATAGGGCACACCTTGTGCTTGCCAAGCTTGCAATATACCTCCTTGTACAGCACCTCTTGCTCAACATGATAGAAGCAAGAGTCCAAATCAGGGTCACGCTCGCCTTCATTGGTGAAGGCTAAGCGCCAAGGAATGAAGTCCCTTTGATGCTTAGGAACAACAGGCACGGGTGCTTTTTTCTTCTTCTTTGACATAGGTTTCTTCGACACAGGGGCAGCAGCAGTCTCACCACGAACAAGATCATCCTCTCCTCCACTAGTGGGACGGGATCGGGAAGCGGTACGCTTGGCAACAGCTCGACGGACACGAGAGCCACTAGGTGCTGAGAACAGATAGAAGATAGCATAAGATAAGTGCTCAAGTCAGATGATAAAAGAAACAAGAAACAAGTGGATTGAATGTTAGCATTTTTCCTGTTTCAGGGCGGAAGTTCCGGTCGCAGCGGAAGTTCCGGCAACCGGAAGTTCCGGCCAAGCCGGAAGTTCCGGTTTGCACGGCTGCGAGAGGAACAAGAACCTCAAACAAAAAATTGCTAACAAAAATCAAATCGTTTCTAGTATATGTTAGGGCAAGCCTAGAGATTGTTTTCACCAAAGGAATTCAAGTAAAAGGCTCTATTTCTACTAGGTTAAACGAAAAGTGCATCTCGTCCTAGATGTGAAATAGAGGAAAGTACCGGCATCCATGGTGAAAACCGCTTGGAGGAACGGGATCCCCTCGTCGAGGAGATGCAGATCCGACCGGAAGCCGGAGGAATCCGCGGCGGGAAGGCCGCGGTGGAGATGGGGTGGTGGGGAGTTCCTGGGCGAGGAGAGAGAGAGCACGGGCGCGGGGGTGGAAGAACTGCTCGGGAAGAAGCAGTCCACCCCGCGGCCTGGCATAAAAGCGCCCAGAAAACTTAACCCGGAAGTTCCGTTAGACGGAAGTTCCGGTGTCCGGAAGTTCCGGCAAAGTTCCGGCAAAACCTCCGGGAAAAAACAGAACAGTTTTAGCCCGGGGACTTAGCCGAAATTTTGACTGAAACTTTCGGGCGCCGGAGGTTCCGAACCAGATACGAAAATTCCGAGGTACCCCCACTACCACAAACTCCGGAAAGGCAACAAATGACTTGAGCAAGAGTTTTAGCATGTTTTTGGAAGGAGCAAAGCATGGCTTGGGATAGAAATAGTCACTGAAATGGTACTTCACACTCAAGCTTTATAAGAAGCAACAAAAAAAACCATAACAACCAAGATTTGAGTGTGTTTTCCATGAAAACCTCGAAAAAGTAAAGAAATCCAAATAAACTCCATAAAGATCAAATCTTCACAAAGAAGATGGCGGTGGCCTAAGCCACCATGTATGAGTGTATGTGGTGTGACACCGCGAAGATATATCTTGGTTCACCGCCACTACTCGTCATTTAAGCTCACAATTCATAAAATGAACAATATAGAGACAAAATGAGTTCTTACTATCGGCATAATGGGGGGAGGGATAGTCCAATGGATTAGGACCGCACTCCCCCTATGTCCATGCCTACACCTAAACCAAACATATAGCTAAGATATAGGTGTGTATGCAAGATATTCAAGCGACGCTCCCCGAATCGATGATATTTAGCTCATGCCTCAAATAAGTGAACCTTGCTTCATCAAGTGGCTTCGTGAACATATCGGCAAGTTGGATCTTCGTGGGAATATAACCAAGCTCAATATCACCCCGGATGATGTGATCACGGATGAAGTGATAGCGAATCTCAATATGCTTCGTTCTTGAGTGCTCCACCGGGTTGTGGCCAATCTTGATAGCACTTTCATTGTCACATAAAAGAGGCACTTTGTCACAATGGACACCGTATTCCTTTAAAGTTTGCCTCATCCACAACAATTGAGTGCAACAACTAGCGGCCGCCACATACTCGGCTTCGGTGGTGGAGAGAGATATGCAATTTTGCTTCTTAGAAGACCAACTCACCAAGGACCTACCAAGGAATTGGCAAGCCCCGGAAGTTGATTTCCTATCATCCTTGCAACCGGCCCAATCCGAATCCGTGTAACCGGCAAGAGAGAAAGTTGAGCCTTTAGGATACCACAAACCAAACCTTGGGGTATGAACCAAATATCGAAAGATTCGAAGAACCGCCGTTTGGTGGCTTTCTTTGGGAGCCGCTTGGTACCTTGCACACACTCCTACACTCAACACAATATCGGGTCTAGATGCACAAAGATAAAGCAAAGAACCAATCATAGAACGATAGAGCTTTTGATCAACATCCTTATCTTTACCCTTTGGATTAAGTTCAAGATGACACTTGGTGTCCATAGGAAACTTCTTCTCTTTAGCATTTTGCATCTTGAACCTCTTGAGCATGTCTTGGATATATTTGGCTTGAGAGATGAAGGTCCCTCCACTCAATTGCTTGATCTCAAAACCAAGGAAGTACTTCAACTCTCCCATCATGGACATCTCGAACCTATCGGTCATAAGCTTTGAAAATTCATCATTAAAAGCTTTGTTAGAAGAGCCAAATATGATATCATCAACATAAAGTTGGCATATGAAAAGCTCCCCTTTAACCCTCTTGGTAAAAAGAGTGGGATCGATTTGCCCCACTTCAAAGCCACGGTCTACAATAGCTCTCTTAGGTGCTCATACCAAGCACGAGGTGCTTGTTTGAGACCATAGAGCGCCTTATCAAGTTTGTAGACATGGTTAGGGAAGTGTGGATCCTCAAATCCCGGAGGTTGCTTAACATATACCAACTCCTTTAAAGGACCATTAAGAAAGGCACTTTTCACATCCATTTGTTGCAACTTGAAATTATGATGTGATGCATATGCAAGAAGGATACGGATGGACTCAAGGCGAGCCACGGGAGCATAGGTCTCTCCAAAATCAATGCCTTCAACTTGAGAGTACCCTTGAGCTACCAATCTTGCCTTGTTCCTCACAACCATTCCATGCTCATCTTGCTTGTTCTTGAATATCCACTTGGTGCCTATAACATTGAGGCAATCTTTTGGCTTCTCCACTAGATTCCACACTTTGTTGCGCTTGAAGTTATTGAGTTCTTCATGCATGGCTTCCAACCAATCCGGATCTTCAAGAGCTTCAAAGACTTTCTTTGGTTCCACCATAGAGATGTGGCTTGATGTTCATTGAAATTTGCCAATTGTTTTCTTGTGGTGACCTTGTTCTTGACATTAACAATGATATTTCTAGATGAAGACTCTTTCTTCTCCAATCCTTTTTGACTCTTGCTATACGACGGGTTTCGATATCCTCATTGATGCGAGGAATTTCGCTTGATCATCTTGATCATTTGAGTCCCCGTCTTGACCGGATGTTGACCTTGATCATCTTGAAGCTCATCTTCAACAAAGAAGGAGAGGGTTGATCTTGGTCTTGACCTTGGCTAGTGTTGACAATAGGAGAACTTGGTTCTTGAATAGCCTCTTGGTCAACTTGAGGAGGGCCTTGAACTTGTTCTTGGATAGGTGCATCATTTGCTTCCATAGAAGGTGCAACTTCAACTTGTGATGATGGATCTCCACATGAGTGGAGCTAGGACTTGCTTGAGGAGGCTCATGATGGATTTCAATGGGGCGATGGAAACCAACCCCCATTCTTCTTATTGCTTCTTGAGGTTCCTCATTATCTACATCACAAACATGAAATTGCGCCACTTGGGAGCCGTCATTCTCATCGAACCTCACATCACAAGATTCTATGACTTTCCCAACGGTCTTGTCATAGACTCTATAGGTGTGAGATTCGGCACCGTAACCAACAAAAACACCCTCTAAAGCTTTAGATTCAAATTTAGACAAACGAACACTTTTGTTCTTATAGAAACACTTACAACCAAAAACTCGGTAGTAGGAGACATTGGGCTTGTTGCCGGTGAGCATCTCATAAGATGTAAACTTCTTGCCAACACGAAAGAATAACCGGTTAGATGAGTGACACGCCGTGGAGATAGCCTCGGCCCATAAGAATAGCGGAGACTTAAACTCCGCCAACATAGACCTTGCCATATCCATGAGAGTCCGGTTCTTCCTTTCGGCTACACCATTTTGTTGAGGGGTATATGCAGCGGAATATTGATGACGAATCCCCTCTTCACTAAGAAACTCATTTAAGGTGTAGTTCTTGAACTCGGAGCCATTATCACTCCTAATGACCAAAATAGGGACATTGTATTGGCGTTGAACAATATTGGAAAAGTCGATGATGGTTTGTTGGGTTTCATCCTTCGTCTTGAAGAAATAAACCCAAGTAAATCTTGAATAGTCATCAACAATCACCAAACAATATTTCTTCCCACCAAGACTAGGTTGAGGCACGGCACCAAAGAGATCAACATGAAGAAGTTCCAAAATCCTCGTTGATGAAATAATGGTCTTGCCCGGATGGGGAGAATCATGCATCTTTCCTTCAACACAAGCCCTACAAAGACGATCTCTAGAAAAAGAAACATTCTTTTAGTCCAAGAATGTGGCCACCCTTGTGAAGACTTTGCAAAGTTCTCATGTTGACATGGGACAAGCGGCGATGCCACAACCACCCCACGTCGGCCTTTCCGAATAGGCATATTGCTTGAGTGTTGGTAGACCCCGAAAAGTCTACCACAAACAACTCATTTTCAACATACCCAACGAACATGACCTTTAGAGTCTTGCTCCTCAAGAGTACCACCATATCAATAGTAAAATGGACATCAAAGTTCATCTTATTAAGAGCACGAACGGACATAAGATTGTAACCTAGAGACTCAACAAGCATGACATTTACAAGGGTGATATCCCTTGCAACTACCACCTTGCCGAGACTCTTTACCTCAGCTTTTGAATTATCACCATAAGAGACGGTTATTGTATAATCTAGATTTGGTCTCAATCCGTCATAATCTCCTTGCTTCCGGTCATATGACTAGTGCATCCACTATCAACCACCCATTTAGATCCACCGGAAGCATAGTCCTACAAGAAATCATTGCTTGGATTTAGGTACCCATTTCTCAATGGGTCCTCTTTGGTTAGCAACAAGGGTCTTAGGAACCCAAATAGAGTAATCAATGTAACCATCATATGGACCAACATATTGAGCATAAACATCCCCATAATAATCAACATAAAGAATATAGTTGGGGTTGTTATGCCCCGCAAAGTCACTACGAGTGGTCTTGCCCCTTGTGGCACTACCACCCGCAATGGAAGTCTCGGCTTGTGCGGGCTTGGTCTTGATCTTCTTGTTGTTGCCCACTTTCTTCTTGGGCTCGGCTACATAACCAAGACCCTCCTTCCCTTTGTGTGGTTTTTGCTCAAATAAGTAAGCAATACCCTTATCTTTACCTTTGGGAATAGAGGTCTTGGCACTAACATTTTCTTCAATAACATTTTCATGAACACGAGGAAGAATAGATATGCTAGTTGAGCTAGATTTAGAAAGTTGAGTTTGAAGTTGCTCATGAGACTTGACTAAAAGGGAGTGAGTTGTTTCCAAGGCCTTGTGAGCCTTGTCAAGCTTCTCCATATCCTCAAGAAGTCTAGCATTAGCAACCCCAAGTTCAACTTTCTCCTTTTTAAGCACTTTATATTTAGCAACAACATGATCTCTATCCTTAATGATTTTATTAATGATATCATCATTTTTAGCATCAAGAGACTCAAGTCTTTCCTCAAGAGAACATCTTTCTTCACTCTCTTCATCAAGAGAGGCATTCAAGGATGCTACGGAAGCATTCAAAGAGGCAATGGTGAGAGAATCCTCTCTCTCAATCTTACTCTTTTCTTGAAGAAGTTCTTCGGCCGCACATAGTTGTCTCATGAGAGACTCAACATGTTCCTTAGCTTCACCTTGCAAGTTAGTCATGAAAGTATCGAAAGCAACAAGTTCTTTCTTAATCACAAGACTAGATTGATCACTCATTTCATGCATAGTCTTGGGAGAAGGAGATGATACCTCGGTGACATTAGCCATGAGGCAACGAGCGTTGTTGGTGGAGAAGTTCTCATTGGGGGATTCAAAGAGAGAAGATGATGAAGTTGATACAATAGCCAATGCGGCTACCTCTTTAGTAGGTGCATCTTCATCTTCGGAATCACTTGTGGCATATTCTTCTTGTGCCACCAACACAATTCTTGGTGCCTTCTTGAAGAAAGGCTTCCTTGGTCTTGCGGGCTTCTTTTGGATCAACTTTGAATGGTCCTTGGGGATGAGCTTCCCACCATTTTGCTCTCGGTTCTCATAAGGACACTCTCTTATGTAGTGGTTCTTGTCATGACAATTGTAGCACGTCTTCCACTTTGAGGCTAGCTCTTTCTTCCCACTTGAGTTGTTCTCTTTATCAACCTTGGCTTTAGCTTTTGCCGGGTCTTGCCAAAACTCTCTTGTGGCAAGAGCTATATGACCATTTAGAGCCGGTTCAAGATCATTTGGAGCAATGTTGCTTGGGCACGCTTCAACCTCATCAAGACATACCACCTTGGCCTTCAAAGCAAGTGAGGGGCCTTGTTTCATCCCCATGGCCCTAGCACGGCTATCTTCGGCATTCTTGGTGGCAACCTTGGAGGCTTGCACTTCTTGCATAACTTCATTGGATGTCATTTCGTTGTAGTTGTGTCTTCCTTGAATGGCCTTCACCTCGATGGGCTCGGAAGGCAAGAGAGCATTCACATACTTCCTCTTGACATAAGCATCATCCACATAGGTTGCCCCCACATCAAAGAAGGCCTTTGCAAGAGTCTTGAGTCTTCCATACATGTCTTCATGAGTCTCATTGTCAAACATGTAGAAGCCTTCGGCATCATTGCTCAAAGACTCATATCGGTTTCTCTTCATGCTTTCATTCCCAAGAAATGCAACCTCAAGACAATTCCAAGCTTCTTTGGCGGTGGAGGCATTGAGAACATAATGCTTGTCACTTTCACCCACTGAAAGTTCAATCATATGGAGTGCGGAGGCATTGAGTTGCTTTTCGGCAAATTCTCTTCTTGTCACATTGCTTGGATCCGCAACCTTGTACCCTCTTCAATGATCCTCCAAAGCTCGATAGAGGCACTGTTAATATGAGATTTCATTGAGCGTTGCCAACTAGCAAAGGCTAATGCATTAAGCTTAGGTGGAGGACCAATGGGGTTTATGCGGGTGGTGATAGGTGGGTCGATAGGGTACCATCCCGGAACGTTATGGTACTCTTCCTTCCCATCTTCATGCTTGGTAGGAGGAGTTGGTTTAGATCCGGAGGTGGTTTCCACCCCTTCTCATTTTTCTTTTTACCCTCCTCGGAATCACCTTCATCGGAGTTAGAGATGCCCTCTAGTGGGATGGTTTCCGAAACCTTGGCATTTGTGAGTTTCATGAGCATGTCACGCAACTCATCAAATTTGACATTCATGTCATTCATGGACGATGTCAATGTTGTTTCCAACGATTTGATATCGGCCATGGATGCCATGGTCTCCTTGGCCTTGGCAAGATCGGCCTCATCCTCACTTTGTGTCATACTTCTCTTAGGCGGTTAAACCCAAAACAAGAGAGCCTAGCTCTGATACCAATTGAAAGGATCGGTATGACACCTAGAGGGGGGGGGGTGAATAGGTGCTACTCCAATTTTAGTCTTTTTCAATTTAGGCTTGACACAAAAGGTAAATTCTCTAGATATGCAACTACGGTGAATTTACCTATATGACAAGCTAGCAACTAAGCACGATATAATAAGGCGGTAAACAAGGATAGAGGTAACCGAAGTCAAAGCACGCGGAGACACGGATGTAATCCCGAGTTCCTCCTTTTTAGGGGAGTACGTCTCGTTGGAGAGGTGTGAACCAACACAATGGTTCAACGGCCACAAAGGCCTCACCCTCTTCTCCGGTGAACCGCACCACAAAGGTTTGGTTCACTTCAACTATCGGAAACCTTCGAGGCGGAGTCCGGAGCCTTTACAACAACGATTTGGGGCACAACCCACAAAGGATTGGGGGCTCCCAAACAGCTACAATCTGTCACAAAGACAATCAAGTGAGTACAATAGGGGGCTAGGTTTTCCTAGTGGAAACCCTAGCAAATGGTCCCTCAAGTGAATGAGGGGGAAATGACAAACGGCTCGGTGAAGATGTAGATCGGGGCCTTCTCCTTCAATCCTCCAAAGATCAACAAGTTTGGGTGGAGGGATTGGGAGATCTAGTGATTCTTGAGCTTGCAACAATGGGGATCTTGTTCTGGTCGAGCTCCTCAGCTGGAGGAAGGTGGAGGGGTATTTATACCCCTCCAGAAATTCTAGCCGTTGCCCTCAGTTTGACACAGTTTTCACTTAGGCCGGTTCCGGTTGGGCCGGAACTTCCGGCTACCGGAACTTCCGGGCAAACCTCCGGGCAAACCTCCGGCGACCACAGTACCCTTTTTCTTCGAAAAACGTCGGCCGGAAGTTTTAGGCCGGAACTTCCGCCCTTGGGCCGGAACTTCCGGGCAAACCGGAACTTCCGGCCAGAACAAATCCTGAGCATTTCCACAAGCATAAAACTTCTTTGTTTGTGAACTTTGAACCTGTCACAAGCTTAACATACTGTTAAACACGGATTTTGTTGTCATAATCACCAAAACAAGATTACGGGCAAGTTTGCCCTTTCAGGTGTTAGCTACGACCATGTCATAGGCTAGGGCGAAGCTTAAGACATCCTCCCCTTCTTGGTTCCTGATGCCATAGCCAAAGCCCCCATGCAGCCCTTCAAAACCTGTGTTAGATGTACCCACATGGCCATTGAGGTCTCCTCCTATGAAGAGCTTCTCACCAGTAGGTACTCTCCTAACCAAGTCCTCGAGACCTTCCCAGAACTCTCTCTTGGTGCTCTCGTTGTGGCCTACTTGCGGGGCATACGCGCTGATAACATTGATAACTAACTCCCCAATAACCAGCTTGACTAGGATAATCCGGTCTCCTTGCCTCTTGACGTCCACTACTCCATCCTTGAGGCTCTTGTTGATCAAGATGCCTACCCCATTTTTGTTTGAGGTTGTCCCCGTGTACCACAGCTTAAAGCCGGTATCCTCCACCTCCTTCGCCTTCTGTCCCTTCCATTTGGTCTCTTGGACGCATAGGACATCAACACGCCTCCTTATCGCCGTATCAACTAACTCCCGTAACTTGCCCGTCAGGGAACCTACGTTCCAGCTACCTAAGCGGATCCTCCTAGATTCGGCTAACTTCCTTACTCTCCGCACTCGTCGAGTCAAATGCGAAGACCCTTGCTCATTTTTCACTACACCCGGGCGTCGATGCAGCGCGCCACTAAGGATGCGACGACCCGATCCTTGCTCACTTATCACCGTATCCAGATCAAGATACGGCGCGCCACCAAGGGGGTGGCGGCCCGGCCCTTGCCCATTTGACACTACACCCGGTTCCGATATGGCGCGTCGCTAAGAGGGTTACGCCCCAACGAGGTTCTTTTGGGTTTCATCTCCATAAGAGTGGTTGGGTTTTTTCCGTTGGCTTGCCAGGCCTATCACAACCCTCCTCCTTTATCCGGGCTTGGGACCGGCTATGTTGAGACAACATAGGCGGAGTTAAGGAAGTTACATTGTCAATCCTGAAAAACTTGTATGACTGCAAATCACATGTTCCAAATAGGCTACAAAGGGATGTTATGACAGTCACACAAACCAGACAAACTAGGTTGTCTTTCTCCTCTGATCAAAGATGCGCAAAAAAGGTCAGTGTTATGACTAATGCATGGCCTCTTTGAATCATAGTAACAATGGAGAAAAAACAAAGGAAATAGAAGTTTACTATTATTTATTTAATTCAAAAACATGTAGCATAGTATTTTTTTTGCAATCCACTCAAACTTCTTTATTACATTCCGTATGCACAAAGACCAATGTAAATACTCCCTCCGTCATAAACAATGTCTCAATCTACCTTAAATTCACATGTCTGGAGACATATAAACTTGGTCAGGTTGATTGAGACATCCTTTTATTAATGGAGGGGGTAGCATAAGTTCTACACTAACGTTGATTTAATCTTGATTTGATTATTTTTTCATGAAATTTATTCATTTTCACAATCCTATACTCTCTCTCTGAATCCCAGAATCAACGATGCCCTAAGATATGTACTTCCTCCGATCCATATTAATGGTCTTAACATTGTCTAGATACGGATGCATCTAGTCTAAACACTTAACTAGATACATCCGTATCTAGATAAAGTTGAGACCATTAATATGGATCGGAGGTTGTACATATTTTTTTTTATTTTTTTTTGTTCTTTCCAAACATTCAACCAAAGTAAAAAAATCTACTCCCTTCCTACATAAAAGGATATTTCAATCTAATCCAAATTTATACGTATCTACTCCCTCCGTTCTAAAATACTTGTCTTTCATTTGTCCAAATTCGGATGTACAAAAACATGTCTAGGTACATCCGAATTTGGACAAATGAAAGACAAGTATTTTACTCCCTCCGTTCCAAATTACTTGACTTGGATTTGTCCAAATACAGATGTATCTAGACACTAAACAAGTATAGATACATCCGTATATGCATAAATTCAAGTCAAGTAATTTGGAAACGGAGGGAGTAGAACCGAGGGAGTAGAAATATACTAGATTGAGAGTGAGATGGTTGGTTGGTGTGCACTGCAGCCTCCGGTGCCTAATTTCTCAAAAAAAAAAAAAAGCCTCCAGTGCCTAACGCTGGCCCACATGGCATGCACACAAGTCGCCTCTTCACAACTTGAACTTCCAGTCCAGCGGTCCAGCCCACCTAACGTCGCCGGCGACGGCGAGACACCCGGTGGCCTCGCCATGTCCATCCACCTCCGCGCCCACGCCTTCGCGGCCAACCCCCTGCGCGGGCTCACCGGCTCTCCCTCCGCCGCCGCGGCCGCAGACGTCCTCCGCTCCCTCCTCGACGGCGCCGACGCCTCCGCCGCCAACCACCTCTCCAAGGTCCTCCCTTTCCGCCGCGGCCGCCCCCTCGCGCGCTCCCCGGACCCTCCTGCTCCCTCGCCCTCCTCATCCACCGCTCCTCCTCCGGCCTGGCGCCTCGCGTGGCTCCCGCCCTCGCGCGTCCCCGGCGTCCCCTCGGATGTCTTCGTGTTCCTAGGCTCCCACGGTGATGAAGGGGACGGAAAGGAGGCCGCCGCGTACTGGGCCGTGGACGTCAGCGAGGTAGAAGGCGCCAAGTTCGGCGGCGCGGGGGACGAGTCGGCGTTCGTGGACTTGAGGACGCTCATGGTGGCCGCCGACTGGCGGGACAGGGACGCCCTGGGGGAGCTCGCCATCGCCGGCCACGTATGCGCCTTTTTAATTATTTTTGCTTCTTCGATGAGTAAAATACCCACACATTTCGATACATTGGTGCTATTCGGATTACTAGCGAATTTTTCATCTGATTTCTGATGCGAGCAGGCTCGAGCACTGCTAGAATGGCACAACACAGCTAAATTCTGCGGAGCGTGTGGATCCAAGGCCGTTCCTACTGAAGCTGGGACGCGGAAGCAGTGCGGCAACGAGTCCTGCAAGAAGAGGATATACCCTCGAGTTGATCCGGTACGATTCGTACTCTGTTACTTACTGACCTCCCGTAGTGTTTCCAGCTGCCTGTGGCATCTGGTGATTCGTATCAACTGTTTTCCTTTCCTTAACCCCTTTCTGTGTATTGCAGGTTGTGATTATGTTGGTCATTGATAAAGAAAATGATCGTGCTCTCTTGAGCCGGCAGTCAAGATTCGTACCCCGAATGTGGAGTTGTCTTGCTGGATTTATAGAGGTACAAATTACCTCTTCTCTCATCTTATCTACTGCTGCTCATACATCTTTTTATGTGATTAGTTTGCATCCTTAGTTCTCGTAAGTTTTCTTAAGCTACTTTTGGGTCGAAAGGGAAGGGACTGGACTAAAAATAACTTGGTGTACTAAAAGTGGGACTAAAGTTGCTAAGCAGCCTGCCATCCCTGTTTTGTAATGGCATACTATATAAGAGGTTCAGTTTATTAGAATAAATCAGGGTTGTTATATTGTAACTGGATATGCTAACATATAAAGCATATCTCGGAGGTTTCCTTGTGTGTCAAGTTGATCAACAGATCAACTCAAACCCTGTAATATCTCTGTAACCGACATTGGCTTCTGGCCCTATATAACACGCAAGGCATGCCGAGAACAAGGCATCGCTTCCCACAATAATTCTTATATGGTATCAGAGCGGTCTCTTCCGTGACATCGAGAAAAACATCCACCTCAATCCCTACCATGGCGTCCTCATCATCCACCATGTCGCAGGGGCTCGGCAACCCTCCATCGGAGAAGCTGACGAGATCCAATCACCTGCTATGGAAGACCCAGATCATGCCGGCGCTGAGGGGCGCACGGATGCTTGGCCTGCTGGATGGGAAGGAGGCCGCGCCGCCGGAATTCCTGACGACGGAGAAGGAGGGCAAGGAGGTGACAACCAACAACCCGGCATACGATAGCTGGATCGAGAGAGATCAGCGCGTGCTGACCTACCTCGTCGGCTCTCTGTCGAAGGACATCCTGATCCAAACTGTCGGGATGGAACATGCTGCAGAGGTTTGGGCACTCATCAACTCGATGTTTGCATCCAAATCCAAGGCGAGTAGAACGAGTCTGCGAGGCGGACTCTCCAACACCAAGAAGGAAAACAAGACGGCGGACCAGTACGTTGCTCAGATGCGCGGGTTCGCCACCGAGCTCATCGCCGCCGGTCGCTCCATCGATGATGAAGAACTGGTGGAGTTCATACTGAACAGGCTCGATGAAGAGTACAATGGCCTTGTGTCCACGGTGAACGCCATGGACTCATGCTCGGTAAGTGATCTGCATGGTTTACTTGCAGCACATGATATGCGACAGGAGATGTTGTCCGGAGGTGGCCCAAAGGAGTTCGATTCCTCGGCCAACGTGGCAAATCACGCAGGAGATCGCGGTGACCACGGCTACAACAAGAAGAAGAAGAACAATCGTGATGATGATGGTGATCGTCGTGGTCCGCCGCAAGATGGCGGCGGCTATGGCGGTGATCGTGGCAACTGGCGTGGCCCTAGAGATGGCTACGGCGGTTATGATGCTGATCGTCGTGGTCCGCCGCAAGATGGCGATGGCTATGGCGGTGATCGTGGCAACTGGCGTGGCCCTGGAGATGGCTACGGCGGTGGCTGCTACGGTGGTGGCTACGGCGGTGTCGGTGGTGGCTACGGCGGTGGTGATCGTCGTGGTCCACCACAAGGAGGTCCCTGGCGCGGTCCTGGTGGTGATCGTGGTGACTGCGCTCCCTCCAAATACGTAAACATCGACTGTCAGATCTGCAAGAAGCATGGCCATCCGGCCAGTGACTGCTGGTGGAGGTATGCCAACGACAACAACAAACGCGATCGGGCGCATGAGCAAGACCGTGAGCGTGAGCGCGAGCGTGAGCGCGAACGTGAGAAGACTGCCAATGCTGCATATGCCTACGGAATAGACACAAACTGGTACCCCGACACCGGTGCAACTGATCACATCACCGGCAATCTGGAGAAGCTCATGATCCAGAACAAGTACCAGGGCAAGGACAAGGTACTCACGGCCAATGAAGAAGGTATGAAAATTAAGCATATTGGTCATTCATGTATTCAAACCCATAATCGTGATCTTTATCTAGACAATATCCTTCATGTTCCAAGTGCAACTAAAAATTTGCTTTCAGTACACAAACTTGCTCTTGATAATGATGCTTTTCTAGAATTTCACCCGTGGTATTTTTTGATAAAGGATCGTGCAACCGGGAGAATTCTTCTTAGAGGGGAATGCAAAGGAGGCCTCTATCCCATTGTGTCAACATCTTCACCATCTACTTCCAAGCAAGTTTGTGTCGCCACCAAGCCTTCCATGGAGAGGTGGCATTGTCGATTAGGGCATCCATCAAATATAGTTGTTAAGAAAATTCTCAAGAAATTTAGTCTTCCTTATGAAAAATTGTCTAGCATTGAGTCTATTGGTGATTCCTGTCAAAGGGCTAAGAGCCATCAACTTCCATATCCGATTTCCACAAGTGTGTCTACTTTTCCTTTAGAACAAATTTTCTCCGATGTGTGGGGACCGGCCTCTACCTCAGTGGGCCGCCATAATTACTATGTGAGTTTTATAGATGATTTCAGCAAATTCACTTGGATCTATCTACTGAAAAAGAAATCGGATGTGTTTGAAGTTTTTCGTAATTTCATGCATCTCGTTGAGCGAAAATTTGACAGGAAAATTATCACTATGCAAACAGATTGGGGAGGTGAGTATGAAAAACTCCATCCCTTCTTTAATAAACTTGGCATCACACACCATGTCTCATGTCCACATGCACATCAACAAAATGGTTCAGCAGAACGGAAGCATCGCCACATTGTTGAAATTGGTATTGCTCTTCTTGCTAATGCCTCCATGCCTTTAAAATTCTGGGATGAAGCTTTTCTCACCGCCACCTATCTCATCAATCTCATGCCTAGCAAGGTTATCAACAACAAAACACCATCCGAACTTCTTCTTGGTTCTCCACCTGAATACAAACATCTTCGTGTTTTTGGTTGTGCATGTTGGCCAAACTTGCGTCCCTACAATAATCGCAAGCTGTCTTTTCGATCCAAACAATGTGCATTCCTTGGATATAGCCAACGGCATAAAGGAGTAAAATGTCTAGATATTTCTACAGGCCGTGTTTACATATCTAGAGATGTAGTTTTTGATGAGAGTATCTTTCCCTTTGCCAAATTACACCCAAATGCCGGAGCCCTTCTTCGAAAAGAAATTTTACTCCTTCCAAAAGACCTTGTTCCCAATCACGAGGGTGAAAATACTAATGATCATATGCCTAGTTTTGTTATGCCATCATCTTCTCCTAGTCATGTGCAGGCCGCAGCAGAAAATTTGGAAGAAAATGATGAAAATTTGAGCTCCAATGATGAAGACACGGATTCGCAAGAGACAAATGATCCAGATCTCAAGGATGATCATGTGTCAGCTTCGGATGCTGGATCCGATGCAGATCCGGCTGACAACGCTGATCCCAGTGGTGGAGATTCGGCGGCAGACAGTGCAGGCGACTCTGATTCACCTGCCGAAAGCGCGTCCGCGTCTGACGAATCAGAACACGACACCTCATCGCCAAGTCAGCAGTCATCATCACCTGGTCCAGCACCCGGACCCATTGTGTACACGCGTCAGCATCCGACTAGGCGAGTGGCGGGACCAAGCGAGCCGCTCGTGCGTGCTCCTGATCCCGACACAGCGCAGGGTGCAGAGCAAGGATCGTCTGTGCAAACAGATCCTGTAGCTAATCCTATGGCAAGAACACGGCTTCAAAAGGGTATTAGAAATCCAAAAATTTGGACTGATGGTTGCGTTCGATATAACTTTTCTGTGAATACTACAGGAGAACCAACAACTTTGCAAGCTGCTCTAGCAAATCCAGAATGGTGCAAGGCTATGGATGAAGAGTATGATGCTCTAATAAAGAACAAGACTTGGCATCTTGTGTCACCTCACATTGGTAGCAAAAATTTGATTGATTGTAAATGGGTCTTCCGCATTAAGAAAAATCCAGATGGTACTGTTGAAAGGTACAAGGCCAGGTTGGTAGCAAAAGGTTTCAAACAAAGGTTTGGTATAGACTATGAGGACGCTTTTAGTCCAGTTGTCAAAGCTGCAACCATACGACTTGTCTTGTCTATTTCAGTTTGTAGAGGCTGGAGTCTACGACAACTCGATGTCAAGAACGCGTTTCTACATGGTGTTCTGAAAGAGGAAGTATATATGAAACAACCTCCTGGGTATGAAGACAAAAATACTCCTCACTATGTTTGCAAGTTGGATAAAGCTTTATATGGTCTAAAACAGGCGCCTAGAGCTTGGTACTCACGGTTGAGCACTAAGCTTCAGGAGTTGGGATTTTTCCCTTCTCAAGGAGATACATCTTTGTTTGTCTACAATCAGTCAGGTATCACTGTTTATGTCTTAGTCTATGTGGATGATATCATAGTTACTGGTTCTTCAAGCCGAGCAATTTGCACATTAGTAGAAGATCTCAATAAACACTTTGCTATCAAGGATTTGGGTGACTTGCATTTCTTCTTAGGCATAGAAGTAAGGAAAATTCGAGATGGTCTTGTTCTTTCTCAAGCAAAATATGCAGATGAGTTATTAGCAAAAGTGTGCATGAACAATTGTAAAGCTTTTCCTACACCTTTGTCGGCAACAGAACCATTGTCTCTTCATGAAGGAGATCCACTTGGACCCGAGGACAGTACAAGATTTCGAAGCATTGTAGGAGGTCTCCAATACCTAACTTTGACAAGACCGGACATTTCTTTTTCAGTCAATAAAGTGTGTCAATTTTTGCATGCTCCCACCACTGTTCATTGGACGACTGTGAAAAGAATTCTACGTTATGTCAAAGATACAATCACTACAGGTATTACCTTTCGGAAATCAATGTCTACTCTAATCAGTGCATTCTCAGACGCCGACTGGGCTGGCTGTATTGATGACCGAAGGTCCACAGGAGGGTTTGCTGTGTTCTTTGGACGTAATCTGATTTCATGGAGTGCCAGAAAACAAGCTACTGTCTCACGTTCAAGTACAGAAGCAGAGTATAAGTCATTGGCAAATGCTACAGCAGAGGTAATATGGATTGAAACAATTCTGAAAGAGCTTGGTGTAAAACTGAATGTGACCCCCTGTCTTTGGTGTGATAACCTGGGAGCCACATATCTATCAGCTAATCCTGTTTTTCATGCAAGAACAAAGCACATAGAAATTGATTATCATTTTGTGCGAGAGAGGGTTGCACAGAAACTGTTGGACATCAAATTTATCTCCTCCAAAGATCAAGTTGCTGATGGATTTACAAAGCCATTACCCAAGAGAGAACTTGAAGCGTTTAAGCATAATCTAAACTTGTTCAGGCTCTAGCACTTGCCCAAGTTTAGATTAAGGGGGGCTATTAGAATAAATCAGGGTTGTTATATTGTAACCGGATATGCTAACATATAAAGCATATCTCAGAGGTTTCCTTGTGTGTCAAGTTGATCAACAGATCAACTCAAACCCTGTAATATCTCTGTAACCGACATTGGCTTCTGGCCCTATATAACACGCAAGGCATGCCGAGAACAAGGCATCGCTTCCCACAATAATTCTTATACAGTTAACTAAGGGCTGTCTTATCCACCATGTTCATGTATCATGCTTGGATTTTATAACAAGTTGCCATTGTCACATTAGTCATGCTTCGGGTTATTTTTTGTGGTGTGTCATGCTTCGAGTGGTTGAAGCACTTATTAAGCAGAAGAACTTAATTTGATCCAAAAAACCAAAAATGAATCTCAATTACAGGGAGAAGAATATACCACATCAATACGCTGACACTCTGTACTGTGCCAAGCATAATAATTTTTAAATTTAGGTTTGGCCTGCTCGGCATCCATTATAGATGGTAGTACTTTCAGTTGATCATCTGAACCTGGGCTGGTCAAGCTGTCTTTGATTTTAGTAAGGTTATAATGACACTGTTTCTGTAAGCAAGTGGAATGAATTAATTAATACACCGGAATCGTTTAAGTCAAATCCAGTTCTTGTTAAAAAATCGTCCTAAGCTTATTCTTGCTATAACTGTCAGACCATCTGAACCTGGGCTGCATAGGCTGGCTTTACATTCAGTATCTTAAATTGGCGTCGTTGCTGTAACCATTAGATTTTGGTCTGATTTCCATAAGTAGAATGAATGAATTAATACACTGGTAAAGTTTAAAAGCACTTCCAGTCTTTTTTAATTTTGTCCGAAGCTTGTGATGCTCACTGCAGTTTTCGTTCTGTAGCATCAACTAACAAGTTTATCGTCTTGTTGTCGTACATTGGAATTTGGAAGAAGCTTATTCTCACTGCAGCTGTTCTGTTTGAAGCCAGGGGAAAGTTTGGAAGAGGCAGTGAGAAGGGAAACATGGGAAGAAACTGGGATTGAAGTTGGGCAAGTCATTTACCACAGTTCTCAACCATGGCCTGGTAACAGTCTTCTCATTGTCCTTTTACCCTGTCAAAATTACAGAAGTACTTGTACAACTGACAAAGTACTTAGGTCATCAGTTGAAATTAGTGTGTTTCGTTCTTAGTTGTACCAAGTCTGACAATGTTCATGTTGCCTATGTTTTCCAGTTGGGCCAAGTACTATGCCTTGCCAGCTGATGGTGGGTTTCTTTGCTTATGCTAAATCATTGGAGATTTGTGTTGATAAAAAAGAGCTTGAAGGTAAATTTTAACACGTTAGGAATGAAGTGTTAACTGCTGATTCTTCCCCTTTCATGCAGCAACTGACCGTATCATCCATTTTCCATGTCACAGTTTATCTTCTCTAATTTTCTTGATATGTAATATTTACAACAACTAAATATAGATTGATTAATGCAAAAACCAAAAAAAAAATTAACTTCATGGTTGATGATACGCATTATGGGAAAAGTATAATACAATCCAATGATTGTATTACATGGAAAGTTATTTAGAAATCATTTTCATGATATTTCTTGGCGCTTTAGCTCACATCTCAAGTGTCATTCATTAGATTGGTCTCATTCTGTTACGATACATGCAGATGCCCAGTGGTACAGCCGTGAAGACGTGAATAGAGCTCTAACGTTTGCAGAATACGACAAAGCTCAGAGATCAAATGCGCTGAAAGTCAATCAGATATGCAAGGGCGTCGACAGAGGGCAGAACATCTCATCAGACTTCAGTGTGGAAAGCGAGGAACCTGCTCCGATGTTCGTCCCCGGGCCATACGCCATTGCTCATCACCTCATATCATCGTGGGCCTTCGAGGGAGCTCCAAAGGTGCCTAGCTCCTTCTCCAACCTATGAGGCTAAACCCTATTAATCACTTTGTTTCGATGGACCGCGGGGTATATGGCGTGTCGAAGCACTGCTAGTGCTAGCCAGTAGCCACACCACATGTATCTCTTACGCTCGTGATACAGTGGATAGATCTTGTTCTTCATTGCCCATTATAATAGAAGGTCGAGATGACCAGAGGATTTTGCGGGACTGGCGTCATGGACGTGTATATCCATTGCTAGTTGTTAATAATTTGAATTTTGTGTATACGATAGTATGTATGAATGCATATATAGGTTGATTTATAAACATTGTAGTATATGCCTATATATATATATATATATACATACATACATACATACATACACTATACACTTACACTATATATATATATATTATATTTATTTTTATATATAAAGGGGCGAAGGATTCTCGCCCAATCCCGCTATCCACGTCGCGCAGCGAACGCTGGTTGTCCGATCTGCTCGTTTGACGGTCTGGATTGCTGTTTGGCGCTTCGGATTGAGCTGCTACTGTTCATTCCTGATTTATAGCCAATCACGGCACGACACGCTTGTCGGTAGTCCATCCGGTCAAAACCGGTCATCCGGTTGCCTCTCGTTTCGATCCCGCGCCGTCGCTCCCCGATCCGACGGTCCCCGTGGACTTTTTGCAGGAAAGTCCCTACATTTTCCACAAGTTGTGAATTGGTCCTTCTATATATAAAGGAATCCCTAACCCTAGATCGGGACTCCTGCTCATTTCGTCTCATTCCCGAGCGGCTGCCTCCCGTTTTCGCCGCCACCTCGCCCTGGCCAGGGCGGCCGCCACCCCGTCGCCTCCCCACTCGAATCCTCCTCGACGCGGCCGCCTCCGCCCCGACGCCTCCGTCGAGCCACCATTCTACTGCCGGACGCGGCCGTCGGCGCCGTCGCCGGACCCCTCCACTTCCCCTCCAGCAGTGGGAGGCGGGTGCGGGTGCGGGCGCGGGCGTCGTCGCCGGACCCCTCCACCTCCTCTCCAGCAGCGGGAGCCGGAGACGGCGCCAACCCTCCTCTCCAGCAGCTCGACGAGTAGGAGAGGGCTAGAACGGGCGGGTACCTCTACGACCTGCCCACGACCCCGGCCTTCTTTTTTTTGGAGGAGGCCATCGTGCACCGTCGCTCCCTCACCTACTACACCGGCATCGGCTACCTCTCAGCCGCCGTTTTGGGCGGGGCCATGGCCATCCTCGAGCCGGTCAGAGACGCCGAGCCGGGGGACACAGCTATGATCCGGGCCAACCGCATCCTCAACTCCTATGGCGTCACTGGCCGTCGCGTCAGGAACATGTTTGGTGTCCTCTACGCTGAGATGGAGAGGGGCATGGTCGCCGCCACGACCACTGGATCAACAACGTCATCGTCGGCCTCCTCACCGGCGTGCTCTTCAAGGCCGTCAACAGGCCCAGGTCCGCTATCATTGTCAGCGTTATCTTTGTTCGTCAGCTCACAGTGTAATTGTTCTGTGCACATATCTCAAGTAATTATTTATTGTAGGCTGCTGGCATTTGGACAGATGTATGCACGCTTCAAAGCTACCTGTTATTCACTTCTCTGTTATATTTTGTTTTCATAGCGAATTTTCTGGTTGACCGGAGTTGAAAACAAGACTGTAGTGTTTGCTTCATCAACTTTAGCTCAGAATACACGGTTTAAGTGTTTAAGTGCTCTAAGTTTGTCTTACATATAATAAGAAAAGGATTTAGCCTGACGTTGGTAATACTACAACATATGTAATTATGTAATTTCATAGCGTCAAGTTAGTTGTTGCCTGTGTTGCACCAATTTGAATTTCGGTCTGAAATTATAAAGAAAGGTGGGCCTTGACATAAGCATGCTTGTGTAAATTAGATCATATTGGAAAATTCTTCTATGAGAGTAAATTCTAATGAACACATTGTTTCAATACTGTAGTAGGTACATTTTGTTTGTTTGAAAGAGAAGGATTGTTGAATTAAATATTGTCTTTGTATCCACCATATATTGCTGAAAAGTGGTTTTCAAATGAACTTACTTGCACAGTAGCTCTTTGTTGATGGCAGTGGTCTATTTTAATTGACTTTAATCCAGCTACTGTACAATTGTAGTCCTGTGAATGCACTTCTTAATATATAGGGTAAGTCAATATGTTTTTTTATCACCTCGACCGTAATTTCGATGGTGATTACGTCCTTTAAGAGCATTCGAAATTCAGCAGCTCCATAAAGAACTACCTTTGATGTGTTTATGAACATACCACATTTCCAGTACGATCAAGAGTTTTTCAAATGCTTCTACTGTCTTATCAGTTTTGTTTACTTCATACATTTTATTTTCTAGATTATTACCTTGCTATTTCCTGTAGAATATATTATCGAGCTCGGCAGATGGTAGACGCATTTCATGCGATTTCCTATCATGATAAATTCCTTTTTGTGCTCAGGGGCATATATAAAAGATAAGCTGGTCGACACTCTTATCTAATTGTGCTCACACATGGTTCATTGCCGTGGAATGACTAAATTGCTAACTGTGTGGTGTGTTATTCAGCCATATTCTGACACCTGAACAATTGGGATTCCGTCGTTGTCATGAGCCCAAGATTCAGGGCTAGACCTCAATTGCTCATCCTGAAGTCAAATATCCAAGTCCTGATTAGCTACTCCTTTTGCTTCTCAATGGTTTGTCCAAAGCTATCAGTTGGAAGTTGATAATTAAATCTGTTAAGGTACGGCTGTGCCAACTATCCAATCTCTTTGGTGGTGCTACTGTTGTGGTAAATATCCAGTCTTAACTCAATGTTGCTTTTAGTTGCATCTTATAGTCTTATGCACAGTGCCTTTTCTTATATTTCTATCCATTGTGAGGCATCATACACATAATTTCACAAGTTATTTCATTACCTCCCATAATTTGACACTTGTGTCTTGATCGAATGAGGAGATAGTTACATCCAGTAGTATAAGAATTCTTGTGGGTGTTCTGCTCTAGGTTATACAAGTCAGGTGGCTCATGCATTGTTTATTTCTACACATGGTGTGGAGGTTTTCATTAGAATATAAGAAACATATATAAGTAACTTTATATCGAGCTAGGTAACTTGAGTATTCAGTATATGTGGATGTATTCTCCTCTGAAGTTTCTTCAACACATAGATTATGTATTGCTTTGGAAGTGTTGCTTATATATCAGGATGGTTCATAAAATCCCTGCGGAGTTGGCAGTGCGGATGATTGTTTATCTTTAACATGATTGTGGATATGAATGCCAATGTGGAAGATATGAATGCCAAATGCAGAAGTTGTGTAAGGTCATTCCTATTTCTTGCTATGATGGTCAATTAAAAAACATGTGTTTTCTTCTGTAGATTCTTTCAAAGCTTGATTACTTCGTATTTTCAATCAGCAACGTTTAGCATAGCATCTGTACCGAAATTGCTTTAGAACCCAGTAGCAAATACACTTTCACCATTTTAATTTGTTACTGACTGGGTTTTGTGTGCATCTGGCATGGGGAGAATCCAAAAAAGCCTGAAAACCCACAGAACATCCGGCTTTATTCAATTGCATCTACTAGGTATGGGGACTCATTACAATATGGACCCCAGAGTGACTTTTCTTTAACAAATAATAAATGTGGTTGCCTTTTTTTCTGAATTATTTTGTATAACACACATGGGACATGTTATATTTATATATATGATGCTACAAATAATTTCGATTCATTCTGAAACTGAGACCTCGACTAACAGGATTATGATGGTTGCAGATTTTATTGCGGGG
Organism: Poa pratensis; assembly: GCA_947311845.1. Taxonomy (NCBI): domain Eukaryota; kingdom Viridiplantae; phylum Streptophyta; class Magnoliopsida; order Poales; family Poaceae; genus Poa; species Poa pratensis. The sequence goes on from CAMZMU010000041.1 coordinate 51,929,445, forward strand.
ATGAGATCATCTCTTTACCTCTATATATTAAGGGGATTGTGATGGTTGCAGATTTTATTGCGGGGATGAGATTATCTCTTTACCTCGATGAAATGAGATCAAGACCTGGTCCAGCGGTTGCTTCTCCACTAAAATAACTCCGGCTTTGTTGATAAAGAGGTTGGTACTCTTGGCATCTGATTCACTAACCTTCATCAAGTCAGTAAGATGCAGTCTGTGCAGCTCCTGTGTCCTGACAAACAAGTAGCAGCAGTTCGTGACCGTCCCCTCCTGTCTCCTGGTGCGCAAGTGTAAACTAACCATGCCTTGAGCTGAATTCTTTTGTAATTGCAATTGCACGCCTCCAATAAAAAAAATACCGGTGACCTGGTGGTCATTTTTTATCCCTACTTAGCAATATGATGCATTATATTTCATTTGGTAGAACCACTTTTTGGCTAACATGGGCCTGTTGTATTAATCAAGTTGCAGAAGAATATATTGCTGCATTCCACCGTAGCATATGAGGTGAAATATGAGATGACAATAAATGGATAAAATTAGTGGTATTTACCTAATTATCTGACTTAACAAACTTTATGAAACTGATTTCTTCATAGAAGCTTAAAAGATAAGCTTAGAAATTGCAAGCTGAGCTCCACTTGATATCTGGCTGTTTTATTAAATCGTCCTTGATTTTTACATTTCAGATGAGATTTTCTCTATCAGCTAAATGTCTGCAAGAGTCGTCGGCCTATATAATTTATTTTTCTTTTTATTTGTGTTCAGTTCCAATGAACTAATAGTTTTCGATACAGCTTTATGGTTTGAACCATTACCCAATTCACATGCTTTGATATAATATGGTAGAAACCAGACCACATTTTCTTTTATCATTTCTCCAAAGAATTGTACAAGCAATGTGTAATTGATATTAGACTATGAATTTTATAGTAGTATGAGAAAGATAACAAGAATATAACAGAACCAAACTCCCAAGTATGAGCTAATTATTAGACTAATTCCTGAAGTTGAATCTCTTCATAACAGGCAAGTTAATCTGCACATTGCTATACATCAGTTCATCAGTACATCAAAATTAATATAACAAGAATTTGCTATCATGTTGCAGCTTCCAAGACCAGCATTATCTGGTCGAATGGGACGGACATAACACAACAACAACCGAACTTTCCGAGACAACATTGTCCGCATTAGGATGTGCCGACCCCTTTGACATAGTCGTAAGCTACTTATTCAAACAAAAAAAGTTCTTCAATGACGAAGGTCGATATATTTAATCAGCTACATATTTAGGTTGTAATCCATAACTACTTTTCAGGCAAAGAAGTTTAAACTCAGTATACTTATCACCCAAGTAAACGAGCCACAGGACTGGTGGTTCCATTCCTGCAAGAAGTGTTTCTCAGGCATGAAATCACATGATGGCATACGTAAATGCCGCAAATGTTCAGGTTCAGAGTCTACGCAGAGGTACAACTTATTTTCTACGGTTAGATGTACCACAAGTAACTCATGTTTCGTTTCCACCATAACTTATAGTTGACGAACACAGGTATAAACTCTTTGTCGACGCCATAAATATCGAACAAGATGACCAAAGTAAAATAGTGACCGGCCGATTTATGTTTTATGGTGACGACGCCAGTGTCATCATCGGTAAAGATATAGCTTTACTCCTTGCGCAAACAAGAGGCCGACATAACTTTGTCCCGCCTGCCATCAGCGACACGGTGGGAAAGAAGTGTACCGTCACGGCTTTAGTAAAAGATGAGACTTACGATGCCGAAGAGGAGGGGCTCATAATATTTGAGGTGAAGAAAGCAGAACTGATTACTTATCCGTCTTTAACAGAGACGTCTAGCAAGCAGCCAGCTACACCAGCAAGTAAAGAGACTTCCACGATGACAGCCACACCTGCAGGTATACCTCGGATTCCCGAAAGTCCAACCGGTCCAGAAAATACACCTACGAAGAATATCGTCGACCAAACTGGCTCCAAGATCGAAGATGTAAGCAGGCGTAACCATTGTTTTCGCTTACAGACTATATGTAAACAATTTAGTAGCCATAATATTTTGACACTCTTACCTTACAGGATCGCTCCTCTCAAGCAGACGACAAAAAGAGAAAATCTGAAGCCTCAACAATTACTGAGTCAAAAAAACAAAGGTATACCCTCCTACTGGTTACCATGTTTCAAAAATATTGCTCTGTAATAACGATTATCCTTCACTAAATCACAGTACGGGCAGCAGTAAGGGAAACCGCCCAACAGAAAAATTATCTTTGACAGGTAAATTTTTTTTTTGAATTTTGGTAAATATTCGAGACAATCACTACTTCTAAATTGGCACTTATCAGCAAACTAACTCCCACTACTTACTTAACTACAGCTATTAGTGAACTGCTACCGTGCTAGCTTTACCAGTCAAGAACAATCAGAGACAAGTTCTTGACGACTATGCTTCTTTTAGGACGACAGGACAGAGAAAACTGATTGCCACTGCCCTCTCTTACAGTGCAATCCGATGTATAATTATCTAGATGGTTCTGGATATAATAAGTATCTAAAACCACTTGCCCCTTATAAGTTAATGTGACATCATGTGTACCTACGTCGCTAGGACGACTGTACAAAGAAAACTGATTGCCGCTGCCCTCTGTTACAGTGCAATCTTATGTACAATTACCTAGATGGTTCTAGATATAATAGGTATCTAAGACCACTTGCCTCTTATAAGTTACTGTGACATCATTTGTACCTATGTCACCTGCTCATCGCTTAGGCAGACTGCTGCCATACTGTTGCTATTACATGTATAATTATCTATCCATACCTTTCTATAATTATTTAAAATCAGATAACTTTATTACAATCATGCGAAATAATGTATGACTTCTGTTTCATACTATACGGTCATCATGCCAACGTCCACAACTAAAAATGTAGACCACCAAATCCGTCATCTTTCGTCTCAAACTTATTGCCGATCACCTTTTCCTGTCTTGCAACCGTTCTGTACCTGCAAGTCCGAAAACTCTTTTCAGTTTAAAAACAGTTCACAAAATAAAAACAATTAAGTACACCCTTATTTAACATTATTATAAACACATTGTAACATTCCATACAACCACACGCCGCGCCAAGTTGTCTAGTATTTGTTAGGGTCATCTAGATTGAATTGAACAAACTTGTTGGTTCACGGTTCAGTGAGTTCCTGTGTTACGACAGCATCTTTTGTGGCACTTCAATGTCTACGCCAGCATCTTGATGCGGTGTGCTGGCTAGGACGTAGTGATGTACTCGTGGACGGACCTACTCTTGGGCTCGTCGATCACGACGAACGGAGCTTAGCGTGGCGTGCGAGCCGACAAGGAACGAACGGCCGCATGCGGCAGCGGCCGGTGCACTTTGCGTCTCCACCACCAAACAAACCACTGATAGATCCAGATTCCAGTTGCAGTTTTTGCAAGTTCTCGATGAACATCCGCGTGCGAGTTCTCGGTGTCACTCACGTCCAGCCGGAGCAAACCACCACAGATCAGCCGCGAGATCATGACGCCACGATCAGGCTCTCGCTCTTCGACACCTTCTTCCTCGCGCTCCGGCCTATCCAACGGCTCTTCTTGTACGACGACGACTGCGACGGCACGAGTCTCCCGCCGTTCCCATCACTTGTCAGCTCGCTGCGGGCCTCCCTCGCCGCCACGCTCGCCGTCTTCACCCCCTTGGCCGGCAAGCTCACGGCCCGCTCTCATGACGACGTCGTCATCGACTGCTCCCCCGACGCCGTCCGCCCGGGCGTTAGGTTCGTTGAGGCAGAGTATTCCGGCGACGCCGCCGACATGCGCCGGCTTGCCCGGGACGTCGAGCACGACACGGAGGCGTTCTTGCAGCTCGTGCCGGATCTCGAGGTGGGTAGGCTGCCTGCCCCCGTGCTCGCCGTCCATGTCACGCGACCGGCACCGGCAGCCAGCGGTGACGATTCTGGCGTGGGCGCCGTGGCGCTGGGCGTGTCCATGCACCACGCTGTGGCTGACGGGCAGTCGCTGTGGCAGTTCATGCGGGCGTGGGCTGCCGTGTCGCGGGATGGCTCGCCGGCGGCTCCAGTTCGTGCAGCCGCCAACTTTCGACCGGGGGTCGATCCTTCAGCACCCCAAGGCAGAGGCCGCGGCGAGCGAGTTCGCCCGCCTCTCCGCGCCGGAATTGCCCAAGGTCAACCTAATCCCGGAGCCGGACTGGACGCGGCAGAGCAGGAGAACGTACCTGCTCACCGCGGGCCAAATTCATTCTTTGAAGCGGCGCATCCTGGAGAGCCAAGCAGCTAGTAATAAGAACGACGGCAGGGAGTCGCCGGATCCCCCGACCACTTACATCGCCATCGCGTCGCTACTGTGGACGTCCATCGCCCGCGCCAAGTCCGCGAACCACGCCGACGCGACCGACGACGCGTACTTCCTTTTCCCGGCGGACTGCCGCCGCCGGCTGCGCCCGCCTCTGGACCCAGGTTTCTTCGGCAACTGCATCAAGGTCTGCTACGCGCGCGCCACCGCGGGCGACCTGCTCGTCCACGGAACAAACGACAACGGCGACGACGCGCTCGCTTGCGCCGCGGCGGCGGTTCGGAGGGCGATCCGGGAGCACGTGGAGGAGGAAGACCCGCTGGGCGACGCGGACCGGTGGGCGGAGATTAACCGGGCGGTCCCACGGGAGAGGCTCGCCAAGCAGGGCACGTCGCACCGGTTCATGGCGTACGAGGTGGACTTCGGGTGGGGGCCGCCGAGCCGGGTGGAGCTCGTGTCCGTGTTCAGCGGGGAAATGGCGACGCTCGTCGGCGGCGCGCAGGGCGGCGCGGTGCAGGTGTCCGTGGCGCTTGGCCGGGGACACATGGCCGGCTTCGAGGCCAGCTTCCTGTCGCAGGTCTCAGCATGACTGCATGAGCACATGATATGACCGATGTCAGAGTGTCGTAGTCGTGAATTCGTGATGGATGCGGTGATTCGATCGGAGTTTCGGACGCATGCTGGAAATTGAATGTAGATGGATCGGATCATTTTTTTCCAGGACGATTCACCGATTTATTAATAATCACAAGGAAATATAGAAGTAAATTTTTAAATTGTTTCTTGTACCCCGTAAGTCAAGAACGAACACTACAATACTTGGCCGATCCAAAGATGTGCCGCCGTCCTCATCCCTCCCTCACAGAAGACATAAAAATCTTGTGGCAATAGACCTTGTTATACAATATAGACGAGAATTTAAGTGCGAAGACGAGGTTTTCGCACGTAACATCAATTGTGAGAACTTCTTTTCGCACAGAAGCACAACCCTAACTTTTTTTTTACAAATAACACAATAGCTTGCCATTAGCGGTCAGTTTGCTAATTAATTAACTCTCTAGGCCAGGCACAAGCTATGTATTGCCAGCTGCAACTGACAAAATTACAAATGGTAAACCATTCTAACATGTACGCATTCTCAGTTTTGATATCCTAGGACTTGTCATCAAAAACCTTCCCCGGTTGTCATTGATAGAACGTCCCACTACTGACACTTGAAAAAACGCTTTCAAGGTGTGAATCACTTGAGCCCTGAGACATTTTTCTCGATGGTAGAAAAAAAGACACTATCTTTCACATTTATGGTGACTATAGGACTGCAACATTTTCTCTGGCAAAAACGTGACTATTGCAGCACACGTTTTGACGCCCTAAATATAATGCATGCACTTGAATTTACCAAATTATTTCATCGGGATTTCTTGAAGAAATTAGATGGATTGAGACTGAATTCCTATCTCCTACTCTACAAGTATATATCTTCTAGAAAGCAGAGGAGGAGATTCGGTTCTATTTAAATAGAAAAGACAACATGAATTTTAAGTGATGACTTAAACGAGCCGAATGAAATCAAAATGTCATGTTCAATCTGAAGTACATGGATACATGGTATGCTTGGACGGAAATACAACTCTCACTCCTTTTTGTATATAAATAAGGAAGTTATAAGTAGTACTTTTTTGCGATACTTGCTTATGATGAACATAAGAGGCATGCTAAACACACGAAGTTCGAACATGAAAGTGGTGTTTTCAGTAGCGAACACGCGAGTAACCTATAAGTGCTCATTTGATTCATAGGATTTGTGTTTGATTTAAGTCATATGAGAATTTTTTCTTTGGATGCAGTTTGATTCATAGGATCTAATCCTATAGGGGAAAAAATCCCATAGAAGGCCCTCTTTGATTAAAGGAAAGGAAAGCCAAGGGAATATGAAGGGGAAAGGAATAGCAAAGGATGGCAGGTGCAATCCTTTCTTGTTCCTTGTGCAAAAGATTCCAAAAATGAGCTCTGACTGATTTTTTCATTTCCTGTGGATTCTGCCTTGAAAGTCACCTACCAAGAAAAATTCCCTCTACTCTTCCTTTGCACCTTTCCGACAAATCAAAGGGATGAACAGTGCCAACTATGGAAATTTTCCTAGCCGTATATGTTTCCTCCATCTTTCGTCCAAATCAAAGGAGCCCGAAATTTTGTAGTGTAAACTTTGTAGGAAAATAACATGAGATCCAACCTCATGGAAAAATTCCTTCACCCAATCAAAGGAAGTTGATCTTCTCACACTAGTACAGAACGACACTATGGCAACGGGCGCAAACCTTCTATGGCAACGGAGAAAGCGTCTGTTGCCCCGCTTCCGATACTGATGTGAAGCGAGTCATCAGCAACGGTTATTTTACCCGTTTCCATTGTTGATCGTATATATTAAAAAAAATGGCAGGCCACCGGCCAGCACCGGTAGCAGAAACAATCAATGAAGCACATTACCTGTTTGTAATGAAGACAAAATTGTCCTCTTGTACCGAAATACATATTAATTTATATCCTCTTACAAAGTCATACGGTAAGGCAGGAGAGACATTCAAAATTTACAAACTGCATCGGCTGATTTACTCGTACAGAAAATCCCCCAAAAAACTACCATGTAATTAGTAAACTACTACTACTCAGCTTCCCTTCTTCTTCTAAATGGAATGGTGGGCGTCACAGGGCTTGAGTCTCTGCTCTCGAAACACATATGCTAATCTGCACGAAGAATGGCAACGGTGATTACAGCCGTAGACTAGCAACAAAATGTGAGTCTAAAAATGAAAATTGTTACTCTACCATCGTTAATCAATTCAAAACCAAAAAAAATTATAAGAGATTGCCTCACGGTCATACCTACATGGAAACAAGCGAACTTATGAAAAGAATGCAACTGAACCAAAGTACAAGCCACATAATCAATCAGAGGCAGAGTATGCACGAACACAAGTTCTTGTAGCTGACCTGTTCTTGCTTGCTCATGCAAATACGAAACAAAACAGCAATTAAGAGAGAGAGAGCAGCAGCCGCAGATGCTAGGGGGTAGAGAAGCACGCACCGCAGCGTGGTGAGGATGAATGTCCTTGTCCAGCTCGACTGGCACCGCCGCCCGGGTGCAGATGGAAGCATGGGGAGCAAACAGAGGCGAGCGAGACTAGATGGACATGAGCAAGTGGCTAGCGGCAACGCGCAGGGACCTGGCACCTGCGCATGGTCTGCAGTGACGCGCAGGTTCCGACACCGGTGCGGAGGCGTGTGGCCAGCGGCAGTTCACAGATTCCGGCCGGCACAGCTGCAGCCTGGTCTCCCGCACCGTCCTCGAGGGCTGCGACAGTTCACAGATTCTGGCCGGCATAGCTACAGCCTGGTCTCCCGCACCGTCCTCGAGGGCCGCGACACGGCGGGATCGATCTGGGTATAGAGTAGACCACAATTGGATCGAGAGACCAAAAAATCGACCAGAAAGAAAAGAAAAACCCAGCGCCACCGCCGGTCCAGCAACAACCGCGCCGCCCATCCCGGAGCCGATCTCGTGTCGCCTCGTCGCCGGAGATCCATCGACGGACTGCAAGGAAAAAACAAAAGATCTAGTCAATCATTTGGAGCTATATCTCCATGCTATAGACAAGGATGAGAGCACGCGTGTTCTCAGCGCCGCCTCTTAGATCCGTTCGCCCAGCTCGCCGATCTTGGTGGGAAGCGCCGCCTCGTCGCTGGAGGCGGGCGGATGTACTTGGTATGTGAGAGGGGAGGATGCGGAGGGGATAAGGCACGGGAGGCTTGTGGATAAGAACAAGGGAAGGGAGAGGGAGGCGGCGCTGGAGAGGGAGCTAAGCTAGGGCAGGGGCGTGGCTGGTGGGTGTGTTTATATACTCACGGGCCCAATAGACTGAACCCACTTAATATTGCAAACGGTTCTATTTAAATGTCCGTTGCTATAGTGGCTCACATTGAAAACGGACATTAAAAACAACCGTTGCCAATGTTTATTGGCAACAGTCATTTATTTTGCCCGTTTCCGATGTGTCGCGATTCGCGGGTGCGGACTCTTATTTTCCACACACAGTGTCGTTTTACCGTCGCTTTTTTGCTGCCGTTTCCATAGAGGGGTATCCGATGTGTCGTTCTGTACTAGTGTCATATGATTCAGTTAGCCATACCATTCCAATCCTATATGATTACTATTCCTACGCTTTTCATATCCTATAAATCAAAGGAGCCCTAAGATACTACTCTTGGGAAAGGGAACATATAGTTAGATCTCATATGTAAACTATTTAAGTGTCGAATTGTATATACAAGAAAGTATCTCAACAAAAGCATATCTCTTTTTTTCCGAGGATAACGACGGTCAGCGGGCATGACCTGTACCGTACAGCCGGCAAAATGTATTTTTAATGGGAAATGGGGTTTGCCAGTTAGTTTGGTCGGTATCGTCAACACTACATGTCTGCCTACACAAATATCATGGTAGGAGAAAAGGCGAATCAACACAATCTGAACTGAGGATGGGTTTTTGGAGTTAGCTCCCCTCGCGAGATTGCGACCATTTGTACCGCCCATTGTAGCACATGTGTCAAGTTGTTACTTCTTAGCAATATATACAGAACGAAGGTGAATTCTATACCTCTAAGAATGTATGAGCTACTGTGCAATAATATCATCATTTTACAATTTTTTTTATGGTCACCAGGGGGACAAAGTCCCCACCTGAATTTTCTCATTTATATAGGAACAAAAAACCTCTTTTACAGGGAGATGATTTTACATGGGGGACAGGGGGGGAAGAAATTATATCTTTACAGGCAACTAACCAGGGGCTGTTGCCCTGTGATCACTAAGGCAGAGCAGCCAGGAAGCACCGTCCTGAGCACAGTCTGCAGGTAATCTAGTTTTCCACAAGTGAGCTTCATCTTTGCATGTTTTAAGAAGGAGGGGCAGACTGGGAGCCTGTTCCCTGAACACCACAACATTCCGGTCTTTCCACAGGCTCCAGAAGCAGAGCAAGACGAAAGTTGGTGCAGTCCGGGGAGGCACAGCGGGTGGGGCACCGTACTCATGGAGCTGTCGAACATCAGCACCATGGGGGAAGACGAAGCCCAGGCGCGCCCAAAACCTTTGCGCGAAGCCGCACTCGAAGAAGAGGTGGTTCGGCGTCTCTTCCGCGGAGAGGAGAGCGTCGAGGGCATCAAACTGCCGGCCTCCTGCCGTGTTGAGCATGGGCACCAGAGCGCGGCGCACACCGCCGCCCATCACAGCGGCCACCGTGGCCTCGGCGTTGATCGCGTGAGAGAAGAGGGACGGCAGCTGGCGGCAGAGAGGGCCGCCCGGCAGCCAGGAGTCCAACCAAAAGGCGGTGCGGCGCCCATCCCCAACACAGGAGAGCGTGATGTTCCTGTACATGGGCAGGAGGGCGTCCAAGCAGCGCCAGTGCGCCCCGAGCTTCCTGCGATCGCTGCCTGCACTCCAAACCCAGCGCGGCCAGGGCGCTGTTTCTTCAGAGTGGAGGCGGTGAACAAGTTTCATCTGTAAGCACTCATTTTTCACCGCGAGATTTTTGATGCCCAGGCCTCCTTCTTCCTTTGATCTGCACACATCGTCCCAAGCCACCAGACACTTGGCTCCGCTGGGCCGATCCTTTTACAATTAATGGCTGCAGGAATGAGAGGAGAATTGTCTATTTTTACCATGAACATAAATATTACTTCTTCCAAAACACTCAGAATGAGAATGACGCCCTCTCGTTAAAAAAAAAAAAGACGCCCTCGCACCTGCGAGAACGCCCAAACAAACGGAGCGTAATGGCTGAGGTTGAAGATCGTGCACCCAGCGGCCGGAATTTTGGAATATATTGCACGTATATGCCTTAGCGTCGTCCATGCTGCACACGTGGGAAGACTCCGTGAGGTAGGTTTTTTTTTTTGAGGGGAAGACTCCGTGAGGTAGGTAGGTATACGTTGGTGTCGCCCGCGATCGGGGTTTTGGCTACTGCCGTGGAAAATTGACTGCATAACAAGCAAAATTCCTCAGTATATATAGTTTTATAGAGATTTTCCTCAGCAAACTCAAAACTGAAATCTTACAATCTATCAGTGTCATACAATTGATAGACAGTTCAAAAAAAATAAAAAATACAATTGATAGAGACTCACAGAGGGTAGATACTAAATATATTGTCATCGTAGATTTGGGTGTTATACGGTGTGCAGATTTCGGGCTATTTCGTCGACTAGAGAGCAGGCACACGAGGGTTCTTCTGCTCTCGCTCCTTCCTAGTTCCTCCATCAACCATGACGATCTCCCAAGTGCGGGTTCTCAGCGTCACCCATGTCCTCCCTGACCAGACCGGCCGCGGCAACAGCAACCCGTCGCCGCTCCCCGCCGTCGACCACACCATCGAGCTCTCCTTCCTCGACTCGTTCCACGTCGCGACGGGGGCGATCCAGCGGCTCTTCTTCTACGAGGCCCCCGACCTCCTGCCGTTCCCGTGCATCACCAGCTCCCTACGCTCCTCACTGGCCGCCACTCTTCCCGTCTTCCTCCCGCTCGCCGGCAAGCTCGCCTTCCGACCCTCCTCCGGCGACGTCGTCGTGGACTGTACCCCGTCCGCCGTCTCCTCGGGCGTCAAGTTCGTGGAGGCCGAGTTCTCCGACGGCGCCGACGCCATGCGCCGCCTCGCCGCCGAAGACGAGCACGACACGGAGGCGTTCGCCCGGCTGGTCCCGGCCCTTGACGACGACGGGAGGCTTCCGGCGCCGTTGCTCGCCGTGCAGGTGACCAGGCCCGCTGGCGACGGTGGCGGCGTGGTGGCGGTGGGCGTGTCCGTCCACCACGCCGTGGCCGACGGCAAGTCGTTCTGGCAGTTCATGAGGTGGTGGTCCGCCGCATCGCATGGGGAGGCGCTCACAGCGGCGGCCGGCCTCGTGACGCCGACGTTTGACCGGACGGCGATTAGGCACCCCAGAGCAGACGAGCTCTCCGCCTGGATCTTGCGCTTGAGAGCGCCGACGCTTCCTATGGTAATTATCTGAATGAATTTATAGGAGTAGAAAGTATATCTGGTCGCGAAATAGTAGGCAATTCGAAGTACGAACATGGCAAACAAAATGCAAAACAAATCGTTCTTAACTGCGGGAATATCAGAAACAAATAATTGATGAAAAATCACCATGTCTCCGATGACTTGCATTACAGAAGCTGTCCTGGAATTATTTGTGAACTAACTCAATTTCCTGATATCTTATACTTTCAGAAATAGTTTTAGTATTTATTTCTATATATTTGTATTGTTGCTGCCTAAGCTGCCTTTGGTGTGCGCCACCACCACGTCATCGACCATTGGCATTTGGCAACAAAACTAAAAGGCAACCATTAATTGCAAACAAGTAAGATATTTTGACCAGAATATGAGACTCATTTGGTGTTTCATAGACCAAAGAAACATTTTTTTCAGGGACCGTAGCGTGTGTTATCTCCCAGACTGTAGAGCGGCATTAAGCTCTTTAGGAGTGATTGAGGCATTTGCTTGTTCTACTCGGAAACTTGCTTAAAATTTCTAAGTCAAATTAAGTGCACAACGATAAACTGCGCGGAGGCAAGAGAAGTCCAGAAGAGATGATACCCATCCAATTAACAAATGACATGGAACTTTCTCATAATTTTACTTCTTTGCATATATAGTAAAACATTTTATTATTGTTGCAGTCGCGACAGGGTAATACACTAATACCAGAAGTCCAGAAGTATAGCAGGGTTCCTCTTGCATCCTCGTGACTTTTCTTAAGGTCGACCGTTCTCCACTGATACTAGCGAACAATTGAACAGCTTTGTCGACGATCCCCCGCGGTCACGGCGCGCCGGTGCAGCAGAACCTTCCACCTCAGCGCCAACGAGATCCAGTCGCTCAAGCGCCGCATTTCGCAGCAGCTCTCCAAACCGGCGACCGCCTACGTCTCCATCTCGTCATTGGCCTGGACGTGCATCGTCGGCGCCAAGCTGACGTCCAAGACGATCGACACCGACGACGAAGTGTACCTGATGGTGAACGCAGACTGCCGCGGCCGCCTCCGACGGCCGTCCATCGACGAGGGTTTCTTCGGGAACTGCGTCAAGCCGTGCTACGCGAGGGCCAGAGCGGGGGATCTACTTCCACCATGCCGTCGCCAGGGCGAGGAAGACGGCCTCGCACGCGCCGCCGCGGCCATCCAGGACGCGATCCACGAGGGTGTGGAGACGCCGGCGGACAACCCGTTCTCCGGCTTTAAAGAGCTGCTGGAGTACCACATGGCGCTACCGCCGGGGAGGGCGAGCACGGTGGGGTCGTCGCACCGGTTCATGGCGTACGAGACGGACTTCGGGTGGGGCGCGCCCAGCCGCGTCGAGCTCGCCTCCGTGTTCGGGAGCGGCGAGATGGTGGCGCTGCTCGGAGGGAGGGACGGCGGCGTGCAGGTCTCGGTGTCGCTCGATGGGGCGTCCATGGAAGCCTTCGCGGCATACTTCCTCGGCGTGGCTAAAGGATGCTAGAGGTGCACCAAGCTTCATCAGTGGCCTGCGAAACCTGGTTGGCCTGAAAATCATGGATGAGATCATCTGCGGGCGGATTTATTACTGATCGTAGCCACCTATACATTTGTGTGTACATTGTACACTGTACAGACAATAGAATACATGTATCCATTCCGGTCCTTTGCAATCCCTGAACAAAACTGAGTTTAGCGCCGTGAGCCTGTGATATAGTTATAAACGACAAGCGAATAACCGATAAGCGAAAGCAGGATCAACTCACGGTGACATGAAATTTTATCTTGTAAAACCATTCCAAGCAGACACAGAAAAAATTACGTGTGAAAGCCAACAAATTTTCATTATGACCAGTTAAGCTTACAACGCCTGAGAGATCGGCGGCTTAAAACAAGTATATATAGAGCTGCAATCCTAAATCGATAACGGTCCGACTCGGTAAAGATCTAGTTGTCCCAAGCCTCCGCCGCCACGACTCCCTCAATCCGCTCGTCAGAAATTAGTCGTTGTCTTTGTATAAATTTGAATCACCATAAAATAAAAAATGCAAACCAAAAACTGTAGTTGTACGTGTATGTACCATTTTTCTTTTAGCAAAGGTATCCAATCAGTTGACTAAGAAATTTTATCATAGATTATAGTTTACGAGCCATGTCTAGAATCGTCTTCAGCTCGTGGCTGTTCCTCTGTTTGTACTCCCTCCGGTTCGTAATTAGTGTTTTTCGACCTAAAGCAGTACGTGTACTAGTTTCTTGTGTGGGGTTCTCCTTTTTTGAGTTTTTTTTGGGGGTTGTACTAGCTAAGGCAGATCGTTTTTTTGGGTATCCAAGTAAGATATTCTGGAAGAAGAGGTTTACATGAATAGCCTCTAGGTTTTGTGAATCCTGATGCCCTAATCATGTTTGCAGACTTGACAAATCTCTATATGGACTAAAGCAGGCACCTAGAGCATGGTTCTCTCGTCTTGGCTCCAAGCTCCATGCTCTTGGCTTTACTCCCTCCAAGGCTGATACCCTTATTCCTATATAATCGGCCAAGTATCACCATATATGTTCTTGTTTATGTTGATGCTATCATAGTCACAAGATCTTCGGTGGCTGCTGGAACGGGGCTGGTCTCGACTTCGACCTCGACCAGCCCACGTTCTGCTTCAGGTTCTCCTACGGCATTGACTGGGTCGGCTGCTACTTCACCAATGCCGACCCAGGCTAGTGCTTCCCCGGTGGCCTCGGACTTGGAGGGAGGAGTCATCACGCCATCCACACCACCACCGAGTTCTACGACCTTTGACGGGGTCACCCTGCTCCGACGCAGCGAGAGGTTCGGTGTGGAGACGGATGGTGCTTCTGTGACGGACGAGGACTCCATGACGAGGGACATGCGTCGCAAGGCGGCGCGCAACCTCGACTACTCCGGTACGGAATCAAAGCCCAATTCTTTTCTTTCTTTTTTGCCTCAGTCAATTCATTCGAAGCTTAGTAGTGTAGGTTTTAGTCTTGGTAATTGTTTAGATCAAATTCATGTTTCAACTAAAGTCTTGAGACATATGGAATTCGACCATCTCTCGGTTATTCCTAAAGTTTCGACTGGGTTGACAGCCACCTATGAAGATGAGGAAGAAGCGATTGCCATATCAGATGGTCAGCTTCTTACTCATCTAATTGGTGAGGTCTTGAGGGTGGTTTGGATGACGACGGCTTGAGCTCATTGTATGAGCTAAAATCATCTGGTCGTAAATCCAAATCTAACTCCAATAAGGCTTCCCGGAAACGGGCTAAGGTATCCAAATCCCCCACAGTTTCTCGATGAATGGCATGTTCGCAAATAGCAGAGGTTTTGGTGACTTGGCTAAACATTTGCACTTTGCTGGATGCATTCAGGACAATAATTTGGATTTCCTTGCTATTTCTGAGACCGGTAGACGCGATTTCTCGCAATCTCTATTGAACCGTCTTTCTGGCGGCATATATTTTGAGTGGTATTCGCGTCCTCCGCATGGCCGCTCCGAAGGCATTTTACTAGGTATCAGGACGGATACCATCGAGGTGTTGGATGTTACAGATGGTGATTTTCATATAAAATTGCACATCCGTAATAAGTCTGATAACTTCATTTGAAGTCTTGTTACCGTGTATGAGCCGGCCCAGGAGGTGGCTAAGACTGCTTTTCTTTGTGAAATGGTAAACTTGGCAAGAGATAACCCTCATCCTTTGATCATTGGTGGGGACTTCAACTTGCTTCGCTTCCCATTCGAGAAAAGTAGAGGTCGGTTCGACAACCGTTGGCCTCTTTTGTTCAACGATGTCATTGAGAGCTTGAACTTAAGAGAGATCACAATGGTCGGGAGACAATTCACTTGGGCGAATTCTCTCCCGGAACCCACATACGAAAAGCTAGACCGCGTACTGATGGATACGGAGTGGGAATCTCGATTCCCACTGGTGTCGGTACGGGCGCTCGAACATATTGAGGGATTTTCGGACCATGCTCCCATTCTGTTGACCACTGGAATGCCTAGACCACAATGTAAACCACGTTTCAAATTTGAAATTGGGTGGTTACATCGTGAAGGCTTCCATGAGATGGTCAAACGGGTTTGGGAAAGACCGGTTGCTGGTGACACGCCAATTCAGAGGTGGAACAATAAGATCCGTGCTTTACGCACACACCTCGTGGGTTGGGCTCGTCATACTTCCGGTTTACTTAAAAAAGAAAAGATACGACTTTCCTCCATAATCGATGCTCTCGAGGCACTAGCAGAAGTTCGTCTGTTATCCGCGCATGAGATTGAGCTAAAGAGCCAATCGAATGCACATATTGCGAAACTTCTGCGGGAAGAGGAGTTAAAATGGTACCAACGATCCAAAGCCCAATTTTATCCTAGAAGAATATTCGAATACTCGCTATTTCCATAGTATTGCTAATGGCAGACACATGAAAAAGCGGATTCATTCTCTTGTCCAAGAGGAGGGTACGATCGAGGGCCATGAACAACTAAAGTCGTATATCACAAATTACTATAAAGGTATGTTCGGAGCACCCGAGGAAGAAAACTTCACATTGGATGAGTCTCAAACAGATGATATACCCCAGGTTTCAGAGGAGGAAAA
The DNA here is from genome assembly GCA_947311845.1 of Poa pratensis. NCBI lineage: Eukaryota > Viridiplantae > Streptophyta > Magnoliopsida > Poales > Poaceae > Poa > Poa pratensis. The sequence continues at coordinate 51,945,449 of CAMZMU010000041.1, forward strand.
TGGCCTACTTACTAAACCCTATTCAGAGGAGGAAGTGAGAAAGGCAGTTTTCCAAATGAAACTTAATACAGCTCCTGGCCCCGACGGATTCCCGACGGAGTTCTACCAGAACTTCTGGGATGTCATCAAGTCGGATCTGCTACAACTATTCGCTTGTCTCCATGATGGACAACTTGAGTTGTTTCGTCTCAATTTTGGTGAGATAATTTTATTACCTAAGGTTAAGGGGCAGAAAGGATTCAACAATATAGACCTATCTGCCTTCTTAACGTTAGTTTTATTTTTTTTACTAAAGTTGCTACGATCTGGCTGAATAGTGTGGCAGACCATGTGGTTCGTCTGTCTCAGACAGCTTTCATGCAAGGTCGTAACATCCTGGATGGGGTGGCGATTCTACATGAAACAGTCGACGAACTACATAGGAAAAAGCTGAATGGGGTAATTCTTAAAATTGATTTTGAGAAAGCTTATGATAAAGTCAATTGGTCTTTCCTCCAACAGACCCTCAGGATGAAAAGTTTTTCTCCTGAGTGGAGAGCGCTAATTGAGAACTTTGTCTCGAGAGGAAGTGTTGCTATTAAAGTCAATGACGATACTGGCAAGTTCTTCCAAACGAAAAAAGGTCTCAGGCAAGGTGACCCGCTATCGCCCATACTATTTAATATAGTGGCTGATATGTTGGCTATCTTGATCGAACGCGCTAAATCTGAGGGCCAAATTGAAGGAGTGATTCCACATTTGTTGATGGTGGCTTATCGATTCTTCAATATGCTGACGATACAATACTCTTTATGGAACATGACATCGAAAAAGCTCGTAATTTAAAGCTGATTTTATCAGCCTTTGAGCAGCTGTCGGGTCTTAAGATCAATTTCCATAAAAGTGAATTGTTTTGCTTTGGCGAGGCTCAAGAAAACGCCGCCTTGTATGCTGAACTTTTTGGCTGTGAGCAAGGTCAATTTCCTATCAACTATTTGGGTGTTGAATGGAAAAAGGTGGAGGAAAGGCTCCAATTATGACTGAATAGTTGGAAAGGCAAACTCTTATCCCTGGGAGGGAGATTGGTACTCATTAATTCGGTACTAACAAACATGGTACTGTATATGATATCATTCTTCCAATTACCTAAAGGAATCTTAAAACGTTTGGATTACTTCCGATCTAGATTCTTTTGGCAAGGTGATAGTGAGAAGAAGAAATATCGGCTAACTAAGTGGAGTGTGGTTTGCTGCCCTAAAGACCAAGGAGGGCTCGGAATTCATGACCTTGAGGTCAAGAACAGAGCTCTACTTGGTAAATGGCTTTCCAAGCTTCTGTCGGAAGATGGAATTTGGCAAACCCTCCTCAGGAGGAAGTACGTGGGATCTCAAGCCGTATCTCAGGTTATTTGGAAACCTGGCCATTCGCACTTCTGGGCAGGCCTTATGGCTACAAAGAAGTTCTTTTTCCCACATGGATCTTTCTTAATTAGGGATGGATCGGAAATTCGATTCTGGGAGGATAAATGGCTAGGCCAATCCACTCTCAGAGAACAATATCCGACTCTGTACGCAATTGTGCGAAACAAGAGTGACACAATCGCTAAGGTGCTGGGTTCCTCCCCGCCAAATGTTTCGTTCAGGAGAAGTTTACTTGGTGCGAGGCTAGCATCCTGGAATGCTTTGCTCAACCGATTGGATCCTATCAATCTGTTGGAAGGCCAAGATAAATTTCAATGGAATCTCACGAAGAATGCTAAATTCTCGGTTGATTCTATGTATAGGGCACTTATCTTACTCGTAGGACCGGTCGATATTAAAGATAATAATAAAATTTGGAAGATGAAGATTCCACTAAAAACTAAGGTGTTCGCGTGGTATCTCCGTCGAGGTGTAATTCTTACAAAAGATAACCTTGCCAAACGCAATTGGCACGGAAGCAGAAAGTGTGTCTTCTGTCATCATGATGAGACCATTACACACTTATTCTTTCAGTGCGAATTAGCCAGGTCTATATGGTCAGCCATACAGATAGGTTCTACCTTACATCCACCCGTTCCGTTGCAAACATTTTTGGCAGCTGGTTAAACAGGGTGGATCCCAGGTTTAAACTCTTCAGTAGGGTGGGAGCGATTGTCATTATTTGGTCGCTGTGGCTATGTAGAAATGACAAGGTTTTTAACGATAAAAATGCTTCTTTATGCAGGTTATCTACCGGTGTACAACATCGATACGGACATGGTCGGCCCTGCAACGTGTGGAGCACCGAGACTTGTTTTTGGAGGTGGCGTCACGTTTGGAGGCTGCAGCCAGGGAGTTATTCTCCTGGCATGGATGGCAGCATAGTCTCCGGATAGACCTACCAGCAGCTTAGGCGGATCTACACTTTCTCATTCTGATATGTAATTCGCCTTTTATTTTCAGCTTTGGGTACTTGTGAGCTCGTGAACTTTTGGCTGTGTGCATCCTAGCTATGCTTAAAACTCTTAAGTAATAAAATCCCTTTATCTAAAAAAAGTCACAAGATCTTCTACCTTGCTACGAGATCTCAATGAAATTTTTGCTAGGTGACTTACATTTCTTTTTGGGTATCCAAGTCAGAAAAATACGAGATGGCTATTGTTGACACAGGAAAAGTATGACACAAACTTGCTTGATAAAGTTGGCATGTGTGGCTGCAAAGGTGCCCCCCACACCTCTCTCCCCCACTGACAAGTTGTCTCTCACGGAGGGGATGCTATTAGGCCCTGAGGACAGCACACGGTACCGATCAAGCCTTACAATATCTTACTCTCACACATCAAGATTTATCTTTCTCTTTGAACAAGGTTTGCCAATACCTCCATGCTCCTACCACCACACATTGGAGAATAGGGAAGAGAATATTACGTTCAGAATACTCGCAAAATTGGCATCACTTTTAGAAATTCATCATCTACTCTTCTTAGTGCCTTTTCAGATGCTGATTGGGCAGGTTGCCTTGATGATAGAAGATCTACAGGGGGATTTGCAATATTTGTTCGACCAAACTTGGTCTCATGGAGTGCTAGAAAACAAGTTAATGCTTCAAGATCAAGTACTGAGGCTGAATGCAAAGGTTTAGCCAATGCTACGACTGAGTTGATATGGTAAAGCTCTTCTTGGTGAGCTCGGTATCAAAATGCAACAAAAACCGTGTCTATGGTGTGACAGATTATGTGCCACATATTTATCTGCAAATTCTATTTTTCATGCACGCACAAAGCATATTGAGAGAGACTTTCACTTTGTTCGAGAGAGAGTTGCAGAAAAGAAACTAGATATTCGGTTTGTTTCCAGTAAGGATCAGATAGCTGATGATTGTAATAAGCCTCTCCATGTAAAGAATTTAGATGAGTTTAATCGTAATCTCAACCTTTCTGCAGGTTTAGATTAAGGGAGGGTGTTAGACAATGTATCCGTACCGTATAGGCATGATGTAGTACACCACCCTATACGGTACACCCATATATCACGCCACGTATACCCGAGATCCCTAACGGATCATCGTTTCCGCCTAACCCTAGTTTGTTCATAGGAGGTAGTATGTAAAATGAAACTGGAACCTGAATCTGGCTGACAACTACATGCAAGTCGGCAAGCACGAAGGAGTGACGACTTGCTGCTGTCAGTGCCACCTGGCTTGTGTTATATTCAGGTGTATTCAGGTTCTGCGCAGTGTTGAAGTGGGATGGAAGAATTAGAAGTTTCATCTGAATTCAGGTGTTATGTTTCTACTCTTTCTGCAATCTTGTCCTCTGTTGGGGATACCTGGACAGTGATTACAAATGGCAGAAACCTCGGGCTGACAGGTGTTATACTTCATACTCATACTGCATCTTGTCCTCACGCTCGCCACTCCGCACTGCCTAATGTTCCTATGCTTGGACAGGAACCTTGCCGATCTCTTGCCCCTTCTCTGCCCGCTTGCTGTCTGGCCGGCGCCTATGGAGCTCACGGGCATCAAAGTTTTAACCTCCACTAGCTCAACCTTCAGATATGAGGCAAGGGTCGGCGCATGAGCACAATAGGTCAGACAAGTCAGACGTATTTTGCAAGGCATCAAAGAGATGTGTCAACCTAGAGCAACACATCACACTAGACTGCCTTTTCACTACATAATGAGCTGTTCTTTCTCGATGCCTACTATTCTCAAGCTAACTTTCACATTGTCTCTCTTTTATTTTGTGTTGTAATCACTGATACTTTCTACAGAATGAGAGAGGTGGCGAAAGTTTTGAAGCATGGAGAGAACACATTGTGCCGGTGGGTTATATATAGATCCTTACATGTAAGCGCAAGGTGTAAATAACAACAGCGGTGGTTGTTGGGTGGATTTATCATACAATAATTTCATTCAGATTGCATCATCAATCTTGAACATAACATGGGCATGAGATATCCTTATGTCATAACTCTTCTTTTCAAAATCGATGATAATATCTACGTAGTTCCATCTTAGTTGACTAATATGGGCACACGTTACAATTTAAATTGTACTATGTCATCTACATACAAAGGGGGTAAAAATGAGGTGAGTAAGGCTTTGGGGTGGGCGTCTCCAATGTAGATTTAAGACTAGGCCATAAGGAATAAAGTGAGCTTAAGACCCGGCTATAAACATTGTGGCCGTCGACCTTAGCTTAAAAATCTTAAGACCCGGTCATATCGGTATAGCCCGGACGCAAGATTACTTTATTCAATATTTCCCTGTTTCCTGACAAGCTTTGCACTATTTGCATGCGGCCTTTCTCCTGTTTCGGTGGTAAAAAACAATAGGAAAGTAGCTGGTGGGTTCTACCTTATGACCCAACGAATCCTTAAGCATTGTGAGAGTTTTGATCAGCTATAACATAAGCGGTGGAGCCCACCTTATGCCCTGGTTGGAAAATAAACATTGGAGATGAATGGGTTTGAGAGTTGGCTAGTTTCATTAGTGACGGACGTCATTGGCCTATGTAATTAAGCGGACAATGGGATCTATCTCACGGGCTCATGTCAGATTTTTCAAGAAAAAATGAGGCAAGGTCCAAATTATCATAAAACTGCGTCAAGGCCATGGTTTCTAAAAAAAAAAAAGAGACCTTAAGCTTTTAAGGAAATACAAGAAATCACGGAAAAGTTTGGGAAAATAGTAATGTAGAATATAATTTAGAAAAATAGTGAGGAGTTGGCAACCTGAGCTAATTACTAAATACCTGGAAACTAAAGAAATATGGGCATCCTACGGGACTTTTTTACCACCCATAGAACTATATATTCCCATCCATAAATTACCAAAAATAAATACTCTAGAAGGCCCAAGAAAACCGAGAAAATGTATATGATTTGGAGAAAAACATGGAGACCATGTAGGACCTATTTTCACCACGTGACTGTGTTATTAATTACCTTCAATCGGCGAAGCAATCTAAATACGGTCAGGGGAAGTCGGTGAAAGGGAGAAGCATACACGACAAACACTAAAGAACTTTTACCGTAGCCACAAAAATAACTTCTCCGACTATGAATCAAGGATACTCCTCTTAGGAATAACTATTCTCTGTAATCCCTGAGCCTACATGCACTAGTCAAAGATTAGTTAAGCAAACCAGATTCTAAGCTGTCCGAGTCGTCTTGAAGAAGTCAAAGATCAAGGGAAGACCAAATATAAATTAAGTCACGAGAGGACTCAAAGATGATTAAGGCTCATTATGGTAGAGAGCATTTGGTCTATCATGTACTCTCCCTCTGTGAAATGTATATAATTTGATTTTTTATGATTTAATTAAATTCCATTATATTGTAGTGTTGAATTTTTTTCATATATATATTTTATCAAATTTTATAGAGTTGACTCTGACTAAATCCAAAATGCAATGTAATTATGAAGAGGAGGGAGTACACCACCAATATTGTCCATCATAAACTATAGTGCCCATCATAGTTTCTGCGTATGATGCCCCTGTACCTAAACTTGCTAACCACCTCATATTAAATTTACCCCCTTTTATCATACTTATTGTTTCTTACTTAATGGCAGAAATTACCATGCATACAACCTTGGGTTGTGATACATTTTATTTTTATGCACAAGGGTTTAAAAATTTCAAGAAACCATAGAATGCAGAGACTTATAGTTTTGTTATTTGAAACTTCACGTCCTTTTCATCTATAAATTTTCTTCCACAACAACAATTTTCAAAGTAGGAACATTTGTATAAATATAAAAGACACATGTAAATAAATCATTCTTCTATTTTTTTTGTTATTCTAGTTTCTATGGCTTTTGTTTCGTTGTTGGCCAGAGAAACTGAGATTTGAATGTCCTAATAGTTAATTCCCATTTTGAAAATTTACATGAAAGAATGGGTAAGTGTCATGTTTAGTTGCACATTTGATAACACTAGAGAAATTTGTGCGCTTCACTTTTTATTTGCACCATGGAAGCATCTTTAGTTCTTTACCATAACTTCCAATGCTATATATGATCAGGAGTAGGGATGAAAACGGAGCTGATACAGACGGAACTGAGTGGTGCCATATTTGATTTCACATATTTTTGCGAAAACGGAAACAAATACAGAAACAACGGAAACGAATACGAAAACAAATATTGTCCGAAATAGATATAGACCGAATACGGTTCAGACACGGAACAAAAACAGATGTTTGCCGGGAAAAAAACACCTTAAATTTTAAGATGAAATAAAACATAAGATGTCATGATTATAATATAGTATGCATAATTTATCATCTTTGACAACCTCAAAAGTACCTACTATCGTCCCTAAGAACGACCAGGGAAGAAAATGATATGCGAGTACATAAGACTCAAATATTGTCGCTTTATTTTTTTCTCTTATTGGTCAGATCTTTGATTATGCCAAAATGTTCACACTAAAATTACTGACCATGCTGGATTTGTTAAGCACCGCACAGTAAAAACGAAAGTTCCGTATCAATTTCCGTTTCATTGGTTGTTCCGCCGGAATATGTTGTTCCATTTCTAATTCCATTTCCGGTCATTTCTGTATTTTCATTCCGTTTCCATTTTTTCGCGGAAAAGTCGGAAAGTTTCCTTTCCGTTTTCATCCCTAATTAGGAGTACCACAACAAGCTCAGCCAGGACAATACATCCCATTTTACATGCAAGTGTGAACCGGACGGAAGGAGTTACTAGCGATTTAATCACGTGCAATTAGGCATGGTGGCTTAAGTGGGCTTAACTAACAATGCTATTTTGCGTTTTTCATGTAATTGCAAACGATGTAACCGTTGTAAACGCTTGAGGCAGCAAGTTTCTGACGCACTCTTTTCCTTACCAGGTTATGTAAGGGGACTGAAATGTTTTTAATGAGACGACTTGCTTTCTTGTTATTTATATATATATATATAGTTTTGAGTTAAAAATGATATTTTGCGTGGTGGGCAAAATATCTTCGAGTATATATAAACGGAAAGCACGGTCCAGGGGAAAACTAACAACATATCTTCTCTATCTAAGGGCTCCTTTGATTTAAAGGAAACATGTAGGAAATGTGGAGGATTAGGAAATTTTCCATTGATGGTACTATTCACACCTTTGATTCATAGGAATGTTGCAAAGGAAAAATAGAGGAAATTTTCCTTCACAGCTCACAATCAAGGCAAAACCTACAGGAAAATAAAAATCCACTCACACCTCATTCTTTGAATCCTATGCACAAGGAACAAGAAAAATTTCACACCAGCCATCCTTTCCTTTTCCTATCCCTTTCCTATTCCTTTGATTCTCAAACCCTATGAATCAAAGAGGCCCTAAATAGGAGCACCCCACTACCTCATTTTCCTGCATTTTCGTGAGGCCACGTCACTCCTTATTCCATCCGCGATCACGCATAGCAGTCCTCGTTTCCTCCATGTTCCACTTTCAGCCCCGCACGGCAGCACGATGCCGTTTAACCCGTTTTTTCATACGTGGGCTAGCTGGAGGTCCCTTCGTGGGCTAGCGGTTGTTCGTCCAAAAAATATATCAGCCAGTGTTCGTGTTCCTGCTGGCATTCATCGAAATTAATTGCCAGCAATTAATTCTCCATCCCACTAAGTGTGTCGTCCTAATAGCCACCAATACTCCTCCCGTGATCTAAGGTCTCCTCGCAGATAATGACCCTGAAACCGCCCGATGAGTCCCAGCATTCATCGGGAAGAAACTGCTCGACTGAACTGAGCCGCCGCTTGTAGGTTTAAAACTAACCCGTGCTGCCATTGGCATCAACCCCACCAGTCTGCTTGTGTCGCCCCCTGGTTCCCCATGCTGTTAGCTGTCCGCTCCCGAATCAATATATACTTCCTTTCTTATGTTCAATCCCACAATATATGTTCCTCAATCTGGCAGGTTGTGGTCTGGCTTGAAAGTTGCTCGACGTTTTGTTCCTCCAGTTGATTTGGTTGGATTTTGCGTGCTGCTTGCTCAAGCCCCCGCCCCACTCCATGGTTTCTTTGGATTTATTGTATTCTGGGTCATGGTCGCTGAAGCTAGGACGGAGCGGTTATAATCACCTGTACTGCCTACTGACGCTGGGAACCTGTATCTGCTAGCATCAGTACACCAGCTCTTATCTCTTACTCTTAATTTCTTAATTACATAGGATGAGCACATGCATCTTATATCTTCGTAATCTTGCTGCTTCCATGTATTTGTTACCCTGGAATTTTCCCTAAATTAATTAGTTACATTCGAGTTTGGTCTCCAAGGTTAGGTCCTCTCTCAAATCTGAAACAGGGTAATTTATGCTTTATTACTTAGTATCCACTATGTTCGACCATCTGAAGGCCAAAAGATGAAGAGACATATGATTCCGAGCTAGAGAGACCCTCCGATCTGTATATGTAAGTCTTCCTTCAAAATTTTATATTCTTGCAATTCGCTTTTCTTGGATCCATAGTTGATGGCTAGCAAGTTCTAATATATTTTTAACATTCTCAGGAAACAATTGGTGTTTACAACGAGCAAATAAAAATAAGCAGTTTTTGTGCATCTCTAACCTATTTTTTTCGTCAGGTGCACATGGAGCATTCTTATGGTCCAAGTTTTCAGGACCCAAGGATGTTAGAGCAACAAAAGAATATTCAGTTTCAACTGAAACATAGCTAGGGGGACAGATCAAATGATGCATTGAGATTTAGTTCTACATGTATGGGTTGTCAGATGAGATTAATTAATAGCGCCTCTCAATGTTCTTTCATTTCTATGATATGTCGCTTGAACATCATGCCCATGTTTAGCATTGTCCAGATGTAAAATGGATGATAAATGAATGAAGGCGATTCGTTGAACATATCAAATATGAATGCAATTCTGGTTACATTTTTTCCACTATTAATAAATATTTGCTTTGGCACATGTCACTGCATCCTTCTGTTGAATAAAGCATCTATCTCTGTGTATGTTAGTGCAGTCCATCTTTCAAAGATATATTTCAAGTTTAACTGCTCAGAAAATCGTCCTTGAAATAAATAAATTGCAAGCATAAATAATGAAAATAATTTGTATGCGCATGTTCCCGCAGCAACGCGTCTAGTTTCCATTATTATCATGAACATGTTGACGCTAGCTTGATTTAATTTGCTACTCAGATCACACCTCATGAAGACCGAATAAAATGCACACATCACAGGTCAAACAAACCCAACCACACGTCTCCTCCTACCTCCAGCTCTCTCCAACAGTCCAACTAGCCACGTCATTACGTGGCATGCATGCATGCATCCAAAGCACGAGTCATGGCCATGGCTATCTCGAGGAACTCGCCATTACCTTGTGTCACCAGTTCCTAGCTTATTGCGCAAGCGATCGATCTGACTTTGATGATTGGACTTGGACGGTTAGACCATGACTTTTTTCACAAGCAGTTCCACAGGGACTCCTCGATGCGCGCGAAGCTGTCGTCGAGCTCGTACATGGAGCACGAGAAGGCTGCGTCCTCGCCGCCGCCGCCGTCGTAGAGCATTCCCCCGAGCTCGTTCTCCATGGCCGGCGCAGCCACCCGATCAGCGTTCACGTCCGTGGCCGAGGCCGGCTGGTCCTGCTGCGCGACGAGCTCCTGGAACACTGACGACCGCAGCAGCAGGCTCAGCGCCGTGGTGCTCGGTGACGGGGACGGGGACGGCGACGGGCCGCCGAACACCACCATCGAGCCCATGTCCCCGAGCGGAGACAGCGAGTTCCGCGCGGGCGGGATGAGGCGGAGACCTTCGACCCTCGGCGTGATCAGCGTGCTGGTGGTGGACGACGTCGTGGCTGGAGCGATGCCGCTCATGGCATCACCGGCGCCCGGCTTGAGCCAGCGGATGTAGGTGCTGAGGTCGAAGTTGGTGACGGCGTTGATGCCGCGGTACTCAATGGCGGCGATGTCATAGGCGCGGGCCGCCTCCTCCTGTGTGCTGTAGGTGCCGAGGTAGAGGTATTTGTTGCCGAACACCCTGCCGATCCGGGCTTCCCACCGCCCGTTGTGGTGGTGCCGCGCCACGCCCCGGTACTTGGAAACGCCGCGGGAGAAGCCGTTGCTCTTCCTGCTCCACAACATATGTGAGATGATATAAATAATGGCACCTCTTACTCTTAACAAAAGACATTATGGCACTTCTAGGTAGTCTTATGTAATTGAAACTTTGGTAAATTCGACTGACCATTTTTTCTCACTGGATGATCATCATTTAAAAAATATAAATCTCCTTGATTTCATTTTAACCAACGAGAGATGCCTTATAGTGTGCCGATCTGGATTTTGTGGCCTTCTTTCTAGTCATCGTCTCTAGTGCTTCTTGCCATATCATATACACACTATCTTCCTCCTTGTCAACCTGTTTTGGTCATCATACACCTTATCACCAATATCATCTTGCTTGTAGCCGCGCGCCTCCTCTCCTCCCTCCCAGAATCCTATCGTGACTGTAGAACCTCATAGACACCCCGACCACTTCAACTATTGGTTCCATCGCTATATATGGTCAGACATGCCTCTAAACCTAAGGCTTCCGGGTTTCTTCTCTAGTGTTAGTGTCACCCCTAACCCTAGTAACTTAACCTGATGACCCTAACGACTCCAATAAGGTGTAATCAAAACCCTAATCATATAACATATGGTGACCTACAAGTATCACTGGCATAGATCCTATCTCTACAAAATGGATTTCATGCATCCATGTTTTACCATGTTCATTTAAATTTCTTTTTTTGTGTGCGGTCACAAGTCTCTTCCTACGAGTTGTCGCGTGTGCACCTTCTATGTTCCAATGCTCAGCGGCGTTGTGTCTGTCCGGTTGAAATATGAGGCCGACCTAGAAAACCCTAAAAACCTCGACTTCAATAAAACGTATGTAACCTTGCTAGAGAAGAAAGCAAACTCACAACATGGATTACGCAAATCACATCGCGACATGATGGATCACGAGACATGGTGGGATTTGGGCAATTTTGTGGGTAGATATTTCATCACTATATTTCTATATTTATGAAAATCTTTTTGATAATATGCAAGAGCACGTAAGTACTCACCTTCTTATGGAGGCTAGGTACTCTTCCCTCGACACGCTCAGCATCACCTTGAGCTCTTTCTCGTAGTCAACAACCTGTTACATGCACCAAACAAAAACAAGTCATTAACCAGAAGATAACCATGCAACATACAATTTTAAGGAGACTTAAAAAACACATATATATATACGTGTTCATCGATCATACGTACCGGGAAGTTGGTGTAGGTGGTAGGTCCCCAGTACTTGAGCGCGGCCATGTCGTACGCCCTCGCCGCCGCCTCTTCCTCGTTGTACGCCCCAAGATAAACCTGCTTCCCTTTCTTCTTCTGCGTCGGGTTCCACGTCCCTTTGTCCCACAGGTGCGCCTCGAACCTGCCCGTCCAGCGATGCCTGCTCACACCTCTGAACCTGGAGCTCCTCTTGGCCGCAGCATTGGCGCCACCCACAGCCGCCGGCTTGTCTCCGCCCTCCTTACCGCTGCCGCTGCTCACCGTCACCGCCGGCGGCTCTCTCTTCCGCCTCTTCACGCTCTTGATCATCACGCCGTTGGCTCCCATCACCGGCGCCGCGGCAGGCCCGCGGTACCGCACTCCTCCACCTCCACCCGCTCCGGCCCCGTTGATCAGCTCGTCTTTCACCAGGCTGCAGTAAGCCGCCTCGTCCATGGCGTTCGTGGCTGGTGGCTTGGCGCTGGGTGGTTGCGGAAAAGGGGAGCTATGTCCGGCGTGCGCGCGGGAGTTTATATGAACGTGGATTGGCGGTGTCCATCCTTGTTTCCATCTATGGGGGTTTGAGAAGGACGTGAGGGCGTCGATGTTCCCGGTGCCAAGGACTTTGTCTCTTGTGCTGGAGTACCACCGGATTGTTTTGACAGCTTTTAGCTTCGTCTCGCCAACATGCATTGGTGGGTTACCGTATATAGCTAGCAAACCATACTGGCCAGTCACGCGTTTAAACAAGTGTCGTGTTTAGAGGCTCGTCTAGGTTCATTACTCTCTTCAAGTGTGTTATGAAACTTGTAAGAAGTGTATAATTCACAAAGAAAAACACATGAACTCCAAAGTTTGAGATTTTTTTTGAAATAGAAGCATTTACTGATTCTTCATCATGTACCTGGATTATACCCTCTAGCCGCTGCAACGTAGGTAAAGACAGCCGCATGAATGGAAACAAACTATGTTTAAAAGTTTATAAAGTAAATTGCCCGCCGAAAACACATGTTTAGCGATAGGTGTAATTAACACCCCAATTTCATTGGCTTTGTAACGAAACCGTGAAGATAGAGTGTAGTGAAAAACTGCAAAGACCCAAAATCAGGAAATATAAGACCACTAATGGAAGATATGACAAGCTAAACCTCTCTCGCTATGTGCTTTTGTGTGCGCGTGCGAATGTGCATTTGTACCGCGCAGACAAGTCAGCAACACCCTTTCCACATCGGCAGACGGTGTCGCTCAGCAAGAATGTTCAAGCCTCTCCCGACTCCCTCCTACCACTATTACCCCCCTCCTCGGCGAGCTCCTGCATGTTGTTGTTTACGGACGAATGAGTTCTGAGTGTTGTTCATTCACGGTTGTGGGCTTAAGCCAAGGGATGTGAAACGCCGGCGAGCCCTAAGGTAGTGCTACAAGCCACCCCCGCAAGGCCGCAATGCCCATGCCGCGTACTTCCAGGTAACCATAGCCCGGGTGGGTGCCGGTGTGGTGTTCGCGTAAAGTGTGATGAGAGGTGGATGCGTTGGATGTACTGGCGTTTATGGCAACGAGCCTCGAGATGGGCGATGGTTGGGGACACTATAATGTAGATTGAGATTTTGTTATCGTTAGGCTCTAGAATCATTTTTATTTACAAAGCCTCGGTTTCATTACACCTGCCCGTATACGTGTGTATTTGGACGATTTACTTTTATGTGTACAGTTAGAACTTAAGAGTTTATTTTCCTTGAACTACGACTTAACAAAAAAATACAATTTGGTTAAAAAACTTAACCAGAAAGGAGCAGAGTGAACTGTAACACGAAATTTCTATTTTGCAAAAAAAGACTATCTGTATTGATCTTGAGTGCCTAAACTAATGCATATGGAGGAGTTCCCTCTCTTTGGTACAATTAGCTATAACTAACGGAACATGCAACGTGACAGAATATATATCTTCATTCGACATCTCAAGATTGGAATGGCAAGCTGTGAAGATAGAGACTCTTTCATGACGTAGCGCCCTATCGCAAAAATACCATCCCTTTCAGCACAAATGATAAGACCAAGGAGGTTACACACTCCTAATTGCTGTCTTAACTAGCATGTATTCGTCCTTGTAATTAAATAGTGTGATATTCATGAATTTATATGTGTTTTTCTCCAGGAACTTCCCCATAATTTTCTTGCCGTTTTCAGCGTCCTTATGCACCGAAGCTGTGTGCTGCCTGCCTGGCTCCTCCTTTAGTTTTGTTTTTTATGACTACAAGTGGGAACTACTTGTACATTGTCAAACACAAGAAGATGCTTAACTTTAACAATCTGACACGAACCTATCAGTGCTGGGTTTCACATTTCGTTAGGTGAATAAGCATGGTACCGGACAAATTTCTCCAAGAAAATAAGCATGGTACCACACACGGTAGCTTGGAATGCATGAATTTCAAAGTAACCGCCGTGACCCGATAAAAGTCCAAAAAATGTAGAAAAGTATAACTTAATCCTCTCTCTGATACTCATTAATATTTGACACTATTTTTTTGCGAAACACAGTACAACGCAGATGCTCACATACACGCGCATATACTCACCACTATGAACGCGCACACACACCCTGCACATATAAGCATCTTCGAGAGACTAAACCGACGGTTGGGTCTTGAGATTGACGAAGTCACTACGGACGTCTCACTGTTGACGGGAACGTCGCCTCCCACTAAAGAATATCTCGCCTAAATGAGAAACACCAGCGTCAAACTTGAGGTTTGAACTCTGATAGACCGGGGGTATAACCACCCTGCTAACCATCTTGCAAGAGACAAGTTCTCATTGACATTATTTTTCTTGACACACTTCTTTTACAACTATTTTACCTTGATTGGACTATGCATCTATAGTGAAAAATATTAACTTTGGAATAACTCAAATTTTGCACCTTCCTACTGCAGTGTTTCACGACTCTCCAAGACCCATCCATCACCCATTCATGACAACGGACAGGTCAAGCAACGTGGCCTGCGGAAATCATTTCTCACACACCCTGTCAATATTACAGACGATGACAGTTCGATTTCGAAATAATATTTCGGTCTGGCAGGCGCCAAAATGAGAACATCGGAAAATGACGGAAACCTTCTTCACCATATGCATGGTTCCGTGAGAGAGACAAAATTAGGGAAAGAATATACTGCCAGAACAAATTAGGGACGAAATATTTTCGGGATCAAGCGTACTATGCGTTATGGAATTTAGGCAAAACTTCAAAGCACTTCGAGCTGGATGAAAGGTGTCAGCCCATCTGGTAGTGAGCGCCTAGCTGGGGACACAATGTTAGTCTAGTGGCTTAACGAGGACAGTTTTGTGGCTATTGCTGTACTTTAATGTTCTTCTGTATTTCGCTGTGAAACGAAGCCACTAGTTGAGGGTATAGCATCTAGAAAAACATGGTAAATGATGACGGCACAAGGAACAAAAGTAAAAACAAAAAACCCAACACAAAGCTGTTTAGAAGAGCGGTATTATCTTGGCATTTAAGTCAAGTATCAAATTTCAGCGAGAGATTACTATCTCTTCCAAACAGACTAAAGTGATATCAAAATGTCATCATAGTGCGATCATATATAAATGATGTATTCTGAAGACGGAAGATGATGCATAGACTTACCTGACGGTGGGACGCCCTCTTGCAATAGCTGTAGGATGCAACGTACATCTTGCACGAGCACAACTGCCCAGGAAAGCGTCTACCTACATGTTTTTGCCGGGGCTCAAAAACTTGGGCTTTAGGTAATATAAACTCGGCAACGAACTCGACAGATTCCCGACTTCTCTGCTTGCCGCTCTAGTGTTAGGAGGGGGTGAGCATCTCGGACCCGCGTTTTCACGTTACCAACTAGTCTTTAAAGTAGGGTTTTGGTCATCCGGCAATGAGCCATGGTGGCGAAGGCAATGTTGTCTGGATCAAGATTAAAGTGTCCCTACTCCTCATCTATCTCTCTGGCGATGGTCTCGTAAGTGTCAGTAGGGAGAGGAATCTAGTTATGTCTTCGTGTTTCCAAGTCATTCATGTGTCTCAATTCTTTGATATTTCCCCCGGTCGACAAGGTTTGGCTAGTTTCAGCTTCGTCCCGGTGTTAGTAAGGTCATGTCTAAACTAGGGTGGTCGGCCAACCCTCTTTACCGATTTCTACTTCGACTGACGACAGGGGCGGACCTACGTATAGCTGAGTGGGGGCAATGGCCCCCACTCAGTTTTTGAAATTTCAGTGTATTTTGTTCATATTTGAAGCAAAAAAAACTCAAAAAATAGATTTTGTACTACAAATTGCCCCCGCTCATCCGATTTGCCCCCACTAAAGTTTTCTTCTGGGTCCGCCACTGTCTGACGATATATTTTCTTATACACCGTCTCCGGCGTCTTCTGGCTTTGACCGGCGAGTTCCCGACTACCGTACCTCGTAAATCATTATCTCTTGGCTCCAACGTGGTTGGAGGTCCGGAAGCAACATGGAGATTCGCTCACGCCGACGAGTTTGGGGGGAAATACCGATATTTATATCTAAAGATTTATATGTAATTGTTCTTACTATATAAGTTGTCTTTGTAAGGATGACTCCAACGGGGCGACGCAAACGGACGCGCGTTTGGTCCACGTTTGGTCCGTTTGCGTCGGCAAAAGGACGCTTGTTCGGCCCATGTCCGCCTCTTCCCGGCCACTGCCCCCAACGGGCCGACGCATTAAGTCCGCCCGGCCAGGGTTTTTTGATCATTTTGATCATATTACAACAAAACAAGGGTCAAGCACAGTAATATAATACAAAGAATATAATTCATAAAAACAATTCCCATAGTTTATGAAGTACTTATTATTACAATCCAAGTAGTTCAAACACACACAAATAGTTTCACAAAAATAAATTGTTTCATCCATTACAAACCAAATAAATAAGACAAGTAGTTCATCAAATGGAACTACTGCCCCTGGTTACCATAGTGCTCCCAGACATTGTGGGGACCCCGGACTAGCTGTCCGAAATACCCGATTATGCTTAACACAACGATCCCGTGATCAGTCTGTCGTTGCACATAATCCGAATTGGATACCAAAGTTTACATCCATTACAGTACCGAAATAAAAAGTCTTACATAAATGGTCATTTAGACCAAGTTCTTACATAGGTGCCTTCATGGGCCAAACCAAAATAACAGCGGAAGCTACGGCGTAGTAGACATCATTCTAACGACGACGACCCGACAGGCAGCTGACTTGTGGAGATCCTTAGTTCGCATAGAAGTCACCATACTCCTGCTCGGCGTAGTGCTCCTCCTCGTAGTCTGGCTAGGACAATAGCCAGGGACGAAACCAATATGAGTACATTTGAATGTACTCGCAAACTACCCCAACATGAGTATGCACTAGTTTTATTTTTAACTTTTCAAACTTTTATTTTCTTATAACATCTCTATATCCTTGTTAAAAGAGGTAAGAAGAGTTTTTATAACCATTTTGAATAAAGACCATCATTTTATCGGTTTCTCCAAAACTCCACCTTTTTCCGACCATAGTCTGTCATGGTCCACTTTTACCAACACCTCATACCGATCTATTGGTATAGGTACAACCACATTCTCCACTTCACTTTCCTTTTTAAAACTCAAATATTTTCAAAAACTTGCACATGATCTTAGGACAGCTTCCCAATTGTCCATATCCGAGGACTCGGCTATTCGAATAGTTTTGACCCTCTGCAGAGGTAGTACGCTTTTAACCCACATCCATCCGGTAACTCATCGTGTCAGCCACGTCCCGCCATACAAGGTGTATGCGAAGTTGAGCCACCGACCCTAGCCTCTCCTTTGCTCATGCTAGTATAGGATCCTACCCATATGATAATTCCCACCAACACTCAGTCCGGTCCCCGTCGGCAACCCTAAGTGTGAGGACTCATATGTTTTTCCCGGCGACCACATTTATGAAGTCTTCAATCCTCCTCCTTATCTTTCCATAGAGTTTGAGCGAGGACCCAGGTCAGGGGAGTTCACAAACCATCCCCTCATGCATAACGGAGTCATCTCCGTTGATGAGGTATCCCATACTAATAAGAGCAAATTATATGACTAAGCCCCGTTCCCATATGGGGGTAAATGTGGTCGCACAGATTAAGATTGGTTGTCATAGTACTAGGACACTGTGCATTTTTCATAAACATCAACATCCTTCATTTCTCCACTTCAATACCGACATCCGGCATTCCATAGCCACACAAGTATTTCCAAAGGAGTTTGAATAAACAACATTGTTTTCCATCCTAAAGTTTCATATAACTACTACATAGGGTGGCAAAATAATTTCCATACACTTTTGAAAAGGTTTTGTAAACCATTGGTTTTAAGAGTAAATCATTTGATCAAAGTAGATGCATATATGTTTAGGTGCAAGCTCAGAGAGTAGCTTGCCTTGCTCGGCAAAGTGGCCTTGATCTTGATCTTCAGGTTCAACAAATTCCCCCTCCTCGATAAATCCAGCAACGTTCTCGTCTAATCGATAAACAAACAAATACAAGCAATCACTAAACTATTCAAACAACATCACAACATCACAGTATCACAATCCTAAATGCTCTAAATAGCCACTGGATACATCAAACAATACAATTGATTTCAAAACATTTGAAATAAACATTATTTGTTTAAGTCCAAATTATGGCAGAAACTTGTTAAACAAGTTTAATTCCACAACTTGAGTTCTGTTGGTCACAAAAATACAAACTAAATTTCTATAGAAAGCTACTGATGTGTAGAAGACAACCCAATTTGAATTGGATCATTTGGAGTTACCAAACTCCCTACACATTGGTTTGAATCCAGTAGCTTAATAATCAAGTTTTGGCTACCAAATAAGTTCTGTTGTTCCAAAAATTAAATCCTTTTAGGGGTAAGTAAACATGGCTATATGTGAGCTAAAAAATTGGTCCTAACCCATTTGGGTCAACCAATAAACATATTTGTTTGTTTTAGTCTAGAAGGGTTTATCTTAAAGTCAACAATTAATATTGCTTAATTAATTCTACCAAAATTAGGGGAGCTAATACAAGGCAGTACTAAGCTAGAAAATTGGTTTGGAATTATTTGGACTAACAGAGTATCAGAAACAAACAAGTTTAGATTTTAAACCTTCTGTGGCATTTTCAATAATACTTTTTAATTATTTAATTAAATGACATGAGACCAATTGGGTTGGTTAAAAATTTCATAAGCTTTCCAGAACAATTGAGTTTGATTTATTTGGATTCTAAATCTCAAGATATTGATTTTTAAAGTTGATATCAGTACTGAAATTCTTCTGAAAAAAAATAGAAAATGTGCTCAGTGTGGATAATGTTTAAAAGTATGACATGGGGGACCCACTGGTCAGCGGCTCAGCGCACGCAGGGAAATTAATAAAACCCTGACGAGCGGGGCCCGCTCGTCAGTCTCTCTCTCTTTCTTTTCTATCGAAACGGTAAGCTACCGTTGGATGGAGATCCAACGGTCCGCGACGAATCCATCGGCGACGACCATATCTGGGCGGCGCCGTGGCTCCGGCGACGGCGAGCAACACGAATCGCTCACCTGAGAGGGCTAGGGACGGCGGAGAGGGTGCAGATCGACGGCGGAGACTTGGGCGAACGTCCTGGCGGAGTGGTACTTGCTGGGGAGGGCTGGTTCGTCGACGGCGAGGTGCTCTGCTCCACGGCAACTTCCCGAACTCCGGCGAGCGTCTGTTCGGCGATTCTGGGCACGATCCAGAGGGAAAAAGAGGTGGGTGAGCGCGGTGTCCAAAGGGGAAGAGGGTACGGGCCAGAGAAGGGAGAGGGGAGCAGCAGCACGGCACAGCCGTGTCGTCGCCTACCTCGGGCTGTCGAGCACGGGCACGAGCAGCAGCGAGCTCGCAGCAGCGGCTCCGCCCTCGTGGTGGTGCACGGGCGAGTGGAGGTGAGTGTGGTGCAGCAAGGGAGAGGCAGTGGGGCGTGGGGAAAATGCGAGGTGCGGCTCGAGTTTAAATAGGCGCGACGGCGGCGCACGGTGGTCGCGGTCCAGCGGCGTCCAGAGGGCGGGAGAGGGGCGCGCGGTGTCTGGGGGGTCCGGGCGTGGGCTAGGGTTCGCGACGTAGCGGATCGCGTGTCGAGGTGCCGCGGGCTGGGCCAATTTGGCCGGCGCCGTCCAACTCCTCCGCGGCGAGCATCGGGGGACAACGGCGTTAAGGCGAGGGGAGAGGGTCTCCTCTGCCCGCAGAGGGTGCAGAGGCACGGGGGCGAGGGTGAACGCGGCAAGGGGGCCCTGGGGGGCCTGGGACGGCGACGACGGCCATGGCGACGGCGACACGCACGCACAGTGAGCTAGGGGAGGTAGACGATGACGGTTTTGCAAAAACCCCCTGGCTCCTGTGCACTGCTTGTTTTCCTTCTTCTTTCTCTTATTTACTTTAGTCCTTCTGTTTAAACCAGAAGCACTTCTTGATTTAATTTGAGGCACTAAATCAATTTAAAAATTTGGCAAAATTTGTGGGGCCTTCCCATAATGTACAGAAGCTCCACAAAAATTGGCATAAAATAATAAAATGTTTTGAAACATTTTCTTTTATAGTGTTTTAATTAAGGCATTTTAATTTATTTTTACTTTGTTTACTTTTGAATTTTTAAAACTAGTTTGAAAATATATTTGAGAGAGATAAGTAGTAAGGATGAAATGGGAGGGTTTGCAATACCACTCCACTAAATTTTGTTGGAAACAAAATGAGATCCTCACTTGGAGAATTTGTGTGGCACTTGCCACTTTATTTTCTTGTTTTCTTTTTTTTATTCTCTTCTTTTCTTCTTGTTTTTAAATAGAGCAACACACACAAACAAGAAGATAGCAACACAAGCAAGAATATGAGATCAACACACATAATTTAACAAAAGTTTTTGTTGGCTCCCATTTTTGGAATTAATAATACTTGTTAATAATTTTGGGATGTTACAATCCTTCCCTCCTTAAAATAAATCTCGTCCCGAGATTTGCTAGGCTTAGGTACTAAAGAGGCCTGGGAATTCGCTCCTAAGATAATCTTCACGTTCCCAAGTTGCTTCTTCTTCAGAGTGGTTAGTCCACTGGACTTTGTAAAACTTGATCGCACGTCTTCGGGTAACACGAACATCTTCTTCGAGAATCTTGAGGGGTCTCTCGCGATAAGTCAAATCTTGGTTCAGGTCGATGGAGAGGTGGTCGATGTTTTTGAAAACATCAGGCTGGTCAGGAACTTCAAGACACTTCCGGAGCAAGGAAATGTGGAAGACATCATGATAATCTCCTAACTCCGGTGGCAATTCCAGCTGATAGGATACTTCTCCTCGACGAGCGATGATCTTGAAGGGTCCAATATACCTTGGCGCTAACTTTCCCTTGACATGGAAACGTTGCATTCCTTTGAGGGGTGTCACTCGGAGATAACATAATCTCCGATACTGAAAGTGAGGTCACGGCGCTTGGTGTCAGCGTAACTCTTCTGACGGGATTGGGCAGTTTTGAGGCGTTCCGAATAAGCTGAACTTGCTCTTCAGCTTCACGGAGGGTATCTGGACCGAACAATTTGCTTTCTCCGGTATCGGACCAATTCAGGGTGTACGACACTTCTTGCCGTAAAGGGCTTCAAAAGGGGCCATTTGCAGACTGGACTGATAACTATTGTTGTATGAGAACTCTGCAAACGGAAGACAATCTTCCCACTTGGAACCATAGGATAGAACACATGCGCGAAGCATGTCCTCCAATATCTGGTTCACTCGTCAGTTTGGCCATCGGTCTGGGGATGATAAGCTGTGCTAAATGCTAACTTGGTTCCGAGGGCTTCATGAAGGGATTTCCAGAATCTTGAGGTGAATTGCGTGCCTCTATCAGATACAATCTTCTTAGGCACACCATGCAGGCTTACTATTCTGGAAATATACAAGTCTGCTAACTGAGCTCCGGTATGGGTGGTCTTGACAGGTATAAAATGAGCAACCTTGGTCAATCGATCAACGATGACCCAGATTGAATCATGGCCTCGGTTGGATCTTGGAAGTCCGGTAATAAAATCCATTCCAATCTCATCCCATTCCACTCGGGAATTTTCAAAGGTTGAAGCAATCCAGCGGGTCGCTGATGTTCAGCCTTGACTCGCTGACAGATATCACACTTGGCTACGAAAGAACCAATCTCTCGCTTCATTCCATGCCACCAAAATCTTTCTCGAAGGTCTTGGTACATTTTGGTTCCGCCGGGGTGGATTGAATAAGGGGTCTCATGGGCTTCCTTCAGGATTAACTCCTTAAGTTCCGTGACATTGGGCACACAGATACGATCATTGAATTTCAGCACTCCTTCAGCATCTTCGGTAAAACCGGGTGCTTTGCTGAGGGAGATCTTCTTCCTAATTCCTTCAATGCTTTCATGACCTTTTTGGGCTTCTTTGATTTGATCCATCAGGGTTGGGGCTAACTCCAAATTGGCGAGATATCCATGGCTAACAAGTTCTAGTCCAAAATCTTCGAACTCTTTGAACAAGGCTGGTTGTTCGGCTTGGATCAGGGCATTCAGGTGCAGGGTTTGCGACTAAGGGCATCGGCAACTACATTAGCCTTTCCGGGGTGATAGTGGATTCCAATATCATAATCCTTGATTAATTCCATCCATCTCCTCTGTCGCAGGTTCAACTCCTTCTGGGTGAAAATATACTTCAAGCTCTTATGATCCGTATAGATCTCACAGCGATGTCCCGCAAGATAGGGACGCCACTTTTTAAGAGCAAGAACAACAGCAGCTAATTCCAGGTCATGGGTTGGGTAATTCTCTTCATGCGGTCGCAACTGCCGGGACAGATACGACACAACTTTGCCTTCTTGCATCAGAACGCAACCAAGTCCGAGGCGTGATGCATCGCAATACACGTCGAAACTCTGGGTGACGTCTGGCATAACCAGGATTGGGGTGGAGGTTAGTCTCTTCTTCAACTCTTGGAAACTATCTTCGCACTTCTGAGTCCATTCAAATTTCTTGTCCTTCTTCAACAGTTGGGTCAAGGCTTGGCTATACTGGAAAATCCTTCAACGAACTTGCGGTAATAACCGGCGAGTCCGAGAAAGCTTCGGATTTCAGTCACACTGGTTGGGGATAACCAGTCAATAATGGCTTGGATCTTCTCTGGGTCAACAGAAATTCCTCCAGCAGATACTATGTGTCCGAGAAATGCCACTTCATTGAGCCAAAACTCACACTTGCTAAGCTTGGCATACAGCTGGTGCTCTCGGAGGGTCTCCAAAACTAGACGCAGGTGTTCAGCATGCTCTTCTTCGGTCTTGGAATAAATAAGGATGTCATCAAGGAAACTACCACGAACTTGTCGAGGTACTCCATGAAAATCTTGTTCATGAGATTCATGAAATAGGCTGGGGCATTGGTCAGACCAAAGGACATCACGTGTATTCAAACAAACCGTAACGAGTGGTGAAGGCGGTCTTGGGAATGTCTGTCTCTCGATCTTCAACTGATGGTATCCTGTCCGAAGATCGATCTTTGAAAAGACTCGGGCTCCGTTCATCTGATCGAACAGATCCTCGATCTTGGGAAGGGGTACTTGTTTTTAATGGTCACGTCATTTAGCCTGCGATAATCCACACACAGTCGTGTGGTACCGTCTCTCTTGTCCACAAAAATATGGGTGATCCCCAGGGTGAAGCGCTTGGACGAACAAGTCCTTTGCTGAGCATATCTGCCAACTGCTTCTTCAACTCAACCAGTTCTTCCGGATTCATCCGATAAGGCCTTTGGGATATTGGGGCTGTTCCTGGGATAAGCTCAATTATGAACTCAATTTCCCGGTCTGGCGGCATACCAGGCAATTCCTCAGGGAAAACATCTCGGAATAGGTGAACAACACGGATCTCATCTAGGTGGGTCGAGCTATGCTCTCATGGCAGCCTGGTTGGGAGTGATTGGGTTCAGACACATACTCCACTTCTACTTCTTTGTCGGTGGTGATGGATACAGCTCTTCTGGCACAGTCAATTCGACCATGGTACTTGGCTAGCCAATTCATACCGAGTATGACATCTATGCCTTGGGTTCCTAAAACAATTAGGTCGGCTGCAAATTTTTCGCCTGAAATCTCTATGGCAGTATTTGGACAAAATCTCTTGGTTTCTAGGGTGGAACCAGGGATTTGTATACTCAAGGTTTTAGTTAGGAAGCCTTCTACTAAACCTCCCTTAGCAACAAACTCCTCGGTAACAAATGAATGTGTTGCACCAGAATCAAACAGAACAGTTGCAGGTACTGAGTTGACAAGGAACGTACCCAGCACAACATCCGGCGCATCTTGAGCTTCTTCAGCATTGATGTGGTGCAGACGACCCTTGACAACAGCAGCATTTCCGCGGGGTGCGGCATTCTTGCCATTACCATTTCCATTGCGGCCTTGACCATTGTTCGGCGCGTGGGGCGCTGAACATTCCTCTTGGGATTGGGGCATTCCTTGGAGTAGTGACCTTTGTTGCCACATTCAAAGCAGACAACATTGGCATTGGGGTTGAAGTTGTTGAAGTTTCCTCTGGGACGGTTATTGTCATTGGGGCGGTTGAAGTTGTTTGGGCGGTTAGGGAAATTGGGGCGTGGAGCTTGGGGTGGTCGATAGGCAGGTTTGGGGTTTTGCTGAAAGATACGAGGCTTCTGACTGCTCGAACCTTCCTGAGCATTCATCCTCCTCTTGCGACCTTCAACATAGACTTGCGCTTGGTCTCCAGCTGGATGGCTTTGTCCACAAGTGACTCCAGATCACGGAAGTCATGGATAACCAAGCACACTGCAGTTCATCATGAAGTCCACTCATGAAACGCTCCATCTTCTTCTCTTCTTTGTCGGTGTCATCAGGAGCATACCGAGATAAGTCGGTAAACTCCTCAAGATAACCGACCACATCTCTACTTCCCTGCCTCAGCTTACGGAACTCATCCTTCTTCCTTCAATGAGTCCATAGGGAATGTGCTTCTTGCGGAATTTCTCCTGGAACTCAGCCCAGTTGATGACATGATCAGCTGCTGGAGAGCTTGGTAGTTTCCCACCAAGCTCTTGCAGGTCCAGCGAGATAGTGGGTTGCATACAACACTTTTCATTTTCTCCCACAGCAGCAACTTGAAGATTGTTGTCGATGGTGCGAAGCCAATCATCGGCTCCAGCGGGTGAAGTCCCTTGGAGAAGGTAGGTGGGTTGGTCTTCTGGAAATCGCCTAAGGTGGATCGCTGTTCTCATTGCCATTGCCATTACCACCATTGTTGTTGTTGTTGTTGTTGTTGTTGTTGTTGTAGCGGCTGCGAGTTGTTGTAAGGCAGCTAGAGAGCTTGGCGCTCTTGCCGGGCATTTTCACGTTCCTCCATGATAAGTGCGAGAAGTTGGGTGGGGGTTGGGTCGGTGGTGGTGGTGCTGATCCTGATCCTCCGCATTGCTGCGACGGGGCGGCATCCTGAAGCACACCGGGTATAAGAGGCAAGGCAAGAAAAGTTCGACTAAGGGAAAGACGATTTCGCAAGTGGTTGATTATTTAAGGATTATATGAAAATATTTACACAGATCTAACAAGACAAACATACTTATATTTCACAAACATCACATCAAGGAGTTCACAACAACATCAAGCTTACAACCTCAAGCTTACAACATCACCTTACATCTAAGATACATAGCATCTGGTTTCCAAAAGAACCACTACTTCTACTCGACTAGTGATAGGGTCAACCTAATCCTGCGGTAGTGATCAAGTCACTCGCCTACTGAGGTGGAACCTCCAGCTCTAACACGTCAGCATCTGACTGGTAGAGTGGCTCCTCGGGATCCTCCTCCTCGTCCTCGAGAACTGCCTCGAGTGGCTCCTCCTCCTCGTCAACTAACTCCTCCTCATCATCTCCTCCTCACAGTCCATCTCCTCCACAAAGTCATCATCGTCACTGAGGAAAGCGTTGTTCTCCTTGCGGAGATCCTCGCCCTCCTCCTCCATCTCGTCAGTATGGTGCTCTAGATCCTCGATCAGCTGGTCCTGCTCCGCCACCTTTTGCGGAGCTTCACGATGGTCCTCCTCAGCTGGGCCCTCTTCCGAGAAGAGCGACCTTCTCCTCCAGCAGCTTCTCCTCACTCTCGCGAAGCTCAACGAGCGACTCGCGGTCAAAGCGAAGCTGAATCCTAGTGCGCAACAGATCATCCTGAGTGTGCTGAAGTAAGAGCTCCATGTCCATGATGTAGCTCCCAAACATCGGGTGGCAAGGGGAAGGAGTAGGGTGTCCGTCGCAGTTGCGCCTCCCGTAGAACCGGAAACGGGAGTCTACTAACTCCGCCTTGTGCTCCTCACAAAGTCGGGCTAGCATCCTCTGTGTAGCAGTACAGAGACCGTCAACCCAGGTGGCCTCCTTGGTGGTGAAGACGAGCGTCCTGGAACTGGGAGACTTGATGTTCCTGCGAACTGACGACCTGATGAGCCAGCTCAGCCTTCCGACACCGTGAACATCAATCTGAGCTCCCTCAAACTCTGGAGCGGGGCGACCTAACAGCTTGTCAACTCGAACAAGTCACTCTCGAACGTCAGCTTGCTATCCTTCTCCAACTGAACGAACTCGGTCCAGTGGAGTGCCATCTACAAATTTTTAAGCAAATTTTAAGTTAGTAGCTGACGAGTGTACCAAATTTTAAATGTAGTGGGCAACAAGTGAGTCGAAATTTAAGTTTAAAGAGAAGTGTGCACAATTTTAAGGATACAAAGAAAATATGATATTTAATGAGAGTAAATTTTGTATAAGTAAGGGATTGGAGATAAGCAGTTTTCAAAAATACTTCTTTCCTTTTTCTTTAGAAATTCATCTTTTTGTAACATTTGACAAACGACCATGCTAACTAAGGTTTCCTAAAGTCAGGATGGCTCTGATACCAAGTCTGTGGGGACCCCGGACTAGCTGTCCGAAATACCCGATTATGCTTAACACAACGATCCCGTGATCAGTCTGTCGTTGCACATAATCCGAATTGGATACCAAAGTTTACATCCATTACAGTACCGAATAAAAAGTCTTACATAAATGGTCATTTAGACCAAGTTCTTACATAGGTGCCTTCATGGGCCAAACCAAAATATCAGCGGAAGCTACGGCGTAGTAGACATCATTCTAACGACGACGACCCGACAGGCAGCTGACTTGTGGAGATCCTTAGTTCGCATAGAAGTCACCATACTCCTGCTCGGCGTAGTGCTCCTCCTCGTAGTCTGGCTAGGACAATAGCCAGGGACGAAACCAATATGAGTACATTTGAATGTACTCGCAAACTACCCCAACATGAGTATGCACTAGTTTTATTTTAACTTTTCAAACTTTTATTTTCTTATAACATCTCTATATCCTTGTTAAAAGAGGTAAGAAGAGTTTTTATAACCATTTTGAATAAAGACCATCATTTTATCGGTTTCTCCAAAACTCCACCTTTTTCCGACCATAGTCTGTCATGGTCCACTTTTACCAACACCTCATACCGATCTATTGGTATAGGTACAACCACATTCTCCACTTCACTTTCCTTTTTAAAACTCAAATATTTTCAAAAACTTGCACATGATCTTAGGACAGCTTCCCAATTGTCCATATCCGAGGACTCGGCTATTCGAATAGTTTTGACCCTCTGCAGAGGTAGCACGCTTTTAACCCACATCCATCCGGTAACTCATCGTGTCAGCCACGTCCCGCCATACAAGGTGTATGCGAAGTTGAGCCACCGACCCTAGCCTCTCCTTTGCTCATGCTAGTATAGGATCCTACCCATATGATAATTCCCACCAACACTCAGTCCGGTCCCCGTCGGCAACCCTAAGTGTGAGGACTCATATGTTTTTCCCGGCGACCACATTTATGAAGTCTTCAATCCTCCTCCTTATCTTTCCATAGAGTTTGAGCGAGGACCCAGGTCAGGGGAGTTCACAAACCATCCCCTCATGCATAACGGAGTCATCTCCGTTGATGAGGTATCCCATACTAATAAGAGCAAATTATATGACTAAGCCCCGTTCCCATATGGGGGTAAATGTGGTCGCACAGATTAAGATTGGTTGTCATAGTACTAGGACACTGTGCATTTTTCATAAACATCAACATCCTTCATTTCTCCACTTCAATACCGACATCCGGCATTCCATAGCCACACAAGTATTTCCAAAGGAGTTTTGAATAAACAACATTGTTTTCCATCCTAAAGTTTCATATAACTACTACATAGGGTGGCAAAATAATTTCCATACACTTTTTGAAAAGGTTTTGTAAACCATTGGTTTTAAGAGTAATTCATTTGATCAAAGTAGATGCATATATGTTTAGGTGCAAGCTCAGAGAGTAGCTTGCCTTGCTCGGCAAAGTGGCCTTGATCTTGATCTTCAGGTTCAACAAATTCCCCTTCCTCGATAAATCCAGCAACGTTCTCGTCTAATCGATAAACAAACAAATACAAGCAATCACTAAACTATTCAAACAACATCACAACATCACAGTATCACAATCCTAAATGCTCTAAATAGCCACTGGATACATCAAACAATATAAATTGATTTCAAAACATTTGAAATAAACATTATTTGTTTAAGTCCAAATTATGGCAGAAACTTGTTAAACAAGTTTAATTCCACAACTTGAGTTCTGTTGGTCACAAAAATACAAACTAAATTTCTATAGAAAGCTACTGATGTGTAGAAGACAACCCAATTTGAATTGGATCATTTGGAGTTACCAAACTCCCTACACATTGGTTTGAATCCAGTAGCTTAATAATCAAGTTTTGGCTACCAAATAAGTTCTGTTGTTCCAAAAATTAAATCCTTTTAGGGGTAAGTAAACATGGCTATATGTGAGCTAACAAAATTGGTCCTAACCCATTTGGGTCAACCAATAAACATATTTGTTTGTTTTAGTCTAGAAGGGTTTATCTTAAAGTCAACAATTAATATTGCTTAATTAATTCTACCAAAATTAGGGGAGCTAATACAAGGCAGTACTAAGCTAGAAAAATTGGTTTGGAATTAATTGGACTAACAGAGTATCAGAAACAAACAAGTTTAGATTTTAAACCTTCTGTGGCATTTTCAATAATACTTTTTAATTATTTAATTAAATGACATGAGACCAATTGGGTTGGTTCAACAATTTCATAAGCTTTCCAGAACAATTGAGTTTGATTTATTTGGATTCTTAAATCTCAAGATATTGATTTTTAAAGTTGATATCAGTACTGAAATTCTTCTGAAACTAAAAATAGAAAATGTGCTCAGTGTGGATAATGTTTAAAAGTATGACATGGGGGACCCACTGGTCAGCGGCTCAGCGCACGCAGGGAAATTAATAAAACCCTGACGAGCGGGGCCCGCTCGTCAGTCTCTCTCTCTCTCTTTCTTTTCTATTCGAAACGGTAAGCTACCGTTGGATGGAGATCCAACGGTCCGCGACGAATCCATCGGCGACGACCATATCTGGGCGGCGCCGTGGCTCCGGCGACGGCGAGCAACACGAATCGCTCACCTGAGAGGGCTAGGGACGGCGGAGAGGGTGCAGATCGACGGCGGAGACTTGGGCGAACGTCCTGGCGGAGTGGTACTTGCTGGGGAGGGCTGGTTCGTCGACGGCGAGGTGCTCTGCTCCACGGCAACTTCCCGAACTCCGGCGAGCGTCTGTTCGGCGATTCTGGGCACGATCCAGAGGGAAAAAGAGGTGGGTGAGCGCGGTGTCCAAAGGGGAAGAGGGTACGGGCCAGAGAAGGGAGAGGGAAGCAGCAGCACGGCACAGCCGTGTCGTCGCCTACCTCGGGTTGTCGAGCACGGGCACGAGCAGCAGCGAGCTCGCAGCAGCGGCTCCGCCCTCGTGGTGGTGCACGGGCGAGTGGAGGTGAGTGTGGTGCAGCAAGGGAGAGGCAGTGGGGCGTGGGGAAATGCGAGGTGCGGCTCGAGTTTAAATAGGCGCGACGGCGGCGCACGGTGGTCGCGGTCCAGGCGTCCAGAGGGCGGGAGAGGCCGGCGCGCGGTGTCTGGGGGGTCCGGGCGTGGGCTAGGGTTCGCGACGTAGCGGATCGCGTGTCGAGGCGCGCGGGCTGGGCCAATTTGGCCGGTCGCCGTCCAACTCCTCCGCGGCGAGCATCGGGGGACAACGGCGTTAAGGCGAGGGGAGAGGGTCTCCTCTGCCCGCAGAGGGTGCAGAGGCACGGGGGCGAGGGTGAACGCGAGCAGGGGGGCCCTGGGGGCCTGGAGCGGCGACGACGGCCATGGCGACGGTGACACGCACGCACACAGTGAGCTAGGGGAGGTAGACGATGACGGTTTTGCAAAAACCCCCTGGTTCCTGTGCACTGCTTGTTTTCCTTCTTCTTTCTCTTATTTACGGTTTAGTCCTTCTGTTTAAAACCAGAAGCACTTCTTGATTTAATTTGAGGCACTAAATCAATTTAGAAAAATTTGGCAAAATTTGTGGGGCCTTCCCATAATGTACAGAAGCTCCACAAAAATTGGCATAAAATAATAAAATGTTTTGAAACATTTTCTTTTATAGTGTTTTAATTAAGGCATTTTAATTTATTTTTACTTTGTTTACTTTTGAATTTTTAAAACTAGTTTGAAAATAATATTTGAGAGAGACAAGTAGTAAGGATGAAATGGGAGGGTTTGCAATACCACTCCACTAAATTTTGTTGGAAACAAAATGAGATCCTCACTTGGAGAATTTTATGTGACACTTGTCACTTTATTTTCTTGCTTTTCTTTTCTTTTTATTTCTCTTCTTTTCTTCTTGTTTTTAAATAGAGCAAACCACACACAAACAAGAAGACTTAGCAACACAAGCAAGAATATGAGATCAACACACATAATTTAACAAAAGTTTTTGTTGGCTCCCATTTTTGGAATTGATAATACTTGTTAATAATTTTTGGGATGTTACAGACATGCTCCACCAAATCATTTTGGAGCTGAAGATGAGACTCCTTCTCACGAACGTCATGGTGGAAGTCGAGGAACTGAGCAAATGTGACGGTCCCTGGGGCTCAACCAACTGACCATGAAACTGTCATGCCTGATCATTCAAGCCCTCGTCGCTTTCATCCTCCACGATCATGTTGTGCATGATCACACACGCTGTCATCAGCTCCCATAGCTGGTCCTTATCCATGTCCTAGCAGGGTGGCGAACAATAGCAAATCGTGACTGGAGAGCATCGAATGCACGCTCTACATTCTTTCTAGCACTCTCTTGTTCCTTGGCAAACCTCTTCTTCTTCTCATCATTGGGATTGGAGATGGTCTTCACAAATGTAGTCCATGTGGGGTAAATCACATCAGCTAGGTAATAAGGCTTGTCATATTGGCGACCATTGATCTCATAGGTCACCTGGGGTGCCATGCCATTGGAGAGCCTGTTGAACATCGGAGACCGGTGTAGCACATTGATGTCATTGTGCGAGCCGGCCATGCCAAAGAACGAGTGCCAAATCCAGAGGTCCTGCGATGCCACAGCCTCAAGTATGACCGTGCAGGCCCGAACATGGCCCTTGTACTGCCCCTGCCAAGCAAATGGGCAGTTCCTCCACTCCCAGTGCATACAATCTATGCTTCCCAGCATCCCGGGGAAGCCTCTTGACTCATTGATGGACAAGAGGCGTGTCATGTCGGCAGCATTGGGTTCCCGCAGGTACTCCGGCCCGAACACCTGCACCACGGCCGCGCAGAACTTGTACATTGCTTCGAGGCGCGTGGACTCACTCATGCACACATACTCGTCCACGAGATCACCGACAATCCCATATGCAAGCATGCGAATGGCGGCGGTGCACTTCTGGTACAACGAGAAGCCCATGGTACCACAAGCATCGGGCCTGCACATGAAGTACTCATCATAGTGCATCACCCCCACTCAGATACGGTTGAACAAAGACCTTCTCATCCGGAACCGGCGCCGGAAAACCTTGGCAGGATACGTGGGTTTATGGGGACGAAAGTAGTCCCATACAGCTGGATTTGGCCAGCACGCCGGTTCCGGTCAAGAGCAGGAGAACGGCCCGGCAAGGACCCTCGGAACACCGGCCGCATCCTATCTATGTACTCGTTGACGATGAGGGTGGCAACCAGGCCGTCACTGTCATCGTCGGAGGAATCGTCCGACGATGACTAGTACATGATGTGGTTCTTGTAGTATGATACGTCTCCAACGTATCCATAATTTCTAATGATCCATGCTTATATTATACCAATTGCTACATGTTTTATTTACACTTTATATCATTTTTGTGCATTTTTTGGGACTAACCTATTAACAAGACGCCACAGTGTCAGTTCCTGTTTTCTGCTGTTTTTGTATTCCAGAAAAGCTGTTCTGGAAATATTCTTGGAATTGGACGAAACAAAATCACAGGGTCCTATTTTTCTGTCACGTACACGGAGTCCGAAGGAGACGCGAAGGGGACCTAGAGGCGGCCTCACCATATGGCGGCGCGGCCCCACCCCCTGGCGTGCCGCCACGTGGTGAGGGCACCTCGGGTGCCCACCGACGTTGCCCCTTCGCCTATAAATTCATATTTTCATGAAAACCCTAGACACCCGAGTCATATTCCACGAAAAGTTCCAGAGCCGCCGCCGTCAACCCTAACTCGGGAGGGTTCTGAAGCTCTTCCCGGCACCCTGTCAGAGAGGGGAATCATCACCAGAGGGCTCTACATCGCCATGCCTGCCTCTGGAGTGATGCGTGAGTAGTTCATCCTTGGACTATGGGTCCATAGCAGTAACTAGATGGTTGTCTTCTCCTCTTGTGCCATCATATTTAGATCTTGTGAGATGCCTATCATGATCAAGATCATATTATTGTAATGCTACATGTTGTGTTTGCTGGGATCCGATGAATATTGAGTACTATGTCGAAGTGATTATTAAATTATCATATAAGTTATTTATGATCTTGCATGCTCTCCGTTAGTAGTAGATGATTTGGCCAAGTTGATGCTTGTAACTCCAAGAGAGACTATTTATGCTAGATAGTGGGTTTAGTCTCCATTTAATCTGGGGGAGTGACAGCAACCTCTAAGGTTGTGGATGTGCTGTTGCCACTAGGGGTAAAACATCGATATTTTGTCTAAGGATAATTGTGTTGCTTACATTATGTAATTTACTTAATGCAATAAGCTATTGCTTGCAACTTAATACTGAAAGAGGTGCGGATGCTAACCTGAAGGTGGATTATTTAGTCACAGATGCATGCTGGATAGCGGTCTGTGTACCATGTTGTAATGCTCAAATAAATCTCATACTAGCCATCATGACTTATACATGCATTGTTATGCACTTCTCTATTTTGTCAATTGCCCAGCTGTAATTTGTTTACCCAACATGTTAGTTATTTATTATGGAGAGACACCACTAGTGAACTGTGGATCCCGGTCCATTCTTTTACATTGATAATACAACCTACTGCAAACATTGTTTCCTTTCATTCTCTGCAAACAAACATCATTTTCCACACTATACGTCTAATCATTTGTTTTCAGCAAGCCGGTGAGATTGACAACCTCACTGTTAAGTTGGGGCAAAGTAGTTTGATTGTGTTGTGCAGGTTCCACGTTGGCACCGGAATCCCTGGTGTTGCGTCACACTACACTCCTTCACCAACAACCTTCAGAGGTTACTTGATCTCCTATTGGTTCGATTAAACCTTGGTTTCATACTTAGTGAAAACTTGCTACTACACTCATCATACCTTCCTCTTGGGGTCTCCCAACGAATGTGTGTCTTGCACGTAACAAGCATAGTACCACTTATCGGAGCTATCCATGGCCGATGTCGTACCTGAGTTGTTGTCGGGGCGACCGACCGAACACCTTGTGGGCGGCGTGTGTGTCGCGGGCGCTGCGAGAGAGAATAGCCGCAAGATTCAACGGCCGTCGCGGGGAACCACCTGCTCCGGTGACGGCGGGGGAGAGGAGCAGCAGACGTCGTCCGCTCGCGTCCGGGGCCGACGCATCGGTAGCCCAAATTTGGGCCAGGAATGCGTCGCGGCGGACAAAAAACAGACCGCGATCCGTTTGCGTCGTCCCGTTAGGCCGTGTTTTCGACCCTCGCGGACATAAACGGAGGCGCGCGAGCTCGATGCGTCGCCCCGTTGGAGTCAACCTAAGACTTGGTTGAGGATTTGGCCTCTCTGTGGTTTTTTGCTGAACGAAATCAACATACACTCAGGCCTTGTTTGAATCATAGGATTCTTATAGGAAAAGTGGAGGATTCATTTTCATGTAGAAATATGTACTGTAGCACCATTTGATTTGAAGGAATAGAACAAAAGGAAAGTTGAAGAAATTTTTTCTTTACACTCACATTCCTTTGGCAAACGTAGGAAAGAAACAATTCACTTGGACCTCATTTTTCCATTCCTTTGCAAGGAACGATGCAACTAGAGGAAAAAATCCTTTGGTCTTAGTTTTCTACTTGCATTCCTATCTAATTCCTATCCCTATTTCTATTCACATTTTGAAATCCTACGAATCAAACAAGGCCTCCATCTCCATGTAGCCGGACAAAACGAGCGCGTGCAACTGGTTAAACTAGTCTCTCTGTCAAGTGGCCCCACGTCTCCATGGCCCGGCCGAAAACGATAACGTAACGGCCGGATGTTACCGACGAGCTGCCCGCCGCCCAAACCACGCCACAGGATAAACCCCTCCCAGACCAAACAAACCCCCTCTCGCGGCTCGGCTGGCCACACCCACCCACCCACCCACGTCGTCCCCAACCCGTTCGACGAAATGCCGCCGCCGCTCTCCCTCTCGCTCTTCCGGTCGCCGCTGCCCCCGCCGCAGCCCATCTCCCTCCTCCCGCACCAATCCAAGGCGCCCCAGTCCCTTCCCCTCTCCTCCAGGGCGCCGCCCTCCTCCGTCTGCTCCGTCGCGCGCCACTCCGACTACTTCGACCCCCGCGCCCCGCCGCCCCGCCGCAGCGCGACGCGTACGGGCAACCGCCGCCGACGCCTGCGCAGACAGGGCAGAGCGGTCGGGTGTTCGCCAGCTACAGCATCTACAAGGGGAAGGCGGCGCTGGCATTCGACCCCAGGCCGCCGCAGTTCGTGCCGCTCGAAGTAGGTAGAATGTGGCGCGCCATTGTGGGCGTCGTCGTATGGTGCCGCATTTGGCTGCTGCCATTTGTTCGATTTTTGTATTGATGGTTGTTTCGTGGCAGTCCGGGGCGCATAAGGTGGTGAAGGAGGGGTTCGTGCTGCTCCAGTTCGCCCCGCGGTGGCAGCCCGGCAGTATGATTGGTCTCGTAAGCAGGTATACTGGATTTCTTCTCTACTTTGTCTATTAATTATTATTTTTATTTCTGCTTCAACTTACAAGAATTTAAGAAAGGTCACTATTGCTGAACGGATCATTTAGCTTGTTATAGAAATGTGTCAGAGATTCACATTTCTTTCAGGATGGGTTAGAAAATGTTTACATATTGTTAGAAATTAATCATGCGTTGCAAAATTTATTGGAACTGTTAATCTGTTTCCTGCCTATTGAGCTGACTCCTGACTGGATAGTTGCTGGTTTGTAAGTTAATATTTCCAAGCTGGAAGCATGTTTTATATGTTCTACTTGTTTGTTTGGTTCATTTGTTAATTCTTCTAGAAGCTCAGGTGCTACATGTTTGCAACTGCTCAAATTAAGCCTAGCGATTGGAGGTATCCATATCATGTTCTTTACACAAACTTGTTTGGTTGTGGCGCAGGTGTTCTCATTATCTGTGTGGGAGATGGGAACCCTGCTTGCTCTTGGTCCAACTGATTCATGCGAGTTCTTTCATGACCCTTTCAAGGGGAGGAGGTTGGTCTTGTTTCTTATACCTAGTATTGGTCCCTTTTATTTCCTAAGGCGTCTTCCCTTGTCGAGGATTGATCTCATGGAAGATTGTGAACAAAATGTGTGCTATCTGCTATGCTTTTTGCTTCATTTATTGGGGATATGTGGCTTCTAATATGTGAAATGTGATACCTTTCTTTATTTCCATGGGCATCTTCAACATACTTATTTCCTTATATTATCAGTCTAATGATTTAGAACAACATTAGTATGAACATATCAAATTTCTCTAATACTATGTATGTGCATTGAAGTAAAATAGTCTTGGAACTCACAAGTACATTTCGGGCCTTGCATTCCCTTAGTCCCTTGGCTGTATCGTATAGTTAAATATGATGGAAATACTGGAAAAGATTGTATTTCCTTCTTTTAATGAAGATTATTAATTGGTAAAAGAGTGGCTTCGCGTAAAGTACCATTTTGTTTACATGTCCATTGTTCTGTATGTGTGTCAAGCCCTTAAAAATTGTTGCTAGTTCATTCAATTTTTTTAATCAATATTCCCCAAATGCATTACCTGTAGCATAATTTATCAAGACTTTTTTGTGGGGGAATTTATCAAGACTTTTATCAGCTTCACATTCATATACTTTGTTTTAATGTTATCTTTCTATATATACCTGTTGATTTGACTTCTGGACTTCTGGTATTGTTCAAGGAAACCTTGATATTTACTACTCTTCCATACACTCATAAAAAACAGCGATGAAGGTAAAGTGCGCAAGGTTCTAAAGGTTGAGCCAACACCTGACGGCAACGGTCGCTTTTTCAACCTCAGTATGTAGCCACTATCCCTCTGTCACAAATTCTACCTGCATCTGAATCTTTGTTTCGAAACTGATCTGGTTATAATTTTCTGTCCTTGCAGGTGTTCAAAACCGCCTCTTGAACGTTGATGAGAGCATTTACATCCCTATAACCAAAGGAGAATACGCAGTCATTGTATCGACTTTCAATGTACGTGGCATATGTTTTTTCTTATAATTGTTCAACCGGAGCTTTTCTTTACCATCATTCACTTATAGTTCATTGTGGTAGCTTGAGCTAACTGCACGAGTTATAGTTTGAACACCACTTGGTTCTAATTCCACCACACCACATCCTTTTAAAATATAACCTGGCTGGTGAGTTGCACTCATCAACCTATTTTCTGCCACGATTGTTTGTGGAGCATGTCAGCATGTGACACTGACAGTAGATGTGTATTGTCAATAGCTAGGTCTAACTTGCTATGAATGCTTGCTGCATTTAGTCCATCATTCTGTGGATATAGAATTTGTGAAACATGGGACACTTCTAAAGCGAAGTATTCTTGTCGTTGTCATGAACTAATAAGAGCAATTCGGTAGATGTTTCACCTTTTATAGATAATTAACATGAAAAAAAATTAAAGCTGCTCTTCATAACGCCTGAACACATTGTTATATGTGCAGTACATCATACCGCACATCATGGGATGGAGCACATTTACAAATTCTATCAAGCCTGAGGATTCACTGCCATACAACAAGCCGCAATCTTCGCCTGAACTTGAGTGGCGAAGGTGACTAGTGATACTGTTCTTTGTTGAAGGTTATGGTAAAAAGGCGAAAAATTTCGGTGGTGTTCCTTTCGGAAAAGAAATTCTTGATGGGGCTGTTGAAATTAATTTGGTGCTAGGTAATCTCTGGTGTAGTTAGGCAATGGATATTCTTGGGTCTGGCCTATTCCTTTTGTTTCTCCTTACACCAGGCTGGAGTTCCATTATTCAGATCTCTTGTCTATGCTATGTAGAGCTGCAGAGGTTTAATCTGTAAGGCTACAGATCTCAGTTCTCACTTCGGAATCAGAGGCGGCATCTAGTTCTCACCTCTTAATTCAGGAATTGCTTCAATGAGATTACTGTTGTAGCAAAAAAATTGATTGGAGCTGTTGCGTCCTGGAATGTTAACATTTGCAATCCAAGTTCTTGATTTGCTGAATCTGAATTACAAACTGTGTAATGTGGCCATATATTGAAGAGTCCAGAATCTCCTCTGGCCCAGGCGCCCAGCCTGACGGCTCTTTCTTCCTCGTTGATGGATGTATAGGGATTTGTGTTACTGTGGCATGGGCTATTTGGAGTTGCAATTGCAATCAGGGCGATCCTAACAAAACTGGCACTCATCACAAACGGAAGTGATCAACAGAGGCCGCACGTCGAACAATGCTGGACATGGTTGATCAGCGGTAGCTGATTATTGCAGTGAATATAGGGTATTCCCCTTTGCCCATTTTTGCTTCTATCTCACACCCGTCGGACTTGGCGTTGGAAGGATAACCAGAATCGCTGAGTTTCTTCTTTACACTAGGCCAACGTGTTTGGAAGTTGTCCCCGCCACCAATCTCGCAATAACACTGTATGCATTATTACAGTTAGTAACATTTTATTAGCATTGTGGTGGAAAACTAGGATGGAATAATTAACAATGGCTAGGATGCACGTACCTTGTTGCGGAAAATGGAATAGGCCGGGACAGTCCATGCGAGTAGGTAATCCTTGTCAGTGCCATATTTATCCTTGCCGCGGTACACAACAGCGCCCATCGAACCTAGAGGCCATGAGTCGGTATGATGGAAGGCAGCCCACTGGCCGTTGCCGATCTCCGTAGGATAGGGAGCCCTACCCACGCGACCAATCCAATCATGGTTGGAAACTTGGTAAAGGGTGTCGCCGGTTGCGTTATAGACGAGGCATAGTGTGCCCATTGTATTTCCAAATATGGGTGCGAGACCATGAACGTACTTGGAAGCTTTGCCATCCTTATCGTGCTCATTCACCAAAATCAAGGCCTCTCGTGCTCGGTCTTCCCGTATCTTGGGTTTGCCCATGTACCTTGTCATTTTATCCAACTTGTTATTATCGACAATTGCACCAAAGAGATTCTCTATGTTGTTCATTCCTTCCATCTCCCTTTGTTCTTCTATTTTTGTTCTATGATGTCTTCCCTACATATTTAGAGGCACTTATATGACAACGAACACCCTTGCATTTCATATGGAAAGCGGCATCTTTTGGACAACACATATAGGTCATTTGGGATAAGCCAATATGACTTTGTTGCTCACCTGACTAGGCTACATGTTGTGCTGGAATTTCTAAAAATAAGTTTTGAGATAATGCACTTCAAATATTTTCAAAAGAAAGTAAATTAGAATTTGGGATATAAAGAGAGAATCATTTTTCCAGCAATGTAACCACACACCCTCGTTCGTCTTATTAAAGTTACCGATAACTTGAATATGGGATATCCCTGTCCGACAAGCAAATTATTTTCCTCCAAAAATAATGTTCCACAATCCAAGACATTAAGTAAATTATAGTGTTACTACAACATTTCAATCATGTGTCCTCGGTCCTTGGTTACCGGTAGCAAGGATGTGAAGTTGGATGATCATCCAATTGTGTGTGTCACACAAGCTCAATTTGTTTTCCAAAAAGGCATTACTTCAGCAAAAAAAAAAAAGTCAAAAAAAATCTAAGACAATAGTAAAGCACAATTGTACCGTAAGTGATCACACCTGGTCCATCGATGACTCTGGGGTGTTTGGTGACACATCAGGAAACTGGCTAATAGTGTCTGCATCAGTTAGCTCATTAACTATATCCCCTATTGTTGGTCTCTTACGTCGATCCACCTCAACACAGGTTAAGGCTATTGTGACACATCTTTTTATTTGCTCGCATCGTGACTAGCATATCTATTGATGATGCTTGTAGCCTATTCCTCCAATTCTCATGGACCTAGTAATTTTGAATAAATAAAAACATTATTCATGAAACATACATATCTGGCGTTGACAAGGGAATATTTGTTCTTACAATATCAATGAATTCCTGGGATGAACTTTCAGCACTTCGCGAGAAGCCCATAGGTCCTGCCATTATCTTTATGATTATAACACCCAAGCTGAATATGTCCAATTTATTTGAAATTTCATTCCGATTTATATATTCCGGTGGTAAGTATCCACTGCATGAGACATCATATATCTTACTAGGATGAATGTGATGCATCGAATAGTAGCATAAAAATTGCTTGATTACAAAAAAGTTCAGTTAACATGTAGGATTCATCTTACATGGTGCCTATAGGACTTGCTGTGATACGCGTATGTTCTGCTCTCATGAGTCTTGACAATCCAAAGTCTGCAATTTTTGCTACCCTGTTCTCATCCAGCAATACATTGGCTGGTTTTAAATCCAAATGAAAAATCGGAGGATTCAGTTCCTCATGAAGGTATTGCAAACCCTTGCAAATTCCTTTAATTATTGCATAGCGTGTCTGCCAATCATGTCCACTAGATTCCTCTGTAGCAAAAAAAAATATCCAAGAAATTTTATATCAAAGATTATCACGTAACTACTCATACAAGTAGAGAACAATGCACCATACCAGAAAGAAAATTGTCCAGGCTTCCATTTTGCATATATTCAAAGCAAAGCGCTCGGTGTGTCACTTCACTAAGAACCCTTTTTCCTTCGAACGACACAAACTCTCGCCTAGTTTCGTTGCAATAGCCAACTAACCGCACAATATTCTGGTGTTGGAGCTGTTCAAGGTTGTGATACTCCTTCTCGAATTGCTCATCGTCAAGTCCTAGCATGGGATGAAGCATCTTCACAGCGACCTTTTCCCAATCCTTATGCAATCCCTATTCAACATTTCACATCCTTGCCTTAATTTCTGCTAATTTCTATCGATGTATTATCAATTTAAAAAGTAATAAATAGTACTTGATGGAATTTGGCGACCTAAATCCTCTAAGCTCTGTATGGTGTTTGGTGTGCGACTAAAGAGCATGTTACAATTCAAGATTAAGTATGAATATAAATAATTAACAAGATTGATCGTTCTAGCCTAAAAATTTGCAAAATGTGGGCATATCTGTTTTGGCACACGCCCGCATATATAAGCATGATTTTCTATGTGATGGATGTAGTAGCACCGGTAGCGAACCAGTAAAATTTCTCTAGTTTCCCTCAATAACATTCTCTATTCAAAAGTTTTGCGTTGTGCTGTCTCTAAATGATTCAAAACCATATTAACCTTACCAGATAGACTTTTCCGTACATGCCTCTACCAAGCTCCCGTTGCTCAGAGAAACCATTTGTCATCTCTTCCAATAAATGGTACGCCAGCATCCTCGGCAACACACTTGCTTGATCCATGTTAATCATGTTCTCCTGGTAGAAGAACAGACAGAAACTGATGCATGAGAGAAATTACGTACTTATATTTTTACTGCTAGAACAAGAATCAAGAAATGGTCAATTTAAAATTTCTTCTCCTTGTTGACCTCTGCCCAAAAAGAAGTGGATCTTGCACAGAAAAGATCTATTCATAAGGAAGCATAGTTAGTGACTATCCATCTTCTCTGCTATCATTGTGCGATGCAGCAGAAATTTTGTGACCTTGCATATAGAACAAGTGCTGATTTGCGGTAAAGTACAGATATATGAAGATCAAATAGGCACGTAATCAAATACCAGGTTGTTAAACAAGTAGACTACAAAAGCTATGCGGAGGGCACGAACCATTTGTAGATAACTAGCAGGTTCTGAAAGCAGAAGAAAACTCGAAACAGAGTAACTAATGGTGAAGATACCTGCAAACGCAGATTAACCAGTAAATCAGGCAATGTGAAGATCAACCAGTCACCTAATAGCAAAGGCACCAACCTTGCGAACAAAACAATGCCCTCCAACGAGAAAGGATGCGCTTATCAAAGTGCTGGTGTGGTTGATGCTAAGGAGAATGTGCTGGTAGTGCTAGCTCCGTCTTGTGCCAAAGTTGTGGTGCAGGTCACATCGTGCGAACGGATTAAATTATAAAGGTTGACAACTAAAACATAGTTTTGCCTCTTCAATCACTCCATTATCCAAATAGATCTTCTGCATATATACATCTCAAACTGTGCGTAAAGATATGCCATTGAAATATCCGGCCCTTACTGAAACCACTTGAAATTTCTCGTCATAACGAAACAGCAGAGGCCTTGGTGCCACATTCCATGGTTCATGTTTCTTTTGCTGGTACGGAAAGTAGAAAGAAAATGTTGCAATCGAGAAAAATATGTTAAATGCTACTAGCATAAGCATTTAGCAATCTATTGCCACTTTAACATGCATTACCATTGTCCTTGCCTGAATGAGCAGACCAACTAACCGTGTGGCCGTGAAGTTTGTCGAAAATGGTTGGTCAGTTGCAAGAGAAACCTAAAGAATTAAGATGGCGCATCACTAGTTGAGGTGCAGGTCAGAGAGGACTCTACCATGTTTAAATTAAACAGCTGTCCAAAACAAATGTTTAATTTAGAGGGACACAGCATCCAAGTTTGCGCCGTGTGGGACTAAGCCGGCCAGGGCCTAGTCTGGGAAAACCAGCCTCTGGGCCTGATTATGCACCTTGTTCGGTAGATTGCAAGCCTATTTCGCGTCCAAGTGGAGAACATGGAAATACGTGTTTGGTTACATGCTATGCATGTGGTTATGCGACTACGCATGTGTTTGGTTAGCTGCAGAATATTCACTACGGTTACCCCTTCTCTATTCAGGTGAGGTTACCAAATCACGAAAGAAGATAGTGCAAACTACAACCAAGTAGTACGATTAAGAGCAGGACATAGTGCATTACATAAGTGCTTAAAGTAGTTATGACCATGTTAAACAAGACCTTACTCCCTAAACCTTCTTCTTCACGTTCTGTGGGGTGGTTACCACATCGCTTGACCACCTCACAACCTGTTTTGTTCAAAATGGTCACTCTGTACTCGTTGCCACTGATCTTCTTGAACATCAGCAGAAAACCTATCTTGAGCTCATGAGCAATGGTAAATCCAGCCCACCCACGATCAAGGCATGCTTTACCATTCATATCAGCAAGGGTGATCGTCCAGACGCACCCTGTGTTTGTCCTAAGGGTAATCTCCGCAGGAACCGGACCCAAGTATGGTCTGAAAGCTTCAAGAATAGGAATGACCCCTAAGCCCGGTGTGATAACCTTGGAGAAGTGGTTGGGGGACACTCCTCCTCCATCCAGCCAACGTTGGCCTTGATCCTGTCGGGAAATTGTCCATCAGCGCAGTTGTCCGCCTAC
The DNA here is from genome assembly GCA_947311845.1 of Poa pratensis. Taxonomy (NCBI): domain Eukaryota; kingdom Viridiplantae; phylum Streptophyta; class Magnoliopsida; order Poales; family Poaceae; genus Poa; species Poa pratensis. The sequence goes on from CAMZMU010000041.1 coordinate 51,988,192, forward strand.
ACGGATGAAGGAAATGGTGATTTCGTGCTCAGAATAATGTGTATGAACAAGTACACATGCCTCATACTAGCTAGGACACATGTTTATCCAAGAAGTGTTTCCACACTACCAACAGCCAGGCACAAGATATCTGCTTGTGCATTACTCAAGGTAGTAAGGACACACTCCTTGCATAGATGCGCAACCCAGATTTATATCATCGGCTCAAAACTGAAAACATGAGATTGTTCTTTGGTCTCAGTACATGTAGAGCATACAATGCGCCTACTGAATAGCCAGAGAAAGAAAAGAACATTCACATATGCTTATGGCTGCTTAATTCTTTTGTTGGCAGTGAGTAGGTGGAAGTTGTAACACAAATCGTCATTGACCAAAAAGATATGAGAAAACATTGAACCGGCAAATAAGAACAGCTCATGACCCTCCTCAGTCGTATAACGAAGTGAGAAGTGGAAGAAAATAGCTCACCGCATGACAACCAACAAAATCAAGGAAAGGGCACAAGTAAAGTTGTGCTAACGAGTTTTTAATTGTGTTTGCTGGCTTGCGGTGTTAGTTGAACATCTCACTGACTAATGATCATCCATTCATTATTGGCGAAAATGTCAAAATTGTAGTCTCATATTTCACAGCCGACGTTGGCAAAGAGTGCCTAACAGAATGAAGTACAAATAATAGCATATTCGTTGCTATTACCCTTGGTTATGTAAGCAGTATTCTTGCAAGTACAATGGCCTAGTTGAATCATCGGCTAGCAAAAAGAGCAATGACGAAAATGGGAAAATAACTTTGTCTCATCAAATTTAGCAAACCAAGATATTTGAGAAGACGATTCTGTACAGGGACCCAGATCTATGCACAAAACATATTATACATCGCTCAAGGTCCTATGCAGAGTCGTCTTCCTTTGCACTCGTGTGTTGCCAAGGTGTAATCATCGGCAAGGTACCAGCAAAGTTCATGTCATAGATAGACATCTGGAAGACATGCAAAGTTGGGCCTCAGACTTCCATTGAACAAATGGAAGAAGTGATAATACTAAGCCAAGAACAAAGCATAAGCATATGTTGTACCTTCTACAAGGTTCAGTAGCATTACCCCTTCTAGAAAAGGCGCTTTCGTAACCACAGATTCATCATCGGCTAGAAAAAATCAAGCCATTCAGACAAGACTCAATGGATGATCTCTTAGTACCACGAATCATGCACACATAAACTTCTATGTACGGAATAGATGATACTAAGAGACACCCTTCGAGTTCATCACCGGAAAAATCAACAGATCGAACACCACAAGTTGACAGATTGAACACCAAATGAACAGATGGAACATGAAAATAGCAGATCGAACTCGTAATGAACAGATCGAACAACAAATCTAGAAGAACGAACACCTAATAAGGCAGATCGAATACCTAATCAACAGATCGCACACTTTATGAATAGATCTAACACCTAATGTAGAGATGTACGGCGCTTACAAGATTTGAGAGGGCTGCGGATGATCTTACATCCATTGGGGAAGTCGTCGGAGAAGAAATGGTGACGTGCCGCCGAAGCTCCTCCCTACAACGATGGGGAGTCTCCGCCCAGCGACTCGCCGAGGTGATGTTGCTGCCAGAAATGGAACCGCCGAAGAGAAGAGGAAGCGAGTTAGCGGTGAGAGGAAATGAAGAGGGAGAGTGAGCGGTGAGGGAAAGTGAAGAGGGAGATGAGCGGTGAGGGAAATAAATGGCGCGTGTTTCCCGAAGGGTCACGGCGTCTCTCACGCATTCGCCTGCGTCCCGCCCTTGCGCTCCGCCAGACCTGGCTCCAGGAGCGTGCCTCGGGCCAGGGTGCTCTAATGAGCGTGTTGGCCTAGCCCAGGAGCCGCCCAGGCAACCAAACCTCGGGCCGTTGCAGCTGACGGGCCAGGCTTGCCCCTTCGCAAACTACCAAACACGCCACTGGCTTTTGATACCGGCGATTGTGCTTGCCTACGTCTTCACCACCACCAACCAGCGTTCCTAGGTTCTAAGGCAAAGGGAAAACTTGCGCCAAAATAGTATGGGCCGTATCAGATGACTCACAAGACTGACTATGTTGCCTCCAGTGCCTTCTTGTCCAAAATTCACCATCCGATGGACAACAGCAGGCAAGGCACATAGCGCCCTTGAGCCCTAAAATACACCATCCATTCGTATAACAACGGACAGGAGCGGTCAATGTCTATCCTCATGCGCAGAGTACAGAAAACCATTAAAGGCGTGATTGGTAGCCAGCAGGAGGCTAGACTGGCTTGACAGCTTCAACGGGGCGGTAATTGGAAGCCTACATTACATCTGGAAAAGCCGAACAGGCCCCATAGATGTAACGGTCGAAGGAAAATCAGACCCACCGGGCAGGTCGACCGGAGCCTGGCTCCTTGTTAGCTTGAGTGCTATGAAGTGAGGTTTGCTTCCGCCCACTCTGTTTACTCTTACTGCGCATGCTGATACTTCATCTCCTTCTTCTAATCAATACAATACTACATTGTCGAGTCATATAAGGTATACATGAAAATGATGCGCAATGATGATGTGTTTCTATTCCAGTAATCGGTTCCGACTTTTGCTAAGTGTTAACTTCTAATTTCATGTTCATGGTGAAGTTTATTTAGCCAATTTCATCAAATTAATCGCACACACTTAAGGGTTTGAAAATTTTCTTTGACCAGTAGCTTCACATCACCATTTTGCAAAGCTCTCGTGATGTAAGTTTTGCGTTTTGCTGATTGCATAAGAATATATCTTCTATTGTATGTGTACGTATTTAGACCGTGCCATGTCTTTTTGAACCTATGCTTAATCGCCGCTCACAGCTATAAATGATCGATGCAACTCTGTTTGTGGCATGGCGAGCTTGGCATGCACGCAATGAGGTTACTCATGACAAACAATTTTCCACCATTGAAAGCTCTAAACGTTTCCTGGAAGTCTACCGCTGCCTGGTTTCGGAAGTTCAACATCATTCTTTAGAGAGATGATTAAAGGAAAACATCATATAACCTCTGCTAGGCAAGTATCACATCAGTCGGAAGTAAGTGCAATGCCTGTGAAATCTTGGAGCACATGTCGATGGTTCTTTTCGGGACTCAGATCAATCTGCTGAGTTAGGCATGGTTTTGCGTGATACAAATGGACTGACGATCTTCTCGTCATGTCGCTTCTTACAAGATTGTGAGAGTTCGTTGGAAGTTGAGGTGGGAGCATGTGCGGAAGGAATCATCCATGCGCTTGATCAATCACAGTTACCAATCAGGGTTGAGACGGATTGTGCTCAGTTAGTTGTTATGCTTTCCTCTGGTACAGGAGGTAGCTCTTCTGTACTCCACTTAGTTTCAGATATTAAACATTCAATTTCAGGCATTAGAGAGTGTTCTTTTGTAAAGATGGAACGTAGTCAGGTTAGGGTTAGTCACCACCTAGAAAATCGATTTGCTAGGGTGGAGCGCCGTTCTGAATTTTGGGTCGGTTCAGGACCTGAAAAAGTTCTTCAGTTGCTTGAGCAGGACCGTTGTGTAACCCTTCCTGAATAATATAGTTCATGATTTACCCGCGAAAAAAACTCCATCGTTGTAGCAGCCATATGTGTGGTGGGACGAAACTCCACTCATATGAAAAGGTGAGACTAACTATCACAGAAACACAAACATGTTGTTTGGTTAACCGCACACAATCTGCTTAGACCCCAACCGGCCTGTCCCGCGGGGTTCAGAGTCAATGCAGTCTGCTAAACACGCCTTCAGTGCCAAATGTTTGCTTGTGCACGAGCGAGGAGCGACGGGATGAGAAAAGTCTATGTCGGCGTTCGACGTTCTCGGACCGGCAATGCTACTGCAATCGCTGCGAAAAAGGAGCCGCACTGCCTGCAACTCCGCCGGCGCTGCGGGAGAGTAGCCGCGTTGACTGGACCTCCACCGGCGACAGCTCGCTCCGCCCCATCCGACGGCCCCCGGGGCCTCCTGCTTCCTCTTTTGGTGACCTCCCTCCGACCCCTGACACCGGCAGCGATTCCGTTGCCATTTAGCCGCAGCGACATGACATTCAGCTCAGCAAAATTGTATACGGAACAAAACCGAATTACTAGTACATGGATTCAGATCAGCAAAATTGTACTAGAAAACGAATTGACCACGACACATACCTTAGGCCCAGTTCTTTTGGAGCTTCTAGACAGCTTAACTGTCAAAATAAGTCTTAAACCAAAAAGAATTCGATTTTAAGCTGCTTATTTGGACAGCCAGCTTCCACCATTCCATCACGGTGGGGAAAAGCTGGGTTATCCCAACTTCCCGCACCAGACCGCGGCTTCCCGCAAGTGGACCGAAACGTTTCCTTGCTTTACCCCTGTTGGGCATGCAAATTACACTGAAATGCCACCGCCGCTTCAGCCGAGCCGGTTATATTTTTTCTCCCCAAAGCTACCAGTTCCCCCGTTTCCTTTTGCCTTCCTGCCTTCCGAGCAAACATGGACTAGGGTTCCTCGGCTCCTCGTTGCCCACCGCCGCCGCCGCCGTCCGCACTGTCGTCCCCGCTGTCCGCCGTTGACGCCGCCTCCACCGGAGCCGCTCCCTATGGCGGAAGGATAGCCTGGCCGCGACTACCCCATCTCGTTGGCCTGCTCGAGTCGATCTCGACCTCGGCGATGGTCGGTAAGCTGCGGCCATCCTCCGGCCGACGGGAGGCCGCCGCGGGCTTGGTACGCGTGCGCCCCCGACTCCAGCTGCTGCCCGAACCCCAGCCTCGAGAAGCAGCAGACCCACTCCCGAGCACGCCTCCTCCCGCATCCAGATCGCCGGGCGGTGGCCGCACTCGCGTCGTCCAGCAGTCCTCCGCTGGCAGCGTCTCATCCGGCCAATTCCTGGAGCGACGGGGATTTTGGGGTGCTGGTAGTATGCGCTGCTCCGGATGGATCAATGAGGAAGACAACCAGGCAATAAAAAATAGAAGAAAACGTGCTGGTGTCCTGATGGATCAGTGATCTCGTAATATTGTTTGTTTGCAGCCATGTGATACAGATTCTTCGTGGTAGATTTGCTGTACTATGTGATGTACATAGAAAAAACGGAGATTAAATATATTTTTTAGCAATAAATATGACGTTGGAAATATTATATCGTTGTCATATATGCGAAAACAGCACAAAAGAACTCAAAATGTGTTAGTTAGAGCATAAATTTATCAAAGGGCATTACAGACTTTTTATCAGACAACTCACAATATAGGCTAGGACAAAAGAAGCCCAAAAAAACTGGACTACATTTTCTCCTTAGCTTAAATCCACAACGGCTTCTTTGGGCAGCTCGGCTGAGAGGGGCTTATGCACAAGCCGAAGCCCAAAAGAACTGGGCCTTACAAGTACATGTATGTACTCCACATCAGCGCTACGAACGATTTTCTCCGATCAGACAACAAGTCCAAGTCCTAGTACTGAATACATGGACTCAGTACAGGAAGATCCATGGATTAGTAATGTATGGCTAAGTACATGTTCAAGTTCATAATGTCTTTCACGTAGGTGTGGGCTGATTAAATATCATGATCCTCCTCCACACTCGCCGCCATTGCTACCGCACCCGCACATGGAGATATATTGGGTATTTGGGCTAGGATTACATGGGCTATAGGCCCACTGGACATGAGTGTGGACTTGTTCTCGTATCTACAAAGGGAAAGCACATGCAGCAACTGTGGACAACCGGAAACTATAAGTATCGAAGGACATCCACCTTGAAGATCATTGTTCGTTCATCTGATACGAGCGGACATCCACCTTGAAGATCATTGTTCGTTCATCCGATACGACCGGACATCCACCTTGAAGATCATTGTTCGTTCATCCGATACGACCGCATGTACATCGAGCGAAGCCCTAGCTTTCACATCTTCCTATCATAAACTATGCTGGTGCTACTACTCCATCATGGATCGCAACCAAGGACTTAAAAAGCATTCATCTCAAAGACTGTACGGCTGTAGAGGCCCTGCCACCATTTGAGGAGTTGGAATTCCTGAAGAAACTGTCCGTATGTCCTCTCTGAGGGAAGTCAACATTGACTACAGGTCTAATTTGGGTACCAACCCTAGTCAAGCGAGGAGGACGATATCGAGCTAAGTGAAGTTGAAATAGCAAGGTGTCCAGCTTTAACATCCATAAGGCTTAATTTCCGCATATTGACCAACTTCAGTGTTTATTCATACACTTGTAGCTATGCTGGCCTTTTAACTGTTGGCTTTTATTACCGCAAAAAGAAAATCCTTTCTGTGAGTTCGATTTGAGAGATAGTTCATTTAGCGACAAGCTATTTTCAGAATTAGCTATTGGTGCATGTATAGTGTTTTCTCTCTCTCGTGATGTAGCCATATACCCACATTACGTAAAACACACTTCATTCACAGCCTCTCTTCCCCTCTTCATTTACTTTGTTTAGTTAAAATGTCCATTAACTTGGGGGCCCTATTTCACTTCAGACAGTAATCTAAGAATTGTTTTCAGGATATGGAAAAAAGGGAGAACGATTTGGGTGCGAACTTTGTCGTTGTGGATTCAAAAGCAACGTGGGATTCTCTGTTGGCGTTACTCGTCAGTGCACTTCCTTCTCATTTTCTTCGCAAAATAAGATATGGAGAAATTTGTGTCCGGTGCATATGAGTTTTGTAGGCTCAGAGCACCCGTGTATTATCGTCGCGGGAACACAAATCCATTTACATTGTGGAGATAAACTGAATTTGCGTGTATCATGCATGTTAATCAATCAAGACGCAAATTTTCACTTTACCAATCAAGACACAAGCCGCTGGTCTTATCATGCATGTTAATCAATCACCGATTTCCGTGATACCAGCCCATAGTGTATTTTCAGAATGCGCCTTCGGAGCTGCTGCGTGGAGCTGGCCCAATTTGGATTGTTTGTTAAGTCTCCAGCTTTCAAAGCACAGAAGTTACTGGAGCAGCTGTTACGTGCCCGAACAAACTGACCCTAGATGTCAAATGTGTGGTTGGTTCTGTCTTCCGTGGATGGGATCACATTGATATCAAACCAAAATGACCATGGAGCTATGAAATGCTCCATCAACCCCGCAGTGCAATCGGCCATCTCCTTCTAGTTCGCCGCTGGCAATCTTCACTGCACATCCTCCACCTCTCCGTGTACGGACCAAATGGCAACCCAGTGACATACAGCTATGCCGTGACTGTAGACCCGGCCCAGTATCTAATTCAGAAATGAAATTGCAAGTGAGGACTTAACAGAATTCTGATAATCTGTGTTGTGATTGCGATAAAAGTGTGGAGGTTCCTGAATGATCCGTTGCCACGTTTCTTTAAACTGTTATATTCTAATGGAGTACTCTGACAGAATGAGACTTTTTCTCGCCAGTGGACATCTTACAGGTTCGTCATCTAGAGTTTTGTACTGACCTGTTGTGCATTGGAAATTCAGAAGGTCCAATCCTGATAACTTTAACTTGATAAGTACGGATCTTCCACTTCAACAGGACAACTTGCAACCTTATTTTTGTCTTACGTGCACGTACATTGCTATGTTTTCTTATTAGAGGCTGAAGCTTGGTGGTTGACAATACTAACCCATGACTAGCAGCGAAAAATTGTGGATGACAATGCGTCATTGACATTTTGTATTAGCCATATTTTTTCCTCTGAGGACAGCTCAGCATATGCTGAAATTTCGTTCTGTTGACAGAATTCAAAGGGGTCGACAAAGGATGCATGTCAGTTACTGAACTCGATTTTTTGTTGGTGTAAGGGCTAAAATATTACAATTTGCTCTTGTTGATGTTATCTTTACATTTTTTACTTTTATTCCTCTTACCAATAATGCCTCCACAACAATCAACTGTGAGGTTTTAAAGCCACTCCATAGCCTTGACATCTATCAAACATGAAGAAGCTCGTGTGGAAGTTTTGGGCCCCTTCTAAGGTCAAATTCTTCGCTTGGCTTGCTCTCCAAAACCGGCTTTGGACGTCCGACCGTCTTGCGAGAAGGGGGTGGCCTAATTGTGGGGTGTGCCCGCTTTGGAAACAAGCGCCGGAATCAATTGTCCATCTACTTGTTCATTGCCGCTTCACAAGACGCATTTGGGACCTCCTCAAGAATTGGGTTGGCCTTAACAACTCCGACACTTCCCAATGGCCTTCACTTTCTCTCCATGAATGGTGGAAACGGACTTTTTGCGGAACCTCCAACCCGCGCAAGGGCTTGGCATCCCTAGCGTTGCTTACGGCGTGGGAGATTTGGAATAAGAGGAATGGTCGGGTGTTCCGGAACAAGCATGCCCCATCCATGATCATTCTTGAGAACATTAAGGGAGAAGCCCGCCTTTGGGTCACCGCGGGAGCGAAATGTTTGAGTGATTTCTTGCCGGGAGAGTAGTGGCCTTTTGTAATCTCTGTTTACTTTCTTGTAAAACTCCTTCTCTTTTGCCCCCCTTTCTAAAAAAGAAAGAAATGGACACAGGTATCTTTTGTACAGTTTTTGCTTGTTAAAGCTACATAAATTAGTGTCCTCGATTTTATCCTTCAGCTTAAACATTAAACTATGTAAATATGTGTTCATCCATGGTGCTGGCTATATCTGTTTGGGCTTTGCGTCGTGCCCATGAAGGAAGCAGACCATTTTCAGTTTATCCCTTGTGTGGAAGCTTGAGAAACAGATGGAGTAGATGCAGATGATCTGACTTCTCAGCATTATTGGCATGGCCATGTTTTTTTTTTCATTTTCCGTTGAATGTCATTGGGGAGGCTTCCAAGAAAGGGGTTTAAACAAATCTTAGCTGTGTTTATGCTTTGATGCTGGTTACAAGTTGACTCCTTTAATGTTAAACATCCACTTGTCGTTGTCGTATATATTATAGATAAAGCCAGTGAGTTTTCAGCTTTATTATTTTCAAATTTAAATGCAAGGAATCAAATCTAACTTGTAGGTCTCATGCAAGGCAACCAAAAAATCAACGATGTAACTGTTCGGAATGTTTAAAGGCGGCAAGTTTCAGACGCACGCTTTTCCCTATCAGGGTACCTTAGGGGACTGGTAGGGTTTTTAATGAGGCGGCTTGCTGACCTAATATATGAGGTGTTAAAAGTTTCAAAAAAGAGAGAGATGCATTTATTCTTGACATGCACAATTCAATGCTTGATGGAAGCATTGACGTGTCGTCACTATAATAGCTGTTGTGTGGCTGTGCAAACAATTGCATGTGGGGCTGATATGTTAACAAATCTAGATCGTCAAAGGTTTAGCTATCGTCATTCCCTATTTACAAGTACATGTGGGGCTCCTGTGTCAATGTTCATTCTTTTTAACGAGCATTTCACCACTCTTGACTTTTATGAAAATAATAACTTTGCATATTTTAGAGAGGTTTAAATACACCGTGTGAATTTAAGATTATATCATGTTGCTTTCAGAGACAGTCTGCCTATTCACTGGGGGATTTCCTTAAATTCTATTCCTGAAATCAAGTAAATATATATGACTTCAGACGAGTCCTATTAGTGCAATGGTTTGGTTTACACAAAATTGTTGAAGTTATTAGTTTGTCGGAATATGCTGCAGGCATCCTTATCACGCACAGATCAGCTACTGAAGGACGGCCTACCAACACATTTTCTTCCTTACCAGGTTCCGTGTATGTGATCTATTTAGGAGAAATTTAGTGGACTTGTACGTGATCTCTACGTTTCTTTGTAAAAAAATGGAATAAAGTTTGATCTCTCCATATTCCTCTACATGGGTGAGTTCTATTATATTTGTGAATGCATCCAAATCATGGTTTCGCTTGTTATGTTAATCTTGAATATTGACCAGGAACCAGGTGGAAGCCATGCAACTTCCATAAGATTGAAACCAGCCACGGATACCTATTATAACTACTAAAAGTGGCAAATACTAAATTTTGTTAATGTCACGAAGTAATTCATGAATGAGATCAACACTATATACAACTAGCCCCATTTGGTCAATGTTGTGAGATTCTATCATGGACACCAGATCTAGTCGACTCATAACACATGATACTTATAATATATATGATATTATACATATTTCAATAGTCAAATGCAACCTTTGGTACATAGTCTCCAACAAGTACCAGACAGAGCATCAAACAAATTGTACACTAAATACATGGACTGCCGAGTCATACCAAACTCACATGGCTATCTAAAGAAACAAGCAAGACAAACGAACCATCTCCATCACAGCAGAGCTAAATTGCACAAAACTGTATGAGGTCGCCTCCCAATTAGAATCTAAAAGCTTTCACACACATAATTAGGTGGATTCATCCACACAGAGGAATAAGCATATGGTTAATGTATAAAGACCTATACAGAAACAATGGGGCTCTTTCATGGAGATTTGTTAGCAACCTGGGCAAGTCCCTAGAGTAAAAAAAAAGTCTACTTCTAAAGAAAAATACTGTTAGTTGGCAAACTTCCTAGAGTTGTCGAATGGTTCTGAAAAATGAATATGCTTTCTCATTGTGTCTGCCACATACAATGGACTTGCATAATTCCAATGCAGAGAATAATGAGCTCAACAACTAGAAATTCAGAAGTAACAGCAATCAATGTTGACCATTTTATGCCACTTGTGCACATTCTAAGGGAAAATCTCATTCCATGGAGAGTTAGTTGGCAAATGCTAGGCGAGGACCCCCAATGATGTGTACTGTATGCAGCATGGAAGTTGACAGAAGAATAGACAGGGCATGTGTCAAGGACTTGGTGAAGCATGGGGATGTGGAAGTGACTTGCTTTCAAGCTACCAGATTGAAATTCGATTACTAAAGAAATGAATTGGCCACCTAATTCTTACGCCCCAAAGACAACGATCAGTTGTTTTCCTTGTGTCCATGTGGATTGCCATGCTTGTTATTTAGGAGTATCAGGCACCACTTTGACGGTATCGTTGAAGGGCTCGGCCTCACACGCCTCTCCACGATGACATAAATATTGAGTTTTTTTCCACGATGGAAAAATAAATACACCCTGATCCTTGATATTTGATGCACATTATTTCAGTTGTGAAATATCCTACTAGCTAGCTAGGACTTCCATGTTTTGAAGCCAACAAAGGCACAGCTAGCATACGAAATGAATTCATGGCCCATAAGCATGACATAGGTACAACGTCAAGGTGAGGCTTCTTTCTGATCGCAGCTAGCACATGAATGAAGTAATTAAAGCGGAGTCGGTGGTGATGGTGATTGCAGTACGTCGCTCGTCTCACGTCCAGTGCACAAACTACATCCCCGCTCGAGGCCAGAAAAACCGCGGAAAAAGGTGAAAAAAGAATACAAACCGCAACCTACGCACGTCGTCTCCTACTCCCCTGCCCTGCCCTGCGCTGGCCACGACTGTTGGATCGAGTTGGATCAGCCGCCGTCGACCGGCTAGAGGAGCAGAGCAACGTCGCCGAAGGCGTCGGCTTGTAGGACTTGTGGCACCAACCGACGAACGGTGAGACCGTGCAGCACAAGACCTCTTGCTCGGCGGCCGCAGCGAGTCGATGTACTGCTGGACCTTGACTCCTTGAGCTTGTAGAGCGCCCGCATGTCCATTGCCGCGATAACTTGGATGCTGTGGTGGCGATCAGGCACAACGATCGCTCACGGGCCACGTCAAGAGCCGGCAGTCGGGCAGTGCCATCTGCGAGGTACATGCCGCTCTTTGTCCCTGACTCCATTGATCCCGGTACTATCTGGCTTCTTTCTCCTTGTGTTGGTTCATTAATTCATGTTTTTACCTCATTGGTCAAACATACTAACGGAGTGTTTGCCTCCGATGGGATCAATTTCACACACACAATTGTATCCAACAGGCTGAACAAATCAATCATTTGATATTTGAGGGACTGCATGCGTTTGGGTGAGAATTGGTGCTGGCACTTAAAATCTATGCTTTGCGTATAATGGTATAACTAATTTGTTATCACCATTTCTGAATTGTTTGATGGTATCCATCTGATTAATCGATCATTAGTGGAAAATATCCAGGTAATATCGCATTTGTGCCATGGCTCCGCAACAACACAAAGAGCGGTCGTAATAAGAACATAAATTTCGTGCTTCTTTAGGTTCAGAGTGAAAAGTGTTTCTTTGTTTACTTTAGGGGAGTGTTTATTTATTAAGTATTCGTACATTAATGGTCATTTGCAAGATGCGGGTCGTGGACTTCAGTACGTTAAGCAAAAGTCATTTATACACCTTCCTTCTTTTCTGATATCTTGGATTGGCTAATGGGATAATGGATTTTCCCCCCTAATATATGACATTTCTAATACACTGTTTATTTCTACCACTACATAAATGTGGGTCGGTTGCTTAAGACTTTGCATCTCTTGGTACTCACAAGTGTTTTACTCTAATTAAAAATAATAGTTGGACCCTGCTTTCTCGGCATACGACACCCAATTAGCTTTTACCAAATAAAACAATAATGCTATCTTTAAGTGTTTTTCATATGGGTAGCAAACATTTTTATACAAGCGAAGTTCAGGTGCATCATATTCGCATATCAGGCGAGAAAAAATATAACCGTCGTGGCAACGCACGGGCACTCAGCTAGTAAATTTAATGACATGGTCGCTCTTTCTGTCTTGTCAATGTGCTCGTGTGATTGATCTGTGTCCTCTATTGACCCAACTACCCTACGCGTTCTACTTGCCAAACTCTTGGTGACCTTAAACAGATATTTTATTAAGATCATCTAACCTTGGTAGCCTAAGCTCCTTCTAGGCTCGACATGTATGTATACTTTCTGATATGATGACCAGTTCTCATGTAACCATTCCATAGTAGCAGACTATTTTGCAATATGGATATCAATAAGACCATTTGACTCTATCATGTATACATCTTGCTTCCATTTGAGACCATGTGTAGAAAAGATAGCTTGCAAAACTGAATTTGCTGCATCTGAACAAGCAAACCAACTTTGTGTATACATATCGTCATATCTATACCATACTGACCTAACTTCATACTCTTTTTTCTACATGCATGTTGTCTCATGAATCATGGTTTTGTCATGTTAATATAAACGCGTAGCCAACAAAAAAAAATGCAATTATTCCTTTAGAACTGCAGACCGGGGTTAATTTTCAGATGCAACATAGTCCCTCGTTTCATGTGCACACATAACGTCTAGGTTTTGCAGGTCACACATGACACCAAACTGTAAGAATATAAACATATCATAGTTGATAGTTAGATACTCGGTGAAGTCACATACATAAAAAACGGAAACAACAAATATAGTCAACTTAAATGATGAGCCTGCATTCAATTGAACATCGTAACGATACCATATACAGACAAATTAGTGCTACAGGTCCGGTTGTTGCTGATCGTAACAGCTAATCAACATGTTCACCTCAAACCTTAGGATAACATGACTTGAGGTTCTAAAGAACAAAATACAGAGGAGTTGACTTCTGATCCATACAGACGCATGCATGTACTATCTCAGTGCCAATTTTGTATGTTTCATTGTAACAACTTGAAGTTATGTTTTCTTCTTAAGTCAAACAAGTATATGTGCACATGCTGTGATGCTGAGATGAGTAAAAATAGTGACTTAAGACATAATCAACTGGCTGTAACCTGTGAGCGTGAAATGATACTAGTGGTAAACAGAAATATCGAACGAACGAATGTATTGACTTAATTAATGCCACCTGTTTTCTAGAAAAATAGAAATCCCTCAAACTTTCTTCAGGAAACATAGAAGAGGATCAAACTGAAAAGACCCATCACACACATACTGTTCGGTGGAAACCATACTTTAAAACAAATCATGGTGCTACCTAATTCTTGAATTTGCTGCAAATTTTAGTCTCTGAGCTACCTAATACTAGTGTGCAAAGTCCGGCTTGTGTACACAAATTCGAACACTAAACTTGAACGTCACTTCAGTTCCGAAATGGAAAATAAATTGCACAGAGATTAACAACGAAATAATCTTATCTAGCTGTGTAGAAACCAAGGTTTTGGTTACCGGTAGAAAAAAATTCCTGAGGGTGGTCGGGATTTCCGGTTACCGCGGTTACCGGAAAATCCCGACCTTTTACCGGACGAATTTGAAATCTGAAATTTGAAAATTCAATTTTTTCATACCTTGTTTAACCATTTACCAAAAGATTTCGTTAAAATTCAAACTTTCGGGATTTTTCGTCCGGTATTGCCATTTCCCGAGGGTGCTCGGGATGTCCGGTTACCGCCCTGTAACCGGATTTCCCGACCGGTAACCAAAACCATGGTAGAAACTGAATGCAATTATATTGAGAATTTTAGAGTATGAATCCCACTCTGCTGCTAATGGACGACGAGAACCATGCATACAGGCAAGTATGCAATAGTAAATGAAGGTTTCAACGCATTGGGATCTAAAAATTAATGGTAGGACTGAATCCATCATCTGTACCTCCAATAAAGCACCGATGGGATCACCCGAAAGAGGCAGCCAGAATCTCAAAGACCACCCAAGCTGAGCTACTCACACTGTAATCCAGGCAAATCGTACACTTAACTTTGGATCATACTCCTTTCTAAATTTTACATGAGATTAGCTATGATTAAGGTCAATGGTCTTGCATTTGATTAGTGTGTTGATTTGTTGTTTCCTCGAAGAATTCCACGCACGTAGTCCACTAGTAGTTACCTATGGAAGGGGAAATCTTGGATCTAGCAGAAGTATCTAGTATCTACTAATGGTCCAAGCTTTGCATGGAATATCCCAGTTTTTTATGACAGATCTAGCTAGCTAGAATGCATGTAATAGTTTCTATTTTTCTGATGATTCAGTATCCAATTCCTTTTTCTCTGACATTTTTTCTCTTTTTTGCGATTACATAAAATCAACAAGGAAATCAACTTTTTTTTCTTGAACACAAATCCAATGAGTCTCAGATGTACTAGAATCACCTTAACTGAACGTTCAATGGCAAATCAGCTCACAGCATATGGTACACTTATCCTCTACGCCAACCAAATTCCAATACGGAGTAAGGGACGTATCGCAGGCTCTACTTTCACCAAATAATAATACTGCTGTCAATCTGCCGTTGATCTACCTCAAACAAGGAATAATACTTCTGAATTGTGAGAAAAATCTAACGAGCGATTATGACAGAGTATCTTCTACCGAATTAATGGCCCTACAGAATTGAAATTCAATCTGAAAGTGATTAAGACAGTCTCCTATAATAGGCCAGCGACGACGACGACGACTCGTGGGAAGCTACATTAACGTTGTTGGACTCGCTCGTTCGGCCAGACGCGCGCGCGTACAACGTACGTACACAGTCTGGACGCGCATCTTATAACTGATGGTCGGCCCCCAACAACAACCACAGCATGTTGCGCACGTTGAACTGCACATAAATCTCAGTCGTCTCCGCCATATATATCTTTCTTTTACTCTGCAGGTCACCAAAGAGTGCGGCTGTGTTTGACATTTCTGATGCTGACTGCCTAATCAACGTAGGTAAGCGCCCGGGGTACGGCTTTTATTTATGCCAAATCTAGTTCAAACAGGAGAAGAGAAATAGAAAGATCTGGGCCATGGTCTAGCTGCCTTTATATATACGCCGTGATAAGGCTGGTAGGAGGAGAGAAAGGGTTGGAAGGCTAGCTAGGGAGAGGAAGAGGAGAGGGACGTTTGCCTTGCTCCAAAGAGAGATAGCTTGTTTTCTATCCAGGGAGAGATGATGAAGGGAGAGAGACAGCTTGGAAGCCGTGAAGAGGGGTTGAAAGACGAGGTTTGTAACTGATTTTTATTCTCCTGATTTTGTGCCTTTATGCTTCAAGTAGTTCGATTTTTTCAGAGAATTAGTCTTTTTGGATAAGTATGGTGATGTGAGTTAGGACTTGGCTGAGTTTCTCTCTTCTGGGTTGTGGTTCCTGATCGATCCATGGAAGTTACGGAGATCTCTATTTCAGATATATATGCTATTTTTTGGTGACATGCATTATGTGCTCACACGCAAACTGAGAAGTGACTCAGAGATAAAATTTATGTCAAAATCAATCAGGTGTCCATTTTTAGGGACCACAAACTTTGGTGTATATAGATCAGTCAAAACATGTGGCTGAAGAAAGATATGGACTTGTCCACAGCTTGTCTTGTGCGGTATTTTCTTAGTAGGCTATATGCATGGGAGGATCAAGCTTCAACCTTGAAATTCCCCAACCTGATTCGTGAAAATAGCACTTACGTCTATTAGCTATGTATATATATTCTTGTTCGTAGTATCCTGTACTTACTAGTACTTATGTGCATGCACCCCAACACAACAACCCATTATCATATGTGATTTGGATCATGGATAAATGACTAATGGGTATCGTTGGTGTGTTTTGATGGATTCAGGCTCTACAAGACAAGATTGCATCCACAAGGGAAGAGATGGGTGAAGTAAGAAAGGAGAACGAGAGGCTCAAGACGATACTATCACGGATGGTAGAAGACCATCGATCTCTTCAAAAGCAATTCGATGTTCTCCACCAAGAACGTGGCAAGAACCCCGCAGGCTCGCTGGAGGAGCCCGGTTTCGTCTCGTTGAGCCTTAGAACGAGCACGAGCAGTTACAACATGGAAGGGAAGAGCAGCACCGTTGCAGAAGCCAAAGGCGAAGGAGGTTTTCTGAAGATTAGAGAAAGTGGCATCTCTCTTGGACTAACCGAGAGCCGAGCTCGTGATCGCGAGATAAAGGGGCAGCCAGATTTGCTAATATTGAGCCCTGAAGACAGCTCGGAGGAGGCTGCGAAGGAGGACAGCGCCGCGGAGACAGCGCAGTGGCCGTCAAGAAAAACGCTGAAGAACTCGAGGAGCGGCAGCGGGGAGATCGAGGAGGAGGTGGCTCCCCAGACAATGGCCAAGAAGGCCAGGGTCTCGGTGAGGGCAAGGTGCGACACACCAACGGTACGTACAAACATAAGTATCTTAGAAAATGTTACTCCTACTGAATGTTGAAAGTTTGCCATCCTAATCAATTAGTATGCTCCTAAATGAGATCGAAATGATGTATGTTGTGTGTTGTTGATGTTGATCAGATGATTGACGGGTGCCAGTGGAGGAAGTATGGTCAGAAGATATCCAAGGGGAACCCGTGCCCGCGTGCCTACTACCGGTGCACCGTCGCGGTAGGATGCCCCGTCCGGAAGCAGGTTTGTCCATGACGCATGATCCATATACATCAGCTGACAGTAATAATACCCAAATTTCAGGTCTCCTACAACCACACATTAGGTTCACTAATCGCTAGTTGCTCGCTCAACATTATTCCGTTTCTACTTGGCATTCTCAAAGCAAATTCAGCCCGGTTTGCAGAATCCTACACTTAGTCGGTTAGTCCATGAGATACAGGTTGCAGCTTGCAACTCGCGAACTAAATTAGGCGCTTAATTAGGTCGCACTCCCACGAACTCATCATGAGTCATGACCCAAAAAACTCAAAGCAATGCAGTACTAGCATCTCGCTCGGATCAAAACTCAACTGCAACCACTCAACAACAAGAAAACTCAATTGCGATAGAGCGCGAGAGGGGTCGATCGGAGATCGGAGCCTGACCTGGTCACGAAGACCAGGATCATGGCGGGTAGGGGACGAGAGGGGTGCGTGAAGCCGGCCTGCACCTGCCGCTTGCCGGCGCTCCTGTCTGCTCGATCGGACTCCCTCCTCTCGCTTCCCCGGCGGCTTCTCCCGCTCCGGCCGCTTCCGGCGGCGCCGCTCGCGCAGGTTTTTGGTTTTTTTGTTTTGAAAAAAAAATCGGTACGGTCTCTCCCTGTCGCACGTGCCAGTGACCAACCGGGGTTTAGAATGTTCGAGCCTGCCTTTAAAAACTCCATGGCCCATGGTTGCGATTGGGCTGGGCCGACGCGGAAAAATGGGCTACTCATCTCAACCAAGCCTTTCAAAATCATCTCACAAAAACATTGCACGTCCTACCACAATATGGAATTCCCCTAAGCCAGAAAATTCGAGTGTTTTAGATCCAAAGTTTTATAATTTTTAGATTCTTTAATTTCAAATATACTTATATTGGTGTAACTTCAAGTACTATATCAGTTGTATTGCTATGAGACATGTGATGCATGATCAAAAATTTCCAGCAAATGGGTTGGGTTGTCAAGGCTTTGTCGAGTGTCGTATCAGGGCACGCTCTGCATGGGTGAGCATCGCCGGGTGGTCGTGCCTTTGCCGAGAGCCTTTTGTATAGACTCGACATAGCAGAGCTTTGCCGGGTGTCCCGCTTTTTGCACTCGGTGGAGCTAAGACCACCCGGGGCGACGCATTTTCCAATAGTGAAGGCTTTTCAAATGTGACTGGTATTACCGAAAACTCCGACAAACTAATGAATAGAGAATCTTAAAATCCCCAATACATATATGTTGCATTTTCTAGAAACGATAGGTGTGTGATGTGTATAGACATTTTATGAAAGAGCGTCAACGTGTCTCCGGTCCCTGCATCCATCGATGTATGAAAGAGCGTCAAAGTGTCTCCGGTCCCTGCATCCATCCATTGATTTGTATAAGTTAAGTCATGAAGATAATGCTTATAGACGAGTGGTGTCAACATGTTCTAGAAAAAAATCGCTTTTAGAACTTCTATCACAGTCAACTTAACTTATACAAATCAAGTTTCCAAATTAAAATGAACTAACCAATTCTGCTTTACATTTTCATGCTCATCTCGACGCAGTAACCATCACTGAGAATCCACTAGATCTGTGCTCACTATGTACACATATTTTGCAGGTGCAGAGATGCTCAGATGACATGTCCATCCTGATCACCACCTACGAGGGCGTCCACAACCACCCCCTCTCCGCGTCCGCCGCCGCCATGGCCTCAACCACCTCCGCCGCCGCGTCCATGCTCACCTCCGGCTCCTCCACCTCGCTCGGAAGCTTCCCCAGTGCCGCCTCAGGCCTCAGCTTCGGTCTCTCGGCGCCAGCGGCCGACGGGTCCAACCTGCATTTGGGCGGTTCCCGGCCGTTCTTCCTCCCAGCGGCGTCCATCACCGCCAACCCGTCTTACCCCACCATCACCCTCGACCTCACCCCGTCCAGCTCGCAGGGGTTCTCCTTCAGCAACAGGTTCTCCTCAAGCTTCACCGGCTCTCAAAGCACCACTAGTAGTAGTAGGTACCCTTCCACGAGCTTCTCCTTCTCCGGCTCGGGCGGCCCGAGCAGCAAGCCCGGGGCCACCGCGTGGCCGGCCGTCGCTGGGTACCAGAGCTATGGATCATCGTCCAACGCGTCCTACAATGGCGCTAGCAATAGCTCGTTCGGAGCTGCTGCGCTGCGCAACATCCACGGAAGGCAACAAGGCTCGACGTCGCTCTACCAGCCGGCGCAGCATAGGCGTTCAGCAAGCAGCGGTGGTGGCACGGCCACCGCCACGGCGGCTCCGCCGAGCGTCCTAACCGACACGATCGCGAAGGCGATCTCGTCGGATCCGGGCTTCCACACGGCGCTCGCGGCCGCCATCACGTCGTACGTCGGCAAGCCGGCAGGAGGCAGCAAGGGGCTCGAGTGGTGGGAGCACCTCGGGCTGGGGCCGTCGAGCGCGGCCGCGGCGTGCTCTTCGTCGTTGCTGGCACGTTCGTTGTCTTCACCATCGACGGTGGCAGCGGGGCAGAACAGTTCCAATGGCAAGTTGTTCTTGCAAACGCCACAGTCACCGTCGGGCACCACGAGTGCTTCAACGTCTCCAGTGAAGAACAGGGAGCACACTAACTAGTTGAAGGTTCCGATCTAGTGTGTTGTTGAAGTTTGATCATTTGGTACATATCCTGACTGTAACCTAATTAGTGAAAATTAATATGTTGATTTGTTCAAAGTGTGAGCATGGAGAATGAATTTTGGGCAGGACATAATAACCATTGTTTTTGATGAATTTTTGCCAGTTCTCATTTCAGTACATTTCTCACATCCATGAGTTGTCTTGGAAAAAAAATTGAAGACCTGAAATATATTGCCTTTTACCCAACCAGACTAAGGTTCATGTTTAACTATTTAAAGAAATTTCCGGGACAAACACAAGTTTTTTGGAGGACACATGGCTATAGATTATGTCCTTGTACGAGCAATGACCATCCCTTCATAGCACGGGCGACGTCCCTGGCTTATCCACCCATTTTTCGATTTGAGATTCATGCCTCGTTGTTACACGAAGCCCATTCAACTCCGTTCAACCCACACTGTCGAGGGGACCGAAAAGAGCAGAAGCAAGGAGTCTCAGTGCCTGTTTGTTTGAGCTGGAGCTGGACAAGAAGCAGCTGGAGCTGGTAGGTTCTGAGAAGCAGCTAGAGCTGGACGGCTGGTGAAATGTAAAATTGTTGTTTGGCATCCTGCTTTTAGAACGGCTGGCAGACATGCCGCTGATGGTGAATGTCCGTATTACCCTTATACGTTGAAGATGATGTATACGTACTGATCTGACATAATTTTTATAATTATGTGTTCTATTAGCTCAAATAATATGTATTACTTTTATTTATTTTTTAAAGTAAAAAAATATGTATTAGTTACAAAATTTTAAGGAAAATTTATTTTTGTGTTTGTTAATAAATAATTATTTAGGATATAAGTGTACTTATATGACATAATTTTGCTGACAGATCTTTTTGTAAAAAAATGACAGATTTAGCTCCCAAATTTTTCATAAACTGCTCGTTGTTTGTCCAATTTCTCTTGAGCATAGATCTCGCACCAGGTCGCACACACAATGTTTTGTAGCTGATGCTCTGTACAGCAGCACAAGGTCGGAGACGAGCCCGAACCTGGGCATCGTCCTGCCGGCCGGAGAATCGTGGATACGAATGCAGAGAGTAGTGGGCGAGGCGTCTTGGCGAGCTCCGGCCGACGGCCGCGACCTGCGGTGCGGCCGAAGATGCTGGCGTCGCGAGGACGCGGCTGGAGATGCCGGTCGACTGGGAGAAGCTGTGGGAGTGGAAGGGAACGGGATGGCGTGGGGCGGCGAGCTTCTCAACTCCGGCCAGCAGGCATCAGCGGCGAGCTTCGGTACTCCGGCCAGCGGCGGCGTGAAACCGTAGCCGCGTCCTGCGGCTCGGGTCAACGCGATGCGCTTCGATCGGGAGCGCAGAGGCATTTTTTTTTCGTTTCCTCGCGGTGGCACTTGAATGTAAATAACGTAGGTGGCAGGGGCAGTTCCGTATACCGATTCGTACGTTAAGTGGAAGCTGCGGGAAGTTCACCCAAACGTACTTCTCGGCTTCAAGTGTAAATTCAATAAGCGCTTAACTAAGCCCAACCCAAAAAATAAAGTGTTTGGCTAGGCTTGTGCTTTTGAGAGCCTAAAAGCAGTAGAAGCTCCAGCCCTAGCCCAAACAAAGAGGGCTGTACATGCTTGGGAATGAGATCATGACGCCGACCTCCAAGTGAAAAACTAACCGTGAGGAGGCAAAGTGGCAAAATTAATGAGCGACTAACGTAGTAGTGACAACTTTGCAATTTCGATCGGTCAAATGGGTGAGAGTTTGTGCTTTGAGTTGGGCTAGGTTTTAAGGTCGCAATGATATTGTCTTTAACAATTAAAATGTTTCCATTTTTGGAGGTTATCTTGAAATCTACATAGTGAGCTTGTACGCGGTACTTACTACCGAGGTTTTGGTTACCGGTCGGTAAATACGGTTAATGACCGGTAACCGAGTTTCCTAAGCACCCCAAAAAATGTGCTTACCGGTAAAAAAAATCCCAGGTTTTTAAAAATTTAAATTTGAACGTTAAAATTGGATATATATATATAGATATATAGAGTATGTATCTTCATTATATGGACACGTAAGAAGATGTGGTATGGTGGCAGCGGCATGCTGTTCCCTCACGGAAGTTCTGAGTTCAGGTACTTGGGTAGTATCAATTTTGTCCAATTGGAATTTAATACCTAAATACCCATTTCTGGGAAATTTGAATTCAAAATTTGGTTTTAAATTGTAGCGTCCGGGATATCACGTACCGGCGAATCCCGAGCCCCATCAGGCAAAAAAATCGGGAACTAAAACCTTGCTTACTGCAGTGTGGAAGCACGGGATTCTATGGACTCTAGCTACATGGAACATTTTGGAGATGATAGCTCGGGAGTTGCGCAACTAGTTTCGCTTGCGTTGAGCATAGGATTGATACTTCATGAATGTAATCTTTTTCCAATTACCCTGGCCTGTTGGCTTTGACGCCCCATCTTGTTTTTCTTTTTTAGACACTTTTGTACAGATAATCTTCCAATGAATATACGGTTGTGTACTTGTGTGTATTGACCCTCGGGAACATATCTCTTTTTCGAAGTAACATGGTTTCATAATCAAAGTTCAAGTGGAACCAAGCAGGGTTAAAATAGACTTTTCAGTATGTATAACTCATCACCATTACGTCTAGGAAAAAACTAGTATGTACATAAATTTTGATCCAGTTATAAGTGTTACACGCATGGTTAAAACCGATACAGATTCAATATGTTATGTACTTATGTGTCTACAAAGGCAAACAAAATCTTCCCTGAATTCTGAACGGCAGTAGCAAGTTACCCATGGGGTTGCCAAATAGCATCATCAAATCAATGACGCGCCTGAATCATCCTCTTGCTAAACACAAGAACAGGCTATGGGTATGCTCTGCGCTCATGATGGCTTCAAAGTTGTGTGGAATTTTCACTTCGAGATGACTCTCATAAACCGGCTCACGGAATTAAACGCGGCCATGACATTAGTCATCATTGAAGGTTCCTCTTGAGAATTCTCACTGGCACCGCCACCACCAAATATTATCTGCACATTAGAATGGTGCATGTTACTATTAACTCTAGAAAGTGCATTTGATACCAACATTTGGTGTAGATATCTGCAGATGGAATTTCTGTGACGAGGTTCTCCAGCTTGTGTAGAGTGTCAATAGTTTGATTGCTTAAACTGTATGCAGTCGCCGAATGCCAAAATGATGTCTAGAGATTGAGAATGAGTAGGACGTAGGGTGCTTTCGACTTTTCTAAACAGTCCAATAGGTTGACTCGATTTCTTGACGGTGTATTCATTCAACTTAACAAATATTCCTTTTGACAGTGAACTTAACAAGTGTTAAAAGGATACTAATCAAAGAAAGAAAAAGGCGAAAATAAATTAGCTACCAGTGTCTAACCTCAATATCTGTTGCGTCAGGGCGACTTGAAGATTCTCTGGCAAGCAGATACCGATTGGGTCGTTTTGGATCATCATAAAATACTTTCCACTTTCTGTAACATGGATCAGACAAACAAGTATATTTAGCGTATTCTTTCAACGAGCATTTATTTGGATTGTGAATGAAAAAGTCAACAAAATCCACGCACTCAGGATAGCATCTGTAGATTGCGCCAGTAGGCAATGGCCTCATTGAGTAAACAGTGGTAAAAGTACTGCAAAAATGTGCCATGAATATTAGATAAGAACAGAGGGAGAAGAAGTATGCATTAGTTCAGTTGCTTCCTGACATGAAATCGCTTAATGGATCACCATAATAAATACTTTTTAGAAATCGCTTAATGGATCACCATAATGTATAGGTATAATTGACCATACTTTCATAAATATCAGCATAGTTCATTCAAGATGTATCTTTATCACTATTTTTTTTTACCGGATCTCTACCTGAAACTCCATAGTCCATACTCTGATAAAGGCAAGACGGACTTATTTATGTTTCGGCAACTACAAATAGTTACGTATATAACAGTATACTTCATAGAAGATGTGGCTCAGTCCATGATCTGATACTTTGGGAGCCATGTCAGCAGTACTTGTTTATGTCTCGGCAAGTACGTTACACATTGAGAGGCCATGGTGTACAGATGTTTCCACTGACTGACCTTAAGAAATTTTTGCGGAGATTCCGAACATTATATCCCACTCCAACGTCTCCACTGACAAGACGTGGGTTCCACATGACGAGAGGTCTTATCTTCAGTGGATTAAAACTGGAAGTTATTTTAAGATACCATATTGAGTATAACATATATGGAAATGGTAGTGGTAATACACAGAAGGCATAAGGTATAACATATTTTAAATTGATTGCTTTTCAAATTATACAACTTAAACGGATGTGTTTGGGCATGAATTGTGCATGAGCTCTTTCATGCGATGGCAATGCATGGCGGTATATGCTAAGCTATGCTTGTGCAAACAAATATAAATCCTGCAAATATATGTGCATGCCCAAATGCTGAACCTGTCGTACCAACTTTTGCTTTGGACACTTCATTTTCCTTTATACTACAAATTAATGCACATGTATCTGCTAGAACCGAAAAATTATCAGGCATCATAAGTTACGTACAGGATCATCAGCGAGTTGAGATGCAATGCGTTCAACAGATTCAAGCATCTGGTGATCCGGTATAATCATAACAACAACTCCATCGTCAGCATCGACTGGTTTTCGATCACTAAGACTGCAATTCAAAGATAAAAGAACAGACATATTTTAGATCCACAAAAATGTGATCTCTAAAACTCGAATGGAAATCATCTTTAACGTCTAAATGTCTTACAGCTAGAAGCAGCTAATATGATTTAATTCTCTAAAGGAACACTAATTGGTCCTCGTCGTGTCATATCATATATAGTAAAATATGGTATTCGCCACAAGACATTTGAGAAGAACTGGCCGGACATTTCTTAACAACAAAATTAACACGCTTCAATACAAATACTGCTAGCATGTAACATGAAAATAATAACAATGTCCCCAACAGTTCTATAAGGAATCATCTACCTCTCTGAGTGGACTACTGAAAGTAAGGCAGTACCTAGCACATTTGAACTGCGCGTCTTTCCACTGATACTTCAGAAGGGCAGCCACTCCAGCGTCAGGGAAGATGGCCTTAACTTTCTATATAGACAGCAAAGTTGTGTGTAAAGAGCAAACATCCAAGCTAACTAAACTACAAGACCCACAATTTATGGTCTAACAAATCAAGGAAATTTCAAAAACAGATAATGTGACATTAAAATCTGTATCTATGAAATCGGGGAGCTAAGGTCATTGCAACTGCGGATGGATAAGACAGACCAAAAGTTGTATTTATCGCCAAATGACATTGTGTCCAAACCTGGCCAGTCTCCTTTGCAAGTGTGTCCAGGAGTATTCTCGACAGTGCCCAGACCTCGGCTTGTGCTCCTTCCTCATTGAGGAACTCCAACTGAGGGATCAGCAGTTCTGCCTGCAGACATGATAAACATCATCAAGGACAAATAGGCGGTAAGAGATGGTAAATTTGTAAGACCGGCACAACAAGAACATAATGCTAGCATCGTGGATGGCACTCGTAAACTGAAACTGTTCCATGGTACTAAGAGGAAATGCACAATTCGATCACAGCACGGTTCGACTGAATCAGATTTTCAGTATGACCAATTGGAAACATACAATGCCTCGCATGCCGCCGGCGTTGACGAACTCGGCGCTGGCCTTCCCTGACTGCCATATCGCGCCCTCCAGATCCGGCGGCAGGCAACTGAAACCGCAGAGACAACACACGAAATCAGGCGCACCACAATCCACTACACGACCATGTTTCCTCGAGTCGTCAGTGTGCCTGACCTGTCGTCCTCCGCCACGGACGCCTGTTCCGCCGCGCCATCGACCTCCGCCGGTGCCGCCGCCGGCTCGGCCTCCGCGGGAGCGTCCGCAGCGTCGAACTTGCCGAACTTGGCTTGCGCGGGAGGCGGTGCGCGGCGGACGCGCACCCGCAGCCGCTCGGCCGCCGCGGGGCAGGCGACGGCCGGCGGAGGAGGGAGGTGGTGGATGGGGAGAGGAGGGGCACGGCGAGCGTACTGCGGCGAGAGCAGCGACGAGGTCGCCATTGCTTCGCGCGGCGGAGGAGAAACGGCGTACGTGGCCGAGCTGTGGCTAGACCACTGCCGACGCTGCCTGGATAACGGTAGGCTCGCTTCGGAAACAGGATCCGACGAACAGTCACCGTCCGGTGGAATATTCGACGCTCCAGATTGTCCGAAATAATCCCAGTAGACGAACTAAAGGCAGTGAATTCAGTAAATAGACTTCTTGTGAGATTTGTAGATTTATCTTCAGTCTTTGCATAAAAACGTGATTGAGTGATGATGAGTGTGCGACTGAGCCTACCTCATAATCGAAATGTTTGTGCTTGAAAGCAAGAATATTGACGTAATCATAACTATCTTTACAATTCTATTGAGCAGTTACAACTTACAGTTCCCCACTGGAATCTGGATACACACAACTGTTTTACATATCTTGTCACTCTTCTGAGTATCTGTGAACCTGTGGTACTGTCCATGAGAACTTTTCTGCAACCAAAGATGGTAATATCACATCTTGGCACCTACAGTTCTAATTTAGTTGTTGCAGGCGGTTGCTGTCTTCAGCGTTTCTTTTCCAGTAGCGAACGATTTGCCACACCCGCACGTTTTCGTCGCATTTGGGTTCTGGAAGTTGAAGCCACCACCGATGAGAGCGTCGCTGTAGTCCAGCTCCATTCCAAACATGAAAAGAAGGCTTTTTGGGTCGCAGACTGCAGACACATAGAAGAAACTCGCTTGTTAGAATTACCGTAGATCGGGACTTGGATAGAATTGGTTTGACAAAACACGAATAACCACCAAAGGTTTTGGTATTGACCTTGCGAAAAACAACCTGGATTATTCCAGGCGTTTAAGGTTACACTAGAAACTCGTGATCATTTTATATCAGCATAATCATGCATATTGCACAGATCAACATATGTACCACAGCTAGACAGGTAGAAAAGAAGTATCCATAGCCCAACTAGTCTATTGTATTTATTCCTAACAACATACTTAAGATAAAGCAATTACCTATTGTGAAACCATTGTACTCTATGACCGAATCGTCAGGATTGGCACTTCCTCGATTTTCAAACTCCATGGTGTAAGACATGCCAGAACATCCACCTTGTTTAACTCCAATCCTCAAGCAGAGATCTTCATTCTTTTCCTCCCTCATTCTATTCAGATGCTTCAAGGCCTTCTCACTAAGTGAGATAGCTGGTGCAATACTACTACCCGATGTAGCTGCTGCTGCTGCAAAGTATGATCAACGATTTCACGAAGGTAATACTGAACAAAACTATCTAATAGTTGGTAGAAAACTAGATATAGGAGTAGAACATATACTGATAAAACTAATGTACTAATAAGGGCATTCATAATTTCATATCTCTATATGTTACCATCTGGAAAATGAAGCTCAATAATGCCACAAACAAAATAGGAATGTCCCAGAGCAGGTAACTACTTCCCACCTGATATTGCAAACAAAAATAGGATCGTCTAGGAGGATGCATCTGCTTTCCCCCTAAGGTCTAAATTGTCTGGTAGGGGTCATGGATGGCAGATCTAGTGTTTAGATGGGGTCGCTCTGGTTATAAACACGGTGAAGTGATGAGGACAACCACTAACATACATGAATTGGCATGCAACTTAGGCAATGCGGGCTGGGCATATACATCAGAATCGGAACATCATATGCTACAAATGCTATTACTGCCAGGCATGGCACAAATAAAGATCCTCCAAGGCTACCAAGCTCGTCCTATCACTGGAAGGAAGAATTGTTCAGCTGCCTATAGTCATCAACATAACAAAGCGTAGTGCTACATCAAGATGAGTTCCTATGCTACCTCCTAACAATCCGGCTTCCTTTTACCGGTATTCAGCAATCAAAGAAACAATCCAAGCACTAATTAAATCCACATCTCCCCACGCTAAAACAGCCCTATCGATCCGGCTTCATTTTACCGGTATTCACAAATCCGCAACCAAGAAAATTTCCAGGCGGGGATTCAATCGAAGTCCTTTCGGTGTAAAACAACCCCCTGCTGTGTCCTATTGCATGTGCGTGCAGAATAACATCTGTGTTGACCACGAACCTGGAGGGGCGGAGGCACGGAGGGAGACGCCGCGCGAGCCACCGCTGCGGGCGGCGAAACGGACCGAGGAGGCGGGGGCGGAGGACGAGGAAGAGGAGACGGACAGGTGTGGCCGTGCGGTGCCGGGGAGGCGGCCGAGGAGCGCGCGGGACGTTCCGGATGCGAGCGCCATGGTTGGGTGGGGTTCGGGATATTGGAGGAAGAAGCAAGAAGAGGAGGACGACGACGACGACGACGAGAAAGGGGGAAAGATCTGTGGCTCGCGGGCCGCCGGAAACTTCTGGGCTCAGGGCTCTCTCCGGTCCACAATTATTATTTGCACGATCGATTTTTGGTAACTATTGAAGAAGAATTTTATCCGGATATTCATAACGGTGCATGGGTCTAGATGCACCCAATATGTATTTTATTTTTAATTTTTTTCAGAATGTCAAAAAATTCCGAAAAAAAATCTGGATGCAAATTACAGCGTGATGTGTTAGCACAAAAATTAGCATGGTGAAAAAACTTTTTTTGCAACCTGTACAAAAAAGACAAATTTCGGACACGTACATATACTTTTCGGTATGTCCGAATTTGTCTTTTTTGCACAGGTTGCAAAAAAAAAAATTCACCATGCCAATTTTTGTGCTGAGTGCAAATATGTTGGACTACATGCAAATATTTTTTTTCGAATTTTTTGACATTCGGAATTTTTTTTCTGGCTAGCGGGTGCAGCTGCACCCGCTAGCCAAATCGCCGTGTCCAATTTTATCTTCTTTTTTTAGATTAACAAGAATTTTATCTGATTTACTATTTGCACCACTACGTCACTGTTTTTTTCCCTTTTTGGCAGGAATTCGATTCTATCCTCTGCTGAAAAAGAGAGAACATCAGATTGAATCAGCTTGAGACGATTACTTCTAAAATCATTGATGCAATTTATGCTTTATTAGGATCTATCCCATTTATGTTTTACTAGGAAATGTGACCGTGCGTTGTAACGGGAGAAAAGATATTTACATCGCAGAGTGGCACAAAGTAAGTTGAACTATCAGATGTCTTACCATCAAAATAATATAATCATGAGCTTTATTGCTTCTGGGTAAACAAATTGTATTTTTTTTTTGCAAGGCACACAGTAAAGTATCGAACCATATATTGTGCACAAGAAACATGAATAAAAAATAGATTAGACATGACTTGCACCGTTTTTTTGTGTGTGTAGCTGACTTGCAACTACTTGACCAGATTCCCAAGAAGGAACTTTTGGCCACAGGGGCAGGGAGAGCTAGTGTCCGCTTGGCAAGGACGCTCTAGTTCTTTTGGGGGTTTCGGATACTTGAAATCTGGTACTACCTTTCTCTGTGGTAACAAGAGCTCAGGAGGACCATGAACCTGCATGCCATTGGATCGCTGCATTTACGATAACTCAGTGACAATAGCATAAAAACAGGAAGGAACAGCTGGACATGAGAAAAAAGGGCAAGACGACTAACATGTATATATCATCGACTATTTCGGTCACGGCCTCTTTGCGCGGAAATTTTTTCCTCGCCCGTCTGAATTGCCACTGGCCTAACGATAGACACGTAGTGAAGCGAGTCAGCGCTAGTTTCACATAGGTTGTCAGCATAAGCGAGTCAGAGCTACATTGCACTGATAAAATGCATAGAGAAGGGGTACCTGGGTCTTCGGCGAGCAGCGTGAGGATCCTGTCGACGAGTTCCTGCAGCGCGTATTCGAGAAAGAATCAGGGATTGAATCAGGGACGAGGTGCTACAGCAGCAAGACAAGGGTATGGGAACAACTTAATTTGGTCTGACCGCGGCAATGGCCAATTACAGTACATGGATGAGTGGATGGATGAATAGAGTGTGTCTCTGTGGCGAGTGATGCATGTAAAATGCATATATGAACTTTGCACTATATTATTTGTATTCCAATCATATTTGCATCATATCAGGATTATATCAATGTTTTATAATGATTTGGGGAATATTTTATTTATTACCTATTTTTATGGAATTAACCCTGCGCAGGCAGAAAACCCTATTTTTCGTATTTTAATGTTTCAGGGAACTAAACGACGTCCAAATGACCGAATATTTTACGAGCATCGGTTTTTGGAAGGAACAAAACGTAGGAGCCAAGGAAGCGCACGAAAGGAGGTCAGAAGCCGAAGTTGAGTGGGCCCACGCGGCCAGGTACCTGGGCCGGGCCGCGTGGGACCCCCTCTTTTGGGCCTCGGAGCTCCGTTGCCGTCGATCTCTTCGCCACCGACTCCGTCTTGACCTAAAACCGACTATAAAAATAGTCTCCGACGCCCTTCGGAAAGGAGCACCGCCGAAACACAGAAACCACGAAACAGAGACCTAGAGCTGCAGATTGGAGGGGGAAAACTTCGGCGGGGCGCTGCCGGCGTGGTCTCCATCTTCTCCAACGACTTCTCCACCGTCTCCATGGTCAAGGGGGAGCAGTCCACCCCCTGGACTTTGGGTTTGTGGTGGTAACTTGATCTAATCTTTCTATGTATGATCATTGTTGAAGTCCATATGATGTGCCTTGCATAAGTATGGATCTATCTAGGTAATTCCTATGGTGGATATTGTGGTATGAGATGATATTTGTTATGCATTTACTGTTGTGTTGGAACTTTTATGACTTGTCATACTTTGGAGATATTCTATGATGCATGTGATGGTTTGATTTATTTATAATGCCTTGTTTATCTTTGTAATGAGGTGATTGACACCACCAAGTGTAGATAGATGAGAGAGATGTGGTCACACACACGAAATATAAATCATTGCACTAGTGTTTAGAATATTGTCCATTAAGAAGTATGATGTATGTGGGTATAGGATGGCCGATGTGACACGGCATATGTATTGAGTGACACATGAATACAGCCCAATGTCCTTTATCTGGGGGTAAAAAGAAAGACTATGATGTGGGAGTGACAGCAACCACGCTAGCCTTACGAGGGTGACTGATGGCCCTTGAAGAGGTTGATCTACAGCGCTAGAAAACAAGCTTGATGCCCAATGGACAGTCTTGATCTCCGGTGCGTAGTTTACCTGCGTCAAAAGTAGTTAGGTTGAGACTCCAAGTGCAGAGTGTGTAGTAAGTGGAAGACGTGTTTCCCCCACGAGGGTGACTCGAGGGTTTAATATCGAACTCTCGGGGAATCAGTAGTGAAAGATTTATCTCCCTATCCTTCTTTTGGTCACCTACAAAACAAGGTTAATTGTTTTGGTCCTCAACCTCACCTGTGGTTGTCAAGCACAAGGTGTATGAATGATATCAAGATAAATATGCAATGCAAACAAGAAATAAATATGCAATGGTGGTAAATGAATGTGCAAGGATGATGATAACAATGATGAATGATATTTTTGGGTTTTTTATGATGAATGCAAGATGGAAAAGTGTTTTTGTATTTTCGGATTTAATAATGGCAGAAAATGGAAAAGTGTAAAAGTGGTTGAAAAGGTGTTTCTTATGATTAAAAATGGACCGGGGTTCATGGTTTCACAAATGCACTCTCTCTTTTAATGGTGTGGCAGACAATGGACACATAGAGTTGACATATGAGATTGCAACACATAGTTTTATATCAATTTACTAATTATATGGGCATCACGTCCTAACATAGAGATCTTTTGGTTATTAATCTCACTTATACTCCACCAAGATGCGAACTAAATCATAACACCTTAGTAATTAAGATAACTCAGAGTATAGCTTTAAGTATCATGACATGAAGTGAAAATAAGAACATGCTAGATCTAGTCACAGGAAGAAGCTTGGTCACCCTCAACCCTTGTAGCATGGTATTTTTGTTTATCCCTAGTGAGCCAACAAAGTAAGGTAAAACACCCAAGTGGATCGCGATATTTCAGTTGTCAACTTACCGCACTCACCGCCCCCCGTTACTCCAACTAATGCACACATCACCCCACACACGCCCTCATAAACATGCTTGATCATAACAAGTAGATAAGAACGGGGTACATAATATGCATCTATACTCATAACTGAAACAAACATTGCAATCTCAAACATATATTAACTCACAAAAAGATCCACTACATAGGTATTACAAATATGACCGAAATCATGTTCAGCAGCTCATACGGTACTAATTAGTGAAGCTCAAATAGAGGAGAGATACATAAGTTATTTCCACAAACCCATAGTCCAGAGGTGGACTACTCCCTCTTCATCATGGAGACGGTGGAGATGTCGATGGAGAGGGTGGAGATCACACCGGCAGCGCCCCGCCAGAGTTTTCCCCCTCCAATCCGCAGCTCTAGATCTTTGTTTTCGTGTTTCTATGATATGGCGGCGCTTGTTTTCGAGAACGCCATGGGACTTCTTTTATAGGCGTTTTTAGGTCAAGACGAAGGCGGTGGAGAAAAGATCGACGGCTGCGGAGCCCCGAGGGCCAAGATGGTGGGCCCCACGTGGCCAGGTACAGTGGCCGTGTGGGCCACCCCCTTTTGGCCTTCCGGCCTCCGTTTGCTTGATTCCTTCGCTCCTACGTCTTCCTCCTTCCAAAATAATGACGCCTGTATTTTTCCAGATTTTTATGATGTCGTTTAGGTCCCTGAAACATAAAAGGAAAGAAATAGGGTTTTCTGCCTACGCAGGGTTAATTCCATAAAAATAGGAAATACTTATTTTATTTCCTAAAATCATTAAATAACTGTGGTATAACCCTTATATGATGCAAATATGATTGGAATATGAGTGATATAGTGCGAAGTTCATGTATGCATTTTACATGCATCAGTGACCTAGTAACACAAATGAGTATTTCTTTCAACTATGTGTTTTAGGACATATAGTCGTCATAAAATCTACCATTAAAACATGACAATTGTGTGTACTTTATCTATAATATGATAATCACCGTAGATGAGAGAGAGAAAACCTTCCATCCATGTCCATTGTTCCTATAAGAGAAAACCTTTGTATTGTCCTCTTGCATTGAAGAGGATTGTGACACTTTACATTCTTGCTTTGTTACATTAAATTTCCATCCATTAAATCAACCACCTTGTTCTTTAAACTTGTTTAGTGCATAATCAACTAAAACTTGTGACACTTTAGTTGTAGGGAATAGATAACTTTTCCTTCTTGCTCCTATGGATCGATACATTACTTCCACATTGAGAGGTGCTACAGTGATCCCCTGCTCTTGGGGGTTATCAAGTACTTTTCTGGCGCCGTTGCCGGGGAGCGTAGCGCTTAAGTTTCTATTCTTGTGTGCACTAGACTTTAGGTTTATTTTATCTTGTTTTATATCTTGCAATCATCTAAGCTTGGGGAGGTTCCTTTAAACTTGTTTGGTTGTGAGTTTCTCATTAGTTTTACTTTCAGGTTTATATATAAAACCCAAAAAAAATTAGAAAATGGAAAACTATTATGAAAACGCCATGATAGCTGCTGAATTTAGAAAATCAAATGAAGGGAAAAGATTAGCAGGCTTCATAGAGCTTCTAAATAAAATTGCTAGTGTGTTGCTTAATTATCATGAGGAAGAAATTTGTTGCTCTGAATACTTTAGACACTTTGAATTCCAATGCCCTTCCAATAAAGAACATGTTATTGCAACTTATCATACATAATTATGCTCACTCAGGGATGAAAGAAGTAGAGCAATTTGTTATTTTTATGACAGCCTATGAATTATACACCTTCATTGATGAACATGAAACCTGCCCTATAGCTTCTCAATTTAAAGTTTTCGTTGCCACTCTCCTTGATCTCTACATAATTGAATTTAGTGAAAATATCTATGTTGTTGACACAAGGAAGAGAGCTGCCCAAGAAAGCTCTGATATTTTGCAGGAAGAAGATGACAAAAGCTTAAGCTTGGGGATGCCCGTGGAACCCCAAGAAGATGATGAAAATGATGAACAACTAGAGAATGAAGAGGGGAAACTTCCACCTTCACCACCTATGGATGAGGGTAACACTCAAGATTTTGTTAATGATAAACTTTGCTTTTATGATTCTGATGATGAGGAGGACTATCAACCTATGCCTAATGAGAACATTATTGATAATAATTTTAAAAATGATGAGGAGTATGGTTTAGACATGCTTTATGATAGTACTCTAGATGATGATCCTATTTTGCTTGATCCTCCATGTTTAGAACTTGTTACTACTTTATGTGAGGATAAATGATATACTTGTTGTTTGTGAAAATACTCTTACTATGAGAGTCCTACTTTGTTCCTGAATTCTCCTAATAACCATAAGGAGAAATTTGCTTATGTTGAGAAATACTTATGTGGTTTGCAATTGTCTTTAGTTCCAAATCTTTGTTGCAATTATGATATTAAACTTGATATTGATCTTAAAACTATTTTGAAAGAGGGAAGCATGCTAATGAATTCCAAAATAAATTTAATGATCCTCTTTATTTGCCTAAATTATCTAAGTTGAATGATTCTTGTGGTTATATGGTTGAATTTGCTTCTACTACTTGCAACTATTATGAAGGAGGTGATAAGAACCCTCTGTATGTACTAATAATTATGGGCTGCAAGTAACTATTGTTAATATGCATTGGGAAACTTCTATTTATTGTGATTCATTCATATACAAAATGCCAATGCATAGAAAGAAAGTTAGACTTCGTTGTTATTACTTTTGTGTTTTTTTTTCTCTCTACTAGGGTTCAACTTGACTATTATTTTGATCGGTTTGAGAGCACCATGGTACCTGGTATTATTCATGAACACTTTCCAAGGAAGAGGGACACATCAAAGTTCAAGCTCCCTCATGAGCTTCGTCCACTATAAATATCAAGTAAGAAGCCTAGCTATATAAAGAAAGCGCTTTACGGGAGGCAACCCGGTTGTTTTTATTTGTGATTTTCTTTGTGTCCTCTTGCTGTAACAAGAGACTTAGTTTTTGTTTAGTTTCTGGAATTTTTAATAAAGTGCCAAGTTTTACCATTTTGGTTTGAAAAATTGCTTATAGCGTTCGGAGATTTTATTCCTGCACGAATCTGTGCACGGTATGATTTTTAATTTTATTTGTAACTCCGAATGAGCTCATATTTGAACTGTAGTTGAAATTTTCATCCTCTGTATGCATGAATTTTTCGGAATTTTTGACAAAGTTTAGTAGGGTAGAAAAATACGTTTTGCTGCTGTTTTTCTGGACAGATTCTGTCCCATTTTGTTTGATGCATGTTTTGAGCTTTTAACTTGAATATTTTTTATCCAATTGAGTTTATGAGTAGGCATACAACATTATACACTTTCTGGACATTCATATGAATTTTTGTTCAAGGATTATATGCAGCAAGAAATCTATTTGTTTATCACTACTAATGCACCCCACAGAAAAAGAAATGGGAGAAACGGTGTTTTGAAGTTTTTTCACAGGGATTGGAGGAGATGCACCAAGAGCTATCCAAGGATGGTGAAGACCATAAGCTTGGGGATGTGAAGACAACCCCACTGGACCTACACACTCTCGGTTTGCACACGTCTAACTTCTGTTTTTCGATCGAAACACTTTATCGCATAAACTTGGAGCGTCTTTTTTTTGTTTTGGTTTTTTTTTTGTGAGACCACCACACTATCATTATATATGAAAGAGCTACTGGAAATTTGGGTTGAATTATGTTGGATGCTATTATAAGATTGGGAAAAGGGATGTTTGAGTTGATTTAAAAATACATATAGTTGCATGATTCATGAGCTTGTTAATGAGTAATAATTTGCAAGTATTTTATTAAGAGCTATCTTTTATTCATGTTTTGATGCTGAATGTTATTTTACTTTGTTTAACATGGATTAGTTAGTTCTATGGACACTCATGCATGCATTTAGATGGTCAACTTTCTCCCTCTTGCTAGCCCAAAAATTCCAACAAGTAAAAACTTGTTTCCAACACCTTCAACCAAAGTTATTTCCAGTGAGTCCACCATATCTACCTATTAGCTTTATGCTATTCCGAGTATGTTTATCATGATATTTGTGTTATCTATACCTCTGAATGAAATATTTATGTTATTGATTGTTAGGGAAAAGTTGGTTATATAGCTCTCACGAACTTGATGCACACTTTACTTTTATTGCATTAATAAAACATGACCCATTGTGATTAAGATTATGATGTTGTGGGCTTGACAAATGTCTTGGGTTGAGAGTTAGCTCACATGTGCTGTCACATGGCAAGCTTTCAACATGCTCTTCATTTCATTTAGTTGATATCATGTACTTTTGTTTATAGATGCTTATCATGGGTAAAATAAATGTGGAGATAAAGCAAGTTTAAATGAGTTTGTATAAATGGTTAGAGAAACGACTGGGCCTCTAATCTAAGCCATGCATTATTCATGGTAGAAATTTACTTACATACTATGGTGAACCATCAGTGATACACCTTACAATAAAAAGCTATTCCAATGGTAAATAAAAAGGGTGTTGAGGTTGTTCATTTTGTTTGTTTGTCTTGCCATTTTGATAAGGGCTTGATCAATATCCTGGGACAAGAGGTACCCCAGTTGACGCTCTTTATGATACTATTATTATTTACAATGATATATGACTTGAACTTGCTTTGTTTCCCAAGTTGAGTAACACATGGAGTAGGTACTTGTATTCAAGGGGCATGAGATATTCAACCTATACTTTGTCAAGCACACTACTCATATTTGCTTTCACTTTAAACTTTAATCATTCAAGATACTATGATAGGGGTAATGAGAGCTTGACACCAAGGATTACCACATTGCAATCATTAACTTAAGTAGAAGAGTTTGGAAGTTAGATGAAACTTATGCATGCTTTACCTCTACTCACATATACATCTTTTCAAAGTGTCCAATTTTATATTCAGATTTTCATCAATACTCTATGACATTGTAGGATGTTCTTACTTATCATTATGCATACATGTGGTCCATATTACTTTCTTTCATGTTACACTTTGAGAATTATCATTGAACATCCTTGCATTGAATACTTGATATCACTTCATAAACTATCTTTCATATTGCTACTCCTTTTAAGAATGAATCATTTGACTCTATGTAGCAATATTAAACATCTTTGATATCCATTGTTAGTATTAAATTGCAAAGTCCGTGTTAGTTTTATCACCTTCATACTCGAGGACCAGGTGCTTGAGCAGCAGGACAAGGGTATGGGAACAGCTTAATTTGGTCCGACCGCAGCAATGGCCAATTACAGTACATGGATGAGTGGATGGATGAATACAGTGTGTCTCTCTGGCGAGTCAAGCTGATAGAATCGATAAAGCAGAAGTAAACCAATCCTAAAGTGGGATAGAGGGGGTGGCGTGCGGGGGCGACCTGCTTCTTGCCGTGCTTGAGAAGGCCGAGGTGGGTCAGCACGTCCTTGAGCTCCTTGATCCTGAAGTAGGCTAGCTTGTCTTGCACAACAGCGAGAAGAGGAGGAAGGTGAGACGAACTGCGGCGGAGGAATCGCTTGTGGGATTAGCGGTGGACGGACTGACCTTCCAGGTGGAGGCGAGGTCCCCCATGGCGGCGAGGAGAGGAGGAGCGGCGAATCGGAGGGCATGGGCAGGGGGCCGACGGGCCCTCCTCCTCCTCTGGTGGGCGGGCGGGCGACGAGAGGGGCCTTCCAAGGGAATCGGACGCGAGGAGAACGGTAGAAGTCGGGGAACCCATTGCTCGAAAAAAACAAATCGAATTACGATAACTCAGTGACAATAGCATAAAAACGGGAAGGAACAGATGGACATGAGAAAAAAGGGCAAGACGACTAGCATGTATATATCATCGACTATTTCGGTC
Source organism: Poa pratensis (assembly GCA_947311845.1). Taxonomy (NCBI): domain Eukaryota; kingdom Viridiplantae; phylum Streptophyta; class Magnoliopsida; order Poales; family Poaceae; genus Poa; species Poa pratensis. The sequence goes on from CAMZMU010000041.1 coordinate 52,025,956, forward strand.
ACAGCCTCTTTGCTCGGAAATTTTTTCCTCGCCCGTCCGAATTGCCACTGGCCTGACGATAGACACGTAGTGAAGCAAGTCAGCGCTAGCGTGTCACATAGGTTGTCAGTGTATGTTTAATTAGCAGAGCTACATTGCACAGATCAAATGCATAGAGAAGGGGGACCTGGGTCTTCGGCGAGCAGCGCGAGGATCCTGTCGACGAGTTCCTACAGTGCGTATTCGAGAAAGAATCAGGGATTGAATCAGGGACGAGGTGCTAGAGCAGCAGGACAAGGGTATGGGAACAACTTAATTTGGTCCGACCGCAGCAATGGCCAATTACAGTACATGGATGAGTGGATGGATGAATACAGTGTGTCTCTGTGGCGAGTGATGCATATAAAATGCATACATGAACTTTGCACTATATTACTTGTATTCCAATCATATTTGCATCATATAAGGATTATCGACGTGGATTTGGTGCCATGGGGGGTAGCGGTGCATAACGTATCCACCGTTGGATATAGTAGACAAGTGCTCCTTTATTAATCTATGCATGGGACATGCGTTTGTGAAGCAACGGCGACAATTCACCGTGAAGTTTGTGACATTTGCATTTGCATGTGCTAGCTGGCCACAGAATGTGGAATTCTGCATAGGTGGTGGATGGCGTGGGGTCCTAGGCACCACAGCCGTACGACATTTCAAAGTGAAATCTGAAAGGGTGGTGGATGGGTGTGGGTCCCACTCACCGTAGCCATATAACATTTCGTTTGCAAGACGGTAACTGGATGGCTGTGTTATTTCGTCTGCAAGACAATAGCGTGACGGTTTGATTTGTTTTCTACACCAACAAGCTAGGAAACTCTAGACGGGAAATATTTTAGCGCAGCTTTGACGAGTTGTTGCAGTGGTCAATTAACAATCGATACTGCTGGTCTTGGGTGAATTTGCTAGCATGGACTTGAGCACTGCTTTCAAGTTTCTATACCGAGAACTATCTGGGTGGCCCGCGCAATTGCGCGGCTAGCAATGGGATTATTTGTATCCTCATATCCATTGTATTAATTTTTTGTTGATGCCATATTGTGGCACGTTGAAAAGAAATAGTACGTCTACATGTCTAAATAATATTTGTGATATTGAGCTTCGTTACTGCTCGCATGTTTCCATCTTGACAGCGAGTGAGTCTAACATTAAATTTATATTTTTTTCCGCAAACTCCAGCAATATACCTTCTCATCACTCGTGAGTTATTTTTAAATGTCATTAGCGATTGATTCATTAGCGACATTTCTTACACATCATACGCGTGGATTATAATATCTCCAATAGAACCATCTAATTTAATTCATTATGATGAAAACAAAGACTCAAACCAAGATATACGGGTTAGACTTTTATACATACAGTTCATTACTTAAGGTTTTCAGTAAAACGTTATGTAATAAATATATTGACAAATCTATTGAACAATTTTTTTCTGTGCTCTTCCAAGAAAATCCTATTAACATGCTTTCGATACATATATCCATATATTGACCCTTACAGCCCGTGCCATTTCCGGATGGCAATGGGTGTACCCGTCACCCGCTAATCCGACAGGTACCACATCAAATGGGGAGGGTATGGTGGAAAAATACCCGTAGATCTGCTTATCAGAAAAAAATCTAAACATGTCGGGTCTAACGGAGGCAGGTATGAGACGCCAAACCTGTACCCTTTAACCCGCATACCCGGCGACCCCACATGTGGGTGAGTATAAAGAAACACCAAGTTCTTTTCTCCCATATTCCCATCCTTTATTTTTCTCCCCTCGTCTCTTTCTTCCAGCCACCCCCACGCAGACGCCGCCATGATTATTCTATCATGAAATCTCCCAATAATCTACATCCTATCGCATATTTATGGTAGAGCTCACTACCAATAAGCATGTAAATTAATGTTTAACTAAAAATATGAACAACGACCTATTCTTTTGAGCAAACAAAAAAAGACAAAAAGTATACGCTACCTGACAACCACCCAACAGATTTTAACGTACAGACTAACTTCATTAGTCATTACTGAGAGCACCACACCAATTTCCATATGAAAAGCGATCAAGTTTATGTGTTGGCAGACTTCGCTGCAGTGTTACGAAAAGAGTAGAATAGAGATATGTCTTTATTCATGGACATACATTGAGAAAATCAGCTGAAAGCATCTCTTTATAGTAAGTGTAGGTATGCTTGGGCTTATACTTGATCAAGAAAAAAAATTGGGCTAACAGAATATACTACTGTAGGTGATAAAGGTACATAGTTTAATCTTACTGTTAATGTGCCAGCCAAATCAATAGCATATGTGTTGTTGGCCGGCTAATGCTCTGAACAGCCTAAAAATACAGAAATATGATTATCAGGACGTTGATGGACTCGATTTTACAGTCTAGTTTCATTGAGGTGCCTGCTTACCTGTAATATGTCCAACGCTGAGGCGAGTTACAAAAAATTCAATGCAGTTACAAAATTGATTTCTGTTCAGTGATATGGAATATGTGCGAAAGAGGATGAACAAAAACAAAAAGACCAATTATGCATGCATATTACAGCGGTACTAACCTATCCAATTGATTATCCTTCTTGTCGTGCCCTGCTTAGTGATAAATTTTGTCAATGGTATTAGAAATAAATGGATGTTTCACCTGCAAGAGAGATGTAATGAGAGGATGGCAACTGCTCGCACTCCACAACATCATGTGCGATTGAATCCCACAAAAGGAAAAAACATCTTTATAAATTTGAACTGCCAGCAAACATGAGAAATCATGTTGCTTAATCTAAAAGAACCGACACAACTGGTCCAAGTAAAGTTCAGGTTTGTTCGCAAAGTCAAAAGGCTACCTTTAATGTGCAGTGACCAACAAAGGTCCGGACGACTGATCGTGGAATCAATCGCCATGGATGGAGAGGAAACGCCGGCCCCCAGAGAACCACCGCCCGGCCACCGGCTTTGTATGATGAATTTTCCTTATATGTTTGTCAGGATCGCTGGCGTGAGGTTAGCGTCATCGAATTTGTCATCGTGAGATTGCCGCCCATGGCATTGTTGTAGGCATCCATGGCTTTCCGTGATTTTGTCTTTGCGATGCCTTCACTTCTCGCTGGATCAATCGCGTCATTGTATGTGTCTGAAACTCGATATTGGCAGGTGAGGCATTGAAGGGAATATTGGCAGCGACACCGATCGATATGCTCTAGAGCAGAGTAAGATTTTCCGATAAGCTCTAGAGTAGAGTAAGAGTTTCCCGTCGTGGAAAATTATAGGCTAGATTCCCTTATGCTGAACCGCTGAATAAGACGCTGCCAGCCATACCGATCAACTGCCGAGATCTACCGACTGGAAGATGGATTATATCTGCACATCATCTTCTTCCTCGTCCTTGCAAGTTTACGACCATGTCTTCTTGATTCCACTCTGAAAAATATGGTGTTTTGCCAGGTATTCCTGCGACGCCGGCGCGTGCTGTATGCGTCACTATTAGCTCCTCGATTCGCCGGGCATATACTTGGTTGGATGTATTTCTTGCGTTCTTCCGATCAGTTGCGTGTCATGGCGTCGTCGTGTGCTACGGCGTATGTAGCTTAGCCGCTATGGAGGCGTGTCCGTGTGCTGGTTTCGTTGCAGATAAATCTTTATATTTGTGTATCGTATAGGACTTGCATCAATCAATCATAGTCCAGGTTGTATACGTCTTTGTTCTCTGTTCGAGATTTTAAAAGATCAATAAAGGCTATGTAGCACGTGTCGTGGATGACTCTACTATCTAAACTTTACACTTTTATTACGTTGCATAGTTACGTGATCTGTTTCCTGCCTTGTAAAGGTGCTTGTACATGCTTTAAATCTCTACCGTCTGTGCATCTTAGTTATGAGGTGACAAATCTCCACTGTTAATTGTTTGTTATCTTAATAATATAATAGATGAGGGATGCTTGAGTACGGGGTCATTCTGAATGAGGCCGTGTAAATATTAAGCTGGGCCCCACTCAGCTAATTGTCCTAATCCTTGAAGGCTTTTGTTTAGCTGGTGAAATGTTTCACGTTAGGGAAATGCCTGGGTTATCTCTAGTCTTTTCTTCTGTTTAGCTTGTTGAGACCTGGAAATGACTTGTTACCTGGAGGGTGGTGTTTTGGTGGTTTATGTAAAACTTGGTTTCTCTTAATAGAAATCGGGGAGAGGTCCCTAAGTTTCAAAAAAAAAAAAGAGAGAGAACGAGATCGAAATGTCTAAAGGCAATGGATAGGAGAGAGAAAACGAGATCGAAATAATACAAGGAAAATCAGAAGGAAAATAGCAGTTTTTGCAATAAAACATGCCTTCGATATGGTTTCAGCAATAAGGAAACTAGCGTCGTCTTCACCCAAGATAAAATGATGAAAACAATATTCAAAGCACAACTGTTCTGTTGGGCAACAAGACCACGTGTGATATACAGTTTGAAGAAGCAAATCAATCTGATACAGAATAGCAACATAATTCGAGAAAACTAATATGAATTGTAGTTGGATGGCTGGCTAGCTTATACCAAACTTGATCGCCAACATCCAGCAAGTAAGATATCTGATCAACTCGTTTCAAGACAATTGGACATCTTCTTAGTGCTTAATCGTCATAACCAATCACTCTCAGACATTAAAAACACCTGTAGAACGTCATAAAGAGAGAGCATCCATAGGCATAGAGCAAAAAAATCTCTAAATACTAAGCTCCCTAGGATTTGTGCCCTCTCCTTCTCTCACATGTCAACATCATGGTAGATCTCGCCTAGCTCACTTTATTTATTAATTTATAGTTCATATTTTTTATTTGAGTTTGAAAAAAATTCTAATGGATATATATCTTCTCCTTTCCACATGTCCACATCATGATATACCCCACTTAGCTCACTTTATTTATTAATTTAAAGTTCATAGTTTTAAATTGAGTTTGAAAATATCCTTCTAATAGCTAAGCTCTCTAAAAATAAAGCTTATTGGTTGCTCCAAGTGACAACTTTCTATTGGTTACATCCGATCCATCTAGAAATAATATTATTTGTCCGTTTAACTGAATACAAAATTTGCTTGTCTATCTACTGCACATAACGGTGTCGCCCCTCTTATATTTCAATAGCTGCTCTATTCTATAACATAGATCATTTGGGGCAAAAAAATATTGCTCTGATAGCTATTGCCCTGCATTTGATGTAAATTTAGCAATAAAAAATTGTCAAACAAAAAACACCAAGTGCGGCAAATATAAAAAACTTGGGCTACTGCTATATAACAGAAAGGCCAAAACACGCACGCTAACTGCCAATGGGAAGTTTCATGTCGCTGTCACGCCTATTCTCCGGTGACCATTGTCGCCTCTTCTCTCATCGATTTGGCCTCTGATATGATAGTTCCGCCACAATTCTAACCGATTCGGCAACAAATTCAATACCACTGGTCCACTGCTCAAGGGCACCACATATTGGGGGTCAGCCGTTGCTTTTTTCCCGCGCGTGGCCACCATCGACTCCCATCTGTATTAAGTCATTTGGGCAAAAAAAAAAAAGCTCCCCGAACAACTAATCGGTCTTGACAAAAATTATGTCAATTTTTGTCAAAAAGAAAACGGCAAGTGCTGCCTATATAGAACACTTGGGTTGTTGCTATAAAACAGAAAGGCTAACACTTGCACGACAACTAAAAAACTGAATTTTCAAGTCGGCCTCATGCCTCTCCTTCATTGACCATTGTCGCCTCTTCTCATCGATTCAGTTTGAATCTCGTCAAAACTCTAACCGATTTGGCTGCGAACCTACCATCACATCTCAAGGACACCATGGATCATGAGAGATTTGGCCTCGAGTCTCTCTCCTCCCGTGCACGTCCAATGGCTCCCTTTTCTAGCTCCGGTTGACGAGCCACCCGAAAGGCCCTCCTCGCTTCCCCCTCCTCGGTGCCTCCTCCTTCCCTACAAGCACGAGCGACATACGTCAGCCCTGCCTTTGGCTGCACCTCGACTAGCACTGCATCGCATGACTCCTTCGCCTACACACACCAGTTGTCGGGATCGCCTTGTTTGGAGATTAACAAACTCAAATTTATTACTTTTGTATTATACAGTTTATACTGTAGTTTGTTAGACCAATTCGTGCAATACTTTTTAAAAAATGGTATGAATTTGTACCTGATGATGTATCAAACAATAATCTTTACTCAGATCATCATGTCATGTATTGATAACCGCATTAATAACCTCGGGCGCAGCAAAGCGCGCCAACCTCTTCTAGTCTACAGCAATACCAGCACCGTTGTCAACAACGAAAGAAACAGAGGAGAGTGCTTAAAGTGCAATCAAACAAGTTCCCACAGCCTCTTTCAGTATCAACATTGCAATCCTGCTCTGTTCAGACATTTAGACAAACACAAGGTGGGCCAGAAATCGCAATGAAAAGGAACATCACATCTAGCTACTGATTTTAGAATTCTTATCTGACCTTTAAAGCAAAATATGAGAATGAAATAATCTGACCGAGAGCTCTCAAAAAACAGAAGCACACTAGTTGCTCTTTCTTACCAGCACATGTATGAACAATGAGAACTCCAAACAAACGACCAGTCAGAATCAACAACATGGAGATGCACATAAGGAGCGATGCACAGCAAACTGCTAGCTGCGTGAGGAGGCAGACATGCTGGCGACTGACGAGCACGATGGGTCAACGTTCAGCGAGAGCACTTCCACTCAGTCCTACTGCTCGTGACGCGGTAGCTTCGTTCTGGCAGGCAGCACCTCTACTACGGATGCAGAGGTGGGGTTGTCGCCTTGGCGGGGACATGGAACGACAAGGTCGGCCGCCGTGGCCTGGACTTCTATGGCGGCGCATACAGCATGGCGACTGCGAGGGACCTGTACAGGGTACGCACGCGTGAGGATCTGCGCGGGGAGGTCAGAGTGGATCCCCCGTCAGAGGTTGCCCAGCGAGATGGGCTGGAACGGAGGTGGAGAGCGGACGCGGTATGGGAGGGTGGACGGAGGCTTTGCGGCTTCGATCTGTGAGAGGATGCATGCCGAGAGACCGGAACGGAGGTCGAGGGCGGGCGTGGTGACGGGAGGGCAGCGGTGCAGGGATGGGTGAATGGATTGGAGGGATGGCGCATATGTAAGCCCCTCGGCGGCTATTTCCTTGCAGGCATGGCCGATGGCGCTGCCCCTTAACTCCGGCCTGCTACTCCACGACGGCTCCCAATCCCGGCTCCTCTAGGCCCGATAACCGCCGTTGGCTTGATCAGGCACCCCGCCCCATGGTACCCCTCCTCCTTGGATAGGCAAAACCCGATTTTTTTTGTTTTTGTGCGGCGTGCATGGCAAATGGCGGCGATGGCCGGGGCAAGGTGGGGAATGGGCAGCGATGGGGAAGGACCGAAGGAACGAGAGAGAGGGAGAGAGAGAGAGAGAGAGAGAGAGAGAGAGAGAGAGAGAGAGAGAGAGAGAGGGAGAGAGAGAGCGTGAGGTGGAGCAGAAAAAGGAGGTTTACCAGTTACCACACGGAGCGGATGGGTTTCGTGTCAGAATTACCACCGTGCTCTTGATGTGGCGCCGTCCGTTAGTCTGCTAGCTCCGGCATCACTAATCTGTGCTCCCTATACTGAATCTAATGGTTGGATGTGGGTGCACTGCTACCCACCATGACACCCCACTATTTTGCTAAGGGTTATATCAATGTTTTATAATGATTATGGGAATATTTTATTTATTACCTATTTTTATGGAATTAACCCTACGCAGGCAGAAAACCCTCTTTTTCGTATTTTAATGTTTCACGGACCTAAACGACGTCCAAATGACCTAATATTTTACGAGCATCAGTTTTTGGAAGGAACAAAGCGTAGGAGCCAAGGAAGCGCACGAAAGGAGGTCGGAGGCCGAAGTTGAGTGGGCCCACACGACCAGGTACCTGGGTTGCGTGGGACCCCCTCTTTTGGGCCTCGGAGCTCCGTTGTCGTCGATCTCTTCGCCACCGACTCCGTCTTGACCTAAAACCGACTATAAAATAGTCTCCGACGCCCTTCGGAAAGGAGCACCGCCGAAACACAGAAACCACGAAAGAGAGAACTGGAGCTGCAAATTGGAGGGGGAAAACTCCGGCGGGGCGCTGTCGGCATGGTCTCCATCTTCTCCAACGAATTCTCCACCGTCTCCATGATCAAGGGGGAGTAGTCCACCCCCAGGACTTTGGGTTTGTGGTGGTAACTTGATCTAATCTCTCTATGTATGATTATTGTTGAAGTCCATATGATGTGCCTTGCATAAGTATGGATCTATCTATGTAATTCCTATGGTGGATATTGTGGTATGAGATGATATTTGTTATGCATTTACTGTTGTGTTGGAACTTTTATGACTTGTCATACTTTGGAGATATTCTATGATGCATGTGATGGTTTAATTTATTCATAATGCCTTGTTTATCCTTGTCATGAGGTGATTGACACCACCAAGTGTAGATAGATGTGGTCACACACACGAAATATAAATCATTGCACTAGTGTTTAGAATATTATCCATTCAGAAGTATGATGTGTGTGGGTATAGGATGGCCGATGTGACATGGCATATGTATTGAGTGACACATGGATACAGCCCAACATCCTTTATCTGGGGGTAAAAAGAAAGAGTATGATGTGGGAGTGACAACAACCACGCTAGCCTTACGAGGGTGACCTAGTAACACAAATGCGTATTTCTTTCAACTATGTGTTTTAGGACATATAGCCGTCATAAAATCTACCATTAAAACATGACAATTGTGTATACTTTATCTATAACAAGATAATCACCGTAGATGAGAGAGAGAGGATTAAGTGAACCCATGAACCCATGTCCATTGTTCCTATAAGAGAAAACCTTTGTCTTGTCCTCTTGCATTGAAGAGGATTGGGACACTTTACATTCTTGCTTTGTTACATTAAACTTCCATCCATTAAATCAACCACCTTGTTCTTTAAACTTGTTTAGTGCATAATCAACTAAAACTTGTGGCACTTTAGTTGTAGGGAATAGATAACTTTTCCTTCTTGCTCGTGCGGATCGATACCTTACTTCCACATTGAGAGGTGCTACAGTGACCCCCTGCTTTTGGGGGTTATCAGCGAGTCAAGCTGATAGAATCGATAAAGCAGAAGTAAACCATCATGTAGTGGGATAGAGGGGGTGGCGTGCGGGGCGACCTGCTTCTTGCCGTGCTTGGGAAAGCCGAGGTGGGTCAGCACGTCCTTGGGCTCCTTGATCCTGAAGTAGGCCAGCTTGCCCTGCACAACAGCAAGAGGAGGAGGAAGGTCAGACGAACTGCGGCGGAGGAATCGCTTGTGGGATTAGCGGCGGACGGACTGAACTTGCAGGTGGAGGCGAGGTCCCCCATGGCGGCGAGGAGAGGAGAGGAGCGGCGAGTCGGAGGGCATGGGCAGCGGGCTAACGGGCCCTCCTCCTCCTCTGGCGGGCGGGCGGGCGACGAGAGGGGCCTCTCAAGGGTATCTGACGTGAAGAGAACAGTAGAATTCAGGGAACCCATTGCTCGAAAAAACAAATCGAATCGTTTTTTTCCACTTATAGGTGGCAGTGGTGGGTAATTTGTGCAAACTTTCAGGGGTACTTTCAACGACGTACGAGAAGAATCCTTAATGCTTTTATTATTAGGTATAGATTAGGATGTACTTATAAAATTATTTATGTTTTATTAGGTCTAAAAAATAGACTGAAAAAGTATAGGAATGACAAAGATCCTAATAAAACATAAATTTTATGAATGATTTTCGAAGCAACAAGCTTCAACATTGACACCTTCGCTCTCGTGGATCGGATGAAGAATTGTAGAGGACCAAACATATGCACCTTGGACTCAACTCTCAACCTTAGATCATCTCCGCTCGGTGCGACCAAATGGTCGTCCAAAGCCCTTTGGGGCGTGCCGGACCGTTTTTCGCTCCCACTCGCGTCGTCCAAATGCGTTTTCGGTCCGGCGCGGCCCAGTTTTGTATCTGTCACGCCCAGCCCATGCCCTCAACTTAGGCAGGCTTGGGGCGGCCCCGGACGGAACGAAGCGCGATGCCACGTCTGCCTCCGACGCGCAGGCTAGGCATGTCAATGAGACATGAGGCTCAGCGCGACCTTAATGTCAGGCGGCATTTCGATTTCCTAGCCGGGCGCAGCGACGCTTCGCTTCACCTCTCTGCGTCTCTGCCTCCTGAGCCGACCACCGCCCAGCCACCTGCGCCTACCACCGGCTACCTCTATTGCCTATGCTCCGGCTACCATCGGGGTCATGTGCTCGTGATGCATGTAAAATGCATACATGAACTTCGCACTATATTACTTATATTCCAATCATATTTGCATCATATAAGGATTATATCAATGTTTTATAATGATTTTTGGAATATTTCATAATTTTCCTATTTTTATGGAGTTAACCCTGCGCAGGCAGAAAACCCTATTTTCTATATTTTGATGTTTTAGGGACCCAAACGACGTCCAAATGACCTGGAAATTTACGAGCATCAATTTTTGGAAGGAAGAAGACTTGGGAGCGAAGGAAGCAAACAAGCGGAGGCCCGAGGCCCAAATTGAGTGAGCCCACGCGGCCAGATTCCTTGGCAGCGTGGGACCCCCTCTTTTGGCCCTCGAGGCTCCGCTGCCGTCGATCTTTTCTCCACCGACTCGGTGTTGACCTAAAACCGACTATAAAAATAGTCCCCGACGCCCTTTGGAAAGGAGCGCCGCCGAAACACAGAATCACCGAAACAGAGACCTGGAGCTACAGATTGGAGGGGAAAACTCCGGCGGGGCGCTGCCGGCGTGTGATACGTCTCCAACGTATCCATAATTTCTGATGTTCCATGCTTATATTATACAATTGCTACATGTTTTATTTACACTTATTTCATTTTTATGCATTTTCTGGGACTAACCTATTAACAAGATGCCACAGTGCCAGTTCTTGTTTTCTGTTGTTTTTGTATTTCAGAAAACTTGTTCTGGAAATATTCTCGGAATTGGACGAAACAAAAGCCCACGGTCCTATTTTTCTGTCACGTACACGGAGTCCAAAGGAGACACAAAGGGGACCGAGGAGGCGGCCACACCACGTGGTGGCGCGGCCCCACCTCCCGGCGCGCCACGACATGGTGTGGGCCCCTCGGGTCTGCACCGATGTCGCCCCTTCGCCTATAAATTCATCTTTTCGAGAAAACCATACTTGATTCTGCTGCTGGAGGTGCTTTTATGAGTAAGACTATAGTAGAAGCTAAAAATATCTTGGAAAGTATTTTGCAAAACTATAGTCAATGGCATACTGATAGGGCACCCAATCCTTCTAAGAAAGTGAATTCTATTGAGGAAACTAATGATTTGTCATCTAAAATGGATACTATTCTTGCTTTGCTTAATAAACCTAGTGTTGAAAATGTTCCTTTGCAAGAACTAGTTGGAAATAATTCTGAAAATATTGATGTCAACTTCATTAGGAACTATGGTAATAATGGGTATGGGAACAACAATTATAACTCTTATAATAAACCCCATATGTGCCAAATAAATATGCTACTAGTGGTAATGTTTCTAGTGATTTGGAAAACACCATTAGATCTTTTATATCTACCCAAAAAGAGCTTAATAAGGAATTTATCTCTAAGTTTGAAAAACAAGATGCTTTGTTTGAAAGGGTAGATCAGCTTGCTAAGGAAGTCTCATCATTAAAGAGTATCATTACAGCCCAAAAACATGAGGAAACAATTAAATATTGCCAAGAAGTTATCAATAAGTCTTGGGAACACATTCATGAGCAAGAGAGTTGCTAAAGAATCTATTGGGGTAATGAAAGAAGAGAAGTTGAGGAAGTTAAAATGCTTAGTGAAGTCAAGGATCCTTTGCTTGACTTAGAAAATTGTAGCTTGCATGAAAATCTCTATCTTACAAAAGTTTGCAAGTGATCCTTCCATCAACACTAATCAAGCTGGTTTTGGTTCCTATATTGCTAATCATGTCTTGAAAGAGAAAATTGCTAGGTACAACCAAGAGGCCATGATACCACCTAAGCTTGGGGATATATGGATTCCCAAGGTACTAGTAACTATTGGAAAAGACACATCATGCCATACTTGATCTAGGATCTAGTGTCTCTGTTTTGTCTAAAGAACTATATGAAGTACTTGAATTGAAAAATCTTGAAAAATGCTCTATTGAACTTGCACTTGCTGATGATTCCATTAAACATGCTTTAGGGAAAGTAAGTGATGTTATGGTAGAGTTACATATGACTTTTGTGCCTGTGGATTTTCTAATCATGGACATGGGGAATAAAACCTCTAGTCCTATTATTCTTGGAAGACCTTTTCTTCGTACTACAGGTGCTATCATTGATTCAAAGGGGAACGTGAAGTTTCAGTTTCCACACAAGAAGTGCATGGAACACTTCCCAAGAAAGAGGGAACATCAAAGTTCAAGCTCCCTCATGAGCTTCATCTTCAATAAACAACAAGTAAGAAGCCTAGCTATATGGCTATAAAGAAAGCGCTTTGCGGGAGGCAACCCGGTTATTTTTATGTGTGATTTTCTTTGTGTCCTCTTGCTGTATCAAGAGAGTTTGTTTTTAGTTTAGTTTCTGGAGTTTTTAATAAAGTGCCAAGTTTTACCCATTTTGGTTTGAAAAGTTGCTTATAGCGTTCGGAGATTTTATTCCTGCACGAATCTGTGCACGGTATGATTTTTAATTCTTATTCTGTAACTCCGAATGAGCTCATATTTGAACTGTAGTTGCAACTTTTCATCCTCTGTATGCATGAATTTTTCAGAATTTTTCGGAAAGTTTGGTAGGGTAGAAAAATACGTTTTGCTGCTGCTGTTTTTCTGGACAGATTCTGTCCCATTTTGTTTTATGCATGTTTTGAACTTTTATCTTGAATCTTTTTGATTCAAATGAGTTTATGAGTAGGCATACAACATTATATACTTTCTGGACATTCATATGATGTTTTGTTTAAGGATTATATGCAGCAAGAAACCTATTTGTTTATCACTACTAATGCACCCCACAGAAAAGAAAATGGGAGAAACGGTGTTTTGAAGTTTTTTCACAGGGATTGGAGGAGATGCACCAAGAGTTATCCAAGGATGGTGAAGACCATAAGCTTGGGGATGTGAAGACAACCCCACTGGACCTACACACTCTCGGTTTGCACACGTCTAACTTCTGTTTTTCGATCGAAACACTTTATCGCATAAACTTGGAGCGTCTTTTTGTTTGTTTTTGGTTTGTTTGTTATTTTGTGAGACCACCACATTATCATTTATATGAGAAAGAGCTACTGGAAATATGGGTTGAAATATGTTGGATGCTTTTATCATATTGGGAAAAGGGATGTTTGAGTTGATTTTTAATGATACATATAGTTGCATGATTCATGAGCTTGTTTATGAGTAATAATTTGCAAATGCTTTATCAAGAGCTATCACTTATTCATGTTTTGATGCTGAATGTTATTTTACTTGTTTAACATGGATTAGTTAGTTCTATGGACACTCATGCATGCATCTAGATGGTCAACTTTCTCCCTCTTGCTAGCCCAAACATTCCAACAAGCAAAAACTTGTTTCCAACACCTTCAACCAAAGTTATTCCAGTGAGTCCACCATATCTACCTATTAGCTTTATGCTATTCCGAGTATGTATATCATGATATTTGTGTTATCTATACCTCTGAATGAAAATGTTTATGTTATGGGAAAAGTTGGTTATATAGCTCTCACGAACTTGATGCACAACTTTATTTTTATTGCATAAATAAAACATGACCCATTGTGATTAATAATATGATGCTAGTGGCTTGATAAATGTCCGAGGTTGGGAGTTAGCCCATATGTGCTGTCACATGCAAAGCTTTCAACATGCTCCTTCATCTCATTTAGTTGATATCATGTACTTTTGTTTATGGATGCCTATCATGGTGAAATGAGGTGGAAATGAAGTAGTTTAAATGAGTTTGTATAAATGGTTAGAGAGACGCCTGGGCCGCTAATCTAAGCCATGCATCATTCATGGTGGAAATTTACTTACATGCTATGGTGAACCGTCTGTGATGCACCTTATAATAAAAAGCTATTCCAATGGTAAATAAAAAGGGTGTTGAGGTTGTTCATCTTGTTTGTTTGTCTTGTCATTTTGATATGGGCTTGTTCCATATCCTGGGACAAGAGGTACCCCAGTTGACGCTCTTGATGATACTATTATTACTTACAATGATATATAACTTGAACTTGCTTTGTTTCCTAAGTTGAGTAATCATGGTGTAGGTACTTGTATTCAAGGGGCATGAGACACCTAACCTTTACTTTATCAAGCACACTACTCATATTTGCTTTCACATTAAACTTTAATCATTCAAGATGCTATGATAGGGGTAATGAGAGCTTGACACCAAGAATTCCACATTGCAATCATTAACTTAAGTAGAAGAGTTTGGAAGTTAGATGAAACTTATGCATGCTTTACCTCTACTCACATATACATCTTTCCAAAGTGTCCACCTTTTATATTCAGATTTTCATCTACACTCTATGACCAATGTAGGATGTTCTTACTTATCATTATGCATACATGTGGTCCATATTACTATCTTCTATGTTACACTTTGTGAACTATCATTGAACATCCTTGCTTGAATACTTGATATCACTTCATAAACTATTTTGCATATTGCTACTCCTTTGAAGAATGAATCATTTGACTCTATGTAGCAGTAGCAATCATCTTTGATATCCATTGTTAGTGCTATATTGCAAAGCCCATGTTAGTTTTATCACCTTCATACTCGAGGACGAGTATTGGTTAAGCTTGGGGATGTTGATGCATGTAAAATGCATACATGAACTTTGCACTATATCACTCATATTCCAATCATATTTGCATCATATAAGGGTTATACCACTGTTATTTAATGATTTTAGGAAATAAAATAATTGTTTCCTATTTTTATGGAATTAACCCTGCGCAGGCAGAAAACCCTATTTCTTTCCTTTTATGTTTCAGGGACCTAAACGACGTCATAAAAATCTGGAAAAATACAGGCGTCATTATTTTGGAAGGAGGAAGACGTAGGAGCGAAGGAATCAAGCAAACGGAGGCTGGAGGGCCAAAAGGGGGTGGCCCACGTGGCCACTGTACCTGGCCACGTGGGGCCCACCAAATAGGCCTCGAGGCTCCACAGTCGTCGATCTTTGCTCCACCGCCTTCGTCTTGACCTAAAAACGCCTATATAAGAAGTCCCACGGCGTTCTCGAAAACAAGCGCCACCATATCACAGAAACACGAAAACGAAGATCTGGAGCTGCAGATTGGAGGGGGAAAACTCCGGCGGGGCGCTGCCGGCGTGGTCTCCACCCTCTCCATCGACATCTCCACCGTCTCCATGATGAAGAAGGAGTAGTCCACCTCTAGACTATGGGTTTGTGGAAGTAACTTATGTATCTCTCCTCTCTTTGAGCTTCACTAATTAGTAGTATGAGCTATTGAACATGATTACTGTCATATTTGCAATTCCTATGTGGTGGATCTTTTGTGAGTTAATATATGTTGAGATTGCAAATGTTTGTTTCAGTTATGAGTATAGATGCATATTATGTACCCCGTTCTTATCTACTTGTTATGATCAAGCATGTTTATGAGGGCGTGTGTGGGGTGATGTGTGCATTAGTTGGAGTAACGGGGGGTGGTGAGTGCGGTAAGTTGACAACTTAAATATCGTGATCCACTTGGGTGTTTTACCTTACTTTGTTGCCTCGCTAGGGATAAACAAAAATCTAGCATGTTCTTATTTTCACTTCATGTCATGATACTTAAAGCTATACTCTGAGTTATCTTAATTACTAAGGTGTTATGATTTAGTTCGTATCTTGGTGGAGTATAAGTGAGATTAATAACCAAAAGATCTCTATGTTAGGACGTGATGCCCATATAATTAGTAACTTGATATCAAACTTTGTGTTGCAATCTCGTATGTCAACTCTATGTGTCCATTGTCTGCCACACCATTAAAGAGAGAGTGCATTTGTGAAACCATGAACACCGGTCCATTTTTAATCATAAGAAACACCTTTCCAACCACTTTTCCATTTTCTGCAATTATTAAATCCAAAAATACAAAAACACTTTTCCATCTTGCATTCATCATAAAAAACCCAAAAATATCATTCATCATTGTTATCATCATCCTTGCACATTCATTTACCACCATTGCATATTTATTTCTTGTTTGCATTGCATATTTATCTTGATATCATTCATACACCTTGTGCTTCACAACCACGGGTGAGGTTTAGGACCAAAACAATTAACCTTGTTTTGTAGGTGACCAAAAGAAGGATAGGGAGATAAATCTTTCACTACTGATTCCCCGAGAGTTCGATATTAAACCCTCGAGTCACCCTCGTGGGGAAAACACATCTTCCACTTATTACACACTCTGCACTTGGAGTCTCAACCTAACCCATTTAATTTTGACGCAGGTAACTACGCACCGGAGATCAAGCTGTTTTCTGGCGCCGTAGATCAACCTCTTCATTGGGTATCAATCACCAAACCATCCCTTCATGGAACGGAGTCCTCTCCGTTGTTGAGGTATCCCGCACTAATGTGAGTCAACTATATGACTAAGCCCTGTCCCATATTTGGGGTAGAAGTGGTCGCACAAGGTATTGCTGGTCATCATAGTACTAAGTACGCATTGTGCATAATTCGGAAAAATTCATCATTCTTTATTTCCACCAACATGGATCATTCCTTATCCAACCAAGGATGAACAAAGGAGTTCTTAGTAATAATCATTTTTATTAACCAACCTATAATTCTACAAGCACTATAGTGTGCATAGACATAAGTGGCAAAATATTTTTTCATATGGGTTTCAAAAATCATGTGCTTTGTATTTATGTATCCCAAAATATCGATGCAATTATATGGGGGTGCAAAGCTCAGAGAGTAGCTTGCCTTGCTCAGCAAAGTAGGTCTGGTCTTGTGCTTCTTGATCAACAAAACCACCCTCCTCGATCTCTCCGGCAACGTTCTCTTCTACTCGCAACAATTAAGAAAACACAAACAATTACACAACTAACCAACAGAACATCACAAAAATACAAACAAACACTCTACAGAGAGCTATTGACACAAGCAAGACAACATAATTGGATTTGACTTAAAATATGCTACTGATCTTCCTACACAAATTATTTAGTTCAGAAGCTTAACAATCAAGTTTTAGTGATTAATTTAGTTCTGTTGATCACAAAATTAAATCCTCTTAGCCACATACAGTACTGATTATTTGTGAGCTAACCCAATTGGATTTAATCCAATTGGACTAAGCATTTAACAACTTAAATTGTTTTAATCTAGGGGTGTTAACTAACTTCATAATTAAGCTAAACAATTATAGTTTCTTAATTAAATCTACAATAATTATGGTAGACAATTTACCATGATACTAAGCTAACAAAATTCGATTCACTAATTCAGGATTAACAGAGTATCAGAAACAAACAAGTTTAGGATATTTACTTTCTGTACTGTTTTGATTATCATGCAATTAATATTATTCTAAACAGGGTGAGACTACTATGGTTGCAAAGATAATTTCATAAGCTTTCCAGAACAGTTGAGTTTGAATTATTTGGACAAGTAAATCTCGAGTTATGAATTTCTAAAGTTTACACAAGTTTATGTTTTCAAATTCTATTTAATTCGATTTAAACCTCGTGTGTGGATAATGTTGAAAACCCTGACAGGTGGGGTCTACCCATCAGTGGCTCTGGGAATTTAATTCCCACACACGGAAATGTTTAAAACACTGACGGGTGGGGTCTAACCATCAGCGACCTATTCTAAACGAAGGGGTATGTGGCCGTGGATTGAAGATCCAACGACTCACGTTCAAATCGTCGGCGACGACCAAAATCGGGTGGCGCCGCCGTGATTGCGATGGCGAGGTGGACGGAATCCTTACCTAGGGCTGCTGGGGACGGCGGAGACGATGCAGAACGTCAGCGGCGGCGTGGGGAAGGCCTTGGGTGAGCTGTGCGTGTCGAGGGCGGCTCTGTACTCGACGGCGTGCACCTCGGCTTGCGCGGCCGTGCTCCAACTCCGGCGAGCTCCCAGCTCCTCTTCTGTGCACGAAACACGGAGAGAACACGGCGGGTGAGCACGGCTGTAATGGCGATGAGGATGGAGTGCAGAGGAGAGAGGGGCAGCGGCATGGCTCGGGTGTGGTCGAGGCCAACCTCGACTCCGGCAACGGCTGCTGCACGGCTTGCCCGCCCTCCTCGCGGTGCTCAGCAGAGAGTGTAGTGGGGAGGGAGTGAGTGAGTGGAGAGGTGTGGGTTGAGAGCGAGGCCGGGGTCGGGTTTTATAGGCGGCTGGCCGGCGTACGGTGGTCGCGGTGCACGCGAGGTGCAGGGCGAGCTAGGGCACGCCATTGGCGGCCTTGGGCGGTGCTGGACGGGGCTGCGACGGCGTTAGGGCAACGGACGGGAGATGGGGTGGTGCAGGGCAGAGAGGGGGTAGGTGGCCGTCACGGCCTCGACGGCGTCCACGGCGCACCCGCAGTTGTTCGTCGGTGAGCTGCCACATGCGTGGGGCAGGGCAGCTGACGTCGTCGTGTCCACGGTGCTCCGGCGAGCGAGATGGACGGCTACGGCGAGCCGTGCGTGCTGGGGAGGTGAGGTGGCGCGCATCGACGGTGGCGTCGACGTGCTCTGGCTGCGGGGATTGGGCGAGCGCGGCGAGGTGGGGACGGGAATCCGCGGCCTCCCAGCAATGCCCAACGGGCGCTGGGAGCACGGCAAAGGGCGCGGCGAGGTTTGGCCACTCGCCGGCCTCCTTTTCTTCTTCTTTGCAGCGCGGGGCCAGGCGGAGCTTGAAGATGATGGCGCCAAGCGCTAGATGACAACGCGGCCGCGACGCGCGCGTGTGAGGTGTGCTGTGCACGGTGAGGGGTGAGTTTGAGTGAATTCAAACTCAAATCATGTTGAATTCGACATGAACTCGACTGAGTTCAGGTTCTGCTCGTCAGGTGTTCGACAGAACGCCTGAACGAACTTTTAAATTTAAATTTATTGAATTCTTTTTATGATTTGACTAATACATATTTAATTAGGTTTTTGGTTCTGTTTTGATAATTTTATGTGTTTGTTTAGTGTGTTGATTTTTAGTGATATATAAGAAATAAAGAAAGATATAGGAATTTGAAATATAGGTTTTTGAAATTATGCATTTGAGAGGAAAGTTACTAGAATAAAATGGGAGTGAAGCTGATGTCACTCCTCTGATTTTTAGTGAGAAGAAAATAATATGTTAGTTGTGCTTTACAATGTTGTTTTCCACTTTCACAAATGTGTTTCAAGACTTTTATTCAAACAAGCAATACAAGCAAGTGAGAAAACAAGCAACACATGATAAGCAAGCAAAAAAGTTTTTGTTGGTTCACAAATTTCAAACATGGAACATGGTTTTTAACTTGTTACACAAATTGGGGTGTTATACTGAGAGGGAATGCTTCTCGTGCATCAAAACCTTGAGCCAAAACCCATGCCATTTGTGTCCACCATAACTACCTATTATGTGGTATTTTCTGCCATTCCAAGTAAATACTTCATGTGCTACCTTTAAACTATTCAAAACTTTATTACTCCTTCTTTGTGTCAATGTTTTATACCTCATGAGGAAGTTATGTGGAGTTTTCTCTATCACCTTGTCATTTACTGAAAAGATCGAGTAGGTTGACTAGAGGGGGGTGAATAGGCAACTACCAATTTTAATTTTCTTTTCAACAAGTTCAGGATTTGCTCAAATATAAGTTCTCTAGATATGCAACTAGGTGAACAACCCTATATGATGAGCAAGAAGCTAGCTAACAAGATATACTAAACAAGGTAAGCTAGCAATACAAGTAAAGGTATATATAAAAAGGATAAGCACACGGTGACACGGAGATGATTTCCGAAGTTCACTTCCCAATGGAAGCTACGTCTTCGTTGGAGCGGTGCGGGGTCACAAGTGATCCCCGAATAGCCGTGATATGGCACACCGTATCTCCTCCACTATATGATGCCCTCGAGGTCGGCAACAAACCTTTACAAGGATGAGGCACACTCCACAACCGAATTGGAGGCTCTCACCAATTCCCACGGCTCCCAAAGCCGCAAGAATCACAAGGCCGGGACACGTCTCCACAACTCAATTGGAGGCTCCCGGCTAGTCCCCACGGCTTCCAAAGCCACAAGAACGACTAACGACCGTCTAGGGTTCCAATGAACCCAAGATTCACAAGTTCCTCTAAGGAATGGATATGGAAATCAAATCGCTTTGGTGGAAGTGTAGATCTAGGTCAACTCTCCCAAGTCCTAGAAGGACAAGGTGTTTGAGTGGCTAGGGAGAGAGATCTACTAAGTTTAAGCTTGCAACAATGGTGGGGGAGATATTTCTGGTCGTGGTAGCCTTTCCAAGGTAGGAGAAGGCCTTTATATAGGCTCCAGCATTTCTGCCCGTTGGAGACAGAATACTCGTATATTCTGAGCAAAGTCATGCTCGGATAATCCGACTGGCTCGGATAATCCGACACGACGACCTCGGATAATCCGAGTAAATACAGGGCCCTTTTCCTCGAAGTCCTTAGCAGAAATTTGAGCTTCCTCTGATAGCTCGGATAATCCGAGTCAACATTACTCGGATAATCCGAATAACTACAGGGCACTTTTGCTTCGAGTCCTTAGCCAAATTCTGAGCTTTGCTTGAGGCTCGAATAATCCGACCCAACATTACTCAGATAATCCGAATAACTACAGGGCACTTTTGCTCTTTTCAACTCACTTTTTGGATTTGATGCAAAGATGTTTTAAGCACCTAAAACCTGCACCACTTAATTTACATATTAGATTATCGCTAGTGTTGTTGCCTAACACACAAAACACAAGGGTTTAGGGAATGTCCTTTCAATCTCCCCCTTTTTGGTGTTAGATGACAACACTAGGATTTGCAAGAAAAACATAAACATGTTGTCTAGAAACTTGAGCTCATGAGAGACTCCCCCTTAATGTGTGCATATCATTATGTTGCTTGGAATATAAATGCAATACAAATAGGTAGAGAGAACCTACAAGTAATGAAGAAACTAGATATATAGATATATGAGAGACATAACAAAAAATAGAGAGAGATATACCTTGTGCAACATAGAGTAGAGATAAACCATGCATCTCATAACCATATAAGAAATCCGGTAGCACAAGGATACAACTCATAACCATATAAGAAATCCATATGACTCTCAAATAGCTAAACATAGCACAAAGGTTCACACACACATAAGTTCCACAATAAGTTTGACATAATACAACTAAGTTCGACATAAATGGACACAAGCACGATAAGAATGATAAAAAGCATAAGCTTGTGCCCGAACCCACGCAAATCCCTCACGAAGAAGTAGTAGAACTACTTCTCCCCCTTTGGCATCGAAACGCCAAAAAGGGAAAAGAGCGATGCTACGACCCTAGTGGATTACTCCGAGTAGTCATCATCCTCCTCATCAGCACTACCATCACCAGCATCATCATCATCTTCCTTAGACTCATAGCGAGGGACACGGGTGTAGGATGGACGGGAAGGGCCCGCAGAAGCTGTCTCTAGGAGATGAGTGTCAAGCTGAGCCCCAGGAAACTGAGAGTGTTCATTCCACTGAGCATAAGAGAGAGGAGGATTAATCACTTCAGGATCATTAGGAAGGCGAGGTAGTCGCTTGAGAATGTCCTCCTGCCTCAGATAAGACTCATATTGTCCCTTCCTGATGTCTGCATTCATACAAAGGATGTTCCGCTGGAACCAATTCAGCTTCTTAATTTCTGAAGCAAAAGAAGGAGCCGTGGTGGCTCCACGACGTGCATCACCCATGAAAGAGCCCGGAGCTGCAGTAGAAGACTGTGGAACAACCTCTTTCTTTTTCTGGTAAACCCTCTTGTAAGCATGGGAAATCATCTTGGACTTGCGGAAGTTGTGGTTCTTGAGAGTGTCCTTGATAAGCATAATGATGTAAGGAGCATAAGGAATAGAGTACCCATTGATCATGCAGTCCCATAACTCACAAAAGATGAAATGCCCCACATCCACAGTGAACACCGCTGAGGGATCTTCATTCTCAACAACCCTTTTGGCAAGAATAAGCAAATAGGCAAGAGGAGCGACAATATTGTCATTGTTACCTCCACTGGGACAAATAGTTGAGCGAAAGATGCGCACAAGCTGATCATAGACAGGAAGAAGACCATCCTTTCCGCCAATAACTGCACCAGCCCCATACAAGTCCACCATCTCATAGAAGGGATAACGTACTTCAAAGTGCATGCGGTGACCATTAGCAGCATTGCTGGAGTTGAAAGAATACCCAAGGAGCTGAGCCATCTGAGAAAAGGAAGATTTACACATAGTAGTTCCCGACATCCATTTCATGGTCTTGGAGTGGTTGCTCTCGATCACCAAGGTGGAGAAAAACTGCTTAACAAGGTCCTCATTGTAAGGGCATTGCTTCTCAATGAGAGAAACAAGTCCCATCTGTTGAATCACCTCGGCGGCTTTAGCATAGCTGGGTTTGTCCTTGATATCTTGCAACCGGTATGGCTGCATTGGGCGAATGGGGTTCTGATAATGCAGATAGATATCCTTGTGTATATAGATCTGCTCCATGCACCAGAAGTTTTTGTCCTCAATGTTGTCATCTCTAGGCAAATTCTTATACCAGTCAAACTGATGAACTTTGGCATACTGAGGGCCTGGCATGGTCAAATAGTTGGGGCGAGTTTCCTTGCCCTTCTTTGCAGGTCTAACTGACACCTTCTTCCCAGATACTGTCTTGGCAGGGAACTTGCCAGTTGCTTCAGCAGGCAACTTCCCTCTTCGGGCATACTTCTTTGGAGGACTACTCGAACCACCTGTGAGATAATGCAATAGATAGGCAGCATAGATAAGTACACACAAGTCTCAGAGCAAGGAATGATACAAGGTACAATAGGATAGCATCCCTAGTTGAAACTACTCAGACCTGGACAAATCATAGTGTGCTGAAGAAACACGGATAATCCGATTCATCTTGGATCGGATATTCCGACGGGTCGGAATATCCGGTACCGAGTGAGTCGGAATTTTCGACATGGCGATGCAGCAGAAATTGATTCAAATCCTAGGTCTAGCAGTAGATCGACTAAAAGGGAGGCAAGCCTAGTGTACTAAGCATCAATGGGAACCACTACCCTCGACGGAATCAGCAACAATAACTTCTTTTATAAGAACTAGATGAAGAACACCTAGGGTTTGAGAAATAAGAATTTACCCTCATCCATTGAGGAAAATGCTTGGAGGGAGAGGTTCCCGGGGAGGAGGAGCACCAAATCCGGCCAAATGCCGGAGTTGGGGACGGCCGGAGTCGCTGGGGCGGCGCGGGACGGCAGGCGGCGGCGCAAGAGAGAGAGAGAGAGAGAGAGAGAGAGAGAGAGAGAGGTCGGGGTGAGTAAAGGGGTCGATTGAGCCCTTCACCCCGACCTCTCTTATTTTTAAAAACGGTTGACCGCGCGATCGGATATTCCGATCCTGACTGAGTCGGATTATCCGACGGGTCGGATAATCCGGTTCCGTCAGGGTCAGATATTCCGAGCAGTTACAGGAGATTTGCCCAGCTGAACCCTTTCTCCCCAGATTTTTGAAACAAGACTTGTGTGCATTAGATAGAATTTTTTAGGTAAGATAGGCTTGGGATAAGATTGTCAAACTGATATTGGTACTTCACGCTCAAACTTGCAAGAATCGAGCAAAGGAAAAGCCAAGTTGAGTGTGTTTTCCATAAAACCAATGGATAGGCAAAAAGGCCATAAAGCTCCAAAAAGATCAAATCTTCACAAAGAAGATGTCGGTGGCCAAGGCCACCATGTATGAGTGTATGTGGTGTGACACCGCGAAGATATATCTTGGGTTCACCGCCACTACTCGTCAATTAAGCTCAAAGTTCATCAAAATGAAAATATAGAGACAAAATGAGTTTTACTATCGGCATAATGGGGGGAGGGATAGTCCAATGTATTAGGACCGCACTCCCCTATGTCCATGCCTACATCTAAACCAAATAAGTATCGTCTAATATGGGTAGGTATGCAAGAAATCCACTAAATCCAATTGGATATGTCCACCACATTTAGTTCTCCTCTCAACTCCTTGAATCTTGCTTCACCAAGAGGCTTCGTGAACATATCGGCGAGTTGATGCTTGGTGTTGACATACTTGATTGCAATATCACCCTTCTCAACATGATCTCGAATAAAATGATACCGAATCTCAATGTGCTTGGTCTTGCCATGAAGAACCGGGTTGTGTGCAATTTTGATAGCACTTTCATTGTCACATAAAAGAGGCACTTTGTCACAAATGACACCATAATCCTTTAAAGTTTGCCTCATCCATAATAATTGTGCACAACAACTACCGGCGGCGATGTATTCGGCTTCGGTGGATGACGAGGCCACACAATTTTGCTTCTTGGAAGACCAACTCACAAGGGACCTACCAAGGAATTGGCATGTACCCGAAGTTGATTTTCTATCCATTTTGCAACCCGCCCAATCCGCATCCGAATAACCAACAAGATCAAAGCTTGTACCATGGGGATACCAAAGACCATAGTTGGGAGTATCCAACAAATATCTTAGAATCCTTTTGACCGCGGTTTCATGACTTTCCCTAGGACTTGATTGGAATCTTGCACACATACCCACACTAAACATAATATCCGGTCTAGATGCACAAAGGTAAAGCAAAGATCCAATCATAGAACGATAAAGCTTTTGATCAACTTCCTTACCATCCGGATCTAAGTGAAGATCCGCTTGGAGTCCATGGAAACTTATATGGCTTGGCATTGTTCATATCAAATTTCTTGAGCATGTCCTTAATGTACTTGGCTTGACATAAGAATGTTCCTTCTCGAATTGATGGATTTCAAAGCCAAGAAAATAATTCAATTTCCCATCATGGACATCTCAAATTCCTTGGTCATTAGCTTGGAGAATTGATCACTAAATTCATGGTTAGTGGAACCAAAGATAATATCATCAACATATATTTGGCATACGAAAAATTCTCCATTTATTCTTTTTGTGAAAAGGGTGGGATCTATTACCCCAATTGCAAAGCCACGGTCTACTAAGAACTCCTTGAGATGATCATACCAAGCACGTGGAGCTTGCTTGAGCCCATAAAGAGCCTTATGTAGTAAGTAGACATGGTTAGGAAATTGGGGTCTTCAAAACCCGGAGGTTGTTTCACATATACTTGTTCATTTAGTGGACCATTTAGAAAAGCACTTTTAACATCCATTTGATATAAAGTAATTTTATGAGTAGATGCATAGGCAATAAGTAAGCGAATGGATTCAAGTCTAGCAACGGGGGCATAGGTTTCACCGTAGTCGACTCCTTCGATTTGGGTGTAGCCTTGTGCAACCAATCTTGCTTTGTTGCGGATGACTTGACCATTTGAGTCTTGCTTGTTCTTGAATATCCACTTGGTTCCAATGACATTATGGGAGGAGTCATTGGGTCTTTCCACTAATGACCATACTTTGTTGCGCTCGAAGTTGTTCAACTCTTCATGCATAGCCGCAACCCAATCCATGTCTTCAAGAGCATCATATACCTTGAGAGGTTCTAAGCTAGACAAGCAAGAGACATGACCACAAAAGTTAGCTAATTGATTGCGAGTGGCCACACCTCTACGGATACTCCCAAGGATATTTTCTTTGAAGTGTTGTTGATAATCCAATTTTGATGCACGCCGGATGACCGTTCCATGGCTTGACCAATTGTTTCACCAACACAAATATCTTCATCATTGCCTTCATCTTGCTCATGGTCAACCCTAAGTGGAGTTCTTGGAGTTGGGTTCATTTCTTGTTCACCACTAGAGTTGGGTGGGTCTTGACCATTTTCTTGATCTTCATGTTCTTGTTCTTGATCATGATAGCTTGTTGATCACTTGTTGAGGTAGATGGCTCAACTTGGGTGAACTTGTTCCTTCTTCTTGAGTAACAATGGTTCTTCAATAGGAATAGTTCTCCAATCCCATAGTTCTTATGGCTTGAGATGGCTTCATCACCTACATCATCATGATCAATATGCCCGCTTGGGAACCATTATCCTCGACAAACTCCACATTCATAGATTCTTCAACACACCCGGTGGATATGTTGTAGACCCTATAAGTATGAGAGTTTGCGGCATATCCAACAAAATACCATCAAAAGATCTAGATTCAAATTTAGCAATTTTGCAACCTTTAATGTAAACATGGCATTTGCAACCAAAGACTCGAAAGTAAGATACATTTGGCTTTTTACCGATAAGGAGTTCATATGGTGTCTTTTGCATGAGAGGACGAAAGAAGAGCCGGTTTGAATAGTGACAAGCGGTGTTGATGGCTTCGGCCCAAAAGTTATATGGGGAATGAAATTCGGCCATCATAGTTCTTGCCATATCAATAAGAGTGCGGTTCTTCCTTTCGGCGACACCATTTTGTTGGGGAGTATATGCAGCGGAATATTGGTGTTGAATGCCCTCCCCACTTAGGAAATCATCCATAGTGTAATTCTTGAACTCCGTACCATTGTCACTTCTATTGCCAAAATCTTGGTCATATTGGCGTTGAACTAGGGTTGCAAAGTCAATGAATATCTTTTGAGTTTCACTCTTCTTCTTGATGTAGAAAGTCCAACAATATCTTGAATAATCATCCACAATCACCAAACAATATTTCTTGCCACCAAGACTATCATATGGGAGGCCCAAAAGATCCATATGAAGGAGCTCCAAAGGCCTCTTAGTGGAGATAATGGTCTTCTTGGGTGATTCTTTTCATGCATCTTTCCGGCTATGCAAGCACTACAAGGACGATCTTTGGAAAAATTAACATCGGTTAGTCCTACCACGTGTCCACCCTTTACAAGAGTTTGTAAATTTCTCATACCGACATGGCCAAGTCGGCGATGCCAAAGCCACCCCTTGTCGCCTTTAGCCATTAACATGTAGCGATTTGAGTGGTCTCTTTGAGAAATCAACCACATACAAACCGTTTTCACGAAATCCAACAAAGGCGACATTGAGTGTTTGAGTGAAAAGGATGGTCACGTGGTATTTATTAAAAATAACGGTGTAACCGGCATTGCATAATTGACCAACGGAAAGTAAATTGTATGAAAGGATTCAACAAGGAGGACCTTCTCAATGGATAACTCCGGAGTGATCACCACCTTACCAACTCCCACTACCTTGAGTCTTGCATTGTTGCCAACGGTGACATGAGAGAATGAGAGTAGTTGTTTCAATAAGTCCTTTACTAGTTCTTTGCTTCCGGTCATATGGGATGAGCATCCACTATCAATGAGCCATGAAGATCCACCGGAAGAGAAACCCTACAATAATCAAGTCTTTGATTTAGGTACCCATTTTGGAATGGGTCCTCTTTTGTTAGTCACAAGGGTCTTTGGAACCCAAATAGCATAGTGATAATCATCTCCATATGAAGAGCCAACATATTTAGCAAAAACACAACCATTTGTAGATTTCAAAAGAACATATGAGGGTTGTATTTTCCCGCAAAGTTATTGTGAGTGGCATTGCCCCTAGTGACATTACCACTCCCAATAGAGTTGTCATTTGCTTTGGCTAACTCCCCCTCCTTCACAAAAACAATATCTTTGGAAGGGGGAGTCGCTTCTTCTTCTTGTTGTTGACCTTCTTAGAGTTGGGTGTGAACCCAATTCCTTCTTTGCCAACCACTCCCTTTTGATTGCTCAAAAGATCATTGAGGTTCTTTTCCCCTTGGATACAAGTGGCTAGGCCCTTCTCAAGTTGGGCCTTCAACCTAGTGTTTTCCTCAATAAGAGATGCCTTGACACATAAAGGGTTAGTGGTACAAGCATTTGCATCTTTATCATTATGAGAGTGGTGAAGCTAGCATAGATAAATTGAGCTTGTAGTTTGGCATATGACTCCTTGAGTGTAGTGAGCTCACTTGAGGTCACCTTGTGGGTTTCCCTAAGTTGCTCAAAACCCTCAAAGAGTTTGTTATGACTCTCTACAAGTTCCTCATTTTTACTTTTTAGATCAATAGCAATTTGAATAGAGGTTTCACGAGTTTCTTTTGCCTTGGAAAGATCCATGGCATGTGTCTCCTCAAGTTGCTCACGGAGCAATTGTTCCTCAACAAGTTGATCTTCTAGCTCACCAATTTTGTCGGCATGATCACATGCATGCCCTTCGAGCTCACAAATCCTAACATCCTTCTCATTAAGAAGGCTTGGCTTCTCCATATTGATACATGAGGGCCTCAACCATTTTCTTGGTTGGACCTTGGAGCTTGCTAATGAAGATAGAAATTTTATCCTCTTCTTCAATTTTCCCTACATCCTCAACACAATCCAATAGTGATGGGTTAGAGGAGATAGTAATTTTTGGTGGGGAATTCACCTTTGTTTCCTTGGCCATGAGGCACATAGGCTTGGAGATCTTGTCGTCGTTTGGAGATGAGAAGAGGTTGGCCAATGATGGAGGAAGGGTGCCCATTGCAAGAGCCGCCATTCCTACTTCTTCACTTGGTTCTTTATCCTCCTCACCTCCGGACTCGTATTCCTCTTGATGGGATGCCACAAAGCCTTTTGAGGTGATCTCTTCATGTAGGTAGGCTTGGGGTGGTACTTGTTCTTCTTTAGAATGAGTTGACCACCATTATCCTCTCTTCTTTCATAGGGGCAATCCTTCACAAGATGAGTGTCCTTTCCACAATTGAAGCACATTCTTTTTATTGGTGGAGGCGTGCTCTTGTTCTTCTTGTTCCAAAACCGGGTGGCGGCAAGTGCAAGAACTTCATTGAGCTCACCCTCCAAGTCTTCTTCACCTTCATAGACCGGGCTTTCTTCATATCTTGGATGGTCTACCACACGGCCTTCAAAGCAAGAGTCTTTGGCCACGGACTTGGTTGAAAGACTTGGATGTGGACTTCAATGTATCATAGGTGACAAATTGAGCCAAGATGTCATTGGGAGTCATTGTTGTGTAATCCGCTCTTGCATGAGGTTCATCACCATAGTTTCACTATATGGAATAATTGCTTGAAGGAACTTGGCCTTGACCCATTCATCATCCATATCCTTCTTTCCATTTTCCCTACATGTCACCACAAGCTTGTGAGTCTTCGGTAAAGTTCGGTCGGAGTCTCTTCTCTAGCATGATGAAGTTGTCAACTTGATGTTGAAGGACGGCCGCATTGGAGCGTTGAATGCCCTCATTTCCTTCATACACGGTTTCAAGATAGAGCCAAGCCTCATTGCAAGTTTTGAGATTCCGCACATGATCTTCATCATTTGCGGTCATAGCACTCTCAAGAATGTACTTGGCATTTGCATCAAGTTGCTCATCAATCTCTTCTTGCTTGGTCAAGTTGTTGGGATCAACGGGTTGAAACCATGTAGAACCACCCTCCAAAGATGCACCGATGAGCTGCGAAAATAAGACTCCATAGATTTCTTCCAAGTGAAATAACGAGTATTATCAAGCTTAGGAGGGGGTCTACCAAGGTTGGTTATATGAGGTTGAGTGGTGCAACTTGAGTGAGATAAGAGCTAGGTGGAGCAAAGTTAAGAGAAGGCTTCTCATAGGTTTATCATTTTTATCCTTGTCACTAGCTCCCTTAATAGGGCTAGCGGTTGATGAGGAGCCATTTTGATTAGATACCCGAGTATACACCTCATCCACCATTTTGCCTTTCATGAACCCAAAGAGTTCAATCATGGACTTCATGGTGATTGGGGCATCACCCTCGGGAGGGATTATTCCCGCTTCGATTAGTTCTTTGTCAAGTTGTTCTCTATCAAGTTTTTCTTGTTCCTTAGCAAGTTTAACTCCTCATCTTTAGCACGTTGTACTCCTCCGCACTAGCCATCCTCCTCTTTAGGCGATTAAGCCCTTAATAAAGAGACCTTGCTCTGATACCAATTGAAAGGATCGAGTAGGTTGACTAGAGGGGGGTGAATAGGCAACTACCAATTTTAATTTTCTTTTCAACAAGTTAAGGAATTGCTCAAATATAAGTTCTCTAGATATGCAACTAGGTGAACAATCCTATATGATGAGCAAGAAGCTAGCTAACAAGATATACTAAACAAGGTAAGCTAGCAATACAAGTAAAGGTATATATAAAAAGGATAAGCACACGGTGACACGGAGATGATTCCCGAAGTTCACTTCCCAATGGAAGCTACGTCTTCGTTGGAGCGGTGCGGGGTCACAAGTGATCCCCGAATAGCCGTGATATGGCACACCGTATCTCCTCCACTATATGATGCCCTCGAGGTCGGCAACAAACCTTTACAAGGATGAGGCACACTCCACAACCGAATTGGAGGCTCTCACCAATTCCCACGGCTCCCAAAGCCGCAAGAATCACAAGGCCGGGGCACGTCTCCACAACTCAATTGGAGGCTCCCGGCTAGTCCCCCGGCTCCAAAGCCACAAGAACGACCAACGACCGTCTAGGGTTCCAATGAACCCAAGATTCACAAGTTCCTCTAAGGAATGGATATGGAAATCAAATCGCTTTGGTGGAAGGTAGATCTAGGTCAACTCTCCCAAGTCCTAGAAGGACAAGGTGTTTGAGTGGCTAGGGAGAGATATCTACTAAGTTTAAGCTTGCAACAATGGTGGGGGAGATATTTCTGGTCGTGGTAGCCTTTCCAAGGTAGGAGAAGGCCTTTTATAGGCTCCAGCATTTCTGCCCGTTGGAGACAGAATACTCGGATATTCCGAGCAAAGTCATGCTCGGATAATCTGACTGGCTCGGATAATCCGACACGACGACCTCGGATAATCCGAGTAAATACAGGGCCTTTTCCTCGAAGTCCTTAGCAGAAATTTGAGCTTCCTCTGATAGCTCGGATAATCCGAGTCAACATTACTCGGATAATCCGAATAACTACAGGGCACTTTTGCTTCGAGTCCTTAGCCAAATTCTGAGCTTTGCTTGAGGCTCGGATAATCCGACCCAACATTACTCGGATAATCCGAATAACTACAGGGCACTTTTGTTCTTTTCAACTCACTTTTTGGATTTGATGCAAAGATGTTTTTAGCACCTAAAACTTGCACCACTTAATTTACATATTAGATTATCGCTAGTGTTGTTGCCTAACACACAAAGCACAAGGGTTTAGGGAATGTCCTTTCATTTACTCATGACAGACTTTCACCAATGGACTAGTGGCATATACATCCGCTTATCCAATAATTTGCAAAAAGATATGGAAAATGGGGTGCCCAGTCCCAATTAATTACAACTTTAACTGCTTGATTCTCTTCACATGTTTTGCCAATGATTTATCAAAAGCAATTTTCAAAGTTTTAAACAATATCAAATAGGCACTCTGGTATGTGATTGTTGGAAGGCACCCGAGGATTCGGTTAGCCATGGCTTGTGTAAGCAAAGGTTGGGAGGAGTGTCATACCAATTTATAAATATGCATGTGTAAACAAAAGAGAAGATGGATTATCTATCCTTGGGTAGAAATAACGTCCTTCACGGGAGCCGCTCTTGAAAGTCTGGGTGACAAGGGGGATAGAGTGCCCACTGCCATTCGTTGACAACAACAAACACCTCTCAAAAACTTTATGCTCTCTATATGATTTCAAAAACTTAAAAAGCTCTAGCACATGATTTAATCCCTGCTTCCCTCTGCGAAGGGCCTTTCTTTTACTTTATGTTGAGTCAGTTTACCTACTTCTTTCTATCTCAGAAGCAAACACTTGTGTCAACTTTGTGTGCATCAATTCTTATATGCTTGCTTATTGCACTTGTTATATTACTTTGTGTTGACAATTATCCATGAGATATACATGTTGAAAGTTGAAAGCAATTGCTGAAACTTAAATCTTCCTATGTGTTGTTTCAATGCCTTTTATTTAGAATCTATTGCTTTATGAGTTAACTCTTATGCAAAACTTTTTGATGCTTGTCTTGAAAGTACTATTCATGAAAAGTTTTTGCTTATATGATTCAGTTGTTTACTCTTTATCTACTTGTTAGAAAACTATAGACCATTGCCTTGAGCCACTTCATTCATAACATGAGCCTTGCAATATTATTTGATTAAGATTGTGTGGTAGCATGTCTCCTCAGAAATTATTTTATTGTTATAGTTTTACCTACTCGAGGACGAGTAGAACTAAGCTTGGGGATGCTTGATACGGCTCCAACGTATCCATAATTTCTGATGTTCCATGCTTATATTATACCAATTGCTACATGTTTTATTTACACTTTATATCATTTTTATGCATTTTCTGGGACTAACCTATTAACAAGATGCCACAGTGCCAGTTCCTGTTTTCTGCTGTTTTTTGTATTTCAGAAAAGTTGTTCTGGAAATATTCTCGGAATTGGACGAAACAAAAGCCCACGGTCCTATTTTTCTGTCATATACACGGAGTCCGAAGGAGACACGAAGGGGACCGAGGAGGCGGCCACACCACGTGGCGGCGCGGCCCCACCTCCCGGCGCGCCACGACATGGTGTGGGCCCCTCGGGTCTCCACCGACGTCGCCCCTTCGCCTATAAATTCATCTTTTCGGGAAAACCCTAGATACCCGTGCCATTATCCACGAAAAGTTCCAGAGCCGCCGCCGTCAACCCTAACTCGGGAGGGTTCTGAAGCTCTTCCCGGCACCCTCCCGGAGAGGGGAATCATCACCGGAGGGCTCTACATTGCCATGCCTGCCTCCGGAGTGATGTGTGAGTAGTTCATCCTTGGACTATGGGTCCATAGCAGTAGCTAGATGGTTGTCTTCTCCTCTTGTGCCATCATGTTTAGATCTTGTGAGCTGCCTATCATGATCAAGATTATCTTATTGTAATGCTACATGTTGTGTTTGCTGGGATCCGATGAATATTGATACTATGTCAAATTAAATATTGAATTATCATGTCTATGTTATTTATGATCTTGCATGCTCTCCGTTGCTTGTTGATACTCTGGCCAAGTTGATGCTTGTGACTCCAAGAGGGAGTATTTATGCTAGATAGTGGGTTCAGTCTCCAATTAATCTTGGACAGTGACAGAAAGTTATAAGGTTGTGGATGTGTTGTTGCCACTAGGGGTAAAACAGCGATGCTTTGTCTAAGGATAATTGTGTTGCTTACATTATGCACTTTACTTAATGCAATAGTCTGTTGCTTGCAACTCAATACTGAAAGGGGTACGGATGTTAACCTGAAGGTGGACTATTTAGGCACAGATGCATGTTGGATAGTTGTCTTTGTACCATGTTGTAATGCCCAAATGAATCTCATAGTAGACACTATAACTTGTGCATGCATATTTATGCACTTCCCAATATTGTCAATTGCCCAGCTGTAATTTGTTTACCCAGCATGTTAGTTATCTTTATGGAGAGACACCACTAGTGAACTGTGGACCATGGTCCATTCTTTTACATCTGATAATACAACCTACTGCAATCATTGTTCTCTTTCATTCTCTGCAAATAAACATCATTTTCCACACTATACGTCTAATCCTTTGTTTACAGCAAGCCGGTGAGATTGACAACCTCACTGTTATGTTGGGGCAAAGTAGTTTGATTGTGTTGTGTAGGTTCGACGTTGGTACCGGAATCCCTGGTGTTGCGCCGCACTACACTCCCTAACCAACAACCTTCAGAAGTGACTATCTCCTACTGGTCCGATTAAACCTTGGTTTCGTACTGAGGGAAAACTTGCTGCTACACTCATCATACCTTCCTCTTGGGGTCTCCCAACGAACGTGTGCCTTGCACGTATCAGCGTGGTCTCCATCTTCTCCAACGACTTCTCCACCGTCTCCATGATGAAGAGGGAGTAGTCCACCCCTGGACTATGGGTTTGTGGAAGTAACTTATGTATCTCTCCTCTCTTTTAGCTTCACTAATTAGTACTGTATGAGCTGCTGAACATGATTACGGTCATCTATGTAATACCTATGTGGTGGATCTTTTATGAGTTAATATATGTTTGAGATTGCAATTGTTTTGTTTCAGTTATGAAAGTAGATGCATATTATGTACCCTGGTCATATTTACTTGTTTTGATCAAGCATGTTTATGAGAACGTGTGTGGGGTGATGTGTGCATTAGTTGGAGTAACGGGGGGTGGTGACTGCGGTAAGCTGACCACTGTAATATCGCGAGCCACTTGGGTGTTTTACCTTGCTTTGTTGTCTCACTAGGGATAAACAAAAATACCATGCTACAAGGGTTGTGGGTGATCATGCCACTTCTCCGTGACTAGATCTAGCATGTTCTTATTTTAACTTCATGTCATGGTACTTAAAGCTATACTCTGAGTAATCTTAATTATTGAGGTGTTATGATTTAGTTCGCATCTTGGTGGAGTATAAGTGAGACTAATAAACAAAAGATCTCTATGTTAGGACGTGATGCCCATATAATTAGTATCTTGTTACTAAACTTTTGTGTTGCAATCTCATATGTCAACTCTAGTGTTCCATTGTCTATCACTTTATTAAAGAGAGAGTGCATTTATGAAACCATAAACCCCGTTCCATTTTTAATCATAAGAAACACCTTTCCAACAACTTTTATCCATTTTCCATTTTCTGCCATTTAAAAATCCGAAAATACAAAAACACTTTTACATCTTGCATTCATCATATAAAACCCAAAAATATCATTTATCATTGCTGCCACCATCCTTGCATATTTATTTACTACCATTGCATATTTATTTCTTGTTTGCATTGCATATTATCTTGATATTATTCTCACACCTTGTGCTTGACAACCACTAGGTGAGGTTGAGGACCAAAACATTTACTTTGTTTTGTAGGTAATCAAGAGAAGGATAGGAAGATAAATCTTTCACTACTGATTGCCCAAGAGTTCGATATTAAACCCTCGAGTCACCCCTCGTGGGGAAAACACGTTTTCCACTTACTACACACTCTGCACTTGGAGTCTCAACCTAAGCCATTTACTTTTCACGCAGGTAACTACGTGAAGGGCCATCAGCTCGCCGCCGCAAGGGCGGGCTCCTGCGCCGACCACCAGCTACCTTTATTGCCTCTGCTCCTGCTACCGTCGGGATCATGTGCTCGCCGCCGCAAGGGCGGGCTCCTGCCCCAACTGGCGGTGCCCGGCGTGCCACCCTACGTACTAGATCTAGGTCTAGATTTTAATTTGAATGAATTATATTAGTTTTTAACAATTTTCAATAAAATGTATGCACTTTCGTATCAAAATTTCGTATTTGAATAATATTTGGGCGCCGCGAGTGGGGAGCGACGTCGCTCAAAGCTAACGACTAGTATGGACGGCTCCCAAATGGCGCCACTGGAGATGCTCTTAGCAGGTGACAACATAAGATCGTTGAATCATTGTTTTCAAATCACATGACATGGCCATGTCATGATCACGATTATATGGTCCAAGGAGGAGGAGGCAACGGTGGTGGCGCCGGATGAGATAGGAAACAAAAATCCCATATGAGAGCACCATGGTTGGGTGGAGGCCGTAAGAATCTTTGAGCATTCTGGGCTCCGGGCCTTTGAATCAAACACGCAAAAAAAGTATACATTCTTAAATTGTCTATAACTTCTTCGCAAAGCTTAACCAATCTCGTTCTGGTGCATTTGAAACAAAAATCCCATATGAATTTTGGGGCGTTTGATCCTTAGAACTTTTTCCTATGGACCATGTAAAATTCATAGCATTAGAATCAAAAGGAATATTTTCTAAGGATTGTATTGCACTATGTTTTTTGCCAAAATTTCTATCCATTCAAAGATCTTGTTACAACTCCTTTGTTTTTTTATGATATCAAGAAATTCTACATTTGTAGTTTTCTAATCCTATTAATATACTATCAAAATAAAATATGCTACTATTTGCATGCTTCGGGTTGGGCTCGTGCTTGGCAGGTTTAGGTCGAACTATTCAAAGCCTAGGACATGATCAGGTCTAGTCCCAATTGAGGCAAATGTGGTTTTAAGCTTCAAAATAAAAAAATATTTAATTGTGCGGTTAGCCATTCCATGTTCACAGTAGGAACTGGAGGATATTCAGTCACTTGAAAAGGTTGTCCCACTTAGAATTTCGCAAACTTTTTAGAAAAAAGGTTTAAGGTAATAGGCTGAAGTTGATGTGCTATGTTGCTGGCATGGTATTTGCAAGCCTTCTAAGATGCTAACATTTTGTAGTTTTCAAAATACAATATGTCTTTTTTTACCTGGATGGAATTTGAATTTTACTTTTGTGACATGCCACATTACAAGGAAGGTGCCCTTCTTTGCAGGGCTGCTAGAACAAAGCTTGGAAATACTAGTGATTTCATTATAGTAAAATCCGAGTGCGAGAAGCGGATGTATCAGAGTAAAAAAAAACATACTCTTCTGCTATGCAGCCAGACAAAACTTCGATGCTAATTGATGTTACTACAAAGTTGTATTTTTATGGTTCTGCAGCCAATTATGCCATACACAAGTTCAAAGATATCACAGCCAAGTTCACGAAAAAAGAGTAGGGGAAATGTCCAGTAACTTCCTTCAGTTAGCTTCACTCTACAGATTGTCTGCAAAAGGATGATGTATCCTCCAGCTCAGGGCACATGGTTGCACATTTCTCGTCTCACAACGCGATTTGGCTAGGAAAACGAGAATATGTCATCATTGGAATTTTATTGCAGTAACTACGTATGTATTCATCAGTGGGTTATAGGATCATTACTTGAAGGTGGCAAGTGGTGATCCCGCAGTTGTGAAATAGTCAGCAAGATCAATATTCAGGTCATCATACATGCTCAGGAATGGATGAGCCTGGGTGTCGGAGATAGGAAATATAAATATGGGTCAAGATCAGTGAGCTAGCTTTGTCAAATGACGTTTTCAACAGAATATACAAATTGTGAAGCAGACAGAAATCTTCTTACCAATAGAATCTGTGCAGATGACCTATCTGTAGCCTCTTTCTGGATACTGAAAATCAAGAGGGAGTTCTTTAATAAAATCAGATATTAGCCTTCTTAATGGTATTTAAACAAATTGCAAATATTGCTGACATAACATTGATTAACAATGGGGTTTCGTTAGAGAAGGACATATACCATTCAGAAATGAATGAACAAAATTCCGGTGAATACTGGTCTGATGGTGCAGATGGTGGTGGTTGGTCGACAACAGCTTCAAGAAGTTCATAAAAGCTATCAGGAGAAGGGTATGGGAAATTTCCAGTGGCACATTCCAGCATAACTAGGCCCAAGCTCCAGATATCACTCATATAACCATGTTTCTTCCCACTGATTCTTTCTGGCTGTCAAGAGCACAAATTTCACATTAGTTAATTAAAACTAAAAAAATGTGGAGTTATTTTCATGTCACGACATGAGACATGTTTACATAACTTCAACAAACTTTCACCCACCGCCATGTAGTTATATGTGCCAGTAAATGTATCTCGCTCTGCAGAAGAAGTAGCAATGATGGCACTAACACCAAAATCTGATATCTTTACTTCACCCCAATGATTTATTAATATATTCGATGGTTTCAGATCTCGGTGTATAATGTGCTTCTCGTGATGCAAGTGCATCAGTCCTTTCAACACCTGCACGAGAAAGTTGCAATTTTCAATTAAAAAAAAGGCCTATTTGACATCCTGATAGCAAATAAACTGTGAGGTTGCTTATGGGACATTTCACTGGCCTGCTTACAAATTGCAGCAAGGTATGGCTCTGGAACAGTCCTAACAGTTTTCAGGAAATCAGCCAGAGAGCCGCCATCCATATACTCCAAAGCAATAGAAATAACACCATTGACATAAAAGCACTGGTAACATGTG
The DNA here is from genome assembly GCA_947311845.1 of Poa pratensis. Taxonomy (NCBI): domain Eukaryota; kingdom Viridiplantae; phylum Streptophyta; class Magnoliopsida; order Poales; family Poaceae; genus Poa; species Poa pratensis. The sequence goes on from CAMZMU010000041.1 coordinate 52,063,967, forward strand.
ACAACATATGGGCACTGTGTTGACAAGCTTATTTTCAACTCCTGTGCAATCTGTTTGCGTATGTTCTCCTGAATATTGAGTTGTATAACCTGCAAACATGACAGTGCACTAATGAAGGTTAAAAACCTTTGCAACAAATCGAAAAACATCACTCAGGTTAGTTATACCTACCACTATTTTTTTGCACAGAAAGAAATCAAAGGAACCACAAAAATAAAGCATCACGTAATTTACTAGGTTTCAGATAATACCTTGAGAGCAATAAACTGGCCAGTCCATTTGTGGCGCACCAGCTGCACGTTTCCACTACTACCTTTCCCAATGACTTTGATTGCATCTAGATCATCTATGCTCAACTGATGGCTATCCAAGGGCTCTATCTGAGTAGCCTGGAGAAGTCCAGTATGTCGATCCAAAGAGTGTGAGAAATGAATTACATGAATGAAGAGTGTAATACGTCAACAGCAGTAATGGTATCACACAATCCTCACAAAAATGGTGATAGACAGCATTCTTCCCATATAACCAAGTGAACATTCCCAATCAGGATGAATATGACTACTGAAAACGGAACCGCTGGCGAACAGAAAATGATAAGGATGCTACTGCAAGAATTGATGAAGAAATCAAACATGTGTCTCTCACTGTCTCATTACTGAACATGACACTGATCTCTAGACATCAGGTGTCCATTGTAGTTTCCGAGCTTGTGCAAGGAAGAACAGAGATTGACACGGGTTTTTTTGGCACAGCACAATTGCCTTAATGTTTTTCTGATTCTTTCTCACTTTTTCAAGAGTTCGTCCTGCTCCATGACGACCCTGCGATTTAGGACGGAGACGCACAGACCACGTCCTCGCTAACTGAAACAAGCTAGAAAGTAGCCAACTGAAAACTGAAGCTAGCTGCTAAAACTAAACCAAAAGGTGTCGTGTGGAACTAACACCTACGGTTTAGAGAAACACTAACGACTAACTCCAGCAGCAGGATATGAACAACATCAATTCCAAGAACACTCATGTGTAGATCCAGGACCCCTGCCAAACTATACAACACGGGTGGAGAACAGTAAAAAAAAAAGGGGGTGCCGCGTTGTGGTTCAGTTTACCTCGCCCTCCTCGCTGTGCGAGACGATGCGGAGCCCGTCCTTGTTGACGAGCAGGTCCCCGTCCCTGAACGTCCCGCTCTGCGTCCTGCCCCCCGCCCGCCACCGTGTCCCAAATCACGCCGAAACCAAATCGATCAGCACGGCCGCACGACGCAACGCATCCAAGAAAGAACGGGAAAAACAGGAAGAAAGGGCAGGTTACAGGAATTTGCCGATGGTGGACTCGTGGGAGGGGAGGTCGAGCTTGCCCGGCTTCCTCATCGTACGGGTCAGCCGGAGCTCTGCCTAGCTGAGGAGACGCGGAAGAGGGAGGGACCGAGGGCGGCGGTTTCGTTCGCCGTTCTCTGCTGCTGGTTGGTAGTGTTCGTCCACCTCCGTCTCCGCTTCGCCTTTCTGGTATTGACTTTTCCTCGCTGTCAGATTTGAAGATTATAATTCCCTGGTTTTAATGACTGGGAGCACCAGCCACGTGCGTGTTGTGTCAACGGCCTGGGACTGGGAGAGCATGCATCACAATTCACACGGTTTGGTTCGATAGAGGTGTAGTAGTAAGCAACAACTAAAAAAAGTGTGGTAGCAGGTCTATACGGTTCTCATGAATTTTGCTGCATGAGATGATGAGAAACAAAGTAGTTAGCTAAAGAGGGGTTTTTTTTTTGAAACATATGTAGTATGAATCTTTCCAAAATCTTCAAGCTAATGAAATTCCTTATATAATTCAATACATTTGCAATCTTACATACATTTCCAAAATCTTCAAGTCAATGACACCAGCAGCGCCGCCACCACTTTCAAGGCTAACAAATCACTGGAGGACAAATCGAGTGATAAAAAAACATTCGTCTACGGGATCAGATCACCACACGCTCTGCTCTACGGTAGCGGTCTTGTTGGCAACAACGTCTATACCGGGACAAAAGTAGAGTTGTGAAACTCTTATTATGTGCAACATTGTCTTCACCATCGACTTGTGCCAGAAATGATAAAAAAACCTAGCAGTGCATGAACTAAAAATTGTACTCAACATTCATATGTGGTTCTCCTCCCCTTTGGGTGTCGGAGAGACAACTAGAGACGAGGAGAGCCCGTGGAATCATGGATGGAAAATCATAGCTCTTCTCCGACGAGTAGGTTTTGGAATGGAAAACCATTGAACACCCATATCTATTTGGAATGGAAAACCATTGAACACCCATATCTAGCTCATTTTATGACATCCTTTTCCGAACGGAGGGAGTATATACCTATAAAGATATTTGACTTTATTGGTCTTCTAAACAAAGCTAACCACGTTGAGTATGAACGAGTAAGAATGGATTCATATTCGGTTTTTATTTTTACTCGTGAAATAAATAATACTCAGTCCGGAAAATGATGTCGCTAAAATGGACCTGTGTAGAGAGTATAAATTATCACATTCTTTCAACCCGATCGTACTCGCTCTGTTTCTAAATATTAAACATTTCAGATAATTCAATGTGAAGTATGACTGAAATGAGTGAGCAAACACACATGAACACTTCTATATACATTCAGTTAAGATTGACAACATTTTTTGTTACAAAATTGTAATTGTTTTATCACTCACGTGTATAGGTTTCGATTATTGATACATATTCCACCCGCAAATGGTCGCCTCACTCACCACCACTGTCATGCCAAACATGATCATGAAGGAATAGCACCCTATAGCGTTTGTTTTGAGACTTGTCTCGCTATTAGCATGCTATCGTATTTTGAGACTTGTTTCGTTAAATTAATCATTGTACAGTGTCTCGCTATATCGCGATATATCATGCTAATAGCATATTTTTAAGGTTAGCCCTATTTTAGTGCACGTGTATGTGAACGTCTGCGTTGTACTGTGTTTCGCAAAAGAAAAGGTTAGCCCTATTTTATTATATTTATCCTATTTTCCTAGGATAGGTGGTATAGCTCTCACGCCAGCGACAGTAGCCGCACCATCCAAACTGGAACGCACAAGATATTCTCAACTGACAAATCCACACAGACACATCCACTACTGATGGAAATAGCGTGCACAATGCAAATCCCGGTTCCTCTAAGAACAGAGGACATCCACAATCCAACGGCTAACCGACAAGATAAGATTTTCCCTACAAATCCCAAAAGCTCCGGTGAAAAAACGCCGGGAAAGCAACAGCGCACGCGGACGACAGGCGGGCACCTCTCCCCGTCAACCTCTCCCCTTCGTCCCCAAGTGCTCAGATTCCACGGCAAAATCAACGGCTAGTCCAGGGAATATGGCATGTTGCGGTTCATGTCCCCAAATTGACAGCTCTGGACTCTGGCGGCTGTACCAGGCCGGCAGGCCCGGCTACAAGATGCCACTCTCCAGCATCACTAGCTGGCAGCTGCAGCCTGCAGCAGCAGCTCAAGACAACCAGTTTTTATGCACACCATTCCCACTGCATTCGATGTTGGCGAAAATCTGCAACCACGGAGATCTGATGGCGATATAGTAGACATGCCACGAATGGGGGCAAAAGAAGAACACACCGAATGTGCCAAGTGTCATACAGGACTGTCCTGCAAGCCATCTTCAACTCACAAATGCCCATTACATGTTACTAACTCCAGGATGCTCTACAATGACCCACTGCCTAGAGTACACCCGCTGGCAAAGAGGGGTTACACCGAGGGTGGTGGTAATCAGTGAGCGCTAGGTCGCTTCCGGTCGTCATGGGCAGGGGGCGGAGGTCGGAACGGGAACCTTGCGAATCGGATCTTAAGGACTGGGGCGTCGGACTTCCTCTCGTCAAAGCGGTATTCTGCAAAACAAACATGTCGATGTTCAGTCTGTGCCACCAAGAATCGCTCACTTTTACAAATCGGTTCTAGCGATACTTGTGTCTGATCTTTTTGCATGTGTGACGTGTGGATTAGAGGATAGCGAGCATATAGAGACAATATTCGGTTTTATGTATTGAATGTGATGCATGCATTTCCCATACTTGTAAGCTCTCACTGACACTGAAAAGTATGGTGTAATTATTCTTTTCAAGGAAACTGGTGTCTCCGCTACAAGATATATCAAGGAATATAAAGTGAAAATACCAAAGCAATGAATGCATGGGACTGAAACAATAACCTTGCAGAGCCTCCATTGCAGTAAATGCACATTTTGCGTCACTGAACTCCACAAAACACAGAACATAAGCCTTGTCACTACTCTGCAAGATGGAAGTGGTAGTGGAAAAAGTGAGTAACAGGTTGGGTTTACAAAAAAGAAGTAATTTGTTGCAGTGTAGTGAAACTTGACACAGAGCACTATTAAGTTGGGCCTCACAATGAGACGGTGCTAAGATAAAGTCTGGGAATAAACCCACCTTCAAATATAATCAATAGTCCGACATCAATGTAATTTCTTTTACTATTAGCTAGCAATATCAATAAAAAAAATCCTAATATCCTGCAACTTTTTAAAAAATATGCTCCATTACAATAGCTCACACTTCAACATGTAAACACAAGCTTACAAAACCTGAATTCTCGTACAAATTTGCACGTGTACAGATTTGCAAGCTAATGGATGACTTGTAATGAACTACCAAACCGTTTAGGGTGAAGAAAAAATGATGCATTGGGGGAAAAAGGCAAATGACATACATGTCGGGGCTCCTTGTGCACTAGTCTGAGGTCCTTGAAGCCAACGAAAGGACGGAACAAATCTTCCAAAGGAAGTTAAGGCTTTGCAAAATAGAACTACGAGATGCAAAAATAAGATGCAAATAGGGTATTGCATAGAAAGGATACGAGCTACTTCTCTCCTTGTGCAATCAGTAGGGAGACCGTCAACAAAGAGAATGTTGGATTCATCTTCTGATGGCCGGTCAACGACTGGAAGGTGCTTTGGGGGCTCAACGTCTGGAATACTGGCACTTTTGCCAAGTGAAAAACTTCCCCGAACTAAAACTGAGTCTTCTAAAGGACTAGCTCCCCGCGGTATAGCTCCAGCTGGCAGTGCACCCAGGCCAGAAAAAGCAGGATGGCTCACTCCTACTGGACGATCTAAACCATAAGCTCTTGACTGTGAAGGAACCTGTGGATCAAAACAATGTGCTGTGTGACTAAAAAATGGTATTTACTTTGTCTTGCTACTAACTGACAAATCTGCTAAAGTCAAACTATCTTACATCAATTCTTGGTGTATTTGATACTCCTCTCAGAGCAGCCATTTTCGAAGCATAATAAGATTCCTCAGGTGGAACATACCCAGGATAATGGCCCTGTAAAACTGCTAATCAAATGAAATTAGCCTATGACAACAAAATCCATGCTTGGCATTTGTGGTGCAATAATAATTATCATTTTCTAGTTTCCACAATTACAGAGAAACAAAAGGAAACAAGGAGATAAAAATGAATTCATGCTATATTCATGTGCAATGTATATAACTCTGTCTATAGATTATTTGGTTATTCTTGGACTTGTCACAACTCAGCAACATTTACAATCTATCCAAACAAACAAAAAACTGTCTTGAAGAGGTAGCCACTAAAGTTGACTGAACAATGGGTCCATAGTTAGCACCACTGAGTTCTAAAAATCCATAACTATGCACCATAACCAGATCTTATGCACAGCCTCCAACCATCAATAGACAATAGTAATCTTATGTAAAAAAATAAAAAGTAATAAATACAATTCTCCTTGACAAGTATAGATGTTATTCTTCCCTATAAAAGTTTGATTCAAGAATGATTTCTATGGACCACATGCTTTTAGAGACCACATCACATTAACCCTTACTCCCTCCGTCCCTATTTACATGGCACACACGTATTTCGAGGTTTAACTTTGAGCAAAAGAACATGACTTTATGCTACAAAAGTTACACCGCTGAATTCATATGCAAATATAGTTTTCAATGGTACAATTTGTATGACATATTTCTCGTGTATTATTAGTCAAACTGATGGTCAAAGTTAGGTCACAAAAACGATAACGCCATGTAAATGTGGACAGAGGGAGTACAGCACTACAACATAAGCGTCCAATTCAAGGTAAGCTCAAACTCCAGCATGTTTTAGCACACTGCACACCTCATATTCCTCAAAACCCAGTTACCAACCCCAACCCAACTGCACCATGATATCTGATAGCACATCACAATAACCATCACAACATTAGCGTCAGATTTCTGGGTCATCTTACATCCCACCATGTTTTAGCACACCTCATATTCCTCAAAACGCACTGACCAAGCCCAATCCCCAATTAGCAAAATGCTCGTGTTGGAGCAGTGGGAAAGATATCCTTCCTTTCCTGAGACCCCTAACATATGTTTTATTGTGCAGAATTGTGAGAAAGTGTGACCACGAGTCTTATACTTATACATATGCAATTGTAGCGCAGTGGCAGCGCTCCCTTGCTGTCCAATGGGCGTGCCTTCGACCGTGGCCATCCACACCCCTCTTCTTTCCATCTCTAGATATTGTTGGGCCCACAAGTGCCAGTAGATACTTGAAATAGTTTCATAAAAGTGTACCATTGGAGGATTCGAACTGTCCACATCTCACTCGGGAACGAACAGAGCTACCGGTAAAGGCTATGTGAAGGATTAGTGACCTACTTATAACTAGATTTAGTGCTTATATTCAAAAATAATAAAAATAATTAGGTTTTTTTTTGCTGGTAATACATTTTTCGTAAAGGGAATCAGTAAATGCAGTTGCCGCCTCATAACCAAAACCCTAGATACATACATGTGTATTCCGTTCAGCCCTTGCGAAAATCCATGATCATTCCTTGGGGGTACCAATCCAGAATACACACATAATTATTCCAAACGATTTTTTTACCAGAACAAACCACCTAAATGACCCAGACAAAGCCCCATTCCCCTTCTCTGCAATTTATTACAGCCCAACTGCCTAAAATCTAACCCTGCACAAACTAGCTTAGGAATCTTAAACTGTAGACGCAGACGAAGATACAGAAGGAATTCCGCAATCCTTCACCCTTCATCTATAGATTTGTCCGTCCGACTCAAGACGCGGCGAGAATCAATCGCGGGGGACTAGGAGACCCGGTTGCTTGGTCGGGTGCGAGCAAGAAGTACCTCTGTCGTGAGAGGAGGACGGGACGTATGCGCGGTAGGGATCCATGGGGCCACGGGAGCGGCGGGGATGGTGGTGGCGGCGGCCGGCGTCGACGTCTCGCCGCGAGCGAGCAAGCGGAGTTGGGTAGAGGTGCGATTTGGGAGCTTGGACCTGACGTTGGTGCGGTTTCGTGGGTGGGGGCTTGGGCTTGTTTGGGTTATCAGGATACTGCCCGGCCCAGAGCCCATATTTCGTTAGAAGTTAGAACCACGGCCCAGTTCTTCCTATGGAACCGTGAGTGCACTCGCCAAATTTGAGAAACATTCTGAAAACAAAATTGAAAAACAAACTCCGTGTTTATGGATCGTAACAGAAGAAGTTCATTCTTCCCAATATTACGGAGAGATCCTTTGTATTATTTGTATCACGAAAAAAGAATAAGAAATGCCGACATAGTTTGATCCTTCTTAGGGAATGACAAGGTTTTTCCCTAGGCCGAACGACCTGGTGTTCCCAATGTCGGAGGGGTGTCTTGTTGGAGCAAGAAGACCAAGTTTGACAAGGACGTCCGCGGCGTCTGTGCCAGCGTCCATCGACAAGTGCGTCGCCGACGTTACATGCATGTTGAAGCAAAACAAAGCACATTCGCCGAGAGTTAGTCTTCCTTAATGAGCAAGCATGACAAGAAGGTCGTCCTCGAGAAGGAGCGGCTCGCCGTCGAGAGGGAGAAGGCCCAGGAGGTTTCCATGCAAGCCGACACTGCAAGACTCCATGCGATGTCGGAGGCGTCGCAATCTGTCACTCGGAAGATGAAGGAGGACTCCAAGATCTTGACCGCCGACCTCTTCGTGTACACATTGGAGGTGAGTGCTTGGTTTCAGCTCAGCCATCAGCGCATCTGAGATGGTTCTTCTACGGAGACGGAGCCAGGCCCCGGGCAACCTGGGCCATGGCCCGGGGGCGTGGAATATTTACAAGCTTTAGTTTACCTGCGTATAGAATTTGGCCCGGGACATGTGAGTTCCAGCCTAGGCAGTAGGCAGTCACGCAGCCCACTCTCCTCTGAACACGCTTCCAAACCATCCACAGTCGCTGTACACAGGCCACCACGAATCCCTCCAATATTCCAAAGCCACCAGTCCAACTTCTAGCAGCACACATCCGTTCCTCCACCCCCTCAAGAAAAAAAAAATCCGTTGCTCCAAAAAAAACAGCACACATCCAACAGAATATATAGGAGCATGAAAGATGAAAAGAAGAACATCGATGGAGACAGGGACATGCGATTCCAACTCTTGAGATTTACTTTTGTTACGCCCTTGAATATGGGATTTTTGTAAGAAATATGGGGGAAAAGATAGTACTAGTTGTTTGCCCTTTGTTTTTGGCCCGGGACGTGGCCAAATCCTGGCTCCGCCACTGCTTCTACCGCCCAGCCAACGTCGCTCCGATGGACACAACGGGGGATCCAACGACGAGCACGACGTTCTCCGACCCAGAGCCAATGTCGCGCCTCGACACAGGAGGAGGCGTTTGAGCCGGCGATGACAATCGATTGTTTTGCATGATCAACGTTTCATAATATGATCATCGGATCTGCCGATGTTTTTGAGTGTCTGAACTTGACTGACGCTATTCAAACTTGGCCATCACGTCACTTTTTTTGAATTTGTGATCTGGGAGCGTCTATTGTGAGCGCCCAGAGCGACCGGTTGGGGCGTGAACGCTCCTAACAGGCGGCAACGCTTGTCGACACGTCCAATAACACTTATCCGATAACGTTGAACCCTCTATTGGTCGTGCTGGTGGAGGTTTTCTAACCTTGCCTAAGAAATTCTTTTTTTAGAAACACGGTACGACGCAGACGATCATATACACGTGCACACACTCATCCCTATGAACCCGTACACGCCCTATCTCTATGAGCACCTCCGAAAGACTGAGCCGACGGTCGAGTTTTGAGATTGACGAAGTCACCACATGCGCCTCGCTGTCGATAGGAACGTCGCTTCCATCAATGATAAACACCAGTTCAAATCGTGGGCTGAGATACAACAACCATTCTAACCATCGCAACAGACAAGTTTTCTAAGAAATTCTTTGCGATTTTGCAAACTAGAAAAAGTAAAAGTGACCGGCCGAGACAAAATGACCGTGGCATTCGAGAAAAAGCAAATCTTCCTCCAGCGGTTTACGTACCACCAGACCTCGCTACAGTCCAAATGGCGACGGCTCCACCGCACCTGCCGGACGCTCGCCGCCGCGCCTCCGCCGTCCGCCGCTTTCCGCCGGGATGCGGCCGCCAGCACCGCAATGCCGCCGCCCCGTCACCTCGCCGCCCCGTCCCGACCCTCTATGCCGCCAACGGCGACCCACCACCGACCCCCTCCGCGCGCGCGGCCGCCGCCAAAACCTCGTCTCGCCTCCCCGGGACCGACGGTCTCAATCGCGGCAGGGGGGATGAACCTATGGCCCGAACCGAGGCTCCGGCGGCCGCGGAGGTGGTCTTCCGCCGCCTCTCGGCCGTGCGGAGGTACCCTCCGGGCTGCGGGAGGGGCGTTGCCGTGCCCAAACCAGGGCCTCGGCGCTGGAATTCCAGGGAGAGGGAGGCGCAATGGAGCTGCTTGCGGCGGTGTGTGGCGTCCAGGCTGAGGCGATTGGCGGTGATCACGAGGTGGTGATGTCTGCGAGTACTCTGGGCAACGGGGAGACCAGCTCTGATGGCGAGGGGAAGCGTGGAGGAGTTGGCGGTGGCGGCGCGCTGGAGGGGTGCGGTAGTAGCCCTGGTCCCCCGTGTACCGTGACTGGAATCACGCTGGCGCCGTTGGTCCCGTGGGCGCAGCACGGGCAGAGGTCGCAGCAGCGGCGCAAGGCGTTCTGAGGAACCGTATCAAGCGCGGTGCTTCTCTTTTTGCTGAACAGGGTGCGTGATTTGGCCATTTTGAGACCGTTCATGGCTTGCGGGATGATGATCAGCGACAGCAGAAGACTTGGTCACTTACTGTTGGCATCAGATGGTTTTTGTAAATCTCTTATGCTGAAGATCAGCACTTTCAGTTCTTTACTAATGTTACTGCTTCTTGCCAAACCCATATATATGTGGCGATGTTCGCTGGTTGGTAGTTAGCCAATAGTTTAGTCAGACAATAGCTGAGTTTATGTGACCCAACAAGGTCTGTTCCATGTCTGTTGATATGCTCCTGTAAGCCTGTAATTCCTCAGTTACCAGTAAACATTTCAGGCTTAAACTACTCGCTTGGAAACTTTCATGTTTAGACTTTATCTGATGCCTGTTATTTCCGTTATTATCGAACTTCTCCCAATTGTTCTTATGGATGCATAATTAGGATTCTTTCCTTACTCATATAATGCATATCGGAGATGCAAGGTCATGCAATGTATGTCGACTGTCTTATGACCTGCTAGCTTGCTAACAATACACGTGCACAGGTATCAGTAGATACTCTGCTACCCACTGCTATAATTCGAGAGCATTTTAATTATGACTGGGACAACTAAATGATGCTACTGTTGATGTGTTGCTTGATAAGGGTATCTTTGTTATTGGATACTTCATTGTGTTAGTTGCACCTGTCATCTTTTTCGTAACTGTTCTATCCTTCATATTCAATAGTTAATGATTACCTGTGCTGTTAGGAAGTCTTTTTAATTTTCACTGGAAGGATGCCAATTGTTACAAACATATTACCATATTAGCACATGTTTCACTCGTGATGAACTACCTGTTCTGAGTCTCAGTCAGGATGAACAATCTATTCTGACTTCTCTTCTAGTTGTGCCATGTTGAAATGTATATATGCGGGTTGACAGGTTTCCAAAAGGCTGTCTTGCTGTTGGTATTTTAATACACTGAATATGACATCCAACTGATTTTGCTGCTAATCAAAACACCTATCATCATCATGTACCTTTCAAATGCCGATGTTCCACGCAGGAAGAAAGCTACAGTTGAATTTATATACCTGTCTTTGTTACACTCGAATCCTCTTTTGCATATTGCCTATGCATTTACATATCTCAACTCTGAACCATATATGGACATGGGCTTATATTTCTGGCGTCGTCATCTCATCTAATCTTTCTTACCCGTGCAATGCTCCCTATGTAATCTATAATTGAGTAAACCAGATATACAATTGAATGTATTAAATTCATTCATAACTTTTCATCATTTAATGATTGTTCATCACTCTAGCTTATGTGCATAATTTTTGTACTTGTTTCGACATTATACTGTTTTTCTTTTCTTTTATAAAGCAGCAGAAGTCAGAATATGCCATATATTGATTGAGGTTTCGATATCTTTCAAACTTCCAAGGAAAATTAATCCTTTAATGTTCTTTCATTCACTTGTAGCCTAGTATATCTCATCTGTCCATGGTCTTTTGTATACTCTTTCACACCAATTTGGCAGAATAAAATATGATGCAAATTTACATATTGAAATAGACCATAATATTATTCAAGATCAGATTTGCTTGATTTTATTTTGTGCTGCACAGTTTAGAATATTTGTGGCCTTACGTATGAAGACTAGAGCTTCAGTGCTTGCTGAGATTTATGAACACCTTTCAGTAAAGTCGGTGCCTTTTGTCCTTGCTACTTGCAACACTGATGGTTTATATGAGCTAGGGCAGTCAGCATTGATGTTAATCCCATGGAAAATGATCATTTCTCTATATGTTCTTGTAATGGTAAGTTCACTGTTCAGCAGTAGCCATTTGATTTGAACTATAGTATATGATAATTGATAAAGGTATTCTCATGTTTTTGTATGGGGTGATATCAACCTTCTGTAAGGAGCTGTCTACAAAGGCATTGGATAGATCAGTTTAACACTTTGGTCGGTTGCCTGGAATTTGCAACTATGGTATTGTTACTTGTCATTTTCACAATCCTATGTATGACATATAAACACGAATATCTTTTCCCTTTCTCCCTTAAGTTATCAAACAAGGTAGGTCCCACTATCAGCTATTCGGATATCAAGGTGATGTCATGATTTTTGTGTTTCAAATGAATCTTAATATATTGATGTTTCTATTTCTTTTCTTTTTAGTGTTGTGATTAGAAGAAAAAATCATCGTACCGATCGATATACTCTTGCTCAGTAAGATATAATTTAGGCGAGATCATGAGAATGCTAGCTTAGCTATCATAGCTATGCATAGTTTGCACTCGGCTAAACTTATTATCTTGTTGTATAAGACCATATGGTAAAGTAACAGATAATTATAAAAATGAGTTTGTGGCTTTCGTTGCCTTCTACTCAAGTATTGTCCTATTTTTGTTTAACATTCTTCACAGTTAACACAGTGGTATTAATTTTCATATTTTTCTAATGCAGCTTCATGCCCTTTGCTAGTGTAGATCTCAGTTATTTTTTTACATAAAAATGATTACCAGATATTATATCCATTTCAGTATTATTATTTTTTATTATTTGCACAAATGCTGATGTATCTCACCCTGGACTTTTAAAATGGACATGCAGAGTGGTGCTTGCTTCCAGCTCTCCCAAGTCTCAACTAGAGGATGACAGAACTTTTTAAAGCCATGACATTTACAATATACAGTTACGTCTCCATATCTTTCCGAATACCAGGTCCTCTATTAGGTAAGCCCATCTTAGCTTTAATGCATTTTCAACATACTGTAACGTTTCCAGCAAAGTCCTGAATCCACCTGAGCATGCTTAAAATAAAAATTCAAGTTCTTCCTGGAAAAAAAAGTCCACATACAGCTCAGGTCCCACTAATCTGCATGAATGAGAATCTTATGAGAACTGTTTTGCTCTATCCAAGAGTAGTAGTATTACTAGTAAATAGGAGTGTACTGTACCATCCTGGTATCACTACCACCAGGTCACTGCTTTCGCCGTTTGGGAGCAGAGCTGAACTCTAACCAGACAAGAACTCACCGCATGAGACTCCCAGCTCCTCCCCACAGCATTTTTGTAGCTCTCAGCTGCAGCACCACAGCATTCACTGGCATTGATGGAAGTCAGTCAGATAAGTCTCCCAGCTGGCACGCTGTACTTGAAAGATTTGCATTGCCTGTGATCTTGTTCTCCAGAATCTATACCCAGGCTCTGTGAAGCCTGCGATCTTTCCAGTTTGGACCCAATGCACGAGTTCCAACTGCATAAATTGTGCTAGTACAACATGTGCAATAACTGAGTAGTGGTTGCGTAGTAGCTGTTGGTGCTTTCATCTTATATGTCCTGCCACTTCTATCGCCAATGTTCCTCATCACTCGCAGCATCAGTTTCCCCTCTCAACCACCCCCTTGCTTCCCTATCAACACAATAAATAGTCGCCATTGTAGATGGTGGAATTAATGTGGATAACCATGCAATGCAGGGCATGGTGATGTGATATGACAACAATGCAAGCTAGGCAGGGGCATGGAGACCGCTGTTAGCTAAAATTGCCAAGATCACGTACTATATTCAGTGTGTTGTCTGATAGAGGAAGAGAACATGGTGCATAAATTAGGGTGATGCTCTGGAATCTGGATTACAGCTGGGCCCCACCGTTTAGGTTGGGTGCTTACTGGTCTTTGTCAGGGCAGCTTGTTCACATGCGTGTAGTTATGGATTCATAACAGACTCCATTAAACCACTGCCATTGTGTGTGTCATCTCGCTTTGTGTATGTGCAGGAACACTTATATAAAGCACACAAACGCTCCATTAGAGCAGACCGTGCTTCTCCTTGCAACCACTGCTCCAAGTGACACCACAGGCTCGATCAATAGCTTGCCACAATGGACGTCAGGTGCTTGCCACTCTTGGCTGTCCTCCTTTTGGCGGGAGCTCATGGCGGGGAAGCGCAGGCGCTCGTGCCGGGGCTCTTCACGTTCGGCGACTCGTCGGTCGACATAGGTAACAATGACTACCTCCACACCCTCATCAAGGCAGACTTCCCTCCCTATGGCAGGGACTTCAAGAACCGTGTTGCCACGGGGAGGTTCTGCAACGGCAAGCTGGCTACCGATATTACAGGTCAGCGGTCTCGCACTCAACACTCTCTTGTTGGATGTGTTTTTCAGCATTTACATCCATGGTGTTGCAGTACTGCAGTTGCGCTCACTAATATGTAGATATCTCTTGCTACAACTTCTGTGGTTGCAGCTGATACGCTGGGGTTTACTAGCTACCCCCCTGCATACCTCAGCCCAGAGGCGTCGGGGCAGAACCTTCTGATCGGAGCCAACTTCGCCTCTGCTGGATCCGGCTACTATGATCACACGGCACTTATGTATGTAAGTATCATCGATCATTGGTCTCTCAAGGAATCAACATCGCAAAATGAGAAGCTCCGAGTTGATATGTTTTTTCTGCATGTTACTCTCTTCAAGCTTCATTGATTATCAACTCGTAGATCATAAATGGATTAGCTATCCGTCCCTGCCTCGTTTTAGAGTGTCCAGACACCAGTTGTACTTTGTAAAATTATTAGAGTTTAAATGACCTCTAACCTGGGCATATTAATTGTGTGACGCAGCATGCCATCCCTTTCTCCCAACAATTGGACTATTTCAGAGAGTACCAATCCAAGCTGGCAGCGGTGGCTGGAAGCAGCCAAGCCAAGTCCATCATCACTGGCTCATTGTACATCATCAGCTTCGGTGCAAGTGATTTCGTCCAGAACTACTACATCAACCCTTTGCTCTTCAAGACCCAGACGGTCGATCAGTTCTCTGACCGCCTTGTCAGCATCTTTGTCAACAGCGCAACGGTAAGCGATGTGGCACCAGCTTAATCCATCCTCGACACAGGTTCAGTTGTAGTGATAGATCATGCAATTTCTGAAACTTAAACTGACTGCAGCAACTTTACGGTATGGGAGCACGGCGCATCGCCGTGACGACACTGCCGCCCCTAGGCTGCCTCCCGGCTGCTATCACACTTTTCGGTCATGGGAGCACTGGGTGCGTGTCGAGGCTCAACAGCGACTCCCAGAGGTTCAACGGGAAGATGAGCGCCGCTGTTAACTCGCTGGCGAAGCGGTACCATGATCTCAAGATCGCGGTCTTCGACATCTACACACCTCTGTACAGCCTGGTCACCTCTCCTCAATCACAAGGTACCACTAATTCTCAACCTTAGCGTGTGTGCCACTTCCTTGCAATCCTTTTCTATCATCAACTCGGCATTGCAAATTTGTGCTCAAGTACATCTGTGGTGTCAGGGTTCACCGAGGCGAAGCGGGGATGCTGCGGAACTGGGAAGGTGGAGTTCACGGTGTTCCTGTGCAACCCCAAGTCGGTCGGGACCTGCTCGAACGCGACGAGCTACGTGTTCTGGGACGCCGTCCACCCTTCGGAGGCGGCAAACCAAGTGATCGCGGACTCTCTCCTCGCTGCGGGCATCGACCTGGTCACATAAACCACTGGTCAGCAAATGCCACGAGAAGAAGGCGCTTTCGAAGCGTCTTGAAAGGAAAATAATGTCTGTGAAAACTCTGTTTTAAGCGTGTCGGTGTAGAGGCTTGTACTTATTTCAGGTTGTGGCGTGCATGTCAGCGCTGTAGGAGGACATGGTTTACAAAAAAAAGAGAACAGCTCAGAAGTTACACGTGTGTGGGGTGCTGAAGACCTCTAGCGGATCCCTTTTTCATGTCATTAAAATTTGACCGTCGTGTTTCCTTAACTAGAAGATACCCCGCGCGTTGCAGCGGGAATTTATCTATAAACTCTATTTTCAAATATGCACATATCCATTTATACTCGGAGAAAAAGCTATGTTGTATGTACAAAGTAAAAATATAGAAATTGTGCATAAGATGCTAGGAATCAGATAATAGAATTCACTATTTATTATTCCCGTCCAATTACTTCACTAATTAATCTATGACGTACATTGGAATAAAAGCTTGAAGAACTGATCATACAAAATGATTTTGTAAAATGAGTAGCATTCAGAATGAACACATATGATATATTGGATGAAATTAAAGGAGGGATCCTACCTCCCTGAATATTCAGACTTTATATATGATGAATAGATGATAAGAAGTGTTATGGTGTAAAGAATAAATGCTTTCACTGTTTCACTGTTTCACCTACATTTAGTAATGCTTGTCACTCTCTGTCCAAACCCTCTTATTGCAAAGAGCGTTGACAAATGTCAGCAAATAAAACGCTCCATATTTTAGCAAAGCTACCAGCAAACAATATAGTATTGACCGCACATTATTTCTTACACACCAGAACTGGGTACCTAAAAAATGATCATAGAAGCAGTTTCATCAGGTTTTAAGGTCTCTCTCTGATCCGGCACCCTGCACATAGAACCGCAGGTAACCGTACAAAAAGAGCACATCAGTATTCAGTAATATACCAACTAACCAAAAAGATATGGCGGACTCCTTGTGGATGGAAGTTGCAGGCGGAGGATATGCATATGATGAAGGCGCCTGCAGGCTGCGGAGGGTGCTTGTTCGACAATCGAAGTCCAAAATTGTGCCGAAATTTTAGAGGTCCTCCGCAAATCGTTCATTACCCATGCCATCAGTCGTCCGAATCTGCAAAATCCAAAATTAAGCTTTAGAGATAGAAAAAGATGGAGATGGTTGAGAAGAGGGAGCAAATATTTTAGACCAGCGTTGTGGTTTGGGATCTAAACAACTGTACCCATATAGATGAATCGAGTTGATCCAAGTTTATATAGGCGAAGCCGGTTGCTCATTTACTACCGTCAGTTTCTACCCCATTTGATTCCCTACTATGTGATGCTTCTTTCAGTTTCCGAGACATTAATGCCAGAAGATAGTGGAGGAGGCCGGAGAGGGGACTGAGATCCGGTGCCTTGATGTAGGCGAGGCACAGGTTGCCTTGAGGCCTAACATCCACCGTCCAAACGCCATCTGACGGTCCAAACAAGTCAACGTGAATTTGGACCTGGTTTTGCTCGTCTCCTTCCTCCGTTTCTCACGCGAGTGACAACTGATCCCGTCGCCGAGCTGCAGGGAAGGGAGCGAGCTCCCGTCCGCACGCCGCCGGGAAGGGAGAGCAGCCGCTGTAGTGATCGCAGGGGTCGCAGGGGAGAAGCTCGGTTGAGGAAGAGGTCGTCGCAGCTGAGGTAGGGCCTCGTCACAGCGGGGACGACGAGCTCGTCGGAGTGGGGATGGGAGGACAAGGCCGTCGGGGCGGAGGGGCTTGCCGGCGCCATCATAGCGGGGACGACGAGCTCGTCGGAGCGGGGCTGGGAGGAGAAGGCCGTGGGGGCGGAGGGCCTGGCCGGCGCCGTTTATCCGGTGGCAGCCGCCGGAGCTCCCATGGCGCCCTTCGCCACGGCAGAGACAGCGGCACATCTCTGCAAGGAGTTCCCTTCCCGCCCGCGACGATTTCCTTCCCGCGGTAATTTTGCCTCGTACGTGAGGACTGATGACGGGGACGACCTGGTCTATTTCATGTTGACTCGTTTGGACCGTTGGATGGCGTTTGGACGGTGGATGTTAGGCCTCAAGGCAACCTGTGCCTCGCCTACATCAAGGCACCGGATCTCAGTCCGCCGGAGAGGTGCGGCAGTGGAGAAGCTGAACATATCGTCGTTATGTACATGACAACAAATGATCGATTACTTTCTGGTGCTAGCTAGGTTGGCAGCGGAGCAAGCCCATGGGCTAGGTCAGGACGTCTAAGAGAGCCCACGTAGAAGGAATGAGCGCTGGGTTGCGTTGGACGGGTCGCAGACGCGCCGAGCTAAATGGAACGGAACGCCAGTAAAAATGGACGGATGATGGAATGAATCGGACGGTTGTAATTACTTGATGATGTGGCTATGCTGCATGTAGAGATAGAAAAATCATAAATGAACTTAGTGGGGTTTTGCTTTATAAGAGGTATATATAGATAGATTGATCGAAAGGCTTTTTTTTTTAACGGAAGGCGTATTTCACGTCATATTCGATGATACCTAGTTCTTTTTACCAGTTTACTGAACCCAGTAAGAAGAGAATTTCTATGCACATGCACAATCAGCTGATCTAAACATAAACGATACAATGCTGCAGGGGATGTCTTTGCAAGCTCGGACCGAGGGGGTTCGCAGTTTTGGAAGAGTATCCATAAGATCAAGCACCTGTTTAAACTGGGTGCGAAGCATAGGGTGCAGAATGGACAGCGTACGCTCTTTTGGCATGATTGGTGGACCGGAGAGGGCCCTCTCAGTCTTGATTTCCCTTTGCTGTTCAGTATCTGTGAGGATGAGACGATTTCGGTCGCTCAAGCGGTCAGCGGGGGCTGTCGTTTTAGGCGATCTTTGGATCCCGTAGGTCTGAACCAGTGGTTACAGTTGGAAGAAGTTATCAGAGCAACGAACCTGAACACTGCGGCTGACAGCGTGTCCTGGTCCCTAGACGCGTCGGGTAAATACTCTGTGAGCTCCATGTACAAGAAACTTTCTCAAGGCGCGACGATTGCTCGGTTCCAAGAAATTTGGAAAGCCAAAATTCCCCTCAAGATTAGAATCTTTTCCTGGCAACTTATTCTAGACCGCCTACCCTCTGGCGCACAACTCGCCACAAGGCAAGGGCCTTCTGACGGCAAGTGTGCCCTTTGTGGACAAGTTGAAGATGCCTCACACATCTTCTTTAGGTGCTCCTTGGCGGTCTTTATGTGGTCAGTCCTGCGCCAAGTCCTAGGGAGGACTTGGTGCCCACAAAATTTCGCACAATTCTTTGTAATTCTAGCTGATTTTTCTGGCCGTAGACGTAGATTGATTTGGCTTTTGTTTCTAGCTCAGGCTTGGGCGCTTTGGGCTGTTCGAAACAAGCTATCTATCGAAAAGAAAACCATTTTGCATCCGGCTGACATTATTTTTAAATCCATGATCTTCTTACAGTCCTGGATACCTCCTCTCAAGACGCAGGACAAGGAGGGCGCAAGGTGGTTGGTCGCAAAGCTTAGAGAACTCCATGCCGCTTGCCTCCCCCCAAGATAGGGCTGGTGCTTTTCGCTCGATGCTGGTCACTCTTTCTAGCTTTATTTGGCTAAGCTGTAAGCCGCAGCATGTTGCAACTTTTATTTGGCTAAGCTGTATGCCGCAGCACTGTAAAACTCTGTGGGAACCTCTAGCTTTGTTAACTCAAAGCTGGGCATTAATAAAATTGCCTTGTGTCTAAAAAAAAACATAAACGATACCACATAATCAGAAAATACGAACTGGTTATATGGGATTCAGGATCTGGATCACAACCTCAATCCACATTGGTGATCTGCGTCAATTTTTTTTGAAATAATGAAGATAATTATTTTGTTGTTGCACACACTTCGCAAAATCTTGAAAAAAACGCGAGCACATAGATGTTGATTTCAAATTTACACATGTAAGTGTTCGTCGAATAATATTGGCATTTGTTATGTTTAGGAAAAACAACAAAGTGAACTTTAACATTTCAAAAGTTACACGGGTTTAATAAGGTTTTAGTTAAGTTTGGCCCTGGTTCGAGTGTGAAAAGTTTTTTTCTGAAAATTTTCACCGGTATGTTAATAATCCTAACCAATCATACAAAGATATAAAAGAGTAATAAAAATTACCGTCTTGAACCACCTAAACCTGTCGTAGTAGAGCTTTTAGTAGTAGTCTTTGTGCCAAGACCCTAAAGCCCCAAAGGACGCATCAGAGCCTAACCATTGTCAAAAACGAGAACCGTAAACTGAAAGAGTCAGACCCGCAACCACACCAACGAACACGAAACTGACACACAACTCCATGCTCCATCGGCACTAGGTGTACCACTGGAGCATGGATAAAATAAGGAGGACATTATTCTCACACTCCGTCGCCTCACCACCCCGATCAAGTCACACCACTTAACCGAAAGAAGAAACGAGAACCCTCCAGCCTCCGACGGTGAGAGGCCAAGGTGCACTGCTCCTCCAAGGTCTAAAAGGCCACCGAAGGGGGGACTGACTGATAGAGGGGACGAAAACCCTAACCGCCTGGGAATCGCCTTACTTTTCTCCTCTATCGTGCCGTTTTAGTTTCTCCATTGAGTGTGACATCAGTAACACGTATTGCAAGACTTACTTCCTAATCACAAACTGATCCGTGGATGAGATCTTTAGAATAAAGCGACCGAGATATAGAAATCCACTCTACATCATAGGCATGTACTACTTTTGGTTCTTTCTACTCCGCATATTAGCTTTTTATAAGTCAAACATTTTAACATTTGATCAAGTTTATAGTAGTGATATGGATGAGTGTCGAGTGAGCTCGGGCTACTGGTAGCCTGTTTTTTGAAACATTCAAATCGACATTTTTAGTTTCAGAAAATTCAGGGGGAACATTATAGATGTAGATAATAATATGATAATCTACAAGTGTGCAAAAAGTTAATCCAAAATTCTTTATATTTAAGATGATTTTTTTTACAAATGAGTTTGTCCGGGTCACCGAATATTATACATTTTAAAAACTTCAAAATTTGTCGGATTTTTCTTTTGTGTAGCTAAAATAATGTGAATTTTGCATACTCGTAGAGTTTCAAAATCAATGTATTAATTCATAGATTCGAGATAATAGGAGAACACTAACCTGACAAATAGTGGGTTCAGTCGATTCAGGTGCCAATTCATTATCTACACCTTATTAAGATGTTTGTTTCGTTTTTTTGATACTCTAAAAAATCGTGGGGTTCGGTTTCCATTTTCAGTTTCCGTGATATGGATTTGGTATTGCGAATATTTGTAATTTTTTCTTTGTACTTGGTGAAACTATATATTTTTTTACTCGGGGTAATATGAGGAGTAGAAATGAACGGCAGCGCTGTGATACCCCAGCTCCGAGCTCTCCATCTCCATGGCATCTCCTCTTCCCCTCCCGCTCCTCCTCCCCACTCGACCAGGTCGCAGTCCCTAGCTCCTCGCCGAGGTGAGCCTCCCAAGCGGCGGGATCCACCCCCTTCCGCGGCCGGCGGATGATTCGGTTCCGCTCCCTCCTCCCCTCTCGCCCGAGGACTCTGGGCGGTTGATGCCTTCGTCGTCTCTGGCGGTGGAGGTTGCGCGTGCTGGAGGATCTCGACGGTGAAGACGGCGTGTTGCAGCAGTGGCGATCTTTGTATCCTTCTCGTTGTTTCTTTGCTTGTATCTGGCCTTGTAATCCTTACTTTTATATATGAATACAAGTATGAAAAATCAAAAAAAAAACCAGGCAACTAGGACGAACTCAATAGTAAGCTGTAAGCCCTAACTCCTCTATCTGCTCATCAGTTCTAGTTAGGGTTCAGTTCCTCGGGCGGATCGATGGCCAACATTGTTTAGTTTAGTGTATCTATAAATATATCATCTGTGCTCAGTTTTTTCTTGGTGTCAACTGCGAGTGTCTAGGAATATATTCGGCTATGATGCAAACCTCTCCTTGTTTCACCGTGTTCTTAAAAGAAGAAAAATGGCACCACTTTTGCCGACTTTATACTTTACCTTGTTCCTTTTGGTAGATCTGCGCTTGGTACAAATCTGTAGGAATATATGTACTTGGTTCGATGCACACCTATCACTTTTTTTGGCATACCTATTACTGATTTAAGTTTGGTGGTCACGGAGTTAATTATTATCTGATGCGTGCACAACAGATATACAGAAGAGTAAAACGCGGGTTTAGTACACCAACTTGCCGCGAATGTGTGTTTTGGTCACCAAGTTGCAAAAAGTGAAAATCAGGTCACCAAGTTGCCACATGTGAGCGTTTTGGTCACTCCGTGACGTGGCAGACCAGTTTTTTTGCAAATCCCCCCCTAAAGTTTTATTTTTTTACAAATCCCCCTAAAAAGGCCAAAAAACAAAATTGAAAAGGACCTAACAATTGGAATAAATAAAACTTTAGGGGGGGATTTGCAAAAACAACTGGTCTGCCACGTCACGGAGTGACCAAAACGCTCACTTGTGGCAACTTGGTGACCTGCTTTTCACGTTTTGCAACTTGGTGACCAAAACGCACATTCGCGGCAAGTTGATGTACTAAACCTGCGTTTTTCTCTATACAGAAATATACTTTGCTCTGATGCACAGCCAGTATTTCGATTCGGACCTGCCCTCGAATTAGATGCCACTTTTTGTATACATGTATTACTTAACTGAATTCCCCCAGCCCTTTTCATCTAAAAAAATGGAATGTGTACTGTGACTAGACTAGTTCATAATGTTAGTCCATTGCACATGGGGAACTAAGAACGCGGTTCTTTCACCGCTCTTTACACAGCCTGCTGGTGTTATCTAGTTAGAGGACGGCTATAAAAGGGTGTTCTTTTCCATTTTAGTCATGCACCTCAT
The DNA here is from genome assembly GCA_947311845.1 of Poa pratensis. Classification (NCBI taxonomy): domain Eukaryota; kingdom Viridiplantae; phylum Streptophyta; class Magnoliopsida; order Poales; family Poaceae; genus Poa; species Poa pratensis. The sequence continues at coordinate 52,086,442 of CAMZMU010000041.1, forward strand.
TATCTCAAAAGACATGCTCAGTGTACTGTCCAAGTGTAGTTGCAGACTTGCAATTACTACTTACTGCAGCTGCTGTTACCAAGGCAGGAAGCACATATAGGTAATGCAAGGTTCCTGGTATGGTGAATGTAGTTGCAAGGCAGGACGCACATATCTATCAGCTTTCTTATAAAATTGAGCTGATGGCCTTTGGTCTTAGAATAGTACAAGAATCGTATGTTTTGCTAGTTCTGTCTTTTTTTTCATCTCTGTTTAATATGAAATCATGTTTCTTCGTCTTACAGACTTGCATGATGGAGACTGCAGAGTCTCGACCTTGGTCAGATCTTCAGCCGGAACTGCTGGGACTTGTCCTCAGGCGCCTCCCTTCCTTGGCCGATCGTGTTCGTCTGAGGGCAGTCTGCCACCCGTGGCGTTCTAATTCTATGTCGCATTCCCTTCCATTCCCATTCCCGTGGCTCACCCTCCCCGATGGTACCTTTCTCAGCATTCCAGGCGGTGAAATTCACCGGATAGCTGTACCAGAAGGTGTGAGCTGCCAGGGCTCAATTGATAACTGGCTATTCCTCATGCACAATGATGGTGTGTGCTCATTGATGAATCCTTTCTCCTAGACCATGCTGGAGCTTCCTAGGCTAGCCAGAGTATGGAAGCGCGAGATATATGATCCTGACTCAAGATTCAATCCAATTTTCTATAAGTTGGTGGTGCCCTCGCCCCTGGACTCATCGCCATGTTCGCTTGTTGCTGCTATATCAAGGATGATGGTAACTGCGGCACACTTTGCATTAGCGAACCACCGATTGCCACTGACGCATTCAGAGATAACAAGCATCCAGTACTGCACCTAAGTGATGTTGCATTCTTTGATAGAAAGCTGTACGTGTTGGGCGGGTTTGGCAAACTTTTGATCTTTGAATTAGACAAGGATATTGGTATTTCATCCATGGAGTGTATAATTGACTCTCTAGGTGATTTAGGTAGACTACCTCAATCCTTGTCGAGTGAGAAGGGTTATATGATAAGGGAGTATCTAGTTGAATGTGGCGGTAAACTGTTGATGGTGAAGAGATATTTTAGCATGATGGCCCGTCGAACAAGTGATGATGATTTGTTTGAACATGACCGTACTGCTGCACTTCAGGTCTTTGAGGCAGACTTGCACACCAGCCCTGGTCGATGGAGAAGGGCCTGTGACTTGGGTGGCCATGCACTCTTTCTTGGCCAACATAGCTCAAAGTCCCTGCCTGCTAGAGAATGCAGTGGATATCATGAGGATTGCATCTACTTCATGTGTGACTATCCCAGACCAAAGTGTTCTGCAAACCCTCTTCGTGATTCTGGTGTGTACAATATCAGGAACGGCACGATCACACCATTGACGTCAGGAACTGCACCAGTACCGCCACGTCATGCTGGCCAGTGGCGTCCAACATGGTTTTTCCCTCCTGAAACTGTTTGAGCAATCGAGGAGGGTTTTCTCAGTTGTCTTGGAGATCCTCATATGCAACCCTAACTTGTTCTGCTGAAGCATTGTGATCAACCCAACCTGAGCCTGCTCATATTTATCTTAGTATATGTTTCCGTGCTGACTTATATTAAGTTATTAATTAGTATGCTGATCAACCCAGCCCATGTTATGTTCTGGTTATCTTTGTCCTAGTGCTATGTTATGGGCTGATTGCTAATTAGTGTGATCTGTAAGCTTCAGATATTATGGATGATCTTAATGGGATGTATTTGAGTGTGGAAGTATTCAGTTATAGCTACTTGGTATTTTATCTTAGTCCTCTGCCATGTAGTTGAACATACCCCTTCCTTACTGAAGATGGACAAACTTTGGTGTCTCACTATCGACTGAATCCTATTAACTGTGAGCAGTGTGTTCTGAGCACTGAATAATTTAAATCACTACGGGGATGTGCCAGCGGACAAAGTTTGTATTGAATGTTCACATTACTGATGTTAAATTGTTATGATGGTGTATGGATGTTGGGATGCTGAAAGTTTGACAAAATTGTTGGTAATTCAGTGGCTTTGCGACTGCCAATGACATTTTCTACTTATCTGTCTCTCGCTATGAACTATAGAAAGTGGAGTGTATTTGATTTGAGTCGCTGCTATATGCTGCAGATCAGAGGAGTTCTTCGGTAGCTGTATATGGTCTCGTGTGTGTAGGAAGGATGCTCTTGAGATCGCAGCATGCAAAGACAAGTTTCTTCTCCTTTTTCTATATCAGAATTGCAATGTATGTAGTATGTACACAAGTTTCTTCTCATTTTTTTAATTTTTTAATTTTTATAAAAAAAATGTACACATGATCTTCAGTGTTATTAACACTTCATGTATTTGCTGTTTCGTCAGTTTGCTGTACCTCTGTTTTTCAGTTTGTCCGTTGGTTAGCTGCAGCATTTCTTCGGTCAGCTGAATAAGGTCAGTTTGGTGTGTGTTGCGTCATGGGATTGCACGAGATCAGGCACGCATACTCACATTTACCGTCAGGAACACCATACGGCCATGCAGACCCAACAATGCTATGATGGTTCTGCATTCTTCCGCAGCTCTGCCATGTCAAGATAGCAGAAGTGAAACTCTGACGGATGCAACAAAGCTCTTTCAGATGCAAAAGTTATTACTATCAATATAAAGCGTACCCGCCTTATACTCCGTTTTGGCAAAAACATATTTTTCACGGAAAAACAGAGCTACGACCACAAATATAGGACAACAGGAGATTTGCAATGCTTCTGGAAATACTATACTCATTTCAGATGGCAATGCTGAAGTACAATAAAAGAAAGCACATTGAAAAGAATAATCTTATTTTTTCTAGACGGCCGAGAGGATGACTCGATTGAACTAATCTTCATGGAACTAGTAAAGAATTGTCATTTGGAGAGCAATTTAAACCAATTTGCAGGTTAGCATACCCCTCCGTTGGAATGTGCTGATCTTGAGAACATCCAGATATTTGTGTGTGTGTGTGTGTGGGGGGGGGGGGGGGGGTCCAGATACATATGTTCCTGCTTGGTGAAATGGAGCCAGTCCAAGATTTGATCCTGTCCCTTCATAGGGAATCTGGTACTGGTACCACGTATATGGCCAGGAAGTAGCACTGGATATCTCCTCCCTGGTTCTAAGTGTGACACTAGTTTACCTCACGTGTTCAAGACTAAAAAAACGAGTCCAGCAGAGGGAGGAACCTCCACGGATTTTTATTAAGAAGAAATCTGCAGGCACAACCGCAGAGCCGAGGCTCGAACGCGGGTCGTGGGCAGCGCGCGCAGGACGACCTCGCGCAGCTAGCCAACTGGTCGACGCCCAATTCCCCACGTGTTCAAGACTTACTTCTCGAATCACAACCTGGTCCGTGAATGAGATGCTAAAAATAAAGACGACTGGGTTCTAAAAGTCTGTTGTAGCTTAGAAATATTTCCCCGAAAAGGAAAAGAAAAAACACGTCGAAATGAAAACTCTGTCTCGCTCCACTCTAGTAAAAAGGCCCCACCTGACCCAATTTTTTTGTAGATGGGCGAGCTAAAGGGCCTTATTTTTTAGAAAAATACGAAAAGTCTAAAAAATATACTCCCTCTAATCCGATAATATTATCGCTAGCACATTAGAAATTTGTGCTATGTTTGTTTGCCCCGACACTTTTTTTTGACATGGAACACTCGTATTCCATTAAGACACGACAAAACTCGTCGGTCACCAAACGGGTTACAATAGTTGGGTAGCTCGTAGTCCACAAAACACTGCTACCAGGAGCTACACCGACACCCAAGGCTGCTAATTCATGAGCAGGCCTATTACACCCCCTTGGGGTAAACACCACACATGCATCAATGAAGTTTACACAAAGCTGGTACTTCAAATCACTCATTAGGACACCAAGCGGGATAAGATCATAACCAGAGGATGTCATTGCACTTTGGAGATTTGCACAGTTTCAAAAATGACTCGGCCAACACCCAATTGATCAGCGAGCTGAATCGCATTAGCTAGGGCCACCATCTCAGCTTGGAAGGCATCAACGCTACATTCGATTGGGCCAGCAGCTGCAAAACAGATAGGGCGCGTTTGGTAGGGTGCAGGGGTTTCCCACCTCGCTGGGGCAGGCTCCAAAGGGCCCTGCTGACCAAATGCAGGCGGTAATCCCTGTTGTTGGGTTTGTTTGGCAGCCTGCAGCAAAGAACGTGGCATGGGCTTAGCCACTTGTACTGCCTGTTTGGTTACGTCAACTGCATGCTCAAATGCAACTAGGCATGTGTTTGGTTCTATGCAATGCTGCTGCTACGGTAACCTCTTCCAACCTTTGGTGAGGTTACCAGACTTATGAAATACACACAAATGAACATGATCGACATATCATAGAAGTACGATAGTTTTAACCAAGAAGCATAATCTAGATACAGAAGTAGCTTAAAACAGGGCACAAAACATAGTCTGATCTAACGAGTAGGACGAACATTCAACAGTCTTCGTCTTTCTTGAAGTTCAGTGGGTGCTCAAGGCACTGTCTCACCACCTCACAGCCTGAGTTGTCGAAGATGATCACCTTGTACTCCATTCGACCGAGCTTCTTGAACATGGCCAGATAACCAAGATCTAAGCTGTGTGCTATGGCAAATGCTGGCCATCCTTTGACGAGGCAAGCTCTTCGATTGACATCAGCAACGGTGATAGTCCAGATGCACCCAGTGTTCGTCTTGATAGTGATATCACCAGGCACCTCGCCCAAGTAGGGCCTAAAGGCGGCAGGAACTGGGAGAAGTCCAAGTCCTGGTGCTAGCACCACTTTGCAGAAGTGGTTAGGGGAGACCGTGTCCTTGATCCATCCATACGTTGCCTTCCTTCTCTTGAAGACGGTGTCAATGTCATCCGTGGTCATTGACATCTTCGAAGCCTGGTACAAAGATAATGGTATGGGTTATAACACTTTGTGTAATCCAAAGTTTCATCATTGTTCATGGAGATTGTACTGACTGGCCTCAGTTCTAAGAGGCGGGTGAGACAACTTTGCCACCAGACTAGCCAACAAAAGCAAGTAGAAGCCACAACGATCTGTGACAGGTTCTCAATTTTGTTGGACGGCTGGTGGTGATGGTTGTGTCCCAGCCCTAACATCATTGGCCTTAAAACTGACACGAAAATCGTAGTTGCAACTCAAAATCGAATGCAAAATGAAGTGTTGCTTGGTCTCAGCACATGTAGAACCATGTTTGCGCCTACTGACTAGCTAGCCAAAGAAAAGAACAGCCACATATCTTTGTGGCTGCTTATAACTTTTGCTGGCAGTCAGCAGGTGATAGCTCTAACACATATCATCATGGACCAAATCCAGTATGTCAAACAAAATTGCCTCATAAAAATTGCCTCAGTTAGATAGTACAGTCAGCTATCGAATCATAATAAGAACCGCATGACAACCAACAAAACCAAGCAGAAGACACTAGTAAAGTTGTGCATGCTTCTCAATTTTGGTGGTTGCCTTGTGGTTGCAATGCAACCTCTGACTCCTTAATGTAAAACCATTCATCATTGGCGCAAAAATCGTCATTCAAGCCTCATATGTCAAAGGCATCAGTGGGCAAAAAGAGTGCCTACAAGAACGAAGTGCAAATAATAGCAGTCTGATTGCCATTACCCTTGGTTCTGTAGACAATCTTCTTGCAACTTCGATGGCCTCAGTTTAATCATTGGCTAGCATGGAGAATACTCAGGAAGACACGACAAGTTGCTACAAATATAGGCCTCAGACTTGCATTATGACATGGTAGTGTTGAAAGAGGTGATACTACTGAACCAAGAACACAGCATAAGCAATTAATCCTACGTAGCACAAGGTTCAGTAACACAACCTCTTTCACGAAGAGCACGTTTGGTAGCTGCAGTTTCATCATAGGCCAGAGAAACATAGATCGGCCTTTCTATCAGAGTATAAAACCATGGATCCAATATGAAGAACACCCCAAAATTAAGAACACACCAAACAAAATGCAAGTTGCTTTCTATGCAACCACATATCTATAATGAACCCTAAAACCATGTAGATCTACGGTGCATGTCATAATACTGAAGTAAATGAAGCCGGATCTACAGATTTATGATGCGTACGACACATAGAAGGGCTCGAAATCATCATACCGCCATTGACGAAGAACTCGGCGAACTCGGGAGGACTCGGGCCTGGCGACGTGACAACGAAGCTCCACTCTGCCACGGATGGATCGACGATGGTCAGCCTTCTTCTCCCGCCGAATATGGGCCGCCGTTCAGCTTGATGTGCCGGCGGTGAAGCAACCGTCAGGGAAGAGAGAGAGGTGAGAGGAGAGCGACTGTAGTAGTGAGTGGGAGAGTGGGCGGTGAGGGGAATAAATGGCGCGTGTACCCGAAGGGACGCGGCGTCTCCCCGTGTACGCCCTCCTGTGACCCCTTGCGCTCCACTCGGCATGGCCCCAAGAAAACGGCCGATTCGACCGTTCCCGCAGGGCCTGGCCCGAGGGTGCTTTGAGGAGCGTGCTAGGCAGGCCCAGGAGGAAAAATAAAAGGATCGAGTAGGTTGACTAGAGGGGGTGAATAGGCAACTACAAATTTTCTTTTTCTTTTGATACAAATTTGGGAATTGCTCAAATATAAGTTCTCTAGATATGCAACTAGGTGAACAATCCTATATGATGAGCAATAAACAAGCTAGCAAGATATTCTACACAAGATAAGCTAGCAATACAAGTAAAGCAAGGTTAAGAGATAACCACACGGTGACGTGGAGATGTTCTACCGAAGTTCACTTCCCAATGGAAGCTACGTCTCCATTGGAACGGTGCGGAGTCACAAAGTGAACTCCGAATAGACTTGATATGGCACACCGTATTTCCCTCGTGTTATCCTCCGATGAGGAGTTCCACGAGCCATATATGATGCCCTCGAGGTCGGCAACAAACCTTTACAAGGATGAGGCACACTCCACAACCGAATTGGAGGCTCTCACCAAATTCCCGCGGCTCCCAAAGCCACAAGAATCACAAGGCCGGGGCACGACTCCACAACTTAATTGGAGGCTCCCGACTAGTCCCCGCGGCTCCCAAAGCCACAAGAACGACCAACGACAATCCAAAGTATCAACGAACTTACAAGCTTCAAGCCCTCTCAAGAACGGAGGGGAAAATCAAATCGCTTGGGTGGAAGTGTAGATCTAGGTCAACTCTCCCAAGTCCTAGAAGGACAAGGTGTTTGAGTGGGTAGGGAGAGAGATCTATAGGTTTGAAGCTTTCAACAATGGTGGGGGAGCTTATTCTGGTCGTGGTGCCCTTCTCAATGTAGGAGAAGGTCATTAAATACCCCCACTTCAAAATCTGCCCGTTGGGAGCATTTTTCTGGTGCCAGCGGTAGGCGGTAGTACCGCTGTGGTCTTCTGCGCAGCGCCCACAGCAGTCAACACGCGGTCTTTGTCTTCGCGCGAACCCACGCCCCCGGTACCAGTTGGTACCGCTCGAGGTACCGCTGGTGGTACCGGAAGACGCCTCCGAATGTCAAATCGGCGGTACCCGCAGCGGTACTGCCGCTTCAGCAGGTTTGCAAAGAGGCTGGCGGTAGTACCGCTTATCCCAGCGGTACTACCGTATGAGCGGCCAGAACATGAGATCAGCGGTACCCGCAGCGGTACCGCCTCCGCAACAGCTTTTCCAGGGAGCTGGCGGTACTACCGCTTATCCCAGCGGTACTACCGCCCCTGCCAATTTTCCTTCAATGGGTAGACTTTCGCGGTGCGAATGCAATGAACATGAATGTGTAACCTGTTTAAACTTATATAAACTGTTAGCTGGCCATCTTTGTATTATCATCAATACATTATTAAAAGCGACAATGCTCTTTCAATCTCCCCCTTTTTAATGATTGATGACAATACAAAGATTTGCTACAAAATGGTTCAAAAAATTTAGACGGAGCTCCCCCTAGATATGTGCACTACTCAAGAGTAGACTTTGAAGATCCAAAATGCACATCAACTAGGATCAACACTCCCCCTAGATTTTTCAAGCCATGCAAGATAAAGTATATATCATAAAAAGCATAAATCTTGCAACTACCATAGGAAGTTTAATACCAACAAACGAAGTTTAAACATGTCTTACACCATGCATACCAAGGTACTAGAGACGATAATAAACAAAGTTCACAAGCTTATAAGAAACAAAGAGAAACGCCAAAGCTTGTAACTTAACCCATGCAAATCCCCGAGAGACCTAATAGATATCTCTCCCCCTTTGGCATCAAGACACCAAAAAGGGAGAAATCGATGCTAACATCCCAAAGTTTAGTCGGAGAGGTTCTCATTGCTTCCAGGGCGAGGACGGCGGCGAGAGGAGACTTCTTCTTCACCCTCATAATCGGACCAAGTGATGATGTTGCCGTCTTCATCCTTTGCTTGCCACTTGCTCAAAGAAGTGATGTTCTTCTCCGAACCCGAAAGCACATCCTCGCCGAGATCACGACGGTGCTGAATGTCGCGTTGACGTGCCAACTTGTCTTCCTTATGATTTTGCCAAGTGCGAACCTCCACAGCCTTGGACACACAGAAAAGCTTATTTATTTGCCTGCCCATCCACTCAAATCCACTTTCCTTTTGAGGAGCCCATGAGGGGCCAGCAGTCTTGCCCTTGGCATTGTCATCTTTATGCTTCTCGGTATGATCCTTGATGAGGAGGCGCTTGGCCTTGTGTTCAATCCAAGATTTGGGGTTACTAACACCTTGAGCAGGAAAACGAAGGTTCCAAGCCCACAAGATAATCTTCATAATGATCGGACCATGACATGCATTCTTCTTGTTGAGGACAGCACCAAAAAGCTCATTCCAAATGAAATCCGCAATGTCCAGCTTCTTCCCTTGAGTCTTGAATTGATGAGTCATAACCATCAATGTGCGAAGATACCCATGAATTTCATCCAAGTTGCCAACCTTGGGGTTGAGGACCATGCGGTAGATGCGATGCATGATGTCATAGGGAGGATAGAGCCCCTCCGATTTCCCAACTGTGAACTTTTTCCAAGAATATAGAGGGCGAAGCGATTCATTCTCCAAAGGTCTTGGGGCTTCATGAACACGGAACCAAGTGTTGGACAAATGAGAGGGAAGTATAGTTTGAGTTCCATGATTTTCAAAGCCGAGCATAGCAGTGATGGCAGCCCAATTTTCAGAGATTTGTTGGTCCTTGGTCATCCAAGTGAGGTATGGTTCTTCCACTTGGTCCCAAAGTGAACGGTGGCAAGGAATTGACAAACAAGTTCTTCATCATAATCTTGCTTGAGTTGCATAAGAGGAATAAGCCCAAACTCTTCACAAATGGCCATGGCTTCTCCAAAATAGTCCGGGTGCCTTGTCATGTGGTCAATATCAATCCAACGTTGAGGCACCACATTTCTATCTGCCTTCCTATGAAGGATCTCAGAGTAGCATTGGGATTGAAAGACATTGTGAAAATAGGGATCATTGCCTCGATATTTGGGAAGCAAGTTTCCCCGGTCAGTGGCGTAGGCATCCCTCTTCCTCATGTCAAGGAATTGCGGTTCAGGCATCTTGCTTGCGGTAAGGTCCTTCGAGGTTGGTTTCTTCACTTTTTTCTTTGATTTGCTTGGTTCCGACGGATGGAGTTCTTCTTCGATCTCATCCGTTGGCTCATCACTTCTAGCTTTCTTGTATGCCCGACGACGAGAACCTCCCGGACCAACATCCTCTCCTGTGAATAGCAATGGATAGGAAGCATGGGGATGAGAAATGCAAAGCAATTTCATGATTTGGAAACTAAGAACACGGGTGTACAAAAATTGGAGAAACCAATGTCTAGAGGTGAGTACAACAACTAGGAGGGGTGGAATCACCAAGTTTGATGAGATAATTCGGGGAAGAACAACGACACCATCCCGAGGTGATTCCAACAAATCTAGATGGAGAACTACAAAGCTATCCAATGATTCATCACAACACTTCTACACAAGGTTCTAGGTTACCTAAAGTGCATCTCTACCAAACCATTTCGTCAAGAACACAAGGAATACTCCATCTTATCATCTTCCTCCATCAACTAGAGGAAAGAGAGGGAGAGGGCGTACCGGTGTTCATGGCGAGGGTCAAGGGTGAGGAAGAGGTGCCGGAGCATCCCCGGAGCAAGGGAGGGAGGTCCCGAGGCCGGAGGGTCCGTCCCGGCGGCGGAGAAGGTCGGCGGCGGCGGATCTGAGGAGAGGCAGTGGGAGGGTGAGGGAAAAAGAAGTAGTTTGACTTCTTCCCGTGCCCTCCCGAGCCTTAATCTCGCCAGATCCGCTCCAGCGGTACTACCGCTTAACCCAGCGGTAGTACCGCCGGCTGGTTTCTGCACAGCCCAAATTTAAGTTATTTGCCCGATCAAAGGGCTCTCGCACCATGGTAAGGGAAATAGCGAAAAAGTGGGATAGCAGTACCGGCGCCTGGGGGCACCGCGCTGTGTAAGCCCAAGAGGGTAAACACAATGCCATGTCGCTGGATCCGACCTTCTAAGTACCGAGAGCATGAAACCAAAAGCATGTTTGGAATGAAGTGTCTTTTGAGATGAGAATTGGGTTTAGGATAGTTCATGAACTGAAAAAGGGTGGGAAAAATTGAACATTTCCCAAAGTAAAAGATGAGAATCTAAAAATACCCAAATAAAATCAATTAAGATCCAACTCCTCATAAGGAGGAGGGCGGTGGCCTAGGCCACCATGTTTGAGTATGTATGACTTGAAGCCGCGAAGATATATCTTGGGCTCAAAATCAAAACTCATCTTTGAAGCACATTTGTCACATAGGTGACTATCATGCAAGATTTGTCTATTTGCGCATTATAAAGTGAGTGTTGACTCATGAATTGAGCTACACTCCCCCTATGTCTATGCCGACATCCAAACCAAATAACTATTGTCTAATATGGGTAGGTATGCAAGAAGTCCACTAAATCCAATTGCTTATGTCCACCACATTAAGTTCTCCTCTCAACTCCTTGAATCTTGCTTCACCAAGAGGCTTTGTGAACATATCGGCGAGTTGAAGCTTGGTGTTGACATACTTGATTGCAATATCACCCTTCTCAACATGATCTCGAATAAAATGATACCGGATCTCAATATGCTTGGTCTTCCCATGAAGAACCGGATTGTGAGCAATTTTGATGGCACTTTCATTATCACATAAAAGAGGCACTTTGTCACAAATGACACCATAATCCTTTAAAGTTTGCCTCATCCATAATAGTTGTGCACAACAACTTCCGGCGGCAATGTATTCGGCTTCGGTGGAGGACGAGGCCACACAATTTTGCTTCTTAGAAGACCAACTCACAAGGGACCTACCAAGGAATTGGCAAGTACCCGAAGTTGATTTTCTATCCATTTTGCAACCCGCCCAATCCGCATCCGAATAACCTACAAGATCAAAGCTTGTGCCTTGGGGATACCAAAGACCAAAGTTAGGAGTATCCATCAAGTATCTTAGAATCCTTTTAACCGCGGTTTCATGACTTTCCCTAGGACTTGATTGGAATCTTGCACACATACCCACACTAAACATAATATCCGGTCTAGATGCACAAAGGTAAAGCAAAGATCCAATCATAGAACGATAAAGCTTTTGATCAACTTCCTTACCATCCGGATCTAAGTGAAGATCCGCCTTGGAGTCCATGGGAAACTTATATGGCTTGGCATTGTTCATGTCAAATTTCTTGAGCATGTCCTTAATATACTTGGCTTGACATAAGAATGTTCCTTCTCGAAATTGGTGGATTTCAAAGCCAAGAAAATAATTCAACTTTCCCATCATGGACATCTCAAATTCCTTGGTCATTAGCTTGCCAAATTGATCACTAAATTCACGGTTAGTGGAACCAAAGATAATATCATCAACATATATTTGGCATACGAAAAATCTCCATTTACCCTTTTTGTAAAAAGAGTGGGATCTATTACCCCAATTTCAAAGCCACGGTCTACTAAGAACTCCTTGAGATGATCATACCAAGCACGTGGAGCTTGCTTGAGCCCATAAAGAGCCTTATGTAGTAAGTAGACGTGGTTAGGAAATTTAGGGTCTTCGAAACCCGGAGGTTGTTTAACATACACCAACTCATTTAGTGGACCATTTAAGAAAGCACTTTTAACATCCATTTGATATAAGACAATATTATGAGTAGATGCATAAGCAATTAGTAAGCGAATGGATTCAAGTCTAGCAACGGGGGCATAGGTTTCACCGTAGTCGACTCCTTCGATTTGGGTGTAGCCTTGTGCAACCAATCTTGCTTTGTTGCGGATGACTTGACCATGTGAGTCTTGCTTGTTCTTAAATATCCACTTGGTTCCAATGACATTATGGCATGTGTCTTTGGGTTTTTCAACTAATGACCATACTTTGTTGCGCTCGAAGTTGTTCAACTCTTCATGCATAGCCGCAACCCAATCCATATCTTCAAGAGCATCATATACCTTGAGAGGTTCTAAGCTAGACAAACAAGAGACATGACCACAAAAGTTAGATAATTGTTTGCGTGTGGACACACCCCTACGAATACTCCCAAGGATATTTTCTTTGAAGTGGGAAAGATGATCCAATTTTGATGCACGCCGGATGACCCGGCGTTCCATGGCTTGACCAATTGTTTCACCAACACAAATATCTTCATCATTGCCTTCATCTTGCTCATGGTCAACCCGAAGTGGAGTTCTTGGGTTGTGGGTTCATTATGTTCTTGTTCACCACTAGAGTTGGGTGGGTCTTGACCATCTTCTTGATCATGTGAATGAATATCATGTTCTTGTTCTTGGATAGTTTCTTGATCAACTATTGAGGTGGATGGCTCAACTTGAGTAGAACTTGTTCCTTCTTCTTGAGTATCATCAATAGGTCCTTCAATAGGAATAAGTTCTCCAATCCCCATAGTTCTTATGGCTTGAGATGGAGCATCATCACCTACATCATCATGATCAATATGCTCCGCTTGGGAGCCATTATCCTCGACAAACTCCACGTTCATAGATTCTTCAACACACCCGGTGGATATGTTGTAGACCCTATAAGCATGAGACTTTGCGGCATATCCAACAAGTATACCATCAAAAGATCTAGATTCAAATTTAGCAATTTTGCAACCTTTAATGTAAACATGGCATTTGCAACCAAAGACTCGAAAGTAAGATACATTTGGCTTTTTACCGGTGAGGAGTTCATATGGTGTCTTTTCCATGAGAGGACGGAAGAAGAGCCGGTTTGAGTAGTGACAAGCGGTGTTGATGGCTTCGGCCCAAAAGTTGTATGGGGAATGAAATTCGGCCATCATAGTTCTTGCCATATCAATAAGAGTGCGGTTCTTCCTTTCGGCGACACCATTTTGTTGGGGAGTATATGCAGCGGAATATTGGTGTTGAATGCCCTCCCCACTTAGGAAATCATCCATAGTGTAATTCTTGAACTCCGTACCATTGTCACTTCTAATTGCCAAAATCTTGGAGTCATATTGGCGTTGAACTAGGGTTGCAAAGTCAATGAATATCTTTTGAGTTTCACTCTTCTTCTTGATGTAGAAAGTCCAACAATATCTTGAATAATCATCCACAATCACCAAACAATATTTCTTGCCACCAAGACTATCATATGTGGGAGGCCCAAAGAGATCCATATGAAGGAGCTCCAAAGGCCTCTTAGTGGAGATAATGGTCTTCTTGGGGTGATTCTTTTCATGCATCTTTCCGGCTATGCAAGCACTACAAGGACGATCTTTGGAAAAATTAACATCGGTTAGTCCTACCACGTGTCCACCCTTTACAAGAGTTTGTAAATTTCTCATACCGACATGGCCTAGCCGGCGATGCCAAAGCCAACCCTTGTCGGATTTAGCCATTAGACACGTGGCAATTTGAGTGGTCTCTTTCGAGAAATCGACCACATACAAACCGTTCTCACGAAATCCAACAAAGGCTACTTTAAGAGATTTTGTGAAAAGGATGGTCACGTGGTATTTATTAAAGATAACGGTGTAACCGGCATCGCATAATTGACCAACGGAAAGTAGATTATATGAAAGGGATTCAACAAGGAGGACCTTCTCAATTGATAACTCCGGTGTGATCACCACCTTGCCATATCCCAATACCTTAAGTCTTGTATTGTTCCCAATGGTGACATGAGAGAATGAGAGTAATTGTTTCAATAAGCCCTTTACTACTTCTTTGCTTCCGGTCATGTGAGATGAACACCCACTATCAATGAGCCATGAAGATCCACCGGAAGAAAAGCCCTACAATAAATCAAGTCTTTGATTTAGGTACCCATTTTGGAATGGGTCCTCTTTTGTTAGTCACAAGGGTCTTTGGAACCCAAATAGCATAGTGATAATCATCTCCATATGAGGTACCAACATATTTAGCAAAAACATAACCATTTCTAGATTTCATAAGCACATATGAGGGGTTATATTTTCCGGCAAAGTCATTGTGAGTGGCATTGCCCCTTGTGGCTTTACCACCCACAATGGGTTCAACATTCTTCTTGCCCAACTCCCCCTCCTTCACAAATAAATATCTTTTGAAGGGGAGGTAGGCATCTTCTTCTTGTTTGCCTTCTTGGACTTGGGAGCAAACCCAAGCCCTTCCTTGCAACCACTCCCTTTTGATTGGTCAAAAGATCATTGAGGTTCTTTTCCCCTTGGATGCAAGTGGCTAGCCCTTTTCAAGTTGGGCCTTCAACCTAGTGTTCTCCTCCATGAGAGATGCTTTAAGACATAAGGGTTAGTAGCACAAGCATTGGCATCTTTATCATTATGAGGAGTGGTGAAGCTAGCATATATAAATTGAGCTTGTAATTTAGCATGTGACCCCTTGAGCTTGGTGAGCTCACTTGAGGTCACCTTGTGGGTTTCCCTAAGTTGCTCAAAATTCTCAAGGAGTTTGTTATGACTCTCTACAAGCTCATCATTTTTAATTTTTAGATCACTAGCAACTTGAATAGAGGTTTCACGGGTTTCTTTTGCCTTGGATAAATCCTTGGCTTGGGTCTCCTCAAGTTGCTCCCGGAACACTTGTTCCTCAACAAGTTGATCTTCTAGCTCACCAATTTTATCGGCATGATCACGTGCATGCCCCTCAAGCTCATAAATCCTATTCTCCTTCTCCTCAAGGAGGTGTTTGGCTTCTCCATATTGGTACATGAGAGCCTCAACCATTTTCTTGGTTGGACCTTGGAGCTTGTTTATAAAGAGGGTAATTGTATCCTCTTTCTCTCATTTTTCCCTACATCCTCAACACAATCCAAGAGAGATGGTTTAGAGGAGATAGTAATTTTAGGTGGGGAATTCACCTTGGTTTCCTTGGCCATGAGGCACATAGGCTTGGGATCTTGTTGTCATTTGGAGCGGAGAAGGGGTGCCAATGAAGGAGGAAGGTTGCCCATTGCAAGAGCCGCCATCCCCACTTCCTCACTTGTATCATCATCCTCCTCTTCGCCACCGGACTCATACTCTTCTTCATGTGTTGCGGTGACAAGAGCCTTTTGAGGTTCTCTCTTGATGAGGTACTTGATGGGCTTGGTGAAGAACTTTTCTTCTTTAAGATGAGTTGGCCTCCAAAATCTTCTCTTCTCTCATAGGGGCAATCCTTCACAAGGTGATTGTCCTTTCCACAATTAAAGCACATTCTTTTCATTTGTGGGGAGAAGTTGCTTCTAGGGAGAGTTGCTCTTGATATTCTTTTTGTTCCAATACTTGGTGGCGGCAAGAGCAAGCACCTCATTGAGTTCACCCACAAAATCTTCTTCATGATGACCACTTGTGCTTTCTTCATATCTTGGATGTTCTTCCACATGAGCCTTCAAGGCAAGGTTCTTTGTGCCACGAATTTGGTTGATGGAAGACTTGGAAGTGGCCTTCAAGGTATCATAAGTGACGAATTGTGCCAATATGTCATTGGGAGACATTGTTTTGTAGTCCGCTTGTATGGAGATTCATCACCATATTTTCATTGTATGGAACAATGGTCTTGAGGAACTTGGCTTTGACCCATTCATCATCCATATCTTTCTTTCCATTTTCCCTACATGCCACAACAAGCTTGGTGAGTCTTCGGAAGAGATCCGATGGTGTCTCTTCTTCTAGCATGATGAAGTTGTCCACTTGATGTTGAAGGATGGCGTCGTTGGAGCGTTGAAGGCCCTCATTTCCTTCATATACCGATGCGAGAAAATCCCAAGCCTCCTTGGTGGTTTTGAGATTCCGCACTTGATCTTCATCATGGGCGGTCATGGCACTCTCAAGGATGTACTTGGCATTGGCATCAAGTTGTTCATCAATCTCTTCTTGCCTTGTCAAGTTGGGATCAACCGGAGTATAACCATTTAGAACCACCCTCCAAAGATGCACCGATGAGCTGCGAAAATAAGACTCCATAGATTTCTTCCAAGTGAAATAACGAGTATTATCAAGCTTAGGAGGTGGCCTACTTAGGTTGGTTATATGAGGTTGGTGGGTGGAACTTGAGTGAGATATGAAGTAGGTGGAGCAAAGTTATGAGGGGCTTCTCACTAGTTTTAGGTTGCTCTTTGTTATCCTTATCAACCAACCTCAACGATAGCACCGGTTGATGGGAGGCATTTTGATTATTATGACCCGAGTATACACCTCGTCCACCATTTTGCCTTTCATGAACCCAAAGAGTTTAATCATGGCATTCATGGTGACCCCGCATCACTTAGTTCTTTTCAAGTTGTTCTTATCATTTTTCTCTTGTTGTTCCTTAGCAAGTTTTAAATCCTCCTCGCTAGTCATCCTCCTCTTTAGGCTGTTAAGCCCTTAATAAAGAGACCTTGCTCTGATACCAATTGAAAGGATCGAGTAGGTTGACTAGAGGGGGGGGTGAATAGGCAACTACAAATTTTCTTTTTCTTTTGATACAAATTTGGGAATTGCTCAAATATAAGTTCTCTAGATATGCAACTAGGTGAACAATCCTATATGATGAGCAATAAACAAGCTAGCAAGATATTCTACACAAGATAAGCTAGCAATACAAGTAAAGGAAGGTTAAGAGATAACCACACGGTGACGCGGAGATGTTCTACCGAAGTTCACTTCCCAATGGAAGCTACGTCTCCGTTGGAGCGGTGCGGAGTCACAAAGTGAACTCCGAATAGCCTTGATATGGCACACCGTATCTCCCTCGTGTTATCCTCCGATGAGGAGTTCCACGAGCCACTATATGATGCCCTCGAGGTCGGCAACAAACCTTTACAAGGATGAGGCACACTCCACAACCGAATTGGAGGCTCTCACCAAATTCCCGCGGCTCCCAAAGCCACAAGAATCACAAGGCCGGGGCACGACTCCACAACTTAATTGGAGGCTCCCGGCTAGTCCCGCGGCTCCCAAAGCCACAAGAACGACCAACGACAATCCAAAGTATCAACGAACTTACAAGCTTCAAGCCCTCTCAAGAACGGAGGGGAAAATCAAATCGCTTGGGTGGAAGTGTAGATCTAGGTCAACTCTCCCAAGTCCTAGAAGGACAAGGTGTTTGAGTGGGTAGGGAGAGAGATCTATAGGTTTGAAGCTTTCAACAATGGTGGGGGAGCTTATTCTGGTCGTGGTGCCCTTCTCAATGTAGGAGAAGGTCATTAAATACCCCCACTTCAAAATCTGCCCGTTGGGAGCATTTTTCTGGTGCCAGCGGTACTACCGCTGGAATAGGCGGTAGTACCGTTGTGGTCTTCTGCGCAGCGCCCACGGCAGTCAACACGCGGTCTTTGTCTTCGCGCGAACCCATGCCCCCGGTACCAGTTGGTACCGCTCGAGGTACCGCTGGTGGTACCGGAAGACGCCTCCGAACGTCAAATCGGCGGTACCCGCAGCGGTACTGCCGCTTCAGCAGGTTTGCAAAGAGGCTGGCGGTAGTACCGCTTATCCCAGCGGTACTACCGTATGAGCGGCCAGAACGTGAGATCAGCGGTATCCGCAGCGGTACCGCCTCCGCAACAGCTTTTTCAGGGAGCTGGCGGTACTACCGCTTATCCCAGCGGTACTACCGCCCCTGACAATTTTCCTTCAATGGGTAGACTTTCGCGGTGCGAATGCAATGAACATGAATGTGTAACCTGTTTAAACTTATATAAACTGTTAGCTGGCCATCTTTGTATTATCAACAACACCAAAATATTATTAAGAGCGACAATGCTCTTTCAAAAAACGAATAACCAAACACGACGAGGTCGCACGGGCCGGGCCAGGCTTGCTGCAGCCTACCAAACGCTCCCATAGTTTCAGTGTTTCTTCATATGGCTCCCCACCCTCCTTTCTTTGTCTGAATATTAAATGAAGCATCAATATTTATCCTATAATACTCACAGGGAGGGGGAGTCCATCTACGTACCGCCGTAGTAGTAGGATGTTGCTCATTCTTCTTCTTCTTCTTCTTCTTCTTCTTCTTCTTCAGATAATACTGCCATTCGTCTACATGTCGCCTTACACTGAATTGGAATTGCTCAACTGACATGCGTGTCTCACCATGGTTACCTCGATTTCGTTCAGACCAACAACACCACATCAGCGCGATGGATAGGAGCTTCTCCCTCTCATTCAGATTGAATATTTCTTGTAGTACTTCCAGAGATGATTGGCACGGCAGGAGTTTTAGCCGGACATCCTCAAGAAGTAGGGCACGCCAACACTGTTTGGCATCTTTGCATTTAAGGAATAGATGTCCACCATGCTCAAACAGACGATGGCAAACTGCGCATCTGGTGTCAAGTTCAACTCCTAGCGAGCGATGTTCATGTACAGAGGATGGCTGTTAGGGCATGTACAATGGGGTGACGTCAGCCTTCTCTTAGCGTTGACACGTAGGATATTTGTCTAGTTGGAGGAGAGAGAATGAAGAAAGAGGAGGCTTCCTTCCCTTAGCTAAGAGACGATCTCGAAAGCTAGTTTCACCATTGTATCAGTTGTCTTCCCTTAGAACTACAATTTCATACTAAAATATAATTAATTCTCATTAATTGTAAGGGATGGCAATAAGAGATAATACATTGTACAACTTATAAATTTGTCTTCTCTAAATAATGTGGACGGTTAAGAGAAGGCGCGTCTTCCTACCATTGTACATGCCCGTGCTAGACGTCACATAAAGTGATGGACTTTTGGTGGACATTGTACTTTCCATAATTTCTTAAAAACTTCCATTTTTAGAGCAACGGTCTCGGAACCCTGTCCTTCCTGCCTAGTTGCTTCCCTTTTCTCCATATCCACATGAACTTTATAAGCAGATTTGACAGTAAAAATTCCTTTGTTATCGAAATGCCACGCAACAAAGTCTTCAGAGTTTGAGCGCATGGAATACTGAGTATAACCTGTGCATCATCATGATGGAAATACCTATCAACTTCTGTTTTATTCCAGGTGAGTGAAGTTTCATCAATCAGTTCAGAGACAAGCACAAGAGGGCAATTATTCTTTGGTGTCCTTGGCCGGCGAGTAGTACCATTCGGTATCCATGGATCCTCCGAGATTTTCACACATGAACCATCTCCAATACGCCAAATAATTCCTTCTCGCAAAATATCCAGCCCTTTAAGTACACTTCTCCAAACATAACTCATTCCCACTATGGCCTTGTTTGGTACTAGAGTATTTTACTAGATTGGTGGGGATAATCCTCTAATGGATTGGGTGAATCCCCAAACTTCACCCAATGCGGGATCCAATCCACTAGGTAGGGGTAGTGGATTGAGTATTGAGAAAAATGCACTAGAGTTTGGAGATTTGTGGGGAAATGTGGGGATAATACCTGTCCAATGCACTAGAACCAAACGATGTTTTGCGATATGTGGAGATTCACGGGTTTGACCGGGATAATCCCCACCAATCTCTAAAATACTGTAGTATCAAACAAGGCCTATTGGTTGAGCAGCAAGCAGATTTCCATCCGGGAAGTATTTTGCACGTAAGACACTTTATACGGTTTGGAGGTAGTAGCAAAAAGTAAAACGGTCGTGCCATGCCCGGCCTTAAGGCCTCGCTTCAACGATTGGGCTGAGCCGGTGGCCCGAAAATCCGTACCCACGGGCTGGCCCGTGCGCAAATGGTACTGGTAGCACTGCGAGAGGGCACAGCCAGCCAAACGGAACCCAAAACCCGAGAGCTCTCCATGGCGGCGTCCCCTCTTTCTCCCCACCCACGACCAGCCGCAATCCCTAGCTCCTAGCCGAGGTGAGCCTCCCAAGCGGCCGCAGAACAGACCCTTCCGCTGCCGGCGACCGATTCGGTTCCGCTTCCTCCTCCCTCTCGCCGACCAGGCCACTAGGAGGAACTCAAGAGTAATCTGTAAGCCCTAGCTCCTCAATCTGCTTGTCTTTTCTAGTTAGGGTTTAGTTTGTCCGGCGGATCGATGGCCATCATTGTTTATTTTAGTAGATCTATCATCTGTGCTTGGTCATGCAGTTACATTCGGCTCTGAGCCTCTGATGCGAACCTCTCCTTCTTTTGCCGACTTTATACTTTACCTTGTCCCTTTTGGTAAATCTGCGCTTGGTACAAATCTGTAGGCATATATGTACTTGGTTATGATGCACACCAATCACTGTTTTAGCGTACCTGTTACCGATGTAAGCTTGGTACGTAACGGAGTTAATTATTATATCTGATGTAAGAATAACAAATATCCGGTAGTATACTTTGCTCTGATGCGCAGCCATTATTTTGACCTGTGCTTGAATAAGATGGCACTTGTTGTATACATGTATTACTTATAAGAATGCCCTTAGCCCTTTTCATGTGAATATAAGCAGAATGTGTGCGGTTGACTAGGTCAGAATGTTGGGCCATTTCACATGAGAAATTAGAAACACAATGCTTTTCGCAGCTCTTTATGCTGCTGCTTTTGGTGGTTCTAGTTAGAGGGCGGGCAATCAAAGGATCTTCTTTTCTCGTTATCTGAAATCACATGCTCAGAGTACTGTCTAAGCTTAGTTGCAGACTTGCAGTGACTACTTGCTGCAGCTGTGGTACCAAGTGCAATAAGCATATACATATAGGTGGTACAGTGAATGCAGTTTTACTATATTATTTCTGGTGATTTGGGTGTTTCCACTAAATCTTCATATTTAGATTATACTCTGAAATCTATCAGCTTTCTTATAAAATTGAGCTGATGGCTTTTGGTCTGAGAATAGTAAAAGAATCATATGTTTTGCTAGTTCTTTCCTTTTTTCCATCTCTGTTTAATATGAAATCCTGTGTCTTTTCTTGCAGACTTGCACGATGGAGACTGCAGAGTCTCGACCTTGGTCGGATCTTCAGCAGGAACTGCTGGGCCTTGTCCTCAGGCGCCTCCTTCCTTGGCTGACCGTGTTCGTCTGAGGGCAGTCTGTCACCCGTGGCGCTCTAATTCTATGTCACAGTCCCTTCCCCTCCCATTCCCGTGGCTCACCCTCCCGATGGTACCTTTCTCAGCATCCCAGGCGGTGAAATTCACCGGATAACTGTACCAGAAGGTGTGAGTTGCCAGGGCTCAATTGATAACTGGCTATTCCTCATGCGCAATGATGGTGCGTGCTCATTGATGAACCCTTTCTCCAAGACAACACTGGAGCTTCCCAGGCTAGCCAAAGTATGGAAGCGTCACATATTTATTCGTGACTTTGAATTAAATCCAATTTTCTATAAGTTGGTGGTGCCCTCGCCCCTGGACTCATCACCATGTTCTCTTGTTGCTGCATTGATCATGGATGATGGTAACTATGGCACACTTTGCATTAGCAAACCACCGATTGTCACTTACTCATACAGAGATGACAGACATCTAGTACTGCTCCTCGGGGATGTTGCATTCTTTGATAGAAGCTGTACGTGTTGGGCGGGTTTGGCAAACTTTTGATCTTTGAATTAGAAAAGGATATTGGTATTTCATCCATGGAGTGTATAATTGACTCTCTAGGTGATTTAGGTGGAATGCCTCAACCTTTGTCTAGTGAGGGGGCGTATATGGTAAGGGAGTATCTAGTTGAATGTGGGGTAGATTGTTGATGGTGAAACGGTGGTTTCGCTCTATGGCCATTTCAACAAGTGATGATTTCCTTGAACATGACCGTACTGCTGCACTTCAGGTATTTGAGGCAGACTTGCACACCCCTGCTCGATGGAGAAGGGCCAGCAACCTGAATGGCCATGCACTCTTTCTTGGCCAACATAGCTCGAAGTCACTGCCTGCTAGAGAATGTAGTGGATACCATGAGGATTGCATCTACTTCATGTGTGACTATCCCAGACCGAAGATTTCTGCAAACCCTCTTCGTGATTCTGGCGTGTACAATGTCCGGAGTGGCACGATCACACCATTGATTTTAGGGACTGCAGCAGTACCGCCACGTCATGTTGGCCACTGGCGTCCAACATGGTTCTTCCCTCCTGAACTTGTGTGATCATTCCATCAGGGTTGAGTATGTGGTTTTGGAGATTATGTGCCTCTTAACTTGTTGTACGGAAGCTTTGTGATCAACCCAGCCTGGGCGCTGCTCATGTTTATCCTAGTGACATGTAACTGTGCAACCTCCTAAAGTTATTTATTAGTGTGATGATCAACCCAGCCCAGGTTTGGGTTATCTTTGTTCTAGTGCTATGTTATCGTCCGACTGTACACTCTTAATTAGTATGATGGTGTCTTGGAGCTGAAACAGCAAGCCAGCACGGTTTTCATGGACTGAACCTGAATAAAGTATCTGATATTGATTACCTGTTCTGAGCCCTGAACAATTTGAATATCTGTTGGGATGTGCCAGGGAAAAAAATAATGTGGTGAACCGATTGTGTCTGTTTGGATTGAATGTTTTTTTTGTTAAAATGTGAATGGTGCGTGGATGTTGAAATGCTGAAAGTTTGACAAAATTGTTGCCAGTTCAGTGGCTTTGCAACTGCCAACGGTGTTTTGGTACTTATCTGACTCACCATGAAATATAGGAAATGGAGTGTATTTGATTTGAGTCGCAGCTTTATGGCTTGAAACTTACCCATGTGACTTTTGGTAAAATCGTACCGATATTTTTCTATGTTTAAGAAAAAACAAGAAAGTAGGTTTTTAAAAAAGGATCTGTCTAAGGCTCAGCTAACTGAGAATTAAGTTAAGTCTTAGCTAGCTGACGTCATGGAGCGATTTTCTCTTAGTCCCGACTCCCGACTCAGCGCTTCACAAAACCAGTACCAACAACGAACATCCTGGGTCACCGCTGGCCTTAACTAGCATGTGTTGGGCTGACAGGTACGAAGGACGCAGTGCATCTATGACGCGTAGCTAGAATGGGCCAGCCCAGCTAACTCGAGGCACAGCTAACTCGCTCGTTTTTTTTCTCTTCCCTGCTGTAGGTTTACTCGCTCGTTGCTTTTTGTTTTACAATTTCTGTTTTCTATTGCACAGCCCAGCTAACTCGAGGCACAGCCCAGCGTTCGATTGCAGCTGAGGATTAGGCCCGGTTCTTTCTGTTTTTTCTACAATTTCTGTCTAGATTTTTTCTACAATATTAATTTGAAACCTTTAGTGCAATGAAAATATGTTCACTGATTCAAAAATAATAAATTAAAATCCTATTCATGAATTTGAAAAAAGGAGAATACAAAATGTTCATATTTTTTCCTAAAAAAGTTAGTGAATTTTGAAAATGTTCATGAATTTCAAAAATGACCCGTACGATTTAAAAGTATATATTTATAAATTTGAAACATATTGGTAAATGTTAAAATGTTCATCGATTCAAAAAAGTTCACGAATTAAAACATGTTCACAACCGAGTGATCCATCTGTGTCGCCTCGTCGAGAAGTTGTCTGAGTGATCCAAATATGTTGATACCCGGGCCGAAAAACCACCTCTCGCCTCGACGGGACGACACCCATCTCAAGTCGGGTGGGTATCCCGTCGAGTTCTCATCGGGTTCTTGTTCATAGCCGAACACTCTAATAATGCAAAGAACTCTAAGACCACCCCTTGGATCTCGGAAGCACGATGTTGCCCATCCAGGACCTCGTTGGAGCCGCTTAGACCCTCGCCAGCCTCCCTAACTCTCGACAAGCATCGCCGTCCCTAGTTAAGTGTCCCCCACCCTCGAAAAGCATCGTCGGACCTTGACAAGTATCGCCGACCCTTGACAAGTATCATCGGCCTCCGAAAAAAACTCAGTTGCAAGTGTAGTTGTAACTGGCCAGTCTCAGAAAAAACTCAGTTGCAATTGCAGTTTCAGCTGGCCTGACTCGGGAACAACTTAGTTGTAACTGGTTTGTCTCAGCAAAACTCAGTTGCAAGCGCAGTTGCAACTGGCTTCCAACAAAAAAATAATATTTAAAATCAATAAGAAAACGTAAAGAAAAATAAATTGCAAATGAAGTTGCAAAACTGGCATGTCTCAGAAAAAATTCAGTTGCAAGCGCAGTTGCAACTGTCTTCAAACAAAAACAACAAAACAATTAAAATAAATTTAATAAGAAAAAGTAACAAAAATAATAATTAAAAAACTTAGTTGCAATTGCAGTTGCAACTGGCCTGTCTCAGGAAAAAAAACTCAGTTGCAAGTGAAGTTGCAACTGGCCTGTCTCAGGAAAAACTCAGTTGCAAGTGAAGTTGCAACTGGCTTATAGCGTCGATAAAAAACTCAGTTGCAAGCACAGTTGCAACTGGCTTCCAAACAAAATAAGTAATATAAAATTATTTAGAAAAAGTAACAAGAAATGATAATTAAAATTCAAGTGCAAGTGTAGTGTCAATAGGCCTATCTCAGGAAAAAACTCATTTACAAGCGCGGTTGCAACTGTCTTCTTAACAAAAACAAAACAATTAAATTAAATTAAATTAATAAGAAAAAATAAAAGAAAATTAAAACGCAGTTGTAACTGGCCTGTCTCAGAAAAAACTCAGTTGCAACTGCATTTGCAACAACTGGCCTATCTCAGAAAAAACTCAGTTGCAATTGCAGTTGCAACTGGCCTGACTCGGGAACAACTCAGTTGCAACCGGCTTGTCTCAGCAAAACTCAGTTGCAACTGGCTGCCAACAAAAATATATTTAAAATCAGTAAGAAAACATAAAGAAAAATAATAAATAAAATTCAGTTGCTAATGAAGTTGCACAACTGGCCCGTCTGGAGCAAAAACTCAGTTGTAAGCGCAGTTGCAAATGTCTTCGAAACAAAAACAAAACAAAACAATTAAAATAAATTTAATAAGAAAAAGTAACAAAAATAATAATTAAAAACTCAGTTACAATTGCAGTTGCAACTGGCCTGTCTCAGGAAAAAACTCAGCTGCAAGTGCAGTTGCAACTGGCCTGTCTCAGGAAAAAACTCAGTTGCAAGTGAAGTTACAACTGCGCTTGCAACTGGCTTCCAAACAAAATAAGTAATAATTAAAATTAATTAGAAATAGTAACAAGAAATGATAATTAAAATTCAAGTGCAAGTGCAGTGTCAACTGGCCCATCGCAGGAAAAAACTCAGTTGCAAGCGCGGTTGCAACTGTTTTCTTAACAAAAACAAAACAATAAAAAAATTAATAAGAAAAAATAATAAAAATAATAATTAAAACTCAGTTGCAAGTGCAGTTGCAACTGGCCTGTCTCAGAAAAAACTCAGTTGCAACTGCATTTGCAACAACTGACCAGTCTCAGAAAAAACCCAGTTGCAATTGCAGTTGCAACTGGCCTGACTCAGAAACAATTCAGTTGCAACTGGTTTGTCTCAGCAAAACTCAGTAGCAACTGGCTGCCAACAAAAATATATTTAAAATCAATCAGAAAACATAAAGAAAAAATAATAATAAAATTCAGTTGCAAATGAAGTTACAAAACTGGCATGTCTCAGAGAAAAAACTCAGTTGCAAGCCCAGTTGCAATTGTCTTCGAAACAAAAACAAAACAATTAAAATAAATTTAATAAGACAAAGTAACAAAAATAATAATTAACAAACTCAGTTGCAAGTGTAATTGCAACTGGCCTGTCTCAGGAAAAAACTCAGTTGCAAGCGCAGTTGCAACTGGCTTCCAACAAAAAATATATTTAAAATCAATAAAAAACATAAAGAAAAATAATAAATAAATTCAGTTGCTAATGAAGTTGCAAAACTGGCCTGTCTCGGAGCAAAAACTCAGTTGCAAGTGCAGTTGTAATTGTCTTTGAAATAAGAACAAAACAAAACAAAACAATTAAAATAAATTTAATAAGACAAAGTAGCAAATATAATAATTAAAAAACTCAGTTGCAAGTGCAGTTGTAACTGGCTTCCAACAAAAAAGTTTAAAATCAATAAGAAAAAAGTAAGCAATAATAATAATTAAGAACTCAGTTGCAAGTGCAGTTGCAACTGGCCTGTCTCAGGAAAAAACTCAGTTGCAAGTGAAGTTGCAACTGGCTTATAGCATCGAGAAAAAACTGAGTTGCAAGCAGTTGCCATGTGCCGCGACGACGCGGTTCTGTCAGTCCACCCTATTTATTTTGCACGTCCAAGAAAAAAGACGGACAACCACTAGCCCCACACAGAACCAACGGCCCAGCCCAGTCCACTTAATAATTTCGCGTCAGAAAAAAAAGGACAACCACTAGCCCCACACAGAACCAATGGCCCAGCCCAGTCCACTTAATAATTTCGCACGCACAGGAAAAAAACGGACAACCCACATAGAACAGACGGCCCAGCCAGTCCACTTAATAATTTCGCGCGTACAAAAAAACAGACAACCACTAGCCCCACACAGAACCAACGGCCTAGCCCAGTCCACTTAATAATTTCGCGCGTATCAAAAAAAAGGCCCACAACGAGCCCAATACAACAAACACAACACAAACCGGGCCAACCCAGTAAAACACGAATCGCAAAGCAAGATTGGGATCCGACGGACACGGATGTGACTGAGCGCTAAGCAAAATCTCAGCTAGCTGAGAATTAGCAAAACCGATAAAAAAAATCTCAGTTGTAAGTGCAGTCAACTGGGAGAAAGAAAAAAAATCAGTTGCAAGTGCAGTTGTAACTGGCATCCTCGAGAAATGGTAGTTGCAACTAGGGAAAAAAAACTCAATTGCAAGTGCAGTTGCTACTGGGACAAAAAGAAAAAAATCTCACTTGCAAGTGCAGTTGCAACTTGGACGAGAAAGAAAAATATATGTTGTAGGTGCAATGTAACTGGATGATAAAATAAGTCTCAGCTGTAATGTACAACTGGGAGAAATTAATAAAATCTCAACTGCAAGTGCAGCTGTAACTGGGACAAAAGAAGATAAATCTCAGTTCCAACTGGGACAACCCCACATGAGACTTAATAAAAAAAATGAGAATTATAATATAAAGAAAACAAAATATGCACAAGATATACAAAATAAAAATACAAGTGTACTGTGCTCCCCTTCAAAAAGCAAAAACAACGGAACACAAAAAAAATCACACGTTTGTTTTTTTAAGCAAAATCACACGATTAGATAGGCCAATTTTGTAGAGACACAAAGAAAAAGGAAAAAAAAGCCGAAAATAAGAAAATGGCCAGACACATACATATCCTTGAGAACGGTGGAGAAAATAAACAAAGGAAAGAGGCCCAAGAACGGACGTACCTCCGAGCCTAGCTAAGACAAATGAAAAACGATACACAAATCTCAACACTAGATCGGACGGTTAGGGAGTTGACTGAGGCTAATTCTAAGCTGACTGAGAATTAGCAAATCCGTATTTGAAAAGTTTAGAACATACGTAGAAAATATGGAAATTAAAATAATAAAAATAGACCCACATGGACCATCACAACACATGACCAAATCATTTTATGTATCTATCTATCTATGTATCTTGTATATATCTATTTTCTCACTTCTCTGACTCACTTAGAAAAAAAGTGAAAGAAAAAATAACAAAAGCAAAAAAGAAAGTGGCCACAAAAGACACTCCTTACATTAGAAACAAAACACAAACTGCCCGCCTCGAATCCTAGCCGTGATAAAACGCAAACACGCCTACACTGTTCACAAAAACAAAAGCCAAAAAAAATAAAAATAAAGACAAGTGCCGAAATCCTAATTAAGCCTTGAGCTGCACCATGTGCAACAAAAAAAAAAATTGGCCTGCACAAGCGTAACTACAGCCCAACTAGAGAAGGCCCAGGCCAGGACAAATAACATACGACCCAGTCCGTCCCGTTCAAAACACACGAGTACGACGAACACAACGTTGCTGGGAAAAAGGCAAAACAATACGAATCGTGATGTATAATCTGACGGCCACAACATCGACTGAGAATTAACTAATTCTCAGTCGACTGAGAATTAAAATCTAGCTAAGTTTTTTTGGTTCAAGTGTGACGCCAGCTTAACGCACGTTGCAAGACTTAGGCCCAGTTCTTTTGAAGCTTCTCCAGAGCTTCTAGGTGAAAATAAGCTTAAATCCAAAAGAACTGGATTTTAAGCTGTTTTCCGGAACAGCCGGCTTCAGTAAATCCTTCACAGTGAGAAAAAGCCGGCCTACCCGCAAAGTGAAATCGAAGCGTTTTTTTCGTTGCCCCTGTATGACACGAAAATTACGGCAAATTGCCATGCGCCAGCCCGAACAGTTTTTTCCTCTCCTCTTTTTCCTTTTTCCTCTCTCGTTCTCACTCTCCACACCCGTGTAAACCTGAGAATGGTTCCTTTTAAACGGGTGTGTTGGGTCAGTTTTGCTTCTGGGTTTGTTTGGTTCGGGTTTAAATGGGTCTACTTTGCCAACAGTTTGGTTCAGTTTAGTTTCTTGTCCAAAACAGTTAGGTATGGTCGGGTACGGGTGTGAACAAGTCCGATTCAAACTTAGTTAAACCTATGGTTCAAACCCGGTTTGAGAAACCAATAACTTACTCACCGCACATGCCAGCTAAATCAAGTAGTACAAAAAAAAAGCATTTCCAATCTCTTGGCCACAGACTCACCCGCACACGCATGCCCAGGGTGGTAAGTGGTAACCGGCGAGGTCGGACACTGACAGCGGCCGCATTCCGCGCTCCTCCTCTGTGCGCACGTTTTGGAGCCCAATGATGTCGGCGCACGTCTCCCAGAGCACTTCCTCCACGCTCTGCGCCGCGCCGGCCCCCGACGACGGCATGCTGCTGCCTGTGCTGCGGCCTCTTGCCTCTCGAGCTGCTCGTGCCACCGCTTCCGTCGAGACTGCCGCTCCTGTCCAGGGAGATCTCCTTGTGCTGCAGGTCGATGGACTCTTGCGCCTTGCTCGACGTCCGGATAGCAGGCTCGCCTGCGCCTTCAGGATCCCTTGGGCCGCGGCCACGCGCCCGTGCCGGTGCGGCTCCAGCACAGTCTGCTCCAGCCCCGCCACCCGCCACAGGGCTGGCTGTGTCCTGTACCTGCAGGGGCGCCATGGAGAACATTGCCGACGCGGATGGTCACCGTGCTCACCGCCTGCTGACGTCCCTCGCCAAGAGCCGACCCGTCGCCGCCAATGGCGGCCTTGTTGCCGCTGCACAGCCGGCGCACGCGCATGGTGACGCGCGTTTTGGATGACGCCGGTGCCGATGGTGGGCCTGGCGCTCCCACGTCCCACCACCTTGTCGGCGCCTGCGGGCGCGGATGCAGCGTGCGGAGGCTGGCGAGGACGCGGCGCATCATGTGCGTCGCCCGGCGCAGAAACAACAGCAGTGCACGGCAGCTGCGGCGCCCAGTGTCCTTACATGGCTGCTCGACGCCGGCGTTCTCAAGAAGAAAGATAAGGCGTTCTACGTGCCCGGCCGAGCTCGCCGGCGCCGACAGCAACGGCAACGGGAAGGTCGTCTCCGGCGCAGTCACCGGGGCCGGCATCCAGTGCAGCAGTTGCGACAACGCGTCACCTCCATGCGGCTCCTACTCATCGCACGTGGTCGAAGGGACATCGCCGTGGGAGCGGCTTCAGCTCTTAATGTTACCAACGCTGGTGCGGTTCCGGAAGCTTCTTCGTCAAGATCTTCTCCGCCAAGCGGCTCCGGATCCGAGCTTTTCGTGGCAAGATACAACCGCGAAGAAGAAGATTCGTCGTCCGGCAAGACAAGATCAGGCCTTGTACATTCCAGATCCTGCTGTGGAGGCCCCGGATCTGAGCTTGTCGGGTCAGGATCTGCCGTGTCTTTCCGTGTTCATCCTGGCATTTTTTTCATCTTTTCAACGTTTTCCTAGGATCTGAACTCTTCTTCACTTATTCAGATCTGTTATTTTGGGACAGATCGAAAGATGTTGTCTGTATTAAGACTTATGATGTTCGTGAAATTTTCCAGAAGATCTATTTGCCAAGCAACACTTCCGAATCTGTGTATGTTGTTATTTTTTTATATACAGATCTGCATATGTAATGAAACAGATTCCTTGTTGATGCACGAAATCTGAAGATTTTTTGTTAATGAATCAGATCCCAGATTTCTATTTTATCCCATCTTCTGTTAAAACATGGTACTAAATCTGTTTTTGATGCAAAAACACGAAAATTGGATGTGAACCAGTAATGCAAAAATCAGAATCTGTGTACATTTTGTGTTATGATTGGAAAATATCACTACGTGATCCACAATTTGATGCTATATTTGTAATACATTGACATAAAATCAATAAATTATGTTAATGGCTGATCCAAAATTTGTATTTGTGCTCATATGCAAAGAAAATAGTAAGAATAATTCAAATCCAGTTAATTAGAAGTTAAAATCATCTCAGGGCTATTACAGACTTTTTATCCTCAAGTTCAGAAAATAAGCTATAACCATGGAAGCCGAAAAGAACTGGAATACAGTTTCTCACGGGCTTATTTTCACTACGGTTTCTTTGGACAGCTCAGTGTAGAGAGGCTTATGCACAGCCGGAGCCGAAAAGAACTGGGCCTTACTTTCCCAATCACAAACTGATACGTCGCTGAGATCTTGATAATAAAGGCGACCCGGTTCTGAAAATCTGCTCTACACCATATGCTTACTTCAATGTAATCGAATAAGATGAGGTGATTCCAATTATTGAACCAAAGAGCATACACATATTCCCGCCCCCCCCCCCCCCCCCCCCCCCCCCCCCCCAAAATCACTAACTCGTCGGTGGATGAGATCTTGAGAATAAACACGACCGGCTTTTTATCTAAAAAACGCGACTTGGTTATGAAAATC
Organism: Poa pratensis; assembly: GCA_947311845.1. NCBI lineage: Eukaryota > Viridiplantae > Streptophyta > Magnoliopsida > Poales > Poaceae > Poa > Poa pratensis. The sequence continues at coordinate 52,117,601 of CAMZMU010000041.1, forward strand.
TGCTCTACATCATATGCTTACTTTGATGTGATCGAATAAGATGAAGTGATTCCAATTATTGAACCAAAGAGCTTACAAATATTTCTCCGAAAAGAAAACCATAGACCACCCGCGACCCACCCTTATCCCCTTGCTACAGTGGCCAGGGGCGATTTTTGAGAGCTCGTCGTCGAAACCACCTCGCGCGGCGGCAATCCGTGGGATCCCTCCGTCTCCGGCGGCTGCTTCGGCAGCGGGAGGCTGGGGAATCCCCGGATCTCGCCTTGTACATAGGTAGGTTAGGGGGCGTTCCTGCCGGCGGCGCTGTGGAGGAGGTGGCGCGGTCGGCGGTGGTTTTTGGGGGCGGCGCTTCCCCTCTCTGCTGCGTGTGTAGCTGGGCGCTCGCCGTCGTCCTAGCGCTCGCGGATCTTCGGATTCCTCGAGCGGGCCAGGCCCATGCTTCAGATCGATGGGTCGGCGCCGTTGACCTGCTGCTATGGGACTCCGGGTCCCCCAGCTTCGTCGTCGTCACGCCGGCGCATCCTCCAGCGGCGGTGTGGAGCTGGGGAGGTGGTGTGTAGGAGGTTGAAGCGGCGCTCTGCGAAGAAACTCTGCCGGGCTTCGTCGAGATCGGTGGCCGTTGGAAGGTGGAGCTGGAGGCTGTTGAGGGCGCTGGCCGAGCGTGTTCATCGTGCGAGGCTTCGTCACCGGGTGGCGGACGGCTTCTGCGGTCTTTTCCAATGAGGAGGTGCTCTCGGGCGAAGGAAGAAAGGCGGATCGGCTTCATCGTCTCCGGCGTCGGCGACGGCGTTGTTCTTCGTTGCTAAGCTTCCTGTGTATGTTGGTTTGTTCTGTGTGAGTCTTTGTACTCTTTTTTAGTCTAATACATATGCAGTTTTTAGCAGACAGACGAGTCCTGGTCGTCTTCCTCCCTCCGCTACAGTAGAGAGGAGGGTTTTCTGAAATCCACCGGAGATCCACCGCGTCTTCCGGTGAATCCGGGGATTTCTCGTCCTCCGCCGGCCGCTCCGGCAGCGGGAGGGCGGGGAATCCCCGATTCCCGGCTGTACATAGGGGTAGGTGTGTCTGTTTCCCCCGCGTGCCGGCGTCGAGGAGGTGGCGAATCCGGCGATGCGGTTTTGGCGGCCGCGCTGTTCCCCTTCGGCGATGGAGGTCCTCGGAGCTCCGTCGTCTGGCGCGTGTCGTCCTCGGGCTCGGCGGTCCGTGGATCGAGCGAGTTCCCCTCCCCCGCCCCAGATCGAAGGCGGTCGATCTGGATCAATAATTTGCAGGAGGTGGTGAAGATGATCTGGAGCACGGCGATGAAGACGGCGGCGCTGGGTGCAGGCCCTGTTGGGCCATTGACCGGCGACTTCCCGACCACCAGGGGGCTGCTTCCAATCCAGGAGTATAGCGGAGCAGCGGCGGATTCGGCGCGTCACCGGCTCGTCCACGACGATGTCGTCATCGACTTGCAGAAGGACCTGTCTGTTATTTCTTATTTTCTGCTGTCCTTTTCTGTAATGTCGCTCTGATCATCAATACTACCTTTTTCGCAAAAAAAATAATACATATGCAGTTCTCAAAAATAAAAGAAAACCATGTACACTCCTGTAGAAATGAACACTCTCCACGTCAAAAAAAAGAGTACCCGCAAAAAAAAAAAGAACACTCTTCCTGGCTTCACGCACCTCACTCGCTGACACGGAAACGACGGAACCAAAACCCCAGCGACGGAGCGGCCGGCTCTCCGTGGCATCTCCTCTTCCCCTCCTCCTCCCCACCCACGGCATGGTCGCAATCCCTAGCTCCTCGCCGACGTGACCCTCCCAAGCGGCCGGAGACCACCCGCTTCCGCTTTTGGCGGCCGATTCGGTTCCGCTCCCTCCCCCCTCTCCCCGACCAGGCCATGAGGAGGAACTCAAGAGTAAGCTGTAAGCCCTAGCTTCTCTATCTGCTTATCAGTTCTGTAGAATTATGAGATTGTCGGAATTGGTGGATGTTGTATTGAGCCTCATGGGCGAGTATATAAAGGGTACAAGACTTGGAGGGCAAGAAGCCTCTCCTAGAGATAAGGTAGGAGACGGATTACAAATCCTATGCTACCAAATATAGCTATACCGAATATATCTCTAACATCCCCCGCAGTCGTAGCGGTAGCGTCGTGAACAACTGGAGCGTCGCGGACGGTCAGACTGGAGAGAAACCGAATTAGACACCAGTGGGCTAACATCCCTCCGCAGTAGGAGCGGGAACGTCGTGGACGGTGTCGCGGCGCCGATGCTTGGACTGTAGGGAAAGCTGATGAGGAGCTCAAGCGAGGTGGTAGCCCTTGTTGCCGATGTCGAGGGAGCCGAGAGCATTGGGCGGTGCCGTGGTCGGGGTAGCCGCGCGAGGGGTCGCCGTGGTCGATGTCGTGGCCGGTGTCGAGGAAGCCGCACATGAAGCCGTATGCGCATAGTGCGCGAGGAGGATGACGGAGATGCGTCAAGGCAGTCGTCAAAGATGGGGCTGACGCCGTAGCCGATGCAGTCCGAGCCGTCGAGGACGAAGTGCGGCCATAGTTTTGCCAGAACTAGGCGCACGTCGGGGACGAAGGCATACTCCGGTTTTGCCAGAACTGAGTACACAAAGAAGAACTCGTCGGTGACGCGGTCGAGGCGGTCGTAGAGGGGTCGATGTCGTAGAAGACGTTGTCGAAGCCGATGAAGACGAGGCGCCGATCCGAGTTTGCCAGACTCGGGAACGCGTCGGGGACGAAGGCACTCCCGGTGTTGCCAGTACCAGGCGTGCGAGGGGCAGGGACCATCATAAACTTGTCGCCATGTCAGAGAAAGACTAGCAAAGGAGGACTCCACGACGGTTGCGACGCGCAGAGCGGTGAGAGAGAGATGTCGATGCTGTCCGCGATTGTCGGAGTAGAGTAGCAGGTGGTGTAGTCGGGGACGAGGCGATGACGCTGGCGACGAAGTTGTAGTGGACATAGACGTAGAAGGCGGCGGAACCAGCGGTGACCTGGGGTGGTCATGCGGGACGCCTAGATCAATGATGGGGTAGTCGGCGGGACCTGCGACAACGAGAAGTCGCCTGCAGGTTACCTTGTGAAGCGCGGCGGCGGTGCTCGAGGGAGGTGAGGAAGAACCCGGCGGCGTGACGAAGACCGTGCGCAGACGGCGGCGATCCGCGCCATGGGAGATGGCGCGGTGGAAGCCGAGGCCGTCGATGCGCGGGGACGGCGAAGAAGACTGCGTGCAGCGACGCTACGACCCGAGGGGGCGGCATAGCTACAAGGCGCGAGTCGGTGCAGCGGCTGGAGGCCACCGGCACGTACACGCTTGGGAGGCGCGTTGGCCGCCGGTAGGCGCTGACCAAGGCGGCGGCGCTGCGGCCCGTAGGGGCGACGCAGCGGCAGCCCGTAGCTCGATCGGTGGTTGGCGCGTGCTCGGGGACGTGCTTGGCGTAGACGGGCGCGAGATCGGTTGATCAGACCGACGGTACGCCGTATGCGCCATGGTGGGGACTACGCGTAGATCGGAGTCGATGGCGGCGTTGTCGGTGAAATCCCGGGCGATGACGACGAAGACGATCCGAGGGGGACGGCCGCAGTACCCTCCGAGGAAGGCGCAGCAGCCGGCCGCGGTGCGCGGCAGCCTGCCGTGAGGCCGCGACGGCCTACCGAGGCAGGCACGGCGGCGCAGGTGGCAGGCGCACGGGCGCGCTGTAGATCGTCGATGCCGATGGTCGGAGTGGAGGCGCGGCGATGACGACGGCGGTGGGCAACTCAATCCGATCTAAGATCGGTAAACCAAAAAGAAAACCGATCAAGAGATCGGAAAAAAAGACTTACAGGGCAGCCGATCACGGATCGGCGGACAAACCCTGCGTACGGGCGGCGTGGCCCCCGGCGGAGATCATGGAGATCGACCTCCCCGGGGGCGGCGCGGTGCGGAAGTGCGGCGGCGGCGGCTAGGTCTGATCGTGCCGCTCTGATACCATGTAGAATTATGAGATTGACGGAATTGGTGGATATTGTATTGAGCCTCATGGGCGAGTATATAAAGGGTACAAGACTTGGAGGGCAAGAAGCCTCTCCTAGAGATAAGATAGGAGACGGATTACAAATCCTATACTACCAAATATAGCTATACCAAATATATCTCTAACAAGTTCTAGTTAGGGTTTTTCTTTCGTCGGGCGGATCAGTGACCTGGTGTGACCTGTGGATGTTTAGGAGTAGATTTGGCTCTCGTTGTTTCACCGTGTTCTTGAAAGAAAGAAATGGGACCTCTTATGCTGACTACAGACTTTAAATAACCAAAATTGTTTTTTGCACTAGATCTGCGCTTGGTACAAATGTATAGGAATATGTACTCAGTTCCGATGCGTACTTATTACTGCTGATTGAAGCCTGGTAATGAGCAGGCCCTGGTGGCTGCTTAGCTGCTTGCTGGGCTCAAGGCTGGCTGGGCTTAACGTGAGTCACGCCTGGGCCTTTTTTCTCTCTACTCTATAACATATACTTACTCATACTGGATATCAAATATGGGCCCCTATTTAGACTGGGCCCCGGGCCGTCGCACCTCTCGCACTGGGCCTAAGCCGGCCCTGGTAATGAGTTAAAAACAACAAAAGTTCAGTAATATACTTTGCTCTGATGCGCAGCCATGGTTTTGGCCTGTGCTTGAATAAGATGACACTTCTGTTACTTAATTGAATGCCCTCGGCCCTTTTCATGTAAACATAAACGGAGTGTGCGCTGTGACTATGTCATATTGTTGGGCTATTCCACATGAGAAACTAAGAACACAATTCTTTCACCGCTCTTTATGGTTCTGCTGCTTCTGTTTTCTTGTTAGAAGACGGCAGTAAAAGTAACTTCTTCCTTTTTGAGTCACACATCTCATTGTCTAAAAGAACATGCTCAGTGTGCCCTGTACTGTCTAAGCTTAGATGCAGACTTGCAGTTACTACTTGCTGCAGGTGTTGTTACAAAGTGCAAGAAGCGTATGCTGTATATGTATAGGTACTACAGTGAATGCAGGTTTACTACTCTCTGTCTGGTGGATTGATTGTTTCTGCTAAATCTTGGTATTTTGCTTGTACTCTGAAGTCTGAAATTCATCAGCTTTCTTATGAAATGAAATTGAGCTGATGGCCTTTGGTCTTAGCATATCACAAGAGGCATACGTATTCCTAATTGCATCCTTTGAAGTCTTTTTAACTATGAATCCTGTTTCTTGTCTTGTAGACTTGCATGATGGAGACTGCAGAGTCTCGACCTTGGTCAGATCTTCGGCCGGAACTCCTCGGTCTTGTCCTCAGGCGTCTCCCTTCCATAGCTGACCGTGTTCGTCTGAGGGCAGTCTGTCACCCATGGCGCTCTAATAGTCTGCTGCAGCCCCTCCCACTCCCATTCCCATGGCTTACCCTCCCCAATGGTACCTTCCTCAGCATTCCAGGTGGTGAAATTTACGACATGCCTGTACCAGTTGATGCTTGTTGCTGCGGCTCAGTTGATGACTGGCTATTCCTCATGAGCAGTGATGGTGGGTGTTCGTTGTTGAACCCTTTCTTTAAGACCAGGTTGGAGCTTCCTGAGCTAGCCAAAGTTTGGAAGTGCAAGATATCTAATCCCAACTCTCGCATCTGTCCAGTTACCTACAAGTTGGTGGTGCCCTCGCCACTGGACTCAGCACCGGATTCCCTTGTTGCTGCACTGATTATGGATGATGATAAGTGTGCTACACTTTGTATTAGCCAGCCACCGATTGCCGCCGACTCATTCAGAGATGATCAGATTCCAACACTTCAGATCGAGGATGTCGTATTCTTTGATGGAAAGCTGTATGCGTTGTGCGGGTTTGGCAAACTTTACATCGTTCAGTTGGGCAAGGACCTTTGTATTACATCCACTGAATGCATAATTGACTCTTACTATGAGTTAGCTGGAATGCCAAAATCTTTTCCAGAGTGGACAAAACGGGCTATTCAGTAGGGGTGTATCTAGTTGAATGTGGTGGTAGACTGTTGATTGTGAAACGCTGGTTTGACTCCGTACATGGTCCCGCAAGTAACTATTTATTTGGGTATGATCATACTGTTGCATTTGAAGTTTTTGAGGCAGACTTGAGCACCAAGCCTGGTCGATGGAGAAAGGCCAATGAGTTGGGTGGCCACGTGCTCTTTCTTGGCCAACATGCTTCCAAGTCCCTGCCTGCCACAGGATGCAGTGGATACCAAGAGGATTGCATCTACTTCATGGGTGACTATACGGTCAGCCTACTTCTGTGTATCCCCTTCTCGACTCCGGTGTGTACAACATGAGGAATGGGAAGGTCACACCATTGTTGCCAGGGACAGCTGCAACATATGAACGTCATGCCGGCCAGTGGAGTCCAACATGGTTTTTCCCTCCTGAAACTGTTTGATCAATCCAGCACGGTTTTCTCAATTGTCTTGGAGATTATCATATGCACTCCTAACTTGTTCTGCTGAAGCATTTTGGTCAACCCAACCTGGGCCTGCTCATGTTTATCCTAGTGATATATTACTGTGCAACTTAAGTTATTAATTAGTATGATGATCAACCCAGCCCATGTTCTGTTCTGGTTATTTTTGGCTAGTGCCATGTTGCCGTCTGATTGCAAACTCTTAATTAGTGTGATTTTGGAAGCTTCAAATCTTATGGATGATCTTAATGAGATGTATTTGAATGTGAAAGTCTCAGTTATAGCAACCTGGTCTTTTATTCTAGTCCTCTGCCATGGAATTGAACAGACCTGTTCTCTTTTAAGGATGGACAAACTTGGGTGTCTCACCATCGCCTGAATCCTGATAACTGTGAGCAGTGTTTTCTTAGCAATGAACTATTTAAATCCCTGCGGGATGTGACAGGGAAAAAAATATATCTGTGGATCGATCGTCTCTGTTTGAATTGAATGCTTCTTTTACTGATGTTAAATTGCTATAATGGTGTGTGGAAGTTGAGATGCTGAATATTTGCAAAATTGCTGGTAATTCGGCGGCTTGCAATTGTCACAGGTGTTTCGCTACTTATCTGTCACTATGAAATGTAGAAAGTGGAGTGTATTTGGTTTGAGCCGCTGCTATGTGCTGCAGATCAGAGGGGTTGTTGGTAGCTGCAGATGGTCTCTTGTGTAGGAATGATGTTCTTGAGACTGCAACATCCAAAAACATGTTTCTTCTCTTCTTTCGATATCAGATTACCATTCTCTGTGCGCATGATCTTTAGTGTTAGAAAATTTAATTATCTGGAGCAGAGTGTTGAAGCTGATACTGTAAACCCGACGCAGCAGCACTTCAGCTCGTTGCCGTTTCTGTCAGTTAGATGTATATCTGTTTTTCAGTTAGTCCGTCCGTGAGCTGTAGCATTTCTTCAGTCGGCTGAATAACGGTCAGTTCGGTTCACGAGCTGACCTGTGACTGCCAGTGATCAGCGCCAACACAGAGGTAAAAGATATACCAAGTCATGTGCAAGTACCTATCTTTGGGATGTGTGAGCGTGAGGCAAGTATAAACCTAAAATATATAGATGATACCACATAGGGGGGAAATGCGAATTTGGTTATATGGGATGCCTGGATCACACCCTCAATCCACTTTGGGGATCTCTGTAAAAAAAAAAAAAAAAGGATGTTTTTTTAACGAGACAAAAGTTTGGCTTATCTATTTTATTATATACTAAAAGCAAAATGAGTTAGTTTTCGAGGCACCACGTTAATCCATATCATCTAAATTAATTTTGATACTTAGATCTAAATTACACGGTTAAGATTTAATGACAGATCCGTAACAACATAACCTTTAATTATCATTATCAATGTCCAACACGATTGTGTTGTCACGTATTTACTGCCACGGGCAAAGCGACCCGCTGTTCACGTTAAAAAGAAGACCGACCGACCGGTTGAGACAGGCTCACCTAAAAAAAGACCGATCTGTCAAGTCAGGCTGCCGAGCTAGCTAAGCGGCAGACCATACATACACGATGACGGTCGGCCGGCCGGCCGGCGCTTACCGCAAGCAATTAAATCCATACATCCACACTTAGGGCTACGGATCTGAATAATCGGTAGGGTCGCAACTCATTAAATCCAAAAAAAATTGTGAACACACGTCTGTTAATGCAAACACAAATCTGATATAATCTAATTAGAAAATCGCGGACGTGTTAGGGAAGACATATGCTAGGCTATAAGTTATCATCTAGACCAAAATAAATACATGGTTGAATATATGAACAGTACTAAAATCGAAAGGAAATCATATTACCAATTACTCTATCATAATCCAAACTAGATTAAAAAAACTATGTAACCAAATGGCACAAGCTTCATGACTATTCATCCTCAATGTCATAACAAAAACCCGAGACTTTCACCGTAATGCAAGAATGGCAAGATATGTATAAATTAATATATTAGTTGCAAAGGAAATTTTCACAGTCTTTTATGGTGGAACCATATTTACTTTATGTTAAAAGAACATACACTCAACTAAAAAATAGAATACTAAAATAAGAAAATCAAATTAGTTGAGTATTATCACGGATGAGATTTTGTATCTTTGGCATTTCAGTTTGTCTTACATGAATCTAAGAAAGAAGTACCTAAACTACACTACAAAAGTTGATTTATGGTTCACCACCTCTCGATGATTGATTAGTAGTTGAAGGTGAGTGTATCACAAGAGATTGAACGATTTAAGACACACCATACTCTTTATCCCTTTTTGACAAGGGAATTTTTTGAAATTTCCATGATGGCTAAAAGATCCATATAAATTCGTGTAAGGCATATTGCCTTATTTGACGACTATTCTCAATGAAAATAGCTAGAACTTTTACCACGTTAATCTATCATCGTACAAAGTCTCACATTTGTAATTATATAGTAAAAGTTTGATATATATATGGTTGGAATAAAAGGAAGTTTTGAGATTTTCTTATGAAAACAAACATTATATATCCAATCTTTATGATTATATGACAAACAATTATTATTTATTCATGAACATACAAATAATCATAAACGATAGTCTTAACTATAAATTTCACAAATGGCGATCTTTCGACACAACACTTAATAAAAAAGAGAGTTCAAATGTTACCATATAAAATTAAAACACCAAGCTATAGATGATAATTTCTACCCAATACAACATTCAAAATTCACAAATTTAATGGATACAAGACATCACAATGTAGCATTTACCCTTATCATATATATATTCTAGAGGATTGGTGAGGTACCTTGGCAAGAATCAATGGATAAGTACATGAGGACCGATGATTTCCATAATTGAAGGCTTATAGGCTATAAATGGTAATTTTGTTCAAACTTTGTTTCTTTCTTCGTGATATTGCAATCAAGAGTACCGAATGTGACCCAACCTCACATAGCCGATAAGATAAAGTAGAAAGGTGTTCTCTTTCTAGCCATATGAGTTAGTTTCAAAAGAAAAACAAATTTTGTGTATTAACATTGACTTTGTTCTACATGGCACTATGTTTAATATCATGTTAGAAGTTCTACATGGCACTATGTTCTACATTGACTTAGAACCACTGGTCTCGAATGGAAGAGAAAGATCGACCACATGAATGATGTGTACATATACACCGTAGAAATGTCAGTACAAATAAACTTGGTTTTTGTCAGAAAACTCATCCATAATTTATCCTCTTCAATAAAAAAATATAGATAGGTTTTCTATTTCTAAAATTTAGTTCTTTGGGATTTTTCCTTTAGATATTATTTGATCTTCATGATAAAAATCTTAGGGAATTTCTTTCCTAGGTTACATAAATTTTAAATCAAAATCTCTTTAAGAATGTCCTATACTCCTATGGAAAAAACTCTCACGTTGATGACGGTTAAAATGCCTAAAGTATATCACACGTGATGTCATAGCATTGTTAAGTGACACCAGAATTCTAAATGAGCGGGAGAATAGACTAATTTAGCTGAAGTGTAGGATATGCTAGACAAGGTGAGAGTGAAATAAGATAGAGGGAAACACAAAATTATCTAAAATTGTCAAGCATTTTCAGTGAATATAGAACCGTATTATTTTCCATGCATAATACAAATATGTGTGACTAAGCCTATGTTTGTCAACCAATTTTGAAACACTAATCAGAAATTTTGTATGTGTGACATGGTATTTTTTTTGGAAATTTCAAAGTAATTACTTTTCATGCATTAAAATGATTAAAAATATTTCTTTCACATGTGATGCTGATGGCCCTTGAAGAGGTTGATCTACGGGGCCAGAAAACACTTTGCTGCGCGCTAAGTTGATCTCCGGTGCGTAGTTACCTGCGTCAAAATAAATGGGTTAGGTTGAGACTCCAAGTGCAGAGTGTGTAGTAGTGGAAGACGTGTTTTCCCCACGAGGGTGACTCGAGGGTTTAATATCGAACTCTCGGGGAATCAGTAGTGAAGATATATCTTCTTATCCTTCTTTTGGTTACCTACAAAACAAAGTTAAATGTTTTGGTCCTCAACCTCACCTGTGGTTGTCAAGCACAAGGTGTAAGAATGATATCAAGATAGTTATGCAATGCAAACAGGAAATAAATATGCAATGGTGGTGGATGCAATGGTAAATGATATTTTTGGGTTTTTTAATGATGTATGCAAGATGAAAAGTATTTTTGTATTTTCGGATTTAATGATGGCTGAAAATGGAAAAGTGGTATATGGTGTTGGAAAGGTGTTTCTTATGATTAAAAATGGACGGGGTTCATGGTTTCACAAATGCACTCTCTCTTTATAAAGTGGCAGACAATGGAACACACACAGAGTTAACATATGAGATTGCAACACAGGGTTTGATAACAAGTTACTTAGATATATGGGCATCACGTCCTAACATAGAGACCTTTTGGTTATTAGTCTCTCTTATACTCCACCAAGATGCGAACTAAATCATAACACCTCAGTAATTAAGATGACTCAGAGTATAGCAATAAGTTTCATGACATGAAGTGAAAATAAGAACATGCTGGATCTAGTCACAGGAAGAAGCTTGGTCACCCTCAACCCTTGCAGCATGGTATTTTTGTTTATCCCTAGTGAGGTAACAAAGTAAGGTAAACACCAAGTGGATCGCGATATTAAGTTGTCAACTTACCGCACTCACCACTCCCCGTTACTCCAACTAATGCACACGTTCCCCCACACACGCTCTCATAAACATGCTTGATCATAACAAGTAGACAAGAACGGGGTACATAATATGCATCTATACTCATAACTGAAACAAACATTGCAATCTCAAACATATATTAACTCATAGAAAGATCCACCACATAGGTATTACAACGGTGACCGTAATCATGTTCAGCAGCTCATACGGTACTAATTAGTGAAGCTCAAGAGAGGAGAGATACATAAGTTACTTCCACAAACCCATAGTCCAGAGGTGGACTACTCCCTCTTCATCATGGAGACGGTGGAGAAGTCGATGGAGAAGGTGGAGACCACCCGGCAGCGCCCCGCCGGAGTTTTCCCCCTCCAATCTGCAGCTCCTGATCTCCGTTTCGGTGTTTCTGTGTTTGTGCGGCGCTCCTTCAGAGAACGGGGGACCTTTTTTATAGGCGTTTTTAGGTCAAGACGGAGTCGGTGGACGAAAGATCGACGGCAACGGAGCCACGAGGCCAAACGAGTGGGCCCCACGCGGCCACAGTACCTGGCCGCGTGGGCCACCCCCTTTTGCCTTGCGCGCTCCGTTTGCTTGATTCCTTCGCTCCTAGTCTTCTTCCTTCCAAAATAACGACCCTGTATTTTTCCAGGATTTTATGACGACGTTTGGGTCCCTGAAACATAAAAGGAAAGAAATAGGGTTTTCTGCCTGCGCAGTTAATTCCATAAAAATAGGAAACAATTATTTATTTCCTAAAATCATTAAATAACAGTGTATAACCCTTATATGATGCAAATATGATTGGAATATAAGTGATAAGTGCAAAGTTCATGTATGCATTTTACATGCATCAACATCCCCAAGCTTAACCAATGCTCGTCCTCGAGTATGAAGGTGATAAAACTAACATGGACTTTGCAATATAGCACTAACAATGGATATCAAAGATGATTGCTACTGCTACATAGAGTCAAATGATTCATTCTTCAAAGGAGTAGCAATATGCAAAATAGTTTATGAAGTGATATCAAGTATTCAATGCAAGGATGTTCAATGATAGTTCACAAAGTGTAACATATAGATAGTAATATGGACATTCTTACTTTTGCATACATGTGGTCCATAGAGTGATGATGAAAATCTGAATATGTTTGGTGGACACTTTGGAAAGATGAATAAGTGAGTAGAGGTAAAGCATGCATAAGTTTCATCTAACCTCCAAACTCTCTACTTAAGTTAATGATTGCAATGTGGTAATACTTGGTGTCAAGCTCTCATTCCCCTATCATAGCATCTTGAATGATTATAGTTTAATGTGAGAGCAAATATGAGTAGTGTGCTTGACAAAGTAAAGGTTGGATGTCTCATGCCCCTTGAATACAAGTACCTACACCATGAGTTACTCAACTTGGGAAAAGCAAGTTCAAGTTATCTATCATTGTAAGTAATAATAGTATCATCAAGAGCGTCAACTGGGGTACCTCTTGTCCCAGGATATGGAACAAGCCCATATCAAAATGACAAGACAAACAAACAAGATGAAAAACCTCAACACCCTTTTTATTTACCATTGGAATAGCTTTTTATTGTAAGGTGTGTCATAGATAATTCACCATAGCATGTAAGTAAATTTCCACCATGAATAATGCATGGCTTAGATTAGCGGCCCAGGCGTCTCTCTAACCATTTATACAAACTCATTCAAACTAAATCATTTCCCCTTATTTCACCATGATAGGCATCCATAGACAAAAGCACATGATATCAACTAAATGGAGCATGTTGAAAGCTTTGCATGTGACAGCACATATGGGCTAACTCCCAACCTCGGACATTTATCAAGCCACTAGCATCATAATCTTAATCACAATGGGTCATGTTTTATTTTAGCAATGATAGTAAAAATGTGCATCAAGTTCATGAGAGCTATATAACCAACTTTTCCCATGGCAATCAATAACATAATCATTTTCATTCAGAGGTATAGATAACACAAATATCATGATGAACATACTCGGAATAGCATATAGCTAGTAGGTAGATATGGTGGACTCACTGGAATAACTTTGGTTGAAGGTGTTGGAAACAAGTTTTGACTTGTTGGAATGTTTGGGCTAGCAAAAGGGAGAAAGTTGACCATCTAGATGCATGCATGAGTGTCCATAGAACTAACTAATCCATGTTAAACCAAGTAAAATAACAATCAGCACCAAAACATGAATAAGTGATAGCTCTTCAAAAAGGATTTGCAAACTATTACTCATAAACAAGCTCATGAATCATGCAACTATATGTATCATTAAAAATCAACTCAAACATCCCTTTTCCCAATCTTATAAAAGCATCCAACATATTTCAACCCATATTTCCAGTAGCTCTCCCATATATAAATGATAGTGTGGTGGTCTCTCAAAACAAATCAAACCAAAACAAAACAAAAGACGCTCCAAGTTTATGCGATAAAGTGTTTCGATCGAAAAACAGAAGTTGGACGTGTGCAAACCGAGAGTGTGTAGGTCCAGTGGGGTTGTCTTCACATCCCCAAGCTTATGGTCTTCACCATCCTTGGATAGCTCTTGGTGCATCTCCTCCAATCCCTGTGAAAAAACTTCAAAACACCGTTTCTCCCATTTCTTTTCTGTGGGGTGCATTAATAGTGATAAACAAATATGTTTCTTGCTGCATATAATCCTTGAACAAAAATTCATATGAGATGTCCAGAAAGTGTATAATGTTGTATGCCTACTCATAAACTCAATTGGATCAAAAAGATTCAACTTAAAAGCTCAAAGCATGCATCAAACAAAATGGGACAGAATCTGTCCAGAAAAACAGCAGCAGCAAAACGTATTTTTCTACCCTACCAAACTTTCTCGAAAAATTCCGAAAAAATTCATGCATACAGAGGATGAAAAGTTGCAACTACAGTTCAAATATGAGCTCATTCGGAGTTACAGAATAAGAATTAAAAATCATACCGTGCACTGATTCGTGCAGGAATAAAATCTCCGAACGCTATAAGCAACTTTTTCAAACCAAAAAGGGTAAAACTTGGCACTTTATTGAAAATTCCAGAACCTAAACTAAACAAAGTCTCTTGTTACAGCAAGAGGACACAAAGAAAATCACACAAAAAATAACCGGGTTGCCTCCCGCAAAGCGCTTTCTTTATAGCCATATAGCTAGGCTTCTTACTTGTTGTTTATTGTGGACGAAGCTCATGAGGGAGCTTGAACTTTGGTGGTTCCCTCTTCCTTGGGAAGTGTTCCATGCACTTCTTGTGTGGGAACTGAAACTTCACATTCCCTTCCTTTGAATCAATGATGGCACCTGTGGTACGAAGAAAAGGTCTTCCAAGAATAATAGGACTAGAGGTTTTATTCCCCATATCCATGATTAGAAAATCCACAGGCACAAAAGTCATATGTAACTCCACCATAACATCACTTACTTTTCCTAAAGCATGTTTAATAGAGTCATCAGCAAGTGCAAGTTCAATGGAGCATTTTTCAAGATTTTTCAATTCAAGCACTTCATATAGTTCTTTAGATAAAACAGAGACACTAGATCCTAGATCAAGTATAGCATGGTGTGTCTCTTTTCCAATAGTTACTAGTACCTTAGGAATCCACATATCCCCAAGCTTAGGTGGTATCATAGCCTCTTGGTTGTACCTAGCAATCTTTTCTTTCAAGACATGATTAGCAATATAAGAACCAAAGCCAGCTTGATTAGTGTTGATGGAAGGATCACTTGCAAGTTTTTGTAAGATAGATATTAATTCATGCAAGCTACAATTTTCTAAGTCAAGCAAAGGATCCTTGACTTCACTAAGCATTTTAACTTCCTCAACTTCTACCCAAGCAAGATTCTCATTCCTTTTTCTTAAAGCAGGATTCAAGGCTATTTGGAGGTCATTCTCCTCTTCAACATGATTCTTAATATCCCTGTCCAAAGGTTCCAACATAGAAGATATTCTTTCATTTAATTCCCTAGTCAACTTCTTTTTAGACTTAGCATAGTTCAATATCGTTTCCATTTTTAAAGAGATTCCAGAAAGAGTGTTATTTGTCTTTTTCATCCTAGATTTGGTATGAAGGATAAATGAATGCATCTCATTTTTAGTAGGATAATCCTCCATATAAGTTTGTAGACATAATGTTGACCTATCCATAGAAGCTTTTAGTTGTTTGATCTCAGTTTCATCTTTGGATTCTATAGAATTCCCAAATAAATTTTCCATCAAGTTATTAGCATGTGAGGGATTTCCAGAAGCAAATTTTCCACAAGTCAATGAGTCTAGAAAACATTTTGACCAACCATCTATACCTTTATAGAAGTTTCTTATCACAGTGGCAGGAGTATATTTAATGACACCATTTTTACTAGTGTCCTTAATTCTATACCAAGCATCCATTAATGACTCTCCATAGTATTGACCAAAGTTGTTCATTTCAGCACTAGGATTCATTTTAGCAAGGTTTTTTTTGTATTTTTTATTTTTATGCAAAACTGAAAATAAATATGCAAGCGGAATATGATATGCAATGACACTAACAAAAAAATAAATTGCTTTGTAAGTAAAGATGGATAAGATGGTGCTCACGTAGGTGCAACCTCCCCAAGCTTAGGTGTTAGCACAAGTTGGTGAAGTTGACTTTGTTGTGAGATGAATGCGATGATGCACACCCTTGGATAAATCTCTCAGCTATGATTCCCTGGCAACGGCTCCAGAAAACAGTCTTGATGGCCCTTGAAGAGGTTGATCTACGGCGCCAGAAAACACTTTGCTACGCGCTAAGTTGATCTCCGGTGCATAGTTACCTGCGTCAAAAATAAATGGGTTAGGTTGAGACTCCAAATGCAGAGTGTGTAGTAGTGGAAGACGTGTTTTCCCCACGAGGGTGACTCGAGGGTTTAATATCGAACTCTCGGGGAATCAGTAGTGAAGATATATCTTCTTATCCTTCTTTTGGTTACCTACAAAACAAAGTTAAATGTTTTGGTCCTCAACCTCACCTGTGGTTGTCAAGCACAAGGTGTAAGAATGATATCAAGATAGTTATGCAATGCAAACAGGAAATAAATATGCAATGGTGGTGGATGCAATGGTAAATGATATTTTTGGGTTTTTAATGATGTATGCAAGATGAAAAGTATTTTTGTATTTTCGGATTTAATGATGGCTGAAAATGGAAAAGTGGTATATGGTGTTGGAAAGGTGTTTCTTATGATTAAAAATGGACCGGGGTTCATGGTTTCACAAATGCACTCTCTCTTTATAAAGTGGCAGACAATGGAACACACACAGAGTTAACATATGAGATTGCAACACAGGGTTTGATAACAAGTTACTTAGATATATGGGCATCACGTCCTAACATAGAGACCTTTTGGTTATTAGTCTCTCTTATACTCCACCAAGATGCGAACTAAATCACAACACCTCGGTAATTAAGATGACTCAGAGTATAGCAATAAGTTTCATGACATGAAGTGAAAATAAGAACATGCTGGATCTAGTCACAGGAAGAAGCTTGGTCACCCTCAACCCTTGCAGCATGGTATTTTCGTTTATCCCTAATGAGGTAACAAAGTAAGGTAAACACCCAAGAGGATCGCGATATTAAGTTGTCAGCTTACCGCACTCACCACTCCCCGTTACTCCAACTAATGCATACGTTCCCCCACACACGCTCTCATAAACATGCTTGATCATAACAAGTAGACAAGAACGGGGTACATAATATGCATCTATACTGATAACTGAAACAAACATTGCAATCTCAAACATATATTAACTCATAGAAAGATCCACCACATAGGTATTACAACGGTGACCGTAATCATGTTCAGCAGCTCATACTTTACTAATTAGTGAAGCTCAAGAGAGGAGAGATACATAAGTTACTTCCACAAACCCATAGTCCAGAGGTGGACTACTCCCTCTTCATCATGGAGACGGCGGAGAAGTCGATGGAGAAGATGGAGACCACACCGGCAGCACCCCGCCGGAGTTTTCCCCCTCCAATCTGTAGCTCCTGATCTCCGTTTCGGTGTTTCTGTGTTTGTGCGGCGCTCCTTCCAGAGAACGTCGGGGGACCTTTTTTATAGGCGTTTTTTGGTCAAGACGGAGTCGGTGGACGAAAGATCGACGGCAACGGAGCCACGAGGCCCAAACGAGTGGGCCCCACGCGGCCACAGTACCTGGCCGCGTGGGCCACCCCCTTTTTGCCTTGCGCGCTCCGTTTGCTTGATTCCTTCGCTCCTACGTCTTCTTCCTTCCAAAATAACGACCTCTGTATTTTTCCAGGATTTTATGACGACGTTTGGGTCCCTGAAACATAAACGGAAAGAAATAGGGTTTTCTGACTGCGCAGAGTTAATTCCATAAAAATAGGAAACAATTATTTTATTTCCTAAAATCATTAAATAACAGTGGTATAACCCTTATATGTTGCAAATATGATTAGAATATAAGTGATAAAGTGTAAAGTTCATGTATGCATTTTACATGCATCAGATGCTCTACCTCAAATATGTTTTGTGGCAGCTAGAAAAACTTTTGACTTATAATTTAATGTTTCCGTTATCTGTGACACAATAATTTATCTCATGAGTGGATTCGATACCCTAAAGACGTTGCCCTCGCATTTGCGAGGGCCACCTTGCTAGTTCTATTAATTAAGAAGAAAAGAGTTATCTTGTTAATTAACGGAAAATGGGACGATAACCGCGACCGAGCCCACACAAACACTAGCAAAAATAGGGCTAAACCCAAACGCCACTCCGCTGAGACCGGACGACTTCCCACCAAAGCGGAAGAGAAGACGTTATGAAGAGCAGACATGTGACATTCCAACAAAGATGACGAAGCCAACCCTCTAGGGAGTTGCCCCACCACATCGAGAGCAACCACGTCACCCACACCCGACGCCCTCAACAATGTGTAGTTTTTCGTGAACACACTTTATAGGTCTTAGCAAGAAACACATTTTTAGTTTTGTTAGATCTTGAAAAAAACACGCACATAGATATTGACTTGAATCGTCGTATAATATTGACATTTGTTGTTTAAAAGAAAACAGAAAAGGAATTTTTAGATTTCAAAGGTTACGCTGGTTTTTAAAGTTTCTAATTAAGTTATAGAGTTCGGTTCGAGTGTGACATAATTATTTTTTGAAAAGTTACACTGATCTATTAATAAGCATCAACGATCTTACAAATACACTAAAGAGTAATATAGTGAACCACCAGTGATTTCTCGCCTCTCCCTCGTTGTAGCTAGGAAATTCTTGTCGTAATAGAGATTTTGGTAATAGACAAATGAGAAGTCGTTGTGCTAAGACGCCAAAGGACCAACAAATCAGAGGAGAACCATCGCCAAAATATGAGAAATGAAAATCGAAAGAGGTAGACCCTCAACGACACCAGCGAATACTAAAACTAACTGGACCTAAGAAGATCCGTGCTAGCGCTAAGTTGACGAGGGAATATTTCCCCGGCAACAGCACCGGAAACAATGCTTGTACGTCACACGTCAGTTGGGAACCCCAAGAGGAAGGTATGATGAGTGCAGCAGCAAGTTTTCCCTCAGTATGAAACCAAGGTTTAATCGAACCAGTAGGAAAACGAGGTTTGCTTCGAAGGTGTTGGTGAAGGAGTGTAGTGCGGCGCAACACCAGGGATTCCGGTGCCAACGTGGAACCTGCACAACACAATCAAATTACTTTGCCCCAACTTAACAGTGAGGTTGTCAATCTCACCGGCTTGCTGAAAACAAAGGGTTAAACGTATCGAATGGAAGATGATGTTTGTTTGCATAAAACAGTAGAGAACAATGATTGCAGTAGATTGTATTTCAGATGTAAAAGAATGGACCGGGGTCCACAGTTCACTAGTGGTGTCTCTCCAATAAGATAACTAACATGCTGGGTAAACAAATTACAGCTGGGCAATTGACAATTGATAAGTGCATATAACATGCATGTGTGAGCTGTGGTGTCTACTATGAGATTCATTTGGGCATTACGACAAAGTACATAGACCGCTATCCAGCATGCATCTATGCCTAAATAGTCCACTTTCCGGTTAACATCCGTACCCCTTCCAGTATTAAGTTGCAAGCAACAGACAATTGCATTAAGTAATGTGCGTAATGTAAACAATACATTCATCCTTGAATAAAGCATTGCTGTTTTACCCCTAGTGGCAACAACACATCTACAACCTTAGAACTTGCTGTCACTATCCCAGGTTAAATAGAGGTTGAACCCAACTATCATGCATAAATACCCCCTCTTGGAGTCACAAGTATTCACTTGGCCAAGGCTTCAACAAGTAACGGAGAGCATGCAAGATCACAAATGACATAGACATGATAATATAATATTCAGCTCCACATAGGTATCAATATAAGTCAGATCCCAGCAAACACAACATGTAGCATTACAATAAGATGATCTTGATCATGATAGGCAGCTCACAAGATCTAAACATGATGGCACAAGTGGAGAAGACAACCATCTAGCTACTGCTATGGACCCATAGTCCAAGGATGAACTACTCACGCATCACTCCGGAGGCGGGCATGGCGATGTAGAGCCCTCCGGTGATGATTCCCCTCTCCGGCAGGGTGCCGGGAAGAGCTTCAGAACCCCCCGAGTTAGGGTTGACGACGGCGGCGGCAGCGAATATGTTCTGGATGAAAGGCTCGGTGTTTTAGGGTTTTCACGTCTCGGGGAATAAATAGGCGAAGGGGCGATGTCGGCGGACCCCCGAGGGGCCCAAACCACAGGCTGGCGCGGCGGTGGGCCTGCCGCCAGGTGGTTTGGCCACCTCGTGGCTCTCCTTCGTCTCTCCTTCGGACTCCGTGTACGTGTTGGAAAAATAGGGACTTGGCCTTTTGTTTCGTGCAATTCCGAGAATATTTCCAGAAGTAACTTTCTGAAACCAAAAACAGCAGAAAACAGGGAACTGGCACTGTGGCATCTTGTTAATAGGTTAGTCCCAGAAAATGCATAAAAGTGATATGAAGTGTATATAAAACATGTAGCAAATGGTATAATATAAGCATGGAACAGCAGAAATTATGGATACGTTGGAGACGTATCAAGCATCCCCAAGCTTAGTTCTACTCGTCCTCGAGTAGGTAAAACGATAACAACAAATAATTTCTGAGGAGACATGCTTTCACACAATCTTGATCAATATATTGCAAGGCTCATGTCATGAATGAAGTGACTCAAAGCAATGTCTATAGTTTGCTAACAAATAGATAAAGAGTAAACAATGAATCATATAAGCAAAAACTTTTCATGAATAGTACTTTCAAGACAAGCATCAAAAAGTTTTGCATAAGAGGTAACTCATAAAGCAATAGATTCAAAGTAAAAGGCATTGAAGCAACACAAAGGATGATTAAGTTTCAGCATTGCTTTCAACTTGTAACATGTATATCTCATGGATAGTTGTCAACATAAAGCAATATAACAAGTGCAATAAGTAAACATGTAAGAATCAATGCACACAAAGTTGACACAAGTGTTTGCTTCTAAGATAGAAAGGAGTAGGTAAACTGACTCAACATAAAGTAAAAGATAGGCCCTTCGCAGAGGGAAGCAGGGATTAAATCATGTGCTAGAGCTTTTTAAGTTTTCGAAAGCATATAGAGAGCACAAAATAAGTATTTGAGAGGTGTTTGTTGTTGTCAACGAATGGTAGTGGGCACTCTAACCCCCTTGTCAACCAGACTTTCAAGAGCGGCTCCCATGAAGGACGTTATCTCTACCAGCAAGGTAGATCATCCCTCTTCTCTTTTGTTTACACATGTATTTTAGTTTCTTTATAGATGACACTCCTCCCAACCTTTTGCTTACACAAGCCATGGCTAACCGAATCCTCGGGTGCCTTCCAACATTCACATACCATGGAGGAGTGTCTATTTGCAAATTAAGTTGCTTACTGATAAATCAGGGCAAAACATGTGAAGAGAATTATTAATGAAAGTTGTAATTAATTGGGGCTGGGCACCCCGTTGCCAGCTCTTTTTGCAAATTATTGGATAAGCGGATGTATATGCCACTAGTCCATTGGTGAAAGTCTGTCAGAAGTAAATGACAAGATTGAAAGATAAAACACCACATACTTCCTCATGAGCTATAAAACATTGACACAAATAAGGAGTAATAAAGTTTTGAATAGTTTAAAGGTAGCACATGAAATATTTACTTGGAATGGCAGGAAATACCACATAGTAGGTAGGTATGGTGGACACAAATGGCATGGGTTTTGGCTCAAGTTTTGGATGCACGAGAAGCATTCCCTCTCAGTACAGAGTTTAGGCTAGCAAGGTTGTTTGAAGCAAACACAAGTATAAACCGGTACAGCAAGAATCACATAAAAACATATTGCAAGTATTATAAGACTCTACACTGTCTTCCTTGTTGCTCAAACATTTTACCAGAAAATATCTAGACCTTAGAGAGAACAAATATGCATCCCAAGTCTCAACAAGCTCTACGGTAGTTCTCCACTACTAGGCTTTAACTACATGATGCAAGAGCTTAAACATGATCTACTTGAGAGCTCAAAACAATTGCAAAGCATCAAATCGAAACAAGACAATGATCTACAAGAATGCATATGTCTTTTCCAATACCAACTACTACATGTAGCATTTTCTTTCTTCCAAACAAACACCAATCAATTTATTTAAACATAAACTCTCCAAATGATAATATAATGCAGCAAGAGAGTATTTATAAACAAGTGCTAACAGCTCGAAGAGATGCATGAAAAACAGGAGCTAAAAGCACTGCAGTAGCTAGTTAAGAATACTCAACAAATATAAGTGAAGAACATGAGTATTCACATGAAAAAGCGGAGCGTGTCTCTCTCCCACACAAGGATTGCTAGGATCCGAATTTATTCAAACAAAAACAAAAATAAAAACACACAGACGCTCCAAGTAAAGCGCATAAGATGTGAAAGAATTAAAATATAGTTTCACTAGAGATGACCTGATAAGTTTGTTGATGAAGAAGGGGATGCCTTGGGCATCCCCAAGCTTAGACGCTTGAGTCTCTCTGAATATGGTTGGGATGAACCACGGGGGCATCCCCAAGCTTAGGCTTTTCACTCTTCTTGATCACATAATATCACCCTTCTCGCTTGATCCTTGAAAACTTCCTTCACACCAAACTCAAGACAGTTCTCATTAGAGGGTTAGTGCATAATCAAAAATTCTCATATTCTGTAATGATACAATCAATCCCAAAGCTTCTGGACATTAGCTACAGCCACCAATGCTTTGTGGAGCAAAGAAATCCACACAAACACAGTAAAAGAGCGAATGCAAAACAAAAGGCAGAATCTGTCAAAAACAGAACAGTCTGGAATGACGAATTTTTTCGAGGCACTTAAGTTGCTCAGATGGATCTGGCCTAAAATAATGAAAGTTGCGTACATATCTCAGGAATATGCGTGATTTTTTCAGAATTTTTTGAATTTTCTACAGGGAGATAAGCTCAAATCCGTGACAGCTAAAAATCTGTCACTGCGCAGAAATCCAAATCTTGCATCAACTTTCAATATAGAACTTTACTTGGCACAACATTGCGATAAAATAAAGATACAAAGGAGTTGCTACAGAAGTAACAAAACTCCTTGACTCAAAGAAAACAAAAATAACAGCAAATAAAAACGATGGGTTGTCTCCCATAAGCGCTTTTCTTTAACGCCTTTCAGCTAGGCGCAGAAAGTGAAAATCAAGTGTTGTCAAGTGGCAAATCATTCAAATCATCAAAAGCTTCTTCCAACACACAGCTTGTAACAATGGGTATCTTAGATGTTCCTGGAGGTGTTTCATTACCTTTAACCGTACTAAAAGTTTTATCAATTTTAAGCTCATAATGAGTCTTTGGTTTTGGCACTTTAGGAACATACATAAACTTTTGCTCTCTACCCACATAAACTTTCTCCTTTTTAGACTTAAGAGAAGTAAAGGTTGAACTTAAGGTTTCAATAGCTTCCTCTAACTCATCAATTCTATGATTTTGGGTGTCATGGATATTATTATCCTCAAGAACAGTGATTCTTTCATTGATGGTGGCTATTGATTCATTAGTCTTACCAATACAATCAAGAAAATTTGGAAAAAAATTCTCCATAGAGTCTAACTTATTTATAACATCCTCCAAGGTGATCTCAATTTTAATATCTTTAGTGGGTGGTGTTCCTACCAAACTTTCAATAATATTACAGGCTTCTAAAGCAGGAGTACCCAAGAAATTTCCACCTGTAAGAGTGTCTAGAACATACCTATACCAACTAGAGATACCAACATAAAAGTTCCTAAGGAGGATAGTGGTAGAGTGTTTCTTAGTACATCTATGATGAGCATCACTAATTCTATACCAAGCATCTTTCAAATTTTCACCTCCTAGTTGCCTAAAAGAACGAACTTCAACTTCAGGAGCATTCATTTTGAAAAACAAAATCAAACCGAATTAAACAAGTAACTAATTTTTTTGTGTTTTTGATAAAGAGAGCAAACAAGACTAAATAAAAATAAACTAAGCAAGACAAATAACAAAGTAAAGAGATTGGGTGTGAGAGACTCCCCTTGCAGAAGCAATTCGGTTTTCCCCGGCAACGGCGCCAGAAAACGTGTTGCTAGCGCTAAGTTGACGAGGGAATATCTCCCCGGCAACAGCAGAAACAATGCTTGTACGTCACACGTCAGTTGGGAACCCCAAGAGGAAGGTATGATGAGTGCAGCAGCAAGTTTTCCCTCAGTATGAAACCAAGGTTTAATCGAACCAGTAGGAAAACGAGGTTGCTTCGAAGGTGTTGGTGAAGGAGTGTAGTGCGGCGCAACACCAGGGATTCCGGTGCCAACGTGGAACCTGCACAACACAATCAAATTACTTTGCCCCAACTTAACAGTGAGGTTGTCAATCTCACCGGCTTGCTGAAAACAAAGGGTTAAACGTATCGAATGGAAGATGATGTTTGTTTGCATAAAACAGTAGAGAACAATGATTGCAGTAGATTGTATTTCAGATGTAAAAGAATGGACCGGGGTCCACAGTTCACTAGTGGTGTCTCTCCAATAAGATAACTAACATGCTGGGTAAACAAATTACAGCTGGGCAATTGACAATTGATAAGTGCATATAACATGCATGTGTGAGCTGTGGTGTCTACTATGAGATTCATTTGGGCATTACGACAAAGTACATAGACCGCTATCCAGCATGCATCTATGCCTAAATAGTCCACTTTCCGGTTAACATCCGTACCCCTTCCAGTATTAAGTTGCAAGCAACAGACAATTGCATTAAGTAATGTGCGTAATGTAAACAATACATTCATCCTTGAATAAAGCATTGCTGTTTTACCCCTAGTGGCAACAACACATCTACAACCTTAGAACTTGCTGTCACTATCCCAGGTTAAATAGAGGTTGAACCCAACTATCATGCATAAATACCCCCTCTTGGAGTCACAAGTATTCACTTGGCCAAGGCTTCAACAAGTAACGGAGAGCATGCAAGATCACAAATGACATAGACATGATAATATAATATTCAGCTCCACATAGGTATCAATATAAGTCAGATCCCAGCAAACACAACATGTAGCATTACAATAAGATGATCTTGATCATGATAGGCAGCTCACAAGATCTAAACATGATGGCACAAGTGGAGAAGACAACCATCTAGCTACTGCTATGGACCCATAGTCCAAGGATGAACTACTCACGCATCACTCCGGAGGCGGGCATGGCGATGTAGAGCCCTCCGGTGATGATTCCCCTCTCCGGCAGGGTGCCGGGAAGAGCTTCAGAACCCCCCGAGTTAGGGTTGACGACGGCGGCGGCAGCGAATATGTTCTGGATGAAAGGCTCGGTGTTTTAGGGTTTTCACGTCTCGGGGAATAAATAGGCGAAGGGGCGATGTCGGCGGACCCCCGAGGGGCCCAAACCACAGGCTGGCGCGGCGGTGGGCCGCGCCGCCAGGTGGTTTGGCCACCTCGTGGCTCTCCTTCGTCTCTCCTTCGGACTCCGTGTACGTGTTGGAAAAATAGGGACTTGGCCTTTTGTTTCGTGCAATTCCGAGAATATTTCCAGAAGTAACTTTCTGAAACCAAAAACAGCAGAAAACAGGGAACTGGCACTGTGGCATCTTGTTAATAGGTTAGTCCCAGAAAATGCATAAAAGTGATATGAAGTGTATATAAAACATGTAGCAAATGGTATAATATAAGCATGGAACAACAGAAATTATGGATACGTTGGAGACGTATCAATCCGCTAGATACACAACTCCACTCACCCTTCGCTGCCACTAGGTGCACCATCAGAGTGGGGATAAGATGAGGAGGAACTTATTATGAAACTGGGTATCACCGCCGCCTTACCACGCGATGAAATTACGGAAATTAAGTCAGAAAAGAAACGAGAACCATCCCGCCAGCAAGAGGCCAAACTCCATCGCTCTTGCAAAATCTGAAAGGCCATAGAAAACATGTAGCATCGACGGAGGGGATGAAAATCCTAAACGCATGGGGTTCGCCTTGCTTTTCTCCTGTATCCTCTCGAATAGAATGTAGTGATCCTGATTTTGGAACCCAAGGCATACAAATATTTCCCAAAAAGGTAAAATAAAAGAGTACTCTCTCCGTTCCTATATATAAATCTTTTTAGAATTTTAGTTGTTTTCCAACTCATATGTGTCCAGATGTATTTCAGTTGGTAGTTCACTCAATTTACTCCGTATTTAATATGTATTGGAATATTAAAACACAAACATGGGGAGTAGGAACAAAAACTCTTCGCGGAAAGCCATTTTTGCTCCCGAGCTCAAGGGATTCCACTATTTTCAAAATAAATAAGAAAATATTTAAAAGTTTCAAAACCATCTAAAAACAATTCCGTATGTTCTCAATGATGTATACTATAAGCGTGGAAAATCACAATAAGATTTTTTTTATAATGAAAAAGTTGGAAATTTGAATCTACACATTGTTGAGTATACTCAGATCTATATATTTGTCATTTTTATGTAGCTCAAAATGTAAGGTCTTTTACATTGAGATTTTCCACATTTGTAGGATATATTATTGAGAACATGTATGACTGTTTTCATATTGTTTTTAAACTTTTAAATATACTATTTAATTTTTGGAAAATATACCAAAATCTCCAGTCCACTCTTCGTCTCTTCCTGGCTCCACGAATGGCAGCACTGTGAAACCCAGCTCTCCATGGCATCTCCTTTTCCCCTCCCATCCTCCTCCAATCCCCACCACGACCAGGTCGCACTCCGCCACTCCCTAGCTCCTCGCTGAGGTGAGCCTCCCAACCAGACGGAGACCATCCCTGCCACTGCCGGCGGCTGACCTGATTCGGTTCCGCACCCTTCCCCCCTCTTGCCGACCAGGCCACTAGGAGAACTCGAGGGTAAGCTTTAATCCACTATCTGCTTTATCATTTCCAGTTATGGTTTCGTTCGTCGGGCGGATCGATGAACACCATTGTTTATTTTAGTAGATCTATCATCTGTGCTTGGACATGCAGTTTTTACCTGGTGTGAACTGCAAGTGTTTACGAATATTTGGCTCTGATGCGGACCTCTCCTTGTTTTCTAAAGACAAAAAAAATGGGACCTCTTCTGCTGACTGCAGACTTTACATAACCAAAATCGTTTCTTTTAGTGGATCTACGCTTGGTACAAATGTGCAGATTCTGATGCACACCTGTCACTGATTGAGCATACCTCTTACGGATTTAAGCTTGGTAATGGAGTTAATTATTATCTGGAGTAAAATCAACAAATATATAGAAATATACTTTGTTCTGATGTGCAGCTACTGTTTCGGCATGTACTTGAATAAGATGCCATTTTTCTATACATGTTTCACTTAATTGAACGCCCTTAGCCTTTTTCATCTAAATAAAATTGAATATTTGCTTTGACAATGAGAAACTAAGAATACAATTCTTTCAAATTTCTTTATGCTCAGCTGCTATTGGAGTTATCAGTTATAGGCCTAATCAGTTAGAGGATTTCGATCAAAGGGTCTGCTTTTCTACTTTGGCCATGCACCTAATTATCTCAAAAGACATGCTCAGTGTACTGTCCAAGCTTAATTGCAGACTTGCAATTACTACTTACTGCAGCTCTTGTTACCAAGTGCATGAACCATATATATGTAATGCAAGGTTCCGTGGTATGGTGAATGTAGTTTTGCTACTTTATTTCTGGCGGTGGATTGATGGATTACTCTACATCCTCATATTATAATTATACTCTGAACTTCATCAGTTTTCCTATAAAATTGAGCTGATGGCCTTTAGTCTTAGAAGCTTATCTTTAACTATGAAATCCTATGTCTTGTCTTACAGACTTGGATGATGGAGACTGCAGAGTCTCGACCTTGGTCAGATCTTCAGCCGGAACTGCTGGGCCTTGTCCTCAGGCGCCTCCCTTCCTTGGCTGATCGTGTTCGTCTGAGGGCAGTCTGTCACCGTGGCGCTCTAATTCTATGTCGCAGTCCCTTCCCCTCCCATTCCCGTGGCTCACCCTCCCCGATGGTACCTTTCTCAGCATTCCAGGCGGTGAAATTCACCAGATAACTCTACCAGAAGGTGTGAGTTGCCAGGGCTCAATTGATAACTGGCTATTCCTCATGCACAATGATGGTGCGTGCTCATTGATGAACCCTTTCTCCAAGACAACACTGGAGCTTCCCAAGCTAGCCAAAGTATGAAAGCGTCACATATATATTCCTGACTTTGAATTTAATCCAATTTTCTATAAGTTGGTGGTGCCCTCGCCCCTGGACTCATCACCATGTTCTCTTGTTGCTGCAATGATCATGGATGATGGTAACTGCGGCACACTCTGCATTAGCGAACCACCGATTGTCACTGACTCATACAGAGATGACAGGCATCTAATACTGCACCTCACGAGCCTTGCATTCTTTGAAGGAAAGCTGCACGTGTTGGGGTTTGAGAACCTTTTGATCGTTGAACTAGACAAGGATGTTGGTATTTCATCCATGGAGTGTATAATTGACTCTCTAGGTGATTTAGGTGGACTACCTCAATCTTGTCGAGTGAGAAGGGTTATATGATAAGGGTGTATCTAGTTGAATGTGGGGGTAGACTTTTGATGGTGAAGAGATATTTTAGCATGATGGCCCGTCGAACAAGTGATGAAGATTTGTTTGAAAATAAACGTACCGCTGCACTTCAGGTCTTTGAGGCAGACTTGCACACCAGCCCTGCTCGATGGAGAAGAGCCATCAACTTGGGTGGTCATGCACTCTTTCTTGGCCAACATAGCTCGAAGTCCTGCCTGTTACCGAATGCAGTGGATACCTTGAGGATTGCATCTACTTCATGTGTGACTATTCTTGGCCAAAGTGTTCTGCAAACCCTCTCCGTGATTCTGGTGTCTACAATATCAGGAATGGCACGATCACGCCATTGATGCCAGGGACTGCAGCAGTACCGCCGCGTCATGCTGGCCAGTGGCGTCCAACATGGTTTTTCCCTCCTGAAATGTTTGATCAATGCAGCAGGGTTTTCTCAGTTGTCTTGGACATCCTCAGATGCACTCTAACTTGTTCTGCTGAAGCAATTTGATCAACCCAACTGAGCCTGCTCGTCTTTATCTTAGTGATATGTTGTCGTGCTGACTTAAGATTTACTAGTATAATGATCAAACTCTGCCCATGTTCTGTTTGGTTATCTTTGTCCTAGTGCTTTGCTACCCTTTGATTGCAAACTCTTAATTTAGTGTGATGCTGTAAGCGACAAATCTTATAGATCATCTTAATGGTTTGTATTTGAATGTGACAATCTTCAAGTAATAGCAACCTGTTCTTTTATTCTAGTCCTCTGCCCATGTATTGAACAAACCCCTTCTTTTTTGAAGATGGACAAACTTCGGGTGTCTCATGGATTGAATCCTGATAACTGCAAGTGCTACGTTCTATTCAGAACCATGCACAATGGCTAAGGCATGCTCTAAACCCGGGGAAAGCGACTGGACATGGTACCCGGTAATCCTCCTTGCATTTCCTATTAGTTTTGGTGACGCGTAGCTGAAACAACAAGCAGCACAGTTTCATGGATTGAACCTGAATAAAGTGTCTGGTATTGAATAGCTTTTTCTGAGCACTGATCAATTTAAATCTCTGTGGGGATGTGCCAGGGAGAAACCAAATATGTGGTGAATCGATCGTCTCTGTTTGGATCGAATGTTTCTTTTACATATGTTAAATTATTAATGTCGCGTGGATGTTGAGATGCTCAAACTTTGACCAAATTGTTGGTAAATTCGGTGGCTTTGCAACTGCGGGTGGTGTTTTGCTACTTATTCGACTCACTATGAAATGTAGAAACTGGAGTGCATTTGATTTGAGTCGCTACTACATGCTGCACATCAGATGTGTTGGTAGCTGTAGATGGTATCATGTAGTCGTGTAGGAAGGATGATCTTGATTTGCAACATGCTACGAAAAGTTTCTTCTCTTCTATCGATATATCAGAATACCATTCTCTGCACGCATGATATTTAGTGTTAAGAACTTCAAATAATCGGAGCAGAACCTGAACCTGTAAACCCGATGCTGTAGCACTTCAGCTCGTTGTCGGTCTCGTGTCAGATGCCAACAACTCGTACATTTTTTTTCGAAACTGAACAACTCGTACATGATATACATCTTATTTCCATTCCTACATGTATGTCGAAGTACAATGCCGTCGTCTAATCTTGGAGCGGGGATCAGATGGAGATGCTGTTGGGGATACCCCTCCCAGTGACCCCTGGCTCTGAGAATGGTTTGAGCAGCTCGTATGGCACAATGTCGGCGCCGCACCGGTTCTTGTTCTCTGGGTTGTTGTTTCGCTCGTCGATGATGCCCTCCACCTCCTTTAGCCTGTCACTGAACTTTTCGAATGCGGCCTTCACCATGGGCTCCGCCAGCCACGCTGGCTCGGCGTACTCTCCCATGTATTCCTCGTCGGTAGAGTGTGATGAGAAAATGTCCAGCATCGCCATCACCTTGATGGCCTGCATTTGCGAGGGGAGGCTCTGTAGAAGGAACTCCTCCGGCCTGGCCATGAACCTGTTCATCTCGTCGTCCCCGTTCTCCTCCAGCGGGATGTTCTTGCGCACCACGCTGGGGCGGCTGGGAAGTACCCTGCGTAATGGTATAGCCCAAAATTGACGGCAGCGTGGTAGCCGGAGGTGACCCACATGATGGTGCTTAGGACCTGGACGAGGTTACCCTTGGTATCGCACACCGGCCACCATGGCTCGTCCTTCTTGTCCGCGTGCCCCTTGGTGCGCACCTCCTGACACCACGCCTGAAGTTCCTCGTCGCCGGTGACGTCCTCATTGGAGCTGTAGTAGAAGTCCACGTAATCGGACGCCCACTGCTCGATAGAGTTCCATATCAGGAGCCCGTCGTTGGCGTACGGGTAGTCCTTGATGGTGAGCTCATGCTCACCGTCGTCCCGGCGCACCGCAAGTCCCCGGCTGACGAGGTCCTCCGGCAGCGCCTCCATGTTGAACTGCCAGAACGCGTCGTAGGCGACGGAGGTGAGCTCCACGGAGTACCTCCCCGGCCAGTATGTCCCCTCGAAGAGGCCGTCCGCGTTGATGAGGCTCTCCCTGGCCCGCGCGTTAACCTCCATGGTGTAGCGGAGGTGCGGGTGCAGGAGGCGGTACACCCGGTGCATCCGGCTGAGCAGCCGGTTGGTGGCGATGATGTAGGGCTCGACGCAGGCGTGCGTGCGCAGCCAGTGGCTGACGAGCTGGTGGTAGGCGCTGTCGTGGCTCAGCACGTGCACCTTGGCCAGCTTCCACAGCCACGACTC
This sequence comes from Poa pratensis, assembly GCA_947311845.1. Taxonomy (NCBI): domain Eukaryota; kingdom Viridiplantae; phylum Streptophyta; class Magnoliopsida; order Poales; family Poaceae; genus Poa; species Poa pratensis. The sequence continues at coordinate 52,148,652 of CAMZMU010000041.1, forward strand.
GGTGTCGGCGGCGGCGTCGGGCCAGGGCGTGAAGGCGCGCTTCCACTGTGGCTTGGTCGGCGACTGCGGCCGTGTCAACTCGATCGCCAGAGGCGTCAGCGTGCCCTCGTCGGTGAGGAAGAAGACGGTGCGGGACCCGTACAACGTCGTGTCCGGCAGCTCCCGCACCCAGTGCACGTACGGCAGGAACACGTCGTGGTAGTCCAGCAGGAACAGCCGCTTAGCCTCCAGCGCCTCATCCACAGTCAGGACACCGTTCATCATCTTCTCCAGGAGCTCCTTGGTTAGCGCCGACTCAGGCGGGCCGTACACTGCAGCGTCGAGCTTGCTCACGATGGGGAATTCCTGCCACGACATGCTCTTTCGTTAACCGAAAACTGATTAAGATCAGGAAAGGTCTAACGCACGTACTTTGATATTTTCCTTCGAAATGGAAACTAACTTGATGAAAACGTGACACTGACATTTTTTTCCCGCTAGAACCTATACTAAGTGGTTAAGGAGTGTGCTTCGGTCAAGGTTTCGGTTACCGGCCGGAATTCCGCGGTAACCGGATTTATCGGACCCCCCCGGAATTTGTGAATATCGGATGAAAAATCTCGGAAAATTTAAATTTCAATTTTTTCGATGCTTTATGTTTATATCCTAAATTCGTGCCGAAATTTTTGTCCGGTTACCGGCAATATCGGCCCCCTCCGGAATTTTTTTTTTCCACCGGTATCCAAAACCTTGGCTTCGGTACACCATTGTTAACAAGTTTCACAGGTCTTTTTTTTAACGAAATAGTTTCACAGGTCTCTTGAGATATGCTTAAAACAATCTCTAAGCTTCTAAAAGGGTACGTAATATGGTTTCAGTCCTCCCCTTGCAGTATTCTGGGCCAGAATTCATATCATAGTCGTTATGCCATCCGATTAGATAGAAAAAAGTGTTATGTATATATTATTAAATTCTTATTTTTCTCTTCCTATAAAGTTGTAAAATATTCAGCTAATGTAAAATACTGATTTAAACAAAAATATGAGTTACTTGTGCATTAGGCCAGGCCACCATAGGGGCACAAAACCGTTGGTGTGCGTCAGAGAAGTTGGAGTGTTGTGGTTTCGTGGCTCCTGCAACTTGTTAATGGGGGTGTACGGAGTAGTCCTCTAAATGAATCGATCATACACGCTCGGTTCAAATTTTTTGACTTCCATTTATACATCTATATGTGGACAGTTTTATGTTAAATATTTTGAAACAGAAGGAATACTTAATTAATTACCACGAGGAGACGGATGCAATTAGGGTTGAGCCCTGCAAGCGTTTGCCTCGCAAACTCCTCATCTCTGGACCACGAGAATCTATCCCCTGCAAAAGAAATGTCATTTAAGTGCAACATATTAAGTAGTCCATTTAATTGACATAAATACAAATATCAAGTTAAGGGTTTAAGTTGCATAAAATTCACACCAATCCCAAAGAAACAAAAGACTTAGATAATTCGGCGATGCCAACTACGTGTATGGAGGTGGGATTTTGCGTGTAAGTGCTGGTGTACTACGTTCTACAGGGAAGGCAATGAATTGGCGGTGCTCACTCTGAATCATCTCGGGGAGGTCAAAGCGAAGGACGTGCTCCGTGGTGTCCTTGATCATCCGGACGACACGGGGGATGATGTTGTTGAAGGATTCACCACTGTCAACGAGGAGCGGGATACCATCTCTGTAGAGGGCGTCGATGTCTGGGAAGTCCGAGAAGCACTTAGAGTTGCTGCGAAGCGGCGCTAGTGCTGGTAAGATGGCATGCGTCCACGAATGCATCGACGTCGTGTTGAAATTCCTCCCCTTCACATCTGAAAATTGCTCGTCACGTGGTACGTACACCGGCGAGCTCCTCTTCTCTGTCTTCGGGTCTACACCACCGTTGCAGCGTGTGCATTAGGATTTGAGATTAAAGTAGGCCGATGTGTGTTTATGTGTGTGTGTGTGTCTCTATGGACGTCGTACCTAAAAGGGTCATGGGGCGCCCGGTGCGACATCGGCGAGGGTAGGGGTGCTCCCTGGTGCCAAGCACGGGGCGTTTGAGGTTCTTTTCAGGGTCGCCAAGATCGTTGTAGGTGTCGTAGTCGTAGACTCGCTCATGAGACTTGCGTTCGCCGTGCCCGTCACCGCGTAGCGTCTGTAGCTCCTTCTTCCTCAGTGCCTCGATCCCCGTAGGGGTCTGCGACGGTAGGTACGACTGAAACATATATACGCCCTTGCATCGTTAGTTCCTTCTGATGGTGACCGCACATCCATGGAGTGCATATATCAATGCTGCATGTGGCTATATAGTTTACCTTGATAGTGAAGAAGGCACGAGGTTCTGGGTTGTCGAACTTGGAATGCACCCAAGAGCCGGCGTCAAAGGTGACGGCGGAGCTCTCGTCCCTGCCGATGATAAGCTTAATATCCTTGATGAACATCTCCATGTGGTGCTCGTTCTCCACCAGCACCGCTCCCACCGATCCGAACGACGCAGGCAATGATATCTTCGCCTCATAAGTCCCTTCTTTGAGTGTCATGTGCGCAAACCCCTTCACTTTCTGTCTCTCCTTTCCTGTTTCTACAGGCCAAATAAATAGGGAAATTAATCAAGCATACGTCCGCGCATTTGTCTCTCCCCACCACTTCATTTTAACCACTGTCCACTGATATACACGTGCATGAAATTCAAGATAAGATGTCGTTTTCAGTAGTCTATGCGAGAAAGAAACACAACTACTAGCTATGCACGTGAACAGAGAAAAAGAGTGTCAAGTGCACATAATAAAAGACAAACAATCGATGTCATGGCACAAAACGTTGAATTAGTTATTGCCCAAATCGTTTCCCTCCCCCTCGGCAATCCTTTTTGATAGCCAAGACATATTACTCATTCCGTTTTTATTTACTTTGCATTTAGGGTTTAGTCAAAGTTATTTTTTATCAAGTTTGACCACGAATATAAGAAAAATGTGAACTTCCATAAAACCAAATACATATAGCATTAAAGCATAGTTTATGATTATTCTAATAATATATACTCCCTCCTTTTCATAATATAAGATGTTTTAGACTTTTACTACATTCATGTGTACACATATGTATCTAGACACTTCTTAGTGTACATGTACATTTCCTTTAGTGTGAATATAGACAATATGTGTAACCCTCTAAAACATCTTATATTGTGGAACAGAGGGAGTATTTTACATTGGACACATAGATTTTTTTTCAAAATATTTGGTACAAAATCTGACTTTGAATAAACCCAGAACACGAAGTAAATAAGAAGAGAGGGAGTATGTGAAAATCGAAAAAAAGTTATTGAGACATAAAAACATACTACGTCATTATAATTTTGAATATCTTGCCAAGACAAAGCTGATAGTCAATTACATTGTCACATTTTACATTTTTTTACGTTGAAAATGAAAGGATAACACATAATCATTTATTTGTCTGTGAATGCGTGCATACCATATACCAAACTGTCGCCGTTAGGACCACACGTTGCTCTCCATCAAAATGGAAAATGTGAAGTTTCTTATTCAAGAACTACGCAACCAAGCAGATAGCGTTATCCAGAAATTGAGAGAGAGAGAGACAGAGAGAGAGAGACTCACTAGGGTCAAGCTCGGAGCTAACGAGCTCAAGGAGCAGCGTCTTGCCGAAGAGGTCCTGGAGGTCATCAAGGCCGCGCGAGACGTGCATGGAGGTGGACGCCTGGGCGGTAACGATGGCCGTCACCGTCAACGGCCTCTCCATGGCCCTCACCGACGTTGGCACGATGTCGGTCGATGCACAACTGATCCTGTAGTGCGATCTGAGACGGCGTGAAGCGCCGGAGGCTTGCCTTTGCCGGCCGCTCGACGCTGCCGCGGTGGCCAAGAGCGGCGAGGAGAAGTTGCCGCTCTGCGCGGAGAGCACCAGAGGTTGCTTGGGATGGATCATGGTTATGCCGGCCGGAGTGTTGCTGATAGATTTACCTGCGTCGTCGATCACTACGCACGTTTTTGCTTGGCGATTAACTACCTACTATAGGAGATCGAGCATAGCAGCAGCATAAACTGAAGCAGGAACATAAATGTAGAGGAAGATCTATCTTTATATCGGCTCCTGCGCCTCTGCTACCGCTAGTGTGCATTAGAGTGTATATATAGAGTGCGAAGTAGTAGCACAATCTCTGGATATTCTCGAAGGCGTCACGTCCCTATGAATGCTGGGCTGCCACAAGCCAGTTATCCATGTGTTAACTTTTCTGACACCTTTAGCTTCAAATTCCGAAGATCTAAAAGATCGATAGGCCACGCTTTCACGGTTCGTATTCGTACTGGAAATCAGAATCAAACGAGATTTTACCCTTTTGTTCCACACGAGATTTCTATTCTCGTTGAGCTAGGACACCTGCGTTATCTTTTAACAGATGTGCCGCCCCAGCCAAACTCGTCTGCTAACCCAGCGGATTGCTAACCCTCCGGGCGTGTTTGGTGACGCTGACCCGGCCGGCGATAAGGCGATTGCCGTGATCGCGCAAAGAAAATATGTGTGGCTATCCCGTATACCCTGTTGGACGCAAGGGACGGGTCGGGCAAAACAAGACAAGTGTGCACATGTTCATGATTAGAGTTGTTTGTTCTCTACCGCGAGCAATGATCGATCGCGCATCTTGTTTATCCCGTGTGTACAATGTACTACACTGTACTTGGCAATGTAATCACTGGACCAGGGCCTGAACGATGAGGACGAAATGGGGTGCCAAGGGATTTCCATGCATGGCATGTTCGGGAGCCGCGAGACATGTTGTGGGAATAAAATATATCTACCGGGCACTGCCAAGTCCTATGTGGCAACCAAATGAATAATTGGTAACGTCAAGAAAAACTCACAAAACAAATAAGCAAGCAATAAGCCACGGTCAACAAGTCAAAGGAGAAAGAAACCGGATTTGCTTCTCTTTGCGCGTGCGAGCGCTCACACGACGCGCAGCGTTGTTGGACTCCCGCATCGGGTCCACGTCTATTCCCTTTCCGGCAAGTTGAACGTTTCCTTTTCCGTCACGGCTCGCGCCTGTTCAAAATCGGCTTTCGTTACGCGCAACGTCTCTTCTTCCCCCCGTCGCCTTCTATTCCCTTTTCGATCTCGCCGTCTCTCCGCCGGCCGCCGGCGCAAATCCGGCACCTGTCGGCACGCAGCCGCAGAGGAGACGGCGGCGCTTCATCTCCGTCCCATCCCGTGGAGTTTCCCGCAGTTCCAGCGCTCCCCCACCGTGAGTTTCCCCTTTCCCTCGCCGTTCCCTTTCGGCTGGTCGCCGGCGGCTCAAATCCGTCCATATTTCGCGCAGCTATCGGCACCTAGTGGCATAGCAGACGGTGGCGCTTCATCTCCGCGGAAACTACCGTTGTTTATAGCCGCCCCGCACACAGAGATTTTCTAGATCAAGGGATTTCTACCCCGGGTGGTGCAGTAGTCTGCGGGAAATAGGGCATTTGCGCTCAGAGAGTTTTCGATTCTGATATTCATCCATATTTCTAGGGTTTGGTGATGTTTAGTTTGTGGTATATACGCCCTGATTGATTAAGGTGACTGTTCCCTTTTTGGGACAGTGATTTTTAGTGTAAATAAAAATGGGTGGGGAATAGGAAAAGTCCACTTTCTACTAGTACAAAATATTAGAACAGAAAAACACTACCACTTTCTTCTAATATAAATTAGTTCTCATGTGTTTTTCGCAGCTGATTTGTATGGGAGCAGTGTTGTTCATCATTTAGCATACTGTTCCAAATAGGCGTCAGTTTAACCACGTGAGTTTCAATGAAGAGGAGGCTATCTGCATCCACACTGATGTATGATATGTTTTTTGTTTGTACCATGAGGTGATTTGTAATAGTTAGTATCATCGACCAATAGCTTTTTTATAGGGGTGCTAGCAGGCTAAAACTACTTCAACCACTGTATAAAATTGGCCTAAAAGTTGTTTGTTATCATGATCTACTAGTAGTTCGAGGGGGAATGGTAACATGCATGCTAGATGTTTGGTAAGGCTTCAGTTAGCCACAGGGGATCGGTAACTTTTCAGATTTTATTGGTAACAATTTTTTAGATGGTTGATATGATGACGTAATAGCAGTTTCGGGGTTGGTAATATGTGGCTCTGTACACTTGGTAACATTTTGTTTTGTAGTAATCTGAGGTTTTTCAACGGTGGTACTTTGTATCTAGTTTTTTATGAGTTTGTTAATTTGCGCTCTAGATGTTTTTTTGTAGTGTGCTTATATGAATTATGTATTTGTTTTCGATTAGGATTTTGTAGTAGTACCGCACTCACGTTTCCCAGCTAATTCTTTTGCGCGTTTTTATGAAATATGCATCCTGTATAATGATGCAGTATAATCTAGAGTATGTGTCTTTAGCTAATGGTTTTTGGTTTTGATGAAGTATGTATGAAATCTAGTATAATTTGCACCAGAACTTGTTTTCTCACTCGTTGGATTTTTTATTCTCAAGGTGTAATTCATATATATTTTTCTTTTTTTTTGCAGGCTTTCTGATATGGCTGGTAAACGAAAGGGTGATATCCTCGCGGGTAAACGTAAACTTGATAAGGCCCGGTTGGAGGGTCAACTACCTGTGGCAAAAGAGCGTTCTCGTAACAGAGCTTCCCCGAGCGGGCTAGTGAAACTTTGTGATGACCTCAATGAAGCGCAGAAAGCTGCTGTTGTTACTATGGACTTGGGACCTATGCTCAACATCAAGTGTAGTAACATGGACAATAAATTGATCAGCTGGCTAGCTCCTAAGTACGATAGGTTCTCTCATGCTTTTGTTATACCAGGGCGTGGAAGGATAGAGTTAAATGCTGAAACTGTGTACCGAGCCATGGGTCTCCCTCGGGGTGAGATTGCTATTGTATATAGAGTCGATGCAGACATTGAAACTCGTCTGGGGCCTATTCTTTTTCCTGATCTTCCTAGCACTCCTGAAATCACAAGTTTGTTCACCATGTTGCAAAAATGAAGGAGGCCGATCTGAAGTTCAAGCAATTGTTTATCATGTATCTTGTGTCTACTGTCCTTGCCCCGACAACAAGAAACAGAGTCAGCAAGAACTGCTACCCCATCATGGTAATTTTTATTCACTGCTTCAGAATTTTGTTTGTAGGCTGAACTTTTGATATGCACACCTTTTTGGTGGGTAAAGGTATGAATTCTAACTAGTTTTTTATGGCGTTTTCCTTTTTATTTTCCAGGATAAAGTTGGTGATGTCCCCAATATGAACCTGTGCCAGTTTGTGTGTGACAAACTTCATGAGCAGTTGTCTGTTGGCAAACTGTCAGCTGCTTGCCTGTTATGCATACAGTACATTTTTTAAGTGTACATAGTTGTTGTATATCCCTTTAAATGAGTGCATCTCAAAATCGAGGTTGTATGGGCTACCTGCTTGAACTAATCTTTCCCCCGTTTGACGCTTCAGCTGTTATATGTTGATCCACTCGAAATCAGCGCACTCAACATTGAACTGCCTGAAGGTGCTTATCTTGTCAACGTGTGGTCAATTGATCTGATCAAAATTGTCCTAGATGCGGACATGAAAAGGGAATTTTCTGGATATGGAAACTTGGAGGCAAGTACACAAATCTTTTTTCATTCATGCATATATAGCAGCTACGTTCTGTGTGGCTGTTTTTTGGTTTAGTATGATCTGAATTTTTAGATTATTTGTTTCTTTGGAGATGTTTTTACAAATCTCATACATGTTTTGTCCGGTCTCCCTTTTTGTGTGCTATGCAGTTGAAGACGCACCTATCTATCGATCATAACTTCTTTGGCGGTCCCAGTGGTTTTGAAACATGGATTGACGCCAATACGTCACAGAACTGTCCCAAACCGGTAATGACATTCAACTCTTTAACATATTTTATCAAACATTTACATCTATTTTTTTATACCCCACATGTGTTTAGCCTGCTGTGTTTGTTAATATGATTCCCCTCTTTTCTCATTTTTTTTCCATTTTTTTGTTAATTCCAGCGTAAAGAGAAGGTAAAAAGATTAGTTGGTGAATTTGCATCTGGCATGACTCGTCTATTGAGCAACCTGGTCCAGGGGTGGACTGATCTGGATGAATGCGATGCTGCTGCCGCCGAACAATCGTCTGGCAAATTCTCAAATGACCTTGGCGTGGATGGACCAGCACCTCCGGCTACCAGTGGTCAACAGTCTGTCCCAATTGATCCCAACGCGACCTCACCAATGAGTTTGCGTACTAGGAGGACAGTACGGAAGATGTCTGCCACCGCTGCAGTCAACGATAACTTGATGAAAACACCTACAGTCAACCGGCCTGTTCCACCTGGCCCTGGTGATGCGCGAATCATTACTCCTCGGGTAAGACGTTCTATGTCTTCTAAAGCTAGAGTCTCATCAGTTGCCAACAAACAAACCGATGACATTGCTGAAAGTCAAGTGGAAAAATCTAGAACCGTTGCAGATGACAGTGATGATGATGGAGCAGATGATGTTGATCAATTCATCATTCGAACCAGAGACCGTCATGTTGAAGAAACTGATGATGTAGGTGGCTGGAGTACCTCAGTGCCGAAAGCTGATTCTATCATTTTTTCCATGCCAACACAGGGGTACAAAGTTGCTGCACACAACGATTCACCTGCCCCCTATCCCACTGATCAAACAACTGCGCCTGAGCTTGCTCCTGATGATGATTCAGCTCTTGAACCAAGCGGCATTGTTGGTGCTGACAAACGTCGTGTTGTCAGTTTTTCAACAAATGATCGTTCTGAGCATAACGTGGACACCTGTGTTGAAGTCTTGGATGGGTCAGCCGCTGTAATTGATGCGGGGAAGGAGCCAAAAGCAAATATCAGTGATGGTACCTCTGGACGCATGACTAAATCGATTGATTCAGCTACAGTTGATGCTAACGCAGCGCTGAGAGATGGCATGAAACATTACGTTGCTAAGAATAAGAGGAGGAAACTAGATTGTGCTATCAAGAAAAACAAATTAAGCACTACAGCCGATAACAAAAAAGGTGGTGAAACACTAAAGAGCATGGATGCTACCTAGGTGGACAACAAGAAGAAAACTGCCTGCAAAAGGTCTAATCAGTACTTTCTCTTAGACATTTTAAGCACTTGCAACCTTTTTCATGTAAATGTTTTTCTGTTGCTTTTTGTACACAGAGTTGTCCCAGAAGTTCTAAGGTCATCGCCACGTCTTCATGATAAACATAGCGATGGTGGTGTTGTTAACACGGCTGTTAACGTGCCAGAGATATGCACCAATGTCGAAGAAGAAGTAGCAAACAATGTGGTAAACTAATTTTTAAATTTGTTTATCTTTTTCCATTTTTGTGTCATGGTCATTGCTTTTTTCCACATGGCATTGGTGGATCTATCGACTGAACATCTTTTTTTCTTGTTTTTTTTTCACAGACCAAAGGGATTGTTGACACAGTAGAGAGCATGGATGCTACCAGGGTGGATAACAAGAAGAAAACTGCCAGGAAAAGGTCTAATGAGTACTTCGTTTTATCATTTTTAGTTACGATTTTCTTTATTTCTATCATGTATTTTTACCACTGCCTCAAACTTTTTGTAAATGTTTTTCTGTTGTTACTTTTTATACACAGAGTGGTCCCAGGAGCTCTAAGATTATCGCCACGTCTTCATGATAACCATCCAGCGATATGCACCGATGTTGAAAAAGAGGCAGCAAGCAATGTGGTAAAATAATTTTAAAATTGTTTCTATCTTTGTTTCCTTCTTCTCATGGTCTTTTTTTATACATGGCATAGGCTGCTCTTTTTCGACTGAAAACTCTTTTTTGTTTTTTGTTTTCGCAGATAAAAGGTATTGTTTCAGACATCTTGTCCATCCCATACACAACCGCGCGTGCAGAATGCGGTAGTAATGATGCAACAATGGTTGACGTGCACCCTCAAACTGCAGATGCGTCTGTTGACAATGCAGACAATGGTCTTGTGAAAACCAAAAGCGTAATGCCACCCTCAATTGTCATGATATTCCGAGGCGGGACCCTCATTTCTTGAAGCAAGCTTATTAGCCTCTTGTCTGCATCTGACATATGTCTGTGACATCGCATGAACCTCACAATCCAGTCCGATGGCACAAGTTTATGGTTATGATCAAGGTGTACAGATGTGACGGTCCACTTGCCTCGGTCTTCCTTCACAGTCATCTTGACTCTGCATTTAGTCTGCACAATCCTGCTTGTTCTTCTCTGCCTCAGGGCTTCTTCTTTGTTCTTCTCAGACCTACTCCTGTTGCATGTGAACAGTTGCTTGTTTATTACGTTGCTGATTCTGGACTCATAGCTGGTGTCTTTTCTTATTGCAAAACACATCCTTCTTGCATATACAGCAAAATAGAAGAAAGCTTCATCCCTAGAGTCAAACTCCATGCTAGGACGCGGCTACGGGGTCCCTGAAATCTCATTCAGTGAGGGGTACTTGTCATCTGAGAACATCTTATCCATTTCTTTCTCTTCTGCGGTTGGGGGGTCTAGGTTCATTGCTTCATTCAACTCAGCTTCGTTTAGGTCAACACGACCTGCTGCCTGATCATCAGCTCTGTTTGCCGTGTTGCTTTGTTCTACATGTCCTTCACCGTTACCGAATGGTGCTTCATCTATCTGGATATATGGGATGTTGCTGGCATCATCTCCATCCACAAGTTCATCAGTCATGGGTAATTCCTTAAAAACAAAAACAATACACAGTTGCCAATTTCATATCAGCAGTGTCTAAAAAATAAGCGAGATGGGATATATCTTTTTTTTTTGAATTATACCTTGTTGAGATCTACATGAATGTTTCTTGATTGATGTCGCGCAGACTGTGCACATGATTGTGACACTTTGGTCGCAAAAGTTGCAGATGCATTCATGTTAGCTTCAATCTCTTTCAGCTGTTCATTCTGCATATGCTCCAGCTGACACCTTTTCCTTTGCACGAAATACTGCAATTAAAATAGAGTTAAAGATAACAGTAGTAAATGTTTTTCATTTGTATAGCCTTGAGAATAATTTTTGTGGCAACATTCTTTTTTCACGCATTGTATATAGATTTATGTGAGTACTTCTTTCGTACCTGTGTAAATTTGTCCAAAAATTTCCTTGTATCCACTGGTTTAGTCAAGTCCATAGAGTCGATAATCTCGCGTGCAACTGGAGATTCAAGCCATGCCTTTGTGTTGTCACTTGATAGATTCTCACCAGTATACATCCTGAAAAAGTAACAGTTAGCTATGTGTCTTCCTTTGTGTTGTTACTTCAGATTTTTTCTTACGTTCTAACAATGAACTCTCTCCTAATTCTAAATGCAGGTCTTGCTGATTATATCAAGATTATTGCCTACAACAATTTCACTCACGTTATCATGCGAAGATAGTTCAGAGAAGATACAATACCAACTAGAATACAAAGCATCAGATATTCAGATAATCCTGAGTTTTTTGCAGATTTTAGCATGAAGAAGATATGGTTTGTCAGTTCACAGTTCGAGTCAGATCACACATACCATACAGCCAGAATTGTTTGCAATTTTCGACTGCAGCATTACCAAGTTCTACATTTTCTTTTCAACTATAGTATGAATGTTCAGAATGGAAGAACCATGTCTTTTTATCTGAAATAAGCACACCAATATATATGTTTTTTGTTTTGACTGAACTATATGTATGCACTATATCTTTTTTCTACCTTTGTGATCACATAGAGCAGTTACCTTTGTGTAATTGCTGACTGACCAATCTTGGGAGTGGTGCTGTCTTTGGTTCTAATGGTTGCTTCCTCCTCCTGTGTCCCCCACCCCCAATCTGTTTCATCAACTGAATTACCCATGCTTTTTGCAGCTTCTGACGCTGATTCATCAGGGAATCCTCTTGATATGCTTGTGCCTCTTCCTTTTGCCCAGCTTTTCTTTCTGCATCCATCCTTTACTCTCTTTATTTTTCCTTACCTCCCCTTTTTGTTGTGTCTCTCGTGCAGGGTAAACACGACGGTGGAGGCTATATGGGCATGATCTCCATCTGAAGCGCAGATGGGATTTTGGAGGGGATTCGTAGGGGATTGACAATGCCTGGCCTTGCGTCGGGTGGGTGGGGGAGCTGCGCTTGCGACGGGGAGAAGACGGCAGCTAAGGGTTTTTACCTGGGGCCGGGGATGGAATCGTGTGGGGATTTTGTGATGCGGAGGATGCGGAGCCAGGCCGATCGGGGTAAGTTGTCCTTCCATTTTTTCGAATTCGACCTTTTTCTTTGCTTGCAATTACGTTTTCGACCAGCTCTTTTCCTTCTCCTGGGAGTTCTTTTTTAATTTGTGTTTTCATTCCTTTTCTCTCTGAGAATATCGTTTTTACGCAAGGGTTTCTTTGCAAGACGTGAAAAGCTATGTCACGTGTCCCTCATGATCTCTCATCTTTTCTAATCCCAGACGCCTCCATTTTCTGCTTCTTCAACATCTCCCCCCAACCCCACCCCTCCTCCCCCCAATTGAGATCTGCTGGTTCGTTTCTTTTCTCCACCAGTGTTTGGAGACGCAAGGCTCCCAATTTTGCAGGTGGAATCACACCAGCACCATCTCTTTCGTGTTTGTTCTTCGGGGGGGGGGGGCGTTGGTTTTGATTCTGGATTTGCTTCTATTTCTTATTTTTTTAATAACGATTTCATTTCTCTTGAACCTACCAACCTCGACATGCTACTGTTCCCGTGAACGGATTTTTCCCACTGGAATGATTTGTTCTACTTAGAGAGAGAGGGAGCTTGATTTCCATTTCCGTGGGAGCAGACTCGACCAAAAGCGCTATGGAAGATCAGAACTTATCGAAGGTTGTAGGCTTCTATCTATCTCTCTTTTACCGACTGCAATTTTAAATAGCTTTTCCGATGGAAATACTATGACCGTAGGCAGTATACCATTTTTTCCATATATATATATACAATATCATGTTATCTATCTGTCTGCCTAACACAATATTGCACAGAAGAAATGCCTAATGAATTTTTGTTTTTAACATGGCGTTGCGTGATTACAATCACATATAGATTTTGCTAGGTAGTTGGTAATGTCATCAACTATCTTCATTTTAGGGGGGTTGGTAATTCAACGGTATACATGGTTGGTAAAATTTCAGATAGTCCTGGCGGTTTTTGGCAACTTTTCTTAGTGTGTATTTTTGATATCTAATAGTTTTTCAGGTTGGTATTTTGCGCGATAGATGGTTGGTAACACGTTTTTATAATCATGCACTGGTTTGTTTTTGTATGCGGGTAATTCATGTGCTACATGGTCGCCAACACCTCTCCCCAGTGTAAAATATTTTTACTGAATTGTTGTCTATAAATTTCCTTTTTGTAGGGTTTTACCACCAAGTTTTCTCTCCCCAAGTTCATATCATTGATCCGTAGGCTAACCTCAAATCAGAAGGCCTTAGTTTGGAGCATGGGTCTTGGGCATCTACTCAACATAGCATGCGACAGCTGCCACGCAACTTAATAGCTTTATCATATCTAAGTTCAACCATCAGACAAGAACTCTTATTCTCCCAAATGGAGTTTCAGTTCTAATTACTCCTTTTATGATTCATCAAGTCCTTGGTACTCCAGTTGGTGGCATGCAGATTGGCGAGAAACCTGATGACCAGCTAAGGGATTTGTTTACTACTATGATTAAATGTAAGGGCAGGTTCCCAACTATCAACGAGTTGGATAGCTTCATTACTATCCATCTGGAAGGTGCCTCTTTCAAAATTGCCTTTGGCATGTACGCCATCACGCTTTCCTCTGCCCCTCTAGCCATGCCGCAGTTTGTCCTGATTACATCCATGTATTCAAGGAGCTAGAAAATATAGGCCTCTTTGATATCTCAGCCGATGTCCTGGATAAGTTGGTTAGTTCCATTGCGGCATACAACAGTGGCTAACACGTGCTCTAGGTGGCAATCTGCTGGCAATGGCTGTAAGTTGCCTATAACTTTTTGCATCTTTTTTATTTACATTCCACGTTCACTTTCATTTGTTTTTCCATCCCAGTCCCTTGAAAAAGTAGTACATGTTTTTGTTCTTCTTCAAGGTGAATTCAGTATCAATACATTATCACTAAATGAGTTACTGAGCATGCACTTGGTTTCTTCTGTTATATTTTTCAGATTATATATCTAGAGCTTCTCCAAGCAGATGTAATGCCTTCTCCCGAAAGTATAAGATGCCCAGAGTTGCAGTATGGACAACCCAATGGTCACCGACACTGAATCATTGGATTGTTTATCTTTTTCGTCTTGTCAGTATGGTAAGCTGCCGGTACAGTCATTCATACCATTTCCCCCCATGTTATATTTCTTGATCTGTACACATGCTGAGTATTTTTTTGTTGTTGTTGTTCATGTGTGCAGGTTAAACCATTGTCTGAAACCATTTTCAGTCCAGCTGGCATGGTATCATTCATTGGAGCAAGTAAATCATATGGGGATCTTCTCCAGTTCGTGCTATCAATTTGTCCTGAGCAGCAACACAAAAGGGTATGACCAACAGTTCTTCTTTTACATAAATGTTAACTCCTATTTGTTTTCATTTTTTTGTGCATGTGCAATGAAACACACCTGTTTTTTGCCGTTTTTCTGAGCTTGGTTTTGTTCTATTTTTTTCATAGGTAATTGATGAGCTCCCTAAATCATAACAACATGCACAGAGATATTGTTCAGACAATCGAGCCTATACTTTTTCAGAACATTATAAATGTTCTGAATTTGCTGCCATCTTACGGTTCGGTAGATCAGAATACCAGTTGTACCAGTTTTTAGATTGAAGAAGCACGTTTCAAGCTACCATTGTCTGAATTGGAGCTTAAAAAACAAGAAGTACTGCAGGAGCTCGATATTGCCAAACCCAACCTTATGGACCCCAAGTTATCTTGTATTGGTTCAGGAGGCCAGGTTGAAGCTGAACCGACTGAGCCTTTCAAAGCATCTAGATTAGAGCTTCAGAAAGAAGACGAACGGTAGAAGTTCACTTTGTCTGATTTCTTCCTCCTACCTGTACCCAATCTAGATGAAGAAGAGGGCAGCTTCCTCAACCTGACCTATATGAGTAGAGCCATTGAGTCGATTCCGCAACTAGACTCGTTCGATATATCAAATCCGCTTCATCTTTTAGACGAATTGCTTCCACAGAAGGATGAGATTAGCAGTGAATATCTACCCAAACCACCAGTGCTGGACCTGATTCGGACTTGCTAGAGGAGGCAGCAGTCGATTCCAAACTGTGGAAGCTAATGACAGATAAGGTGTGCACTCTCGGGAGAAGGTTGAAGTATACAGTGAACTGTTCACCACAGATAGTGCTGGCTCCAGCTTCAACGAGAACAAGAGGGGTTATTCTACATCGGCTAACGGTGTTACAGTAAGCTGTGTTGCACTAAAGAAAAGAGCTAGAATGCTTCACTACAACAGTGAACTACAGGTGTCACCGCCCACCACTGAAGTTGTTGTGGTTTCCACTCATCATGTTGTGCAGCAACAACTCTAATTAACATACGACACATCTCTAGCAAGCAAAGACAAACACGTCTGCAAAGATTTCAGCGACAGCGGCAGAACTGATGTCCAAGTATCACCAGCATGCGCAGGCGATGTCCATATCAACCCCATAATGATTTACCCGCTACAGGATATGTTTCTTCAGGAGGAACTCAACACAGGCTTGCAGATCCTAATGAACCTTCTTTCTATTGGGACGATGAAGCACTGAACATCCATTTAGTCCAGTTTGCTGAGAAAGCTGAGAGGACTATGAAGAAAGGCAACAACGGAACACTCAGTCTGCGCCAGCAACTCAATACAACTCCCATGAATCTCAATCCACCACATCTCTTAACTACCAGCACGCGCCACCAGATCAACACAACGCCCGCCTACCTGAATTCAGCCCACCTCTCAACTACCAGTCTCCGCCACCAACTCGAAACAACATCCCCTACCTGAAACCAGTACATCTTTCAACTATCAGCCCGCGCCACGAGCTCAAAACAACGCCTGCATACCTGAATTCAGCACATCTCGCTTCTATCAGCCTGCGCATCTAACTCAAAACAACTCCCGCATACCCGAATACAGCCCATCACAGAACTATCATCCTGCGCCACCACCTCGAAGCAACATCCGCCATTCTGAATTCAGCCCTTCTCTGAACTATCAGGCTGCACCAACACCTAGGAGCAACATCCCGTTACCTGAATCCAACCCATCTTCTAGCTTTCAGCCTGCACCAACTCCTAGAAGCAACATCCCATTTACTGAATTCAACCCATCTTCTAGCATCAGTCTGCGGCACAAGCTCAAACCAGCTTCCGTGTATCTGAAATCAGCGCATCAACGTATGTTTTGTCATACGCGTCAACCTTGGTGGAGCAAGAAGTGTTCAGGGACATAGTTGCCAGGACCCCCAAAACTCCCAAGTGTAAAACGTAAGTTCAATACATCTTTGATTATTTCTTCACCATTTTTTCATGTAATGCTCATGCAGTATAATCCATTGTGTTATTTTTTTCGTCAGCCATTTGCATGTTCTAACGATGGATTCCATTCTTCCCCCATTTTGTGTACTTTTTAATCCGCACACTCACGTGGTAGCTATCGGCATCGTTTGGGCTGAGCACAGAGTCTTTGGGCTTAGTATGATGGTTTACGGGAAAGTATGCCACTATGTCATGAACATGTTGGCAAAGCGGTCATGGCAGAAGACTCAGAAAGGAAGAAGTTTGATTTGCTCAAAGATGGTCATTGGAAAAGGTTTTACATCGAGGTTGCAGCGGCTGTAAATCACCAACTAACTAACTTTTTCTTTTCTTTTTTTACATCCTTTCTTTTGTTAGTATATAGGAAGCAAAATACAACTGCATGATACCAAACCATCTAGTAAGTATTGATTGTTTTTTCTGCTTTGTCGTACTGATTTTTCCCCAATTTGTGTGTTTTTGTAAGGCCTTATTCCAGATGGAGCATGAGAACCCAGGGAAGTTAGATACATATATATCAAGTGCCAACATCGGATTCAGGCTAGACACCATGGACTTGGTAAGTTTTTTTCAACACATGGGACAATTGTGTTCCTCAGCTTGGTAATCCCTGCCTTTTCTGGGTTGGTAACACCATGTAGTAGTTAAGTGGTTTGGGGGAAGTGTGCTTTTTTTGGTAACCGCTCACACATGTTCTTTTTCGTAACTTAGCTACACTCACTAGTTTTATATTTTTAGGATTGGGAATCTGCCATCTAAATTGTTGGTAACATATGTAAATTTCACTAGAATCTCTAGCTTCTTGGTAACCTGCCACCTAAATGATTGGTAACATATGCAATTTGTAGTAGTTTTATTTTTCATAAAATGGTTGGTAACATCTGTGTATATCATTGGTAATGTTTTCTAGACGCGTTTTGATTTTTCTTAAGTACCTGTAACATGTCTTCTTTGGTATGAGCTTCGAATTTCTATTAGTATCTATAAAATATACTAGTTATGCTATATCTTTTTAAAATTTCCCCCTTATTAATGTACTTTATTTGTTTTTCAAAAGTACACCTGCCATTGTACACCTCCGGATTCTACTATCTAGCTGTTGTCAACTTTAAGCAACATGTTTTTCAAATCCTGTTCCCAAACCGAAGATTCATCTCATCAAGGATGAAGCCGACACTGTTGTCAATAAGTTTAAAATGGCATTCAAGATAGCGTACAGGCGTTCTGTCATCAACATAGACAGTATGCAGACAGTTTTCCAGAGTGTGTGCTCCACTGAGAGGGAGTAAGACAATGAAGCACAACCCCATGTTTTTTTGTCCGTTGTGAACCGCCCACTCATATGCTTCTTTTCTTTTATGTAACTGTCGTTATCCAATAAATATATGCAGCGGAGACAGCGGCGTGTTTGTGATGAAAATGATATGTGACTATAATTCCGAAAAGACCTTCTGGTTCAAACCTGTAAGCAATACACTATTGTTTGGTTTGACATTTTTTATGTTTTTTTACAACCTATAATGCAGCCATGCATCAAGCTTTTGTTATATACAATCTGAATAGGATATTTTTCTCTTTTTTGTTCATGTTTTTGCAGGAACACGCGAAGCCAATCCGTGAAATACTAACATACTACATGCTTGCTCATCCCTCAAATGAGAAAATGCCACCTAAAACTAAGAAAATCCTTGATAGATTTGTAAGTTCATATAACCAAATGTGTTTTTTGATGATAGTATATCCATTATAGCATGAGCAAGGTGTGATTTAATTAAAATGTGTATTTTATTATTTTGTTTCACTAACTATCTTTCTCCCCCATTTTTGTTTTGTTTTCTTTTTCATAATGGATCGACACATGCAGGGAATAGCATACAACTACAAGGTACATGCACATTCTTTATCTGACAATAACACTTGTCTATAACTTCTCATATCTTTTTCTCCTTTTTGCAATTTTTTTGGGTGACTTATGTTAATGTACAGTTGGTAACATCTTTTTCTATCTCTTGTTTGTTTGTGTTTTTTAGTCTCCTGGATATACCCCTTGGAAGAGCCAAGAACCTATGAATAGCAGTCAAGATTCACTTGAGAATGACCATTTTCTGAAGTTTTTCGCACACCGTGTGTGTCTTTTTATTCAGTCCTAGATATTTTTGATGTATTTTTTTGTAAGAAATTTGTTTCGATGGTTTTTGGCCACAAAGTCTGTATCAGAGAAGTGTGTCCAGACATTTTTATCTTGTATTATTTATCTGTATCTTTTGTATGGACTGTACAGTCGCTTGCATGTGTATGAAACTAGACAATCAGTTTGTAATTTTACTTGTTTGAGTTAGCTTAGCTAACAATCATTCCTGATATCAACCAAAGTTTTTTTATACTGTAAGGATTTTTCTACAGTGGATAGGCAGTTCATATACCAAATGATTTTTGTACTGTAAGTAGTCCTTTTTTCTTTATCTTTTTTGATTAATTTTTCTAAGTAAGCTTTTTGAAAGTCTTACATTGACTTCGTTTATCTTTCTTTTTTAGTTGAGATGAATTTTTTAAGCTGGATACTGGACGAGGACGTGCATCATTTCATTCTTTCGCAATTTTTTCTACAGAGGTAAGTCCAGTTATTTTTTCCCTGGACTAGATGTTTTTTTCTTCCCCTAAACGGGCCCTAATTTGCGGATTTGATTCTTACATGGGCCTCGTCAACTGCCCATCTACCGGGCCACCAGCAAACGTGCACGTCGCCCGTTACAAATACCCCCACGCCTGGTGGGGAGGTGGGGAGACGGTGGTTCCAGGCGGTTTCTCGAAACAAGCGCGAGGCGGAGAGCACGGGGCGGAGAGCACTGCGTTGGTAAGTCTTCGATTCATCCATGAAAAGTTTTCTTCCACCTCTTCTTCTGATTACTTCTTTGGTCGGTATGCTATTCGAATCCTATCTATCATCTCCGCATTTCTCTGAAATAGTTTTCTTGTTTCCTGGCCCTCTTTGGTTCGATTCTTTTTTTATCGGTATAGTTTGCTCTTCCCCTTTCCTTAATCTCCACATTCATCCTGAGTCACGACATGCAAGCCATTATTTTCTAGTTTTTTGTACTTTTAGATTTGCATTTTAATATTGCCTAGGGTTTTTACTGTTCAAGTCAAATATCATGGCCAAATCTTTTTTCCAAATGTTTTATAAGATTGGTAACCTTTTATCTGTAATCTCCACCAACATCCCATGGATTTTTATACCCCTTTCTTATCATTTATTTTCTGTTTTGCAGGTTTCTGGAGCAGAGGGTAATTTTGTGGGGCAAAAGATCCATCATCTCAACGCAACCAGATACTTTTTTCTGGTAGTTGGTGAGTTTTCAGCACTTTATTTTTGTGGTTTTTTTCTGTATAATCACATGCAAGCTTTTTATTCTAGATTTTATATGCTTTTAGATTTGCATTTTAAATCTTGCCTAGGGTTTTTACTGTTCAAGTCAAATATCATGGCCAAATCTTTTTTCCTAGATGTTTTATAAGATTGGTAACCTTTTATCTATATTCTCCACCAACATCCCGTGGATTTTTATACCCCTTTGTTATCATTTATTTTCTGTTTTGCAGGTTTCTGGAGCAGAGGATAATTTAGTGGGGCAAAAGGTCCATCATCTCAACGCAACCAGATCCTTTTTCTGGTAGTTGGTGAGTTTTCAGCACTTTATTTTGCGGGTTTTTTCTGTATAATCACATGCAAGCCTTTTATTCTAGATTTTATATGCTTTTAGATTTGCATTTTAAATCTTGCCTAGGGTTTTTACTGTTCAAGTCACATTTGATGGCCATATCCTATTTCCTAGATTGTTTATAAGATTTTTTAGTAACCCATGGTATTGATGATTGTTTATAAGATTCTTATAAATGCTCTGCTAGGTACTGGCATCATTTTCTTTAGTAGTTTTTGAGAATGTCTTAGGTTGGTAATTCATGGTATTAGATCACTGGTATCACTCTAGATAGTCATATGATTTTCAATAACCTTTTTCGATTGCTAGCCAATTGGCATCATGCACTAGTATTTCTTTGTTGGATTCCGTAACTCGTGTCCTAGATCATTGGTAACATTTTATTTTCTCATAGGATCAGTAACTTGATTGGTAGGAGTAAGTACTTTTTTAGGAATATGTACTTGGCTGTTTTTCTAGCACAATATGTTTTATATATCAATGGAATACTTACTGTATTTTACATGTTCCATTTTTATCTCGCTTGAAATCGCGGTAATTAGTAATGTTGTAATATGGATGATAGATAAGTTATCCCAAGTGAGAAAAATCATGGTGTTCACCCATGAGATTGAAGTCAAGTGCCATGAATTCAACAAGATCATTGTGGTGTATACCAACATGGCTTCAAGCGTTGATGCATGGATTGATAAGGTTGAACCAATCTTGGCGGCTTTGAAGAACAAAGTGGTCGGTCTTGATGCAGAATACACAACCAAGAATTTCATGCCACAGAAGGTTGCAGTTTTGCAGTTGTGCGTGGAACAAGAGTGCTTGGTCTATCACGCCTGCAAAGCTGATAAATATAGCAACAAGCTCTATAGGTTCATGATGGACTGGAGGTATAAATTTGCTGGGTTTGACATATGTCAAGACAGGAAAATCATGGCTGCCTCAGAGCTGTACATCAACCCTGACACATTCAAGGACGTACAGACAATGTGGGCAGACCCCGACCTTGAAAAGAGCGGCAAGCAAGGTCTAAAGCATGTGGGCAGAAGCACCGCTCCCGCTTAAGCATTTAGAATATGCTGCCAAGGATGCATATGTGGTTATGAGCTTTACAAGCGTTTGGATTTATATTATAGGGGTTTCATCGCAGCCGGAAACTTAAGTGGGAAGAAGCGACAAAGGGGCTGGTAAAAAGTTAAGTCTAGTCAGCGTCTACCTTATGCGGGTGGGGGATTGTGGGCGGCGTTGGGCATCTGGCATGAAGTCCCAGTGGTTAGGTGGGAGTAGCTTGCAAAAAATCCTTTCGTAGTTAGTCAGCGTGTAGCTTTTGTAAGGTCTCTTTTTGAAGCCAGTATGTATAGTATGCCTGCCCCGCCCACCTCTCATCCTCCCCCCTTCTTTTATTTTGTATGTAAATATAAGTATGTGTATAATAAATGATCAAGTTTCAGGTTCCTATCCCCTTTTCTGTGTTGGTGCTTGTCAATCACTGTTTCTTTCACAATCAGTAATGTGGTTTTTCTGTATATATCAGAACAATCATGCTCTTTGGGAACTATATAATTGCTCATTTTTTATATGTTTTTTTGGCTCACATGATTTTGGTTCTATTTTTCATCACAAAGGTCATGGACGATGCTGTGTGTGAGACTTGCCTGCAGCCACTATCCAACTGCGGAAGGTCTAACCGACGTGCGACATCATGCAAGATCCATATGGTCGACGATTTCGAGGATGCCGCGGTTAGTTACCTATGATTTTTGTATTTTGTTCACACTTCTTTTTTTTATTTGAAGAACACTCCATATGGTCGATTTGGTAACATGTTTGCTGTTATATTGGTAACTCGCAGGTCATCCCTTGTTACTTCAAGGAGAGGATCGATGAAATCGCTGACAAGTGGCTGGTTGGTCAAACAAAGAACCGCTAATTGTTTGATTTCAATTTATTGAGGAACAAGGAGAACACGAGGACCCAAATCACTGGTGCCTACTGGACATCATTCCAGAAACACTACAACATCGTCCTAGGTGATGTGATCAACATCCAGTTGTTTGATGACGACCAACCAGAAGAAGAGAATGTTGAGGACCTCGAGGATGAGGAAGTGGAGTTCACAGAAGTTCCTGGTATGGATGGTATGGTTTTTATGTCTGTGTCAGATGCTCTTGGCCAAGACAAACCCCACCGTGTTGCGGTACCTGGTATGCTTTGCTGACTTATATTAAAGATCTTCCATTTTTGACTGCTCCTTGCCCAAAAACAGAGTAACTAAAATGCAATATCTTTTTTTCACCGTAGGCTTCATTCTGCCCCCAGTACCATCTATAGTCAGGAAGACTCTGTACAGGGCTGTTTTCAGCGACATAAACTGCATCTATATGCCAAACATGAGCAGAATCTTATGGGAAATGTACAAGGAAATCAACAAGTACTATGGAGAGGAATTTTACCACGTCCCTTATCCTGACTTCCAGTACTATGTCCATAGGCTGTCAGTCGAAGACATTAAATTCGAGAGGCTGATACAGTAGCTATCCCATTTTTCAACTCCGTTCTTTACATTTTTCCCTTTTAGTAAAACTTTTTGTGTACCTGCCCATACTTTTCTTTTTACGTACATTGTTTATGCATATGCATTTTGACATGTTATAATTTACTTGTTTCCCATGTTTTTGTTTTTGACTTGCAGCACATCCCTACAAGTTTTTTCCAGAGATACCACATCCCTCAACATGGCGAGGCACGCCATTGTAACACTAGGTTACGTACTATTTATGATGGACAGTATAGCATCTTGGAGAAGCCACCACTTGAGCTGCGTACATTAGTGGGGAATCCACCAGTGGTTGATTTCTGGACAGGGTTTTCAGGCCTGGCTTGTGAAATAAATCTCATCGAAACTTCCGTTATTATTGCGAAGGTTCAAGTCACAAAGGAGGCCATAGTTCTACAAGTCGAAGATGTCGGCTTCTAATATCATCAGTGTATCTAGTTGGTGTAGCTACTTCGTGTTTTCCCTTTTCATCTAGAAAATTAGATGTCAGTAGTATGAAGGTAAAGTTCAGTATGGGACTCTTTTATAATATTTATGTAATTTTGAGCTACTCTCTAGTATGCAGCTTAAAACTGTAATGTACCAGATAATTATATATGTGTACTCGCCTCTTTCTATTTTTTGTGTTTTTATTGGGGGGGCTGTTTTTGTCCGGTGAGGGCGTGATTTGTGGTGGCGGAGATGATTACGTGTGCGTTATCTTTCTTATTTCTTACTGGAGCCATGCTTGTTTGGCATTCTTTTTTACCACACCCTTATTTGTCATCATTTTTTCAGGTTACTTTGATAGTCCATTGATTATTTGGTTTTCATATGCATCTCAAACATTTTCGGAAATGATTTTTACAAAATTGATCAACAAATTTTTTATAAATTTTTTTAATCAGTTTTTGAACAACAACACATATGTTCTCTTTGTTATGTAAGTTTGTAGTAACTCTATTTTCAGTTTTGTTTTTTTCCCAGAAGCAGGTGGACTTCTGGAAGTTTTCACATGGGCCTTTATCTCTGTTCAATACCAGGCCCATTTTCAAGGTATGGTCTCTAAGCCCACATCGAATTCCTTTTTTTTCTTTCACTCACTCACTCACGACTGGATCAAGTTTGACCGCTTCTACTAACCACTCTCTCCTCTTTTTCGGTCGGCAGTTACCCCTCGGCCTCTTTAAAAGCCGGCTGAGCTCGTGGATGCCTATCCCTCTTCGCAGCAGCTCCCAAGGCACGAACAGTGAAAAAGAGAGAGAAACTCTGGTTCATCCCTATCCCCTCCCTCTTTCTTGCCTCTATCCATCCAGATCCAATAAATATGTATTTGCTGCCTCTGTTTTTTCATCTCTCATCCACTGATCTGTATCCCCGTCTTTTTTGAATCTTTTGTT
The DNA here is from genome assembly GCA_947311845.1 of Poa pratensis. Classification (NCBI taxonomy): domain Eukaryota; kingdom Viridiplantae; phylum Streptophyta; class Magnoliopsida; order Poales; family Poaceae; genus Poa; species Poa pratensis. The sequence continues at coordinate 52,172,850 of CAMZMU010000041.1, forward strand.
GCGCAGGACCATCGGTTTTGGAAGAACAGGAGGCAGGGACACTGATTAGTTCTTGGGGGGTGTCACAGCATCTGCACCAATCTGCCCTCATTTCCATACGGTGAGTTACCAGTCTTTTTTTAAATTTCCATCTAGTTCTTTCAACAACAGCTTCGTATGGTTATATCAGCATTTTTCTAGGGTTTCACTATTCATCCGAGTTCGTTTTTTAGATCTATGATTGTTATATGGATGTTTTTGTGTGCTGTTCTTATAGATCTATAACTTTTTTGTTCGTACCAACATAAGTTCTTAATGAACGTCCACTGTTCTCTCTTTCTAGAGAGATAGATGAATCAATTTTTGGCACTGAAGAGACTATGCTAGAAATATTCTTTTTTAACCAGATGCATATTTTCATGCAGTAGAGAATAAATTGGGTGGTGTTTTGTTTTCGAACAAAATAAATCAGATTAATCTATTTTTTCTGCATCTATGTGACTTTTATTTTCTCTGACATACAATAAAGTTAAATGTGAGCTTGTACCTTTTCTCAATCTAGATGTTTTTTCGTTCGAATGCACTAAGTTTTTTTTGTTTGTGAGGGTGCTACTGATAATTAGCAGCACCTAAGGAAGTTAAACATGACATGCTTTATTAAATTTTCTCTTTTGGTGCTGCTAACTATAACCATATGTGCATGGTAATCCATCATATAGAAGTTTTGGTAACATCTGGTGTATAGTTTGTCTATAACTTGGCAAGTTCAATCATATACGAGTTTACTGTTTTTATAATTGGATTGGTAATCTATCACATAGTAGTTTGGTAACATCTGCAAATATAGTATTTCTCTATAATGTTTGGCAACTTCAATTATTATGTATAAGTTTTTTAAATAACCATTGGTAACCTATTATATATAAGTTTGGTAGCATCGGTGTATAGTTTGTATAGAATTTGGCAAGTTCACTCACACATGAGTCCCCTGTTTTTTTATTCGGATTGGTAATCTATCACATAGTAGCTTGGTAACATCTGATGCATAGTATTTTCCTAGTTTTTGGCAACTTCAATTGTCTAATAGGCTTTGGTAATATATCATATATTAGCTTGGTAACATCTTGTCTGTATTTGTCTAACCCTTTTTCGGCTAGTTCTGCGATATGCACACAGTACCTTTGTGTTTCTAAATAACCCATGGTAATCTATTATATATAAGTTTGGTAACATCCGGTGTATAGTTTCTATAGAACTTGGCAAATTCACTATATATATGAGTTCTATGTTTTTTAATTGGATTGGTAATATATCACATAGTAGCTTGGTAACATCTGCTGCATAGTATTTTCCTAGCTTTTTTGGCAACTTCAATTATATGCATCCACCAGTTTTTTATATTTTTGTTTATTAGGCTTTGGTAATATATCATATATTAGCTTTGGTAACATCTGGTTTGTAGTTTGTCTAGCCCTTTTTCGGTTAGTTTCAGCGATATGCACACATTATTTTTTGGTGTTTTTTAAATAATCCTTGGTAATCTATTACATATAAGGTGGGTAACATGTCTTGTGTAGGTTTTTAACACTTGCAAATTCACTGATATGCATTCACTAATTTTTTTATTAGGCTAGGGTAATATATAATATAGAAGATTGGTAACATCTGGTGTATATGTGGTTCTTGCCTAGGTAAGTTCAAAAAGATTTTTATATGGTAGATTTTGTGTTTGTGTTTATTTGATTTTTATTTCTGCATTTTTATAGCGTACAAAAATAAAATGGTTCTCGTTCGGGAGCCCTTGACTGTGGAACTTTCTCGGTCAATGATGGAACACCTACAGGAGAAGCCTCGGCTGCGCTGCGAGGACATGTTCATTTTCTCTGTGACAGGCAAGCATCGCTCGGAGTACGTGTTCCATGCTCTGCATGTCATCAAGACAGTGCTCATCGTGAATTCAAGTGGGCAGTGCTGCAGGAGGAAGAAGTGCAGGTTTTTGTTAAGTGTGTCCCCGCCGACACTGAAAGGCTGGATGGCCTACTTTCACGTCTCTTCATGTGTGACCATGCACACATAAAGATCACCAAGGTTGGCAAGCTGGAGCTGATGTCATATGAAGATGACAGTCTATTCTCGGGTGATGAGCCGCAACGTTTCCTGCTGCATACGAGAGACTAACCATTCAAGATGCAGCTAAATATGGATACCCCAGAGGTTTCTTGGATACAACAGAAAATATGGAACTTCACCACAACGCTCGTCTGTCGCAACAATCATGGACCTGATGGGTGTGGAGGAAGGTGAGACTGAATGCGTGTTCAAAGTGAACATCAAACATTCAATTGGGTCTCCAAAGACTTTGAGCATGCTTACCGTTCAATCCCATGGAAGTCTGGTTTCAAGCATGCTGTTGACCAGAATGGATACATGTACATGAAGTTTGACGATACATCATGATCCAACTTCCTCACACGCAGCCACTACTTCACCGACAGGTTTATGATCAAGTTTTACTCATTGGACTCTCTGATCAAGATTGAAAGCCAGCTTGACAAGGCTATAGAGTCCAAAGTGTACACCAGGATCAACTCGGAAGACAAGTGGGAGGAGTACGATGATGCTTAGGCTGGATCAGTAGGAGCACCCTGTGAACCGCTTGTCAAACTTTTTCCCTTTCACTTATTAGATAATAAAGGTCTGCATCTAGTTAGTTAGCTCCAAGAAACATGTTTCCCCAATTATGCTTACTTTGTAATAATATAGGCGGTTTCGGTCAGAAAAACACTCATTTGTTTGTTCCTTTACATAATTTTTTGAGCACATATCTTTCTCTGCGTGTGTTTTTTCAATCTACATGCAAGAATATTTTTTACATATAGGGTTGTATAGAAAATGTATCCAGTTTTGGCTTACCTTAAACAACAAATGTTATTTTCTTCAGGAAGTGGGTGCAGGTTTTTGGGTGGTGCATCAGAGCTTCTTTTTTTCCAGAAATGAAGTGTGAAGTGTGCAGCAACCCTGAGGGTCCCTGCAGGATGAAGAAAAGAGACTGCTCTTTCTTCATGGGTACTCTGACCGAAGGGTTCGAAGAATATTATGTACGATTTTTTTAACTGTCACATTTAAAATTTTATGTTTTTGTTCATCTTGCCTGAAGTACTATCTTTCCATGCGATGTTAACTAGTTGTTGTTTTTATCACTTCAGGTTGTTCCTTGCTTTATGAAAGAGAAGGTCGACAGTATGCACAGCGGGAGGGAAGTGATGCATGCTCTAGAGACTGGACCTAATGGTGCACTTCATTATTTCGACATTGTCATGTCTGAAGCGAAGACTTGCATATCTGGAGCAGACCGGAACAGGTTTTTTGGCAGATTTCAATATGACAGTTAGTGATAAGGTGTTGTTTCAGTGGTTGAGCAATGATGATGAAGTGTACAATATATCGCCAATGGATGATAAACTAAATCTCAAGTTCAGACAAGATTACGAATACCCGTAGACATGTCTGATGGTACTGACTTACGCTTAAATGTTTTTTCGACTAAATTTACCATTTTCCTTTTTTGAATTTCATACACCATGTCTGCAAACTAACAATGATGCTTTTTGTGTTTTTGTTGTGCAGTTTACAACAACCACAATGTCGTAGTAATGACAAGGCCTTTGAAGTTCACTTACCAGAACAAAATTTTATACGATCGTGTCGTGCTTCAGAGGGGCTATGGTCTAGGACCTTATTTATACACAAGATTATAGAAAGCAATATTGATCACCGTTACATGGTATGCACAACATACTTCTACTTCATTCTTTACCTCCCTCCCTCCCCCTATAATGTTGACAATATCTCTTTGTGTTTATTGGTACAAGTATATCACTAATATTCTTTTTTCCTATCTCCAGTTCATTACACAGAAAATCCCAAAGAAAATTGTGGATAAAATGAATTTCACCAATGAAGGTGTAGTTTCCCTGAGAGGAAAACGAAATGTCATAGTGGTAGGAAACTACAGCAAATGCTCTGATGGAAGGTGGAAGATAAGCGAACATGAATGGGCATTATTTGTTTTAAACAGCGGTTTAAAGCTAGACCATGTTGTGATGCTATTATTCCACCTGTATGAAGGAGACCTTTGGTCATCAAATCGCCTGATCATCAATGTTGACGCCATTTGGTGATGAAGGTGCGAAGGTTGATCTCAGACTCAGCTTTCACAAATCACCTAGTAGTAGTTCATGTTGAAACATATCTGTTCTATGCTTCTTGAAGACAATGCAAACCGTGGTTCCCTTTTAGGGAATTATATTGTATCTTTCTTATGGTTTATGACTTTTATGCAAGACAATGTTTTTTTATGCCAAGACAATGTTGGTTCAATCGGTTCGTAACAGCAATGCTATATTATTGGTAATATCATTGATCCATCCTTTTTTAAAATTCAAGTTCTATATTTCGTGTCTTCTGGTATAACAAAGACTTAGCATTTTTTCTTGCTTTTTTGATACATAAAGTAGATATATAAAGGGAATTGACAAGCAAAACAATACATGAAAGTCGTAGTTCATGTTATTCATCATTTTTGTACTAGTATGTAGTGCATCCCTCCCCTTTATTTAACCCTAAAATATCACTGCCCAAAAAGGGAATAGATTTTAAATTAGCTGGTTTTTGCTAGCGCTCGAAAAAAGGGAATAGAAAACACCTAAAGTTCGTCAAAATTCGAACCACGTTCGCGCGCGAAACTGAAAAGGGAATAGAACGCGCCAAGCCTGTCACGGCGACACGCGCGAAGAAAGGGAACAACGCATCACGTGCGCGCACCGTGGAGGGGACCACCTCGACCAAAAATGGAAAGGGAATAGCGCGCAGGGGCGGGGGGACCAAATCTTTCCGGATTTGGGCTGTCGGGATATCGTGCGCGCGCTAAGCCTTGGCCGCACGCGCGAAAGCTAGCGTCGTTGGACTCGCGTCGCCGCGTCGGGTCCACGTCTATTCCCTTTCTGGCAAGTTGAACGTTTCCTTTTCCGTCACGGCTCGCGCCTGTTCAAAATCGGCTTTCGTCACGCGCAACGTCTCTTCTTCCCCCCGTCGCCTTCTATTCTTTTTTTGAACTCGCCGTCTCTCCGCCGGCCGCCGACGCAAATCCAGCACCTGTCGGCACGCAGCCGCAGAGGAGACGGCGGCGCTTCATCTCCGTCCCATCCCGTGGAGTTTCCCGCAGTTCCAGCGCTCCCCCACCGTGAGTTTCCCCTTTCCCTCGCCGTTCCCTTTCGGCTGGTCACCGGCGGATCAAATCCGTCCATATTTCGCGCAGCTATCGGCACCTAGTGGCATAGCAGACGGTGGCGCTTCATCTCCGCGGAAACTACCGTTGTTTATAGCCGCCCCGCACCCAGAGATTTTCTAGATCTAGGGATTTCTACCCCGGGTTGTGCAGTAGTCTACGGGAAATAGGGCATTTGCGCTCAGAGAGTTTTCGATTCTGATATTCATCCATATTTCTAGGGTTTGGTGATGTTTAGTTTGTGGTATATACGCCCTGATTGATTAAGGTGCATGTTCCCTTTTTGGGACAGTGATTTTTTAGGGTAAATAAAAATGGGTGGGGAATAGGAAAAGTCCACTTTCTACTAGTACAAAATATTAGAACAGAAAAACACTACCACTTTCTTCTAGTATAAATAAGTTCTCATGTGTTTTTCGCAGCTGGTTTGTATGGGAGCAGTGTTGTTCATCATTTAGCATACTGTTCCAAATAGGCGTCAGTTTAACCACGTGAGTTTCAATGAAGAGGAGGCTATCTACATCCACACTGATGTATGATATGTTTTTTGTTTGTACCATGAGGTGATTTGTAATAGTTAGTATCATCGACCAATAGCTTTTTTATAGGGGGTGCTAGCAGGCTAAAACTACTTCAACCACTGTATAAAATTGGCCTAAAACTTGTTTGTTATCATGATCTACTAGTAGTTCGAGGGGGAATGGTAACATCCATGCTAGATGTTTGGTAAGGCTTCAGTTAGCCACAGGGGATCGGTAACTTTTCAGATTTTATTGGTAACAATTTTTTTAGATGGTTGATATGATGACGTAATAGCAGTTTCGGGGTTGGTAATATGTGGCTCTGTACACTTGGTAACATTTTGTTTTGTAGTAATCTGAGGTTTTTCAACGGTGGTACTTTGTATCTAGTTTTTTATGAGTTTGTTAATTTGCGCTCTAGATGTTTTTTTGTAGTGTGCTTATATGAATTATGTATTTGTTTTCGATTAGGATTTTGTAGTAGTACCGCACTCACGTTTCCCAGCTAATTCTTTTGCGCGTTTTTATGAAATATGCATCCTGTATAATAATGCAATATAATCTAGAGTATGTGTCTTTAGCTAATGGTTTTTGGTTTTGATGAAGTATGTATGAAATCTAGTATAATTTGCACCAGAACTTGTTTTCTCACTCGTTGGATTTTTTATTCTCAAGGTGTAATTCATATATATTTTTCTTTTTTTTGTAGGCTTTCTGATATGGCTGGTAAACGAAAGGGTGATATCCTCGCGGGTAAACGTAAACTTGATAAGGCCCGGTTGGAGGGTCGACTACCGGTGGCAAAAGAGCGTTCTCGTAACAGAGCTTCCCCGAGCGGGCTAGTGAAACTTTGTGATGACCTCAATGAAGCGCAGAAAGCTGCTGTTGTTACTATGGACTTGGGACCTATGCTCAATATCAAGTGTAGTAATCTGGACAATAAATTGATCAGCTGGCTAGCTCCTAAGTACGATAGGTTCTCTCGTGCTTTTGTTATACCAGGGCATGGAAGGATAGAGTTAAACGCTGAAGCTGTGTACCGAGCCATGGGTCTCCCTCGGGGTGAGATTGCTGTTGTATATAGAGTCGATACAGACATTGAAACTCGTCTGGGGCCTATTCTTTTTCCTGATCTTCCTAGCACTCCTGAAACCACAAGTTTGTTCACCATGTTGCCAAAAATGAAGAAGGCCGATCTGAAGTTCAAGCAATTGTTTATCATGTATCTTGTGTCTACTGTCCTTGCCCCGACAAGAAGAAACAGAGTCAGCAACAGCTGCTACCCCATCATGGTAATTTTTTTTCACTGTTTTAGAATTTTGTTTGTAGGCTGAACTTTTTTTCACTTTTTTTCACTGCTACCCCATCAGCAGACACGTCCACCATGTATGTAGTTCTTGGAAACTCAGCATTCTAGTATGCCACTAACCTTGACACGCGATAGAGTCTATCCTGCTCAACAACCTCAATGTTGTAAGCACTAGTCTTCTTCATCTCCTCAGCAAATTTTTCGTATATAGGATATGTGTATACTCTTGCTGCTTCCTTCTCGAGTGGGTTGTATCCCTAGTTCCACGACTCCTTAAGTTTGTTCTTCTCCCTAAGTTCGTCCAGGTCAGACTGTTTTTTTTTTGTATTATCAGATACTGTTTGAAGAATGTTGTGATAGTCTTTACGTTTCACGTAACTCTTGAAGAGCGAGTTGGTGCTCTCACTCCTAGCTGTAGATGAAGTGAACGAGAAGAATTTGTCCATGAAATAGGCTGGCACCCACAGAGCTCTTATTTCAAATATGCGGTCAAGGTGGCTCTCTCCTTCTGCATTGTGCAACCGAAGTAGATCAAGCCATCCAGACTCAAACTCTGCCGGTGTGAACGAGTTCCTGATCAGCGCCTTGAGGCATTCGTAAAGCTGACCTCGCGCAGCGAAAAAAGGCACGAGATGTGGTTTCATCTTTCTCCCTATGTGGAAATTACAATAGCGGTGTATCGTGAATGGCAGCGTTTCAGTAATGGCAATCCCCATGGCCACGTCCTGATCAGTTATTATTGTTTCAGGATGGTTGTTGCCCATAACTGAAATAAATTCAGTAAACAACCACTTAAAGGTGTCAACTGTTTTATCCTTTAGCAACGCGGCGCCAAAAAGGACTGTTTTACCGTAGTTATCCACTCCTACGATAGGTGCAAACGGCAGACCATACTGGTTTGTAGAGAAGGTTGTGTCAAATGATATAAACTGACCAAACTTTTTGTAGTTTGCCTTCCCAATCTGATCAGTCCAGAACACGCTTCTAACAGTGTCTCCGTCTTTCTCCATCCGGTATGAGAACCCTGGAATGTCGTGACGTATCTCCTTAAAGCACTTGAGCAGTTCCTCCACGTCTTGATTCTTCAGTTTCTCTCTTTCCTTGGTCAACTGGTTGTTCAGATATTTTGTGTCAAAAGGTATAGCCCTGAAACTTCCTCTGGTCTTCCTGAATATCGTCATGATATTCCGAGGCGGGACCCTCTATAACACCCCAGGATTGGAGAGCACCTGGGAGTGCTACCACACAACTCTACTCACAACCATATTAATGAAAGCCTTAAACTTGGACAACACCTCCTTTGTTTTTAAGGACAATCCACGACAGACAATTCATAATAAGAGGATAGAAAGCGGTATAATGACTTCAAAGAAACAGCAAGAACTGTAGAAAGCCACTAAAAAGAAATGGCGTCCACTGATTATTATTTGAAGTTATGTGACGTGCTCAATGAAGTAGTGGTGCTACGCCCATATCCCATACTCGTCGCTATTAGTACCTGAAAACCGAATGAAACACAAGAATGAGTATAAAAATACTCAGCAAGTAAAATACGGAACCATCAGAATAATAATCCCATTGTGTCAAGTACATAGCTAAGGGTTACCAATTTTCAACATCCTACACCACTGAACCCAACCAGGATCACCTGAAAATACCTTATAATCTCTTTATGAACTAGAAGACTGAAACCGAATATCTGAATATGTAACTTAAACTGAAAATCTGAATATGGAACTGAAACTGAATATCTGAATATGTAACTGAAACTGAACATCTGAATATGTCGCCCGGACTAGCCCACGAGCTGACAGTTCTCACCGAACTCTATCGGAGTAGCCACTCGGGACAGTCTCTCACCGGTCTGACATGAAAGAATAGCCATCGGACTAGCTCACAAGCTGACAGTTCTCACCGAACTCTATCGGAGTAGCCACTTGTGAACAGTTTCTCACCGAGTTAGCTAGGAAATTAAGAAAGTGAACTATTTTGGAACATGGATGAAGAAACCGATCGAAAGAACTGAATAAGTCGGAAATCAATCAATTGGACTAGTAAATCTCAATCAATGAGAGTGACCAATCGAACAGTCACACAATCGACAAACATAGAGAATAGGGATCGTCATGCACTTGCCTTTAGCCCTTTACCGATAGCGAAGACGTTGATTGGGAATAATCCCACACCTGTGAGTAAGCCAACTATGCAGAGCACATACACCAAAGGTGGCTAATCACATTTCCGAGGGGGCAACCCCTCTACTGTCCCTTCACGAAAGAATTCATAACTCGAGCTAGAAAGCTCGGAAACAAGCAAATGTTATGCCTATGCATTCATATGGAACTTAACTACAAACAACTCCTACTATTCGAACTCGAAATATGGAGCTATAATTCATAACTAGCAAATACCACTCTGTTGTTTCCAGATTCCAGCATAACGATTAGCTCTCTTTGGAAAGTCAAAGCAAGACGACTAATCATGATAATTAATTGAAACCTTTTGTATTAGCAGCTATGCATCACATACAACATAGCAGGGGACAAACATGAATTTTATTGAATGGGTAAAGCTCCTCAAGCCCATGGGAAAACTCTATTCTTTGCTGTTTCCAGAATTCTGAAATAACAAGTAGCCACCTTTGGAATTTCATAACAAGGTGAATACTCATGAAAATTAAGCATATACAGTTGATCTATGAACTGCAAGGTACCAGGTAGCTATACTCCTGTAGAACACCATTTTATCAACTCTCAAAGATCATGAAAAGCTATGAACAAAAGGTATGAACATACTGTTTTGGAAAAACAGTACAGCAACTCGTTTTTGTCGCTGTGGCCAAACGACTGAACCAAATTGAGTGATTGACGGCTCAAAACGATCGTTGGAACGAGGGTTACAAAACATTACAAAGGATGCCCCTCTGATTTTCCATATAGGGACTCGAAATTGATGATCTACACTGCTGTATGCACAGGAACAACACCACCAACGAAACTTGTTCCAATCCATTATGGATCTGCTACTCCCCTTTCCTAACCACCATGAATCCTTCACCAAAACAGAGATTTGGTACAGGTAAGAAGAGGGAGGACCGCACCTTGGTGGAGGGATTGGAGGAGATTGATGAAGAGGGTGTTGGGGTGGCCTCCTCTTCCCTTGCTTTTCCTTCCCCCCTTGTGCTTCTCTTGCAACCTCTTCTTCTCCTTCTCTTCTTGTCTCCTCTTCTTCTCACCCAAGAACAGGCCCATGCTGCCCTAGGAGATGAGGGGGCGAGCTGGGGGTATCGCAGAGAAGGGTAAGGGAGGAAGTGAGGCCCTGGAGGGGGTGCTCAAGAGAGGGATACAAGGAGGGCTGTTATGTGGAAGACAAGGAAAGGAAGGGGCTGCTGCCATGAGAGGAGCACGGTGTGAAGAGGAAGATGGGAATGAAGATACCGTGGTGGAGGAAGGGATAGGCATGGAGGGATATCCATCCCCCCCTTTTTTTTAGTTAACATAATTTCGAAATAGCAAAAATAATCCTGGCCATTGAATCAAACAAACTGTGTAGGATGCATCCGAACTCCGATTTGGGCAAACGAGTAGTCCATTTTGATTGTCTCGACGAGCCCGATTCAACCATGGACTCGGATCCTTGAGAAGAGGCTTGTTTTGAAAGGTCCCCAGAAAATGGCCAAGGAAGAGATAATTTCACGATACTATCTTATAAAAAAAGAGTACTCCACGATCGACTATCGTCTCTGATTTGAAATTGAAGAATGACGGATAAAATAGTCTTCAGCGGTGATGACAAGAATCTCGATGAGAATATCTAATAAATTACGGGGTATTACAGTCTACCCACCTTAAAAGGAACTCGCCCTCGAGTTCTTCATTCATTATAACTTGTAGAATATAAGGACATCCAATTTACTAGGGAACAGCTATAGAAGCACTCATGAAAAGAATGTTCATCTGAAATCAGGAACGACCCAAAACCCATCCTACTGTGCACAATGTGTCAAGTTTTATGTTATTAGCATACTAATTAAGAAGAGGACAACACCAGATATCTAAAGCCGGGCTCTGATACCAACTATAACACCCCAGGATTGGAGAGCACCTGGGAGTGCTACCACACAACTCTACTCACAACCATATTAATGAAAGCCTTAAACTTGGACAGCACCTCCTTTGTTTTTAAGGACAATCCACGACAGACAATTCATAATAAGAGGATAGAAAGCGGTATAATGACTTCAAAGAAACACAAGAACTGTAGAAAGCCACTAAAAAGAAATGGCGTCCACTGATTATTATTTGAAGTTATGTGACGTGCTCAATGAAGTAGTGGTGCTACGCCCATATCCCATACTCGTCGCTATTAGTACCTGAAAACCAATGAAACACAAGAATGAGTATAAAAATACTCAGCAAGTAAAATACGGAACCATCAGAATAATAATCCCATTGTGTCAAGTACATAGCTAAGGGTTACCAATTTTCAACATCCTACACCACTGAACCCAACCAGGATCACCTGAAAATACCTTATAATCTCTTTATGAACTAGAAGACTGAAACCGAATATCTGAATATGTAACTTAAACTGAAAATCTGAATATGGAACTGAAACTGAATATCTGAATATGTAACTGAAACTGAACATCTGAATATGTCGCCCGGACTAGCCCACGAGCTGACAGTTCTCACCGAACTCTATCGGAGTAGCCACTCGGGACAGTCTCTCACCGGTCTGACATGAAAGAATAGCCATCGGACTAGCTCACAAGCTGACAGTTCTCACCGAACTCTATCGGAGTAGCCACTTGTGAACAGTTTCTCACCGAGTTAGCTAGGAAATTAAGAAAGTGAACTATTTTGGAACATGGATGAAGAAACCGATCGAAAGAACTGAATAAGTCGAAATCAATCAATTGGACTAGTAAATCTCAATCAATGAGAGTGACCAATCGAACAGTCACACAATCGACAAACATAGAGAATAGGGATCGTCATGCACTTGCCTTTAGCCCTTTACCGATAGCGAAGACGTTGATTGGGAATAATCCCACACCTGTGAGTAAGCCAACTATGCAGAGCACATACACGAAAGGTGGCTAATCACATTTCCGAGGGGGCAACCCCTCTGCTGTCCCTTCACGAAAGAATTCATAACTCGAGCTAGAAAGCTCGGAAACAAGCAAATGTTATGCCTATGCATTCATATGAAACTTAACTACAAACAACTCCTACTATTCGAACTCGAAATATGGAGCTATATAATTCATAACTAGCAAATACCACTCTGTTGTTTCCAGATTCCAGCATAACGATTAGCTCTCTTTGGAAAGTCAAAACAAGACGACTAATCATGATAATTAATTGAAACCTTTTGTATTAGCAGCTATGCATCACATACAACATAGCAGGGGACAAACATGAATTTTATTGAATGGGTAAAGCTCCTCAAGCCCATGGGAAAACTCTATTCTTTGCTGTTTCCAGAATTCTGAAATAACAAGTAGCCACCTTTGGAATTTCATAACAAGGTGAATACTCATGAAAATTAAGCATATACAGTTGATCTATGAACTGCAAGGTACCAGGTAGCTATACTCCTGTAGAACACCATTTTATCAACTCTCAAAGATCATGAAAAGCTATGAACAAAAGGTATGAACATACTGTTTTGGAAAAACAGTACAGCAACTCGTTTTTGTCGCTGTGGCCAAACGACTGAACCAAATTGAGTGATTGACGGCTCAAAACGATCGCTGGAACGAGGGTTACAAAACATTCCAAAGGATGCCCCTCTGATTTTTCCATATAGGGACTCGAAATTGATGATCTACACTGCTGTATGCACATGAACAGCACCACCAACGAAACTTGTTCCAATCCATTATGGATCTGCTACTCCCCTTTCCTAACCACCATGAATCCTTCACCAAAACAGAGATTTGGTACAGGTAAGAAGAGGGAGGACCGCACCTTGGTGGAGGGATTGGAGGAGATTGATGAAGAGGGTGTTGGGGTGGCCTCCTCTTCCCTTGCTTTTCCTTCCCCCCTTGTGCTTCTCTTGCAACCTCTTCTTCTCCTTCTCTTCTTGTCTCCTCTTCTTCTCACCCAAGAACAGGCCCATGCTGCCCTAGGAGATGAGGGGGCGAGCTGGGGGTATCGCAGAGAAGGGTAAGGGAGGAAGTGAGGCCCTGGAGGGGGTGCTCAAGAGAGGGATACAAGGAGGGCTGTTATGTGGAAGACAAGGAAAGGAAGGGGCTGCTGCCATGAGAGGAGCACGGTGTGAAGAGGAAGATGGGAATGAAGATACCGTGGTGGAGGAAGGGATAGGCATGGAGGGATATCCATCCCCCCCTTTTTTTTAGTTAACATAATTTCGAAATAGCAAACATAATCCTGGCCATTGAATCAAACAAACTGTGTAGGATGCATCCGAACTCCGATTTGGGCAAACGAGTAGTCCATTTTGATTGTCTCGACGAGCCCGATTCAACCATGGACTCGGATCCTTGAGAAGAGGCTTGTTTTGAAAGGTCCCCGGAAAATGGCCAAGGAAGAGATAATTTCACGATACTATCTTATAAAAAAAGAGTACTCCACGATCGACTATCGTCTCTGATTTGAAATTGAAGAATGACGGATAAAATAGTCTTCAGCGGTGATGACAAGAATCTCGATGAGAATATCTAATAAATTACGGGGTATTACACCCTCGTTTCTTGAAGCAAGCTTATTAGCCTCTTGTCTGCATCTGACATATGTCTGTGACATCGCATGAACCTCACAATCCGACTTCCTCACACGCAGCCACTACTTCACCGACAGGTTTATGATCAAGTTTTACTCATTGGACTCTCTGATCAAGATTGAAAGCCAGCTTGACAAGGCTATAGAGTCCAAAGTGTACACCAGGATCAACTTGGAAGACAAGTGGGAGGAGTACGATGATGCTTAGGCTGGATCAGTAGGAGCACCCTGTGAACCGCTTGTCAAACTTTTTCCCTTTCACTTATTAGATAATAAAGGTCTTGCATCTAGTTAGTTAGCTCCAAGAAACATGTTTCCCCAATTATGCTTACTTTGTAATAATATAGGCGGTTTCGGTCAGAAAAACACTCATTTGTTTGTTCCTTTACATAATTTTTTGAGCAACATATCTTTCTCTACGTGTGTTTTTTCAATCTACATGCAAGAACTATTTTTTACATATAGGGCTGTATAGAAAATGTATCCAGTTTTGGCTTACCTTAAACAACAAATGTTATTTTCTTCTAGGAAGTGGGTGCAGGGTTTTTGGGTGGTGCATCAGAGCTTCTTTTTTTTCCAGAAATGAAGTGTGAAGTGTGCAGCAACCCTGAGGGTCCCTGCAGGATGAAGAAAAGAGACTGCTCTTTCTTCATGGGTACTCTGACCGAAGGGTTCGAAGAATATTATGTACGATTTTTTTAACTGTCACATTTTAAAATTTTATGTTTTTGTTCATCTTGCCTGAAGTACTGTCTTTCCATGCGATGTTAACTAGTTGTTGTTTTTATCACTTCAGGTTGTTCCTTGCTTTATGAAAGAGAAGGTCGACAGTATGCACAGCGGGAGGGAAGTGATGCATGCTCTAGAGACTGGACCTAATGGTGCACTTTATTATTTCGACATTGTCATGTCTGAAGCGAAGACTTGCATATCTGGAGCAGACTGGAACAGGTTTTTGGCAGATTTCAATATGACAGTTGGTGATAAGGTGTTGTTTCAGTGGTTGAGCAATGATGATGAAGTGTACAATATATCGCCAATGGATGATAAACTGAATCTCAAGTTCAGACAAGATTACGAATACCCAGTAGACATGTCTGATGGTACTGCCTTACGCTTAAATGTTTTTTCGACTAAATTTACCATTTTCCTTTTTTGAATTTCATACACCATGTCTGCAAACTAACAATGATGTTTTTTGTGTTTTTGTTGTGCAGTTTACAACAACCACAATGTCGTAGTAATGACAAGGCCTTTGAAGTTCACTTACCAGAATAAAATTTTATACGATCGTGTCGTGCTTCAGAGGGGCTATGGTCTAGGACCTCTATTTATACACAAGATTACAGAAAGCAATATTGATCACCGTTACATGGTATGCACAACATACTTCTACTTCATTCTTTACCTCCCTCACTCCCCCTATAATGTTGACAATATCTCTTTGTGTTTATTGGTACAAGTATATCACTAATATTCTTTTTTCCTATCTCCAGTTCATTACACAGAAAATCCCAAAGAAAATTGTGGATAAAATGAATTTCACCAATGAAGGTGTAGTTTCCCTGAGAGGAAAACGAAATGTCACAGTGGTAGGAAACTACAGCAAATGCTCTGATGGAAGGTGGAAGATAAGCGAACAGGAATGGGCATTATTTGTTTTCAACAGCGGTTTAAAGCTAGACCATGTCGTGATGCTATTATTCCACCTGTATGAAGGAGACCTTTGGTCATCAAATCGCCTGATCATCAACGTTGACGCCATTTAGTGATGAAGGTGCGAAGGTTGATCTCAGACTCAGCTTTCACAAATCACCTAGTAGTAGTTCATGTTGAAACATATCTGTTCTATGCTTCTTGAAGACAATGCAAACCGTGGTTCCCTTTTAGGGAATTATATTGTATCTTTCTTATGGTTTAAGTCTTTTATGCAAGACAATGTTTTTTTATGCCAAGACAATGTTGGTTCAATCGGTTGGTAACAGCGATGCTATATTATTGGTAATATCATTGATCCATCCTTTTTTAAAATTCAAGTTCTATATTTCGTGTCTTCTGGTATAACAAAGACTTAGCATTTTTTTCTTGCTTTTTTGATACATAAAGTAGATATATAAAGGGAATTGACAAGCAAAACAATACATGAAAGTCGTAGTTCATGTTATTCATCATTTTTTGTACTAGTATGTAGTGCCTCCCTCCCCTTTATTTAACCCTAAAATATCACTGCCAAAAAGGGAATAGATTTTAAATTAGCTGGTTTTTGCTAGCGCTCGAAAAAAGGGAATTGAAAACACCTAAAGTTCATCAAAATTCAAACCACGTTCGCGCGCGAAACCGAAAAGGGAATAGAACGCGCCAAGCCTGTCATGGCGACACGCGCGAAGAAAGGGAACAGCGCGTCACATGCGCGCACCGTGGAGGGGACCACCTCGACCAAAAATGGAAAGGAAATAGCGCGCGCGGGGGCGGGGGGACCAAATCTTTCATGATTTGGGCTGTCGGGATACCGTGCGCGCGCTAAGCCTTGGTCGCACGCGCGAAAGCTAGCGTCGTTGGACTCGCGTCGCCGCGTCGGGTCCACGTCTATTCCCTTTCTGGCAAGTTGAACGTTTCCTTTTCCGTCACGGCTCGCGCCTGTTCAAATCGGCTTTCGTCACGCACAATGTCTCTTCTTCCCCCCGTCGCCTTCTATTCTTTTTTGATCTCGCCGTCTCTCCGCCGGCCGCCGGCGCAAATCCGGTGCCTGTCGGCATGCAGCCGTAGAGGAGACGGCGGCGCTTCATCTCCGTCCCATCCCGTGGAGTTTCCCGCAGTTCCAGCGCTCCCCCACCGTGAGTTTCCCCTTTCCCTCGCCGTTCCCTTTCGGCTGGTCGCCGGCGGCTCAAATCCGTCCATATTTCACGCAGCTATCGGCACCTAGTGGCATAACAGACGGTGGCGCTTCATCTCCGCGGAAACTACCGTTGTTTATAGCCGCCCCGCACCCAGAGATTTTCTAGATCTAGGGATTTCTACCCCGGGTGGTGCAGTAGTCTGCGGGAAATAGGGCATTTGCGCTCAGAGAGTTTTCGATTCTGATATTCATCCATATTTCTAGGGTTTGGTGATGTTTAGTTTGTGGTATATATGCCCTGATTGATTAAGGTGCATGTTCCCTTTTTGGGACAGTGATTTTTTAGGGTAAATAAAAATGGGTGGGGAATAGGAAAAGTCCACTTTCTACTAGTACAAAATATTAGAACAGAAAAACACTACCACTTTCTTCTAGTATAAATTAGTTCTCATGTGTTTTTCGCAGCTGATTTGTATGGGAGCAGTGTTGTTCATCATTTAGCATACTGTTCCAAATAGGCATCAGTTTAACCACGTGAGTTTCAATGAAGCGGAGGCTATCTGCATCCACACTGATGTATGATATGTTTTTTGTTTGTACCATGAGGTGATTTGTAATAGTTAGCATCATCGACCAATTGCTTTTTTATAGGGGTGCTAGCAGGCTAAAACTACTTCAACCACTGTATAAAATTGGCCTAAAACTTGTTTGTTATCATGATCTACTAGTAGTTCGAGGGGGAATGGTAACATGCATGCTAGATGTTTGGTAAGGCTTCAGTTAGTTAGCCACAGGGGATCGGTAACTTTTCAGATTTTATTGGTAACAATGTTTTTAGATGGTTGATATGATGATGTAATAGCAGTTTTGGGGTTGGTAATATGTGGCTCTGTACACTTGGTAACATTTTGTTTTGTAGTAATCTGAGGTTTTTCAACGGTGGTACTTTGTATCTAGTTTTTTATGAGTTTGTTAATTTGCACTCTAGATGTTTTTTTGTAGTGTGCTTATATGAATTATGTATTTGTTTTCGATTAGGATTTTTGTAGTAGTACCGCACTCACGTTTCCTAGCTAATTCATTTGCGCGTTTTTATGAAATATGCATCCTGTATAATAATGCAATATAATCTAGAGTATGTGTCTTTAGCTAATGGTTTTTGGTTTTGATGAAGTATGTATTAAATCTAGTATATTTTGCACCAGAACTTGTTTTCTCACTCGTTGGATTTTTTATTCTCAAGGTGTAATTCATATATATTTTTCTTTTTTTTGCAGGCTTTCTGATATGGCTGGTAAACGAAAGGGTGATATCCTCGCGGGTAAACATAAACTTGATAAGGCCCGGTTGGAGGCTCGACTACCTGTGGCAAAAGAGCGTTCTCGTAACAGAGCTTCCCCGAGCGGGCTAGTGAAACTTTGTGATGACCTCAATGAAGCGCAGAAAGCTGTTGTTATTACTATGGACTTGGGACCTATGCTCAACATCAAGTGTAGTAATCTGGACAATAAATTGATCAGCTGGCTAGCTCCTAAGTACGATAGGTTCTCTCGTGCTTTTGTTATACCAGGGCGTGGAAGGATAGAGTTAAACGCTAAAGCTGTGTACCGAGCCATGGGTCTCCCTCGGGGTGAGATTGCTGTTGTATATAGAGTCGATGCAGACATTGAAACTCGTCTGGGGCCTATTCTTTTTCCTGATCTTCCTAGCACTCCTGAAACCACAAGTTTGTTCACCATGTTGCCAAAAATGAAGGAGGCCGATCTGAAGTTCAAGCAATTGTTTATCATGTATCTTGTGTCTACTGTCCTTGCCCCAACAGCAAGAAACAGAGTCAGCAACAGCTGCTACCCCATCATGGTAATTTTTTTTCACTGCTTTAGAATTTTGTTTGTAGGCTGAACTTTTGATATGCACACCTTTTTGGTGGGTAAAGGTATGAATTCTAACTAGTTTTTTATGGCGTTTTCCTTTTTATTTTCCAGGATAAAGTTGGTGATGTCCCCAATATGAACCTGTGCCAGTTTGTGCGTGACAAACTTCATGAGCAGTTGTCTGTTGACAAACTGTCAGCTGCTTGCCTGTTATGCATACAGTACATTTTTTAAGTGTACATACTTGTTGTATATCCCTTTTAATGAGTGCATCTCAAAATCGAGGTTGTATGGGCTACCTGCTTGAACTAATCTTTCCCCCGTTTGACGCTTCAGCTGTTATATGTTGATTCACTCGAAATTAGCGCACTCAACATTGAACTGCCTGAAGGTGCTTATCTTGTCAACGTGTGGTCAATTGATCTGATCAAAATTGTCCTAGATGCGGACATGAAAAGGGATTTTTCTGGATATGGAAACTTGGAGGCAAGTACACAAATCTTTTTTCATTCATGCATATATAGCAGCTACGTTCTGTGTGGCTGTTTTTTGGTTTAGTATGATCTGAATTTTTAGATTATTTGTTTCTTTGGAGATGTTTTTACAAATATCATACATGTTTTGTCCGGTCTCCCTTTTTGTGTGCTATGCAGTTGAAGCCGCACTTATCTATCATAACTTCTTTGGCGGTCCCAGTGGTTTTGAAACATGAATTGTCGCCAATACGTCACAGAACTGTCCCAAACCGGTAATGACATTCAACTCTTTAACATATTTTATCAAACATTTTCATCTATTTTTTTATACCCCACATGTGTTTAGCCTGCTGTGTTCGTTAATATGATTCCCCTCTTTTCTCATTTTTTTTTCCAATTTTTTTTGTTAATTCCAGCGTAAAGAGAAGGTAAAAAGATTGGTTGGTGAATTTGCATCTGGCATGACTCGTCTATTGAGCAACCTGGTCCAGGGGTGGACTGATCTAGATGAATGCGATGCTGCTGCCGCTGAACAATCGTTTGGCAAATTCTCAAAGGACCTTGGCGTGGATGGACCAGCACCTCCGGCTACCAGTGGTCAACAGTCTGTCCCAATTGATCCCAACGCGACCTCACCAATGAGTTTGTGTACTAGGAGGATAGTACGGAAGATGTCTGCCACCGCTGCAGTCAACGATAACTTGATGAAAACACCTACAGTCAACCGGCCTGTTCCACCTGGCCCTGGTGATGCGTGAATCATTAATCCTCGGGTAACACGTTATGTGTCTTCTAAAGCTAGAGTCTCATCAGTTGCCAACAAACAAACCGATGACATTGCTGAAAGTCAAGTGGAAAAATCCGGAACCGTTGCAGATGACAGTGATGATGATGGAGCAGATGATGTTGATCAATTCATCATTCGAACCAGAGACCGTCATGTTGAAGAAACTGATGATGTAGGTGGCTGCAGTACCTCAGTGCCAAAAGCTGATTCTACCATTTTTTCCATGCCAACACAGGGGTACAAAGTTGCTGCACACAACGATTCACCTGCCCCCTATCCCACTGATCAAACAAATGCGCCTGAGCTTGCTCCTGATGATGATTCAGCTCTTGAACCAAGCGGCATTGTTGGTGCTGACAAACGTCGTGTTGTCAGTTTTTCAACAAATGATCGTTCTGAGCATAACGTGGACACCAGTGTTGAAGTCTTGGATGGGTCAGCCGCTGTAATTGATGCGGGGAAGGAGCCAGAAGCAAATATCAGTGATGGTACCTCTGGACGCGTGACTAAATTGATTGATTCAACTACAGTTGATGCTAACGCAGCGCTGAGAGATGGCATGAAACATTACGTTGCTAAGAATAAGAGGAGGAAACTAGATTGTGCTATCAAGAAAAACAAATTAAGCACTGCAGCCGATAACAAAAAAGGTGGTGAAACACTAAAGAGCATGGATGCTACCCAGGTGGACAACAAGAAGAAAACTGCCTGCAAAAGGTCTAATCAGTACTTTCTCTTAGACATTTTAAGCACTTGCAACCTTTTTCATGTAAATGTTTTTCTGTTCCTTTTGTACACAGAGTTGTCCCAGAAGTTCTAAGGTCATCGCCACGTCTTCATGATAAACATAGTGATGGTGGTGTTGTTAACACGGCGTTAACGTGCCAGAGATATGCACCAATGTCGAAGAAGAAGTAGCAAACAACGTGGTAAACTAATTTTTAAATTTGTTTATCTTTTTCCATTTTCGTGTCATGGTCATTGCTTTTTTCCACATGGCATTGGTGGATCTATCGACTGAACATCTTTTTTTCTTGTTTTGTTTTCACAGACCAAAGGGATTGTTGACACAGTAGAGAGCATGGATGCTACCAAGGTGGATAACAAGAAGAAAACTGCCAGGAAAAGGTCTAATGAGTACTTCATTTTATCATTTTTAGTTACGATTTTCTTTATTTCTATCATGTATTTTTACCACTGCCTCAAACTTTTTGTAAATGTTTTTCTGTTGTTATTTTTTATACACAGAGTGGTCCCAGGAGCTCTAAGATTATCGCCACGTCTTCATGATAACCATCCAGCGATATGCACCGATGTTGAAAAAGAGGCAGCAAGCAATGTGGTAAAATAATTTTAAAATTGTTTCTATCTTTGTTTCCTTCTTCTCATGGTCTTTTTTTATACACGGCATATGCGGCTCTTTTTCGACTGAAAACTCTTTTTTTTTCGCAGATAAAAGGTATTGTTTCAGACATCTTGTCCATCCCATACACAACCGCGCGTGCAGAATGCGGTAGCAATGATGCAACAATGGTTGACGTGCACCCTCAAACTGCAGCTGCGTCCGTTGACAATGCAGACAATGGTCTTGTGAAAACCAAAAGCGTAATGCCACCTCCTAACACTAGTGGTAAGTACAATAGTATCGACAGTTTTTTAAGCTTAGTAATTCCTGCTGCTACTTACCAATACATCTCAGTTAGTTTCTAGGATTTTTGCAAGCTCCCTTTGTTAGGTGCTTCATATCATCATATACCAGTTTTTTGAGGTTGGTTACCCATGTGCTATGTGCTTCATAACACCTCGGTTAGTCATAGGATAAGCAGATTTAGCTCCATGGATTCGCGGGGGGAGGGGTTGGTAATTCGTGGGTTAGATGCTTGGTAGTGGTTCTTTTTTAGGGATTGGTCATTTGCGCGGGGGGGGGGGGGGGGGGGTAGATGCTTTGTTATACCCCAGTTTAGTTCCATGGATCGATAACTATTTTTTTTAGGTTGGTAAGTTTGGCGCTAGATTATCGGTAACACTGCTGTATGTTAGCGTTATGGATCGTTAACTTTTCGATACATACTTGGTTTTTTTGTGGTTGGTAATTGGGTGGTTAGATGCTTGTTAATAATTCAGTTTAGTCGCACGGGGATCGGTAATTTTACGTTGCTATGTGCATTGGTAGCATAATATACTAGTTTATTAGGTTGGTGAGTCTGCCCACTAGATGATTGGTAACACGGCTATTTTTAGTGCTTTGCTCGATACATACTTGTTTTTTAGGTGGGATTGGTAATTCGTGGGTTAGATGCTTGGCAATAATTCAGTTTTTAGGGGGCATGGATCTGTAATTTAGTTAGTATAATATACTAGTTTTAGGTTGGTTAGTATGGCACTAGATGATTGGTAACAATGCTGTTTTTTAGTGCTTGCTCAATACATACTTGTTTTTAGATGGGGTTGGTAACTGGTAGGTTAGATGCTTGGTAATACTTCAGTTTTTAGGTGCACAGATCTGTAATTTAGTTGCTTTGTTTTTTTGGAATATAATATAATAGTTTTTAGGTTGGTAAGCCTGGCACTAGATGATTGGTAACAATGCTTTTTTAGTGCTTGCTCGATACATACCTGTTTTTTAGGTGGGATTGGTAATTCGTGGGTTAGATGCTTGGCAATAATTCAGTTTTAGGGGGGCATGGATCTGTAATTTAGTTAGTATAATATAATATTTTTTAGGTTGGTAAGTCTGGCACTAGATGATTGGTAACAATGCTTTTTTAGTGCTAGCTCGATACATACCTGTTTTTTATGTGGGATTGGTAATTCGTGGGTTAGATGCTTGGCAATAATTCAGTTTTTACGGGGCATGGATCTGTAATTTAGTTAGTATAATGTAATATTTTTTAGGTTGGTAAGTCTGGCACTAGATGATTGGTAACAATGCTTTTTTAGTGCTTGCTCGATACATACTTGTTTTTAAGGGGGGGAAGGGGTTGGTAACTCGTGGGTCAAAAGCTTGGTAATAATTCAGATTTAGGGGCATGGATCGGTAATTTAGTTGTTGTGTCCTTTTGAGTATAATATAATAGGTTTTTAGGTTGGTAAGTCTGGCACTAGATGTTTGGTAACAATGCTTTTTTAGTGCTTGGCAGCTCGATACATACTTTTATAGGTGGGGTTGGTAATTGGTAGGTTAGATGCTTGGTAATACTTCAGTTTTTTAGGTGCATGGATCTGTAAATTTAGTTGCTGTGTCCTTTGGAGTATAATGTAATAGTTTTTAGGTTGGTAAGTCTGGCACTAGATGATTAGTAACAATGCTTTTTAGTGCTTGCTCGATACATACTTGTTTTTTAGGTGGGGGTTGGTAATTCGTGGGTTAAATGCTTGGTAATAATTCAGTTTTAGGGGGCATGGATCTTTAATTTAGTTAGTATAATGTAATAGTTTCTAGGTTGGTAGTATGGCACTAGATGAATGGTAACAATGCTGTTTTTTAGTGCTTACTCGATACATACTTGTTTTTAGGTGGGGGTTGGTAATTCGTGGGTTAAATGCTTGGTAATAATTCAGTTTTTAGGGGGCATGGATCTTTAATTTAGTTAGTATAATGTAATAGTTTCTAGGTTGGTAAGTATGGCGCTAGATGAATGGTAACAATGCTATTTTTTAGTGCTTGCTCGATACATACTTGTTTTTAGGTGGGGGTTGGTAATTTCGGGGGTTAAATGCTTGGTAATAATTCAGTTTTATGCAGATGAGCAATAAGGAGAATGTTATGCGGCCATGATATATTGTCAACTACGTATCAAATGGGGGGCGAAGGTCGTCTGAAGACATTGAAGTTGAATATTGTGTTAGCAGACCTCTTTTGTCTGGAGGCCTTGTCTGTGCAACATAGCCTTATCCCTTTAATGCCGGTTTTTGGTGTATGAAGACTTGAAGACTTTGAGGACTGTAGTTTTTGTCAAACTATGAAGTTGTTTTTTTATCAGCAAGCTGGGATTATTATTCTCATGTGCTCGTTTCCCATGCTATATGCATGTGTAAAAGCTTATGTATTCGATAAGGGGGGGGGGACCAGTACATTTTTATGTTACAAATATTCGGTGTCCTGTGATGTAATATATTTTTAATCAAGCACCTTTTTTTTCATCATCTTATTTTACGTTTGATTTGTGTTTTGTGTAATATATTTATAAAACCATTCTACTTCATGCGAAGTCGAGAAGGATGAGACTCATGTTTTGCGTGGATTAAGAGCTGCAAAGAAGCTTAAATTGAAAGCACCAGTCCCTGATGTATTGGAGAGGGACTTACAAGATGGTAAGGTACTCCTTTTTATTTATTTTTCTCATGAACTTTTATTACTATAAGGTTATTTTTTACGAAACTATCTCTTTTCTTTTTTTTATGAACAGATGATGTACAATTTCTATATGCTACACCAGCATTGCCAGCAGAACATTCTTTTGCTATTCCTGCCATCACTCCAAGAACCAGGTTGAGGATGGGAAGGGTTACCCAACCTTCTAGTTCTCGTCTACCTCCTTACAGCCAGATCGTTAGCACTCCCGAGCAAGACGAACTGTACCAGCAAATTATCAAACACGCTAGATCATGCGATGAGTCAAGAATCAAAGGGTAAAGACACTTTCAAATTCCTTTTTTGTTGATGTTGTGTTCTCAATTTTCCCAGCCTTTTTCAACATAATCTTTCATGTGTTTTCTGTAGGTCAATCATACTTGACATTGCTCGTATGTGGATTTATCTTGGTGATCTTGCGAGTAGTGTAATGCCAGGAGGTGAGATGTCAGGAACTGTTGCTGAAATCGGTATTGCTGCGATGCAAAGGAAGTGCCAGAATAACAAAATTATATTCCCCTGGATTGTGACCATGTATCTTCTTGAAAACAAATTGAGCTGTACAATTATACAACAGTATTTCAGAAGAGATGCTAACTACAAGCTAAGCCACAAGGAACATTACAATTGTTTCCTAAACTAAAATGTCTTGTATTTCTTTTCCTCCTTTTGATCTTTATACCAATATTGTTTCCCTGCAAAACAAATGAAAAGAAAAGACAAAAATAAACAAAAGGGATTAGGGTT
Source organism: Poa pratensis (assembly GCA_947311845.1). NCBI lineage: Eukaryota > Viridiplantae > Streptophyta > Magnoliopsida > Poales > Poaceae > Poa > Poa pratensis. The sequence continues at coordinate 52,197,769 of CAMZMU010000041.1, forward strand.
AGCATTATCCTCAGTTAGGCAGTGTGATGCACTGCTAAACACATCACTGGATATTATTAGGGACTAAGTGTTGTATCTGTTCTTAATCAGCACAGTTGCCTCAGTACAACATCATAGGCCATAAATCCACATGTCCAGTAAAAAGAAATGGAAAATCTGTAGATAAGCTCAACCCATTGATGCCAGCTCTCTTAACTGAGTAGGCAGAGGAGCTCACATGCACACACAGTCCTGGGTAGCCATCATCACACTGCAATAGGCATGTGAATAACAAGGGCAAAGGGAGTTGTAGGACACAAGCCACACAACCCTGTTTCACCCACCACCAGCTCATTTACTACCATGCACAGCTACTTCACTCCCAGGAGGAGGATAAAGGCAAGGGGCAGCAGTAGCAAGCAAGGAGCAAGTTCATTTCACTCACTCAAGTACTCAGCTCAAGTTCATCACCCACACAGCCCACAGTTCATCACTAAACCACCAATCCCTCCACTTTTCACCACTGGATTCTTGCCTAAATCAAGAACAAGATGGATAGAAGCACAAGGCCAAGTAGGAGCTAGGAGGAGAAGGCCAGGAGCTAGAAGGAAGCAGCTGGAGCAGGAGGAGCAGATCCACAAGAACTACAAGCAATAGCCCCAACATCACCACACTTGAGCACAGGTTGATATTCTATCTCTAGCCAAATGATCTGCTAGATGCACATGGTGTGGTGGAGTGTTTCCCTCAGCTAAGCATAGAAATGCTATGCTAAAATCATCACAGGGAGTTAAATCAAGTAAAGCATCTGTTCTTATTAAATCAAAAGCCTCAGCCTATGCATCATGGGCAAGGGACATAAATCCATCAAATTGAGCCAAGGCACACAAGCTTTTGTTGCTTGAAATCATATTCCTGTGAATCACACATCCAGCATATGGATTGCTGGGCACAAAACCCACAAAGGGGAGATGCACCACAAGCACAAACATGCACTAATAACACCACTGGGTAGTATAAATAATTTCCCCTAGGCTAAAATAATTAGAATGCTTCTGTGTAACTCGAAGGAGGCATCACAGCAAGAAAAGCTAAATTATTTAGCTCAAGCAATGAGGTATACTAGCACAGGGCATTAATAGAGCATTTCATGAAAGGAACAAAATTATCAGAGCAAGACATAACACAGGTTTCTACCAGAAACGCATCTCTGAGCCCTTGGGTTCAGAGTAGCACACACCAGCATCACCATCACCTCCAACAAATAAAATCAGTGGCACACAAGGGTGCTCAGAGAGCAACAACATCGCCCAACACCTAAGCATCAAGAAAACCTAGATCACCAATTCGCCCAAGCATCCCAAAGCAAGGCACGAAGGCCTGGAGGGGGAAAGAAGAAGAAGAGAGGAGAGAGGAGAGGAGCTCACCATCGCCCATGGCCGTAACTCCACGGCGGCGGGGCAGTGCCCGCGTGGCCGATGAAGGAGGACCACAGGAGGAGAGCACCCATCATCACCACCACCACGGCGGCACGGGGTCGAGCTCCACACCAGCCACGGCTGAGCCGCATGGGCCGGGAGCACGGTAATGCCGCGCTGCCACCGGAACCCTAGGTTCGGATGTGGGTCTTGCACGGCCGCACCGGACTGGGAAAAGTAAATCGCCGGGGTAGGAATGGAGAGGCCTGCGAGGCGCGTCGTTTGCGCCCAAGCACGGCGGCGGAGGTTGCCACGCTTGGCCGGAATCAAGGGGCGACGGCGGCGGCGATTCTGAATCGCGTCAGGCTCGGGAGTGAGATGGAGAGAGAGGGGTAGGCGACGACTGGCTAAGTCGGTCGGTCCGACCCGAGCCAGGCTCTGGTTTTGGTTGGGTTCAACCAAGTTGACCCAGGGGCAAAAGGGTCAATTCACTTTTCCAAAGAATTTAATTCAAAGAAAATTGTTTATTCATAATAACTAGAATGCAATGCAGAAAAATAAATAAAAATATCTATTATATAATTAAAACACAGGACAACCAATGGCTCAGATTAGACAACAAATAAGAAACGGTTCAGATTGAAGTCCGTGAAAAAAAAAACCTAAGTTGTCCCGATCGGAAAGTCAAACGTGATAGAAGCAAACTCTTATTTGACGGGAAATAAAAAATCTGGAATTCTATCCCTACGTGACCTAATATCTCGCCGCAATGCTTTATCAACGAGGCGGAGCGCTACGATCTCTCGGTTTCCCGATCTCAACTAGACGAGACGACGATGATGGATGAGCAACATCGGAATACGGCCGGCGGCTGCGTGTGGAAAGCCTGGCTCAAAGCTGTACGCATGTACGTATGCGTCAGGCCATGCATGTACTACTTGATCGATCCATCTCTTGCAATGCTACATGCGGACATGCATGCAAGCAGAAAGGATTGCTCAATCCATCGATCAATTTTCAGGCCTGCATGCATGTTCGTATATATGAGGCGCAACTAAAACTGATTGATTGCGGCGGAAGCGGCAGCATACATGAGGATTTTGGATTGAACTGCCTGGGCCAAATTGGTTTGCTTGATTGTGACTTTTGTTGTGCATAGGTCATGCATATCATTGGTGACTGAAGATGATGGATGAGACAATCTCTGGTATGCCCACGCGAGTCTCTCTGCTGCTGGACTTGGGGCTGGCATCAGAGATTTAGAGAGTAGGCCATCGGCATGGAGCAATGGACATGGCAATGTATACAGGCCACAAAGGCACGAGTGATCAGCTGCTTGCTTGGGTAGTGGGCGGACGCAACGAAGGCGTCTGTTCCAGGGCTCTATTAATTAAAGGTAGTGGTGCTCAAGATGTTTGAATTCGTTGTATAATTTTTTGATGGATTGAAACTTCAACGTATTTATCTTTCACGTTCTACCTTGTGTTGTTCAGATCTTTTGTCTTTATTTCCATCGTATGAAATTAATTTGACAAATGTATACACATACGAGCAGCAGGTATTGAGGCTCAGGACAAAGCTCCACACAGTTATTATTGCGGAGTGATCATGAGGCAATATTTGGACCATGAAGAAAAGGATCGCGGTATTTTTTTTCTTCTTCTTTTGAACTGTACATAAAAGATTGAAGTGTCAGCCATGGACATACTACGTATTAGTTTTGTGACAAATAAGTATGAAGCAACGTTGATTGGAAGTATCTCAAGATGTTTGAATTCGTTGTATAATTTTTTGATGGATTGAAACTTCAACGTATTTATCTTTCACGTTCTACCTTGTGTTGTTCAGATCTTTTGTCTTTATTTACATCGTATGAAATTAATTTGACAAATGTATACACATACGAGCAGCAGGTATTGAGGCTCAGGACAAAGCTCTGCGGAGTGATCATGAGGCAATATTTGGACCATGAAGAAAAGGATCGCGGTATTTTTTTCTTCTTCTTTTGAACTGTACATAAAAGATTGAAGTGTCAGCCATGGACATACTACGTATTAGTTTTGTGACAAATAAGTATGAAGCAACGTTGATTGGAAGTATATCTTTAGTTCAGATTTTAGGTAAATGTGAGCTTACAAGCAAGTATTTTTTTCGGTGCATTGACACTATGATTAACTGGATTTATTCTTTAAATTGGTTTTTCAGGCCACAATAAGCTAGGGAGGTGCTTGGCCACACAGGTTGGAACAAAAAATTGAATTATTAATTTTGTTCCAAATATGTTAAGTATAACATCAGTCTAGGATATAGGAAAAATAATGGGCTTTCCAAAATCTTTAAATCAATGCACTCACATAAAATTATTTCCTGGAGTAGTGAATGCTAAGGCCATCATTCATATCGCTTGGTTAATACTAGCCCCGTACGTGACCACAGGACTAAAAGACCAGACGACTGGACACCAGCAAATCGAAACACAACCCTGAACACCAGCACATCGAAAATCGATCAATACAAGTCGCATCGGCAAATCGAAGGCACGTCAACAACATCGCAGAACAAAGCAGCAGGAGGTCAGCGGATCAAAGGCACGCCAGCAACTTTGAGTGATAGCTCCAACTTTCAGGTAAGAGCTGCAATCTTCAAGTGGATTCGATCTTTCCCTTCCAACATGCAAATTTTTTAACAAAAAACTGCCTTCATATAAATTTAATGATTAGTTAGAACACTTATTTCTTATAAATAAATCATAAGTAGCATGCTTGCTACAGAAGTTCAGTTCGTAAGACAGGTTTAACTGTGTTTCTATGCGTCATGGCGATTGGCCTCACAAGATGGAAGTGCCGTTCTCACGCTAATTGATGCTACAAGCTGCACCACCGTCGCATGCATGCATAGTCTTTTTTGTTGTCCAGTCCGAATTTGTTGCCATTAATGATTGGACTCAGTATATATGGATGTTGCGGATCTTCATGCTACAGTATGTTTATTAGTGGATCAGTTAATCTTCATCCGATATATACTGTGCTACACCTTTAATTGAAGTGCACAATGCACGAGGAAACATCAAAGCGAGGTAATAAATCTCTTTTCTCATGTCTAAATTACACTGATAATTAAGTATATGGAGAAATATTGGTAGACAAACTATGAACACACAATCGTTAATGAGCTTTTTGTTGCAAATGAGCTTTTCTGTTCTATAGAAATATATGTAAGCTGGAAACTAACATGGACATGTAAAAATGAACAATAGCTTAGTGATTGAGTTGGAGAAATTCGTTTACTATTTTTCACACACACAAAAACAAATAAAATTTTGTCTTAGTTTTTCTTTCAAAAGAAAAAGTTTGTCTTATTTTTTCTCTAACTGATACATTAATGCTAATGTAGAGTTAAATAAGATCAAACATCAATTAGTCACCGTGCAAACAAATAAATTAATATAATTGCATAGTAAATCTAGGCACAAATGCGCAGGTCGAATAGGAAACCAAGATACAACTTGACATATGAAGCGAAAAGAAGAGACATACGGTGCTTAAAAAAATATAGTGTCTCACGAATGCTGCTCCTTCGTGATATGATCGAACACTGCAAGCTGCATGTATGTGGAGCATTGACATAACCTCCTGCTCCTCCATGATCGCCATCCCTGTGCTGGGGGCGACGCCTTTTTGTAGCATGGTTGGACAGCTGCAACAGCCTCCGCGAGACACTACATTTTTTCCAACAGAATATGTGTTCTCTTATAGGAGGGTCCATATCACTCTGCAATTAGGAGGCACGACACTGACGGGACGGTCAAAGCCACGCAGAGTCGTTCAACAAATAAAAGGAACAAAAAATACTACCGTGAGCTTCTGGTAATATCAATGGGCACTTGCTAGCTCTTCATATATTTAGCATATTTGATCATTTTTTTTAAGATCTTGCAGGTGAGAGAATGTTTTGTCAGGTTTATAGGAATATTATCTCAAGAACATTACAGAAGGTGGCACAACATTGGTAATCAGCACAGACGTATTGTTTCATTTTTGAGATTCAAGTAACAGTCTACTTTGTGTGGACAACACATTGATTGTAAAGAGTCACACCTCTTCATTGCTCTCTTGCAGAACTGCCAATGCAAAATTAATATGACATCTACAAGGATTTTTGTAGACCATCTAACCGTCGGATCATGCTCGCAGAAGGTGACACCCACGCACATGGAATGGCTGATTGATCCAGATTATGTTGATGCTTCACTTGGATGCAATTTCCAGGGTTCGGCCATCTCACGAAGCTGCTATTTATCTTGCTCATAAAGGTAGAAGACACTATCATAGATAAATATATGATCTTCAGGTTCACAGGAATGGTATATTATGTAACATGTATTTTTTCCACACAGATTATCTTCACTCAAAGTCATTATCCTCTCTAGATTAGCTAGGCTAAACTTTTGGATTGTCTATAATTTCTTATGGTTAGGTCAGTAATGATTTAGCTGCATAAGACCAGAAATAATTGACAGAGAAAAATAAACCTAAGACCATTTATTTCATTCAGTTGCGGGAGAAAAACACGATTTTTTTGCTCATGCCAAGATCCCACGGCTTAGACAATGTTTGTTTGGTTCATGGGAATATTAATTAGTATCTCTAGAATATTACAGAAGGCGAGACAACATTTGTAATTAGCACATACTATTTAAGATCCAAATAATCGTCCACTTTGTGTACCGAACACATTGGTTATAAAGAGTTAGACAATTATTCATTGTTCTCTTGCAGAACTGTCATTGCAGAATTAATCTGATACCTACAATGGTTTTTTACACCAAAAGAATGAAGTGTGTTGATTCATATAATATAAATTACATCTCCTTACTTAAAGCTTAAGAATCAGAGTACTCACGTTATCTTTTGGCCAAATTTTTTATTGGGCCTTTTGCAGGTTTAGTCAAACTAGGTGTTCTGTTACACATTTTGAATCATGTGTAGTTGACAAATGGGTTGAGGAAAAGCTCACAATTATATAAAACGTAATAAGTTGTTCAATTTTTATAATAGGTGCAAAAATAGCAGATATTTTGTTTTGCCAAAATAGACATCATTAGAGGAGAAAAGGTAGATACATTTGGTCATCGTGAACCAATAAAGGTCTTTGGCAACTACATGTAGATAGTATGATACTTTATAGTCTGAATGACATGTATGTGTTAATGTACCTAAAGTTTTCAAACTGAAAAACATTTCGCCACGGCACTCATGAGACACTATATTTTTTGTAAAGTGATGAAGAAAACTCTACCAAATGATTTTTTTAACAAATCTATCCACGCAAATGCGCGGGCCACACCGTATATGTCTAATTGATTGATAGACGAAGTTGTATACGGACGTGTAAATATTAAAATTGATAGGGAGTTGCATACGTACATGTGTGTTTCGATCTGGAATTATAAGATCGGTCTGATAAGCATGTGTTGTTTTTTCTGTTATGATGTACAAATCTTTAATTTTAGAGACGTGTTTTGCTATGTTGCTTCACTCTGTCGTGGATAAAAAGTTTCTTTGTTCGATTATCATGGAAATTTGTAGATTGCTCATGATTTTTTACGATTTATGAGCAGAGCGCATTTCTAGCCGCGCAATTGCGCGGGCCACCCAGCTAGTTCATAGTAATTGTAAGAACGCAAAGAAATTGTTTTTGTATTCTTAATCTATTTTATCTTGATTTAATATATCTCAAAATTCAAATTAAATGAATTAAGAAATAAATATATTCTTAATTTCCTCATATAATAAAATGAAATTATGTTACCTAAATAATTCCTTCTATTATTTAATAAATCAAAATTTAAGTTTAATTAGTGAAATACTTTCTTCAAACCTTAAATATTCTAAAAAGGGAATTTAAATAAGATAAAATTATTAAAATTCTCATTAATGAAAAATACAAATAATATATATAAAAAGATGAACAGAAAAAAAATCTATCTGTTTGTATAAAGCAAACACCTGTTTGACTAAAATTGAATCACCCTAACATTGAAACAACACTTTACTTATTAATTTAAATATTGGTTAATTCAATTAAATTAAACCCAATTGGTTTGCCTTGTGTGACTACCGTAGTTATTTGTAGAGTTTAATATTGTAAGGTGGTGATGTTTGATTGAGTAGTTTAGTGATTGCTTGTATTTGTTTGTTTATCGATTAGACGAGAACGTTGCTGGAATTATCAAGGAGGGGGAATTTGTTGAACCTGAAGATCAAGACCAAGGTCACTTTGCCGAGCAAGGCAAGCTATCCTCTGAGCTTGCATTTATATACATCTATTTTGGTACACATGTTTTACTTATAAAGAGCAAAAGTTATTTATATGGTGTTTGCCACAAAAGCTATGATTTTGAAAACCCTTTTCCAAATTATAAGTATATTATTTTGACACCCTATATGGAGTTATTAGCTGGAATTTCTTTTTCAAACTATAGGATGGGAAAATATTGTTTACTCAAAACTCCTTTGAAAATACTTGTGTATGGATATGGAATGCCGAGATGTCGGTGTTGAAGTGGAGGAATGGAGAATGGAGATGTTTATGAAAAATGCACATTGTGTCTTTGTACTATGACGACCAATTTTACCCTGTGCGATCACATTTACCACATATGGGAAAATGCGTAGTCATGTAGTTTGCTCTTATTAGTATGGGATACCTCATCGACGGAGATGACTCCGTTATGCATGAGGGGATGGTCCGAGGACCTACCCCCTGACCCGGGTCCTCACACAAGTTGGTGGGGAGGATAGAAGGTTCCACCATAAACCGCCGGACAAAACTATGAGTCCTCACACTTAGGGTTTCTGACGGGAAACTGGACTGGGTGTCGATGGAAAGTGTCATATGGGAAGGATCCTGTACTAGCATGAGCAAATGAGAGGCTATGGTCGGTGGCTCAACTTCACATACACCTGGTATGGCGGGACGTGGCTGACACGATGAGTTACCGGATGGGTGTGGGAAAAGCGTGCTACCTCTGCAGAGGGTTAAAACTATTCGAATAGCCGAGTCCTCGGATATGGACAATTGGGAGACTGTCCTCTGACCATGTGCAAGTTTTGCAAAGTTTTGAGATTTGAAAATAAAATGGAGGTGTGTTGTATCAGCAACTCTACCGACGGGCTGGTATGAGGTTGCTGGAGAATGATTTGACCATGACGGGCTATGGTCGAGAAGTGAAAAGTTTTGTGTTTTGAAAGGTGAAAATGTTTTATGCAACTATGCCAACGGGCCGGCATGAGGTTGTGGGATTGAATGACCATGAAGGGTTTTGGTCAAAAAAGGAGGAGTTTTGGGAAAATAAATAAATGGTGATTTTCCGGAAAAATGTTTATTAAAGAGACTTCTTACCTTTTTCAACAAGGATGTGTTTTCCGGAAAAGTTTTAAAAGAGAATTCTTACAAAGATAGATTTATGGGAAAAAGTCCTAAAAGCCTTCTTTCCTTCTTTTCAACAAAGATATAGAGATGTCTTCTCAAAATAAATGTTTTTATTATAATAAACATGATGCCATTGCGTGCTCATGTCGGGGGTAGTTTGCGAGTACATAAATGTACTCATGGCTGTGTCCCTGGATATTCCCATGTCCAGAGTTCAAGAAGAAGTATGCTGAAGATCGAGAGATCGATGACGTCAACGCGAACTAGGGCGCTTCCCAGTCAGCTGCCTGTAGGGTTAAGGCAAATGACTTGGGCTCCACGCTGTTTGGTGATTTCCGCTGCAAGTACATGTTGAAGTTATGACTTCAATCAAGTAAGTATATTTATTCGGTATTTATGGGTGTTCTGTGATACCAGTTCGAGTTATGTGCAACAACAGACTGATCATGGGATTGTTGCAGGAAACATAGCGAGTATCTCGGATAGTTAATCCGGGGTCCCACAGACTTGGTATCAGAGCCATCCTGACTGTAACAGACCTTAGTTAGCATGGACGTTAGTTAGGAAAGAAATATTTTGTTAAAAATATATTGTTACCAAAAACATAATTTTTATCTAAGGAAGTCCGAAAATGACTTCCACTCTTCTCATCTTCTAAAAAATTTCCGAGTCTCATCCCTCTATTTTAAGATTTTCCAAGGATTTCTCTACTCCCTCTTACCCGTTCAAAATAGTTGACGATGAACTCAAGTGAGACCTAATTAGCTAGCACCTATAAGAAGAAGCTTCGATCTCGAATACTCAACATTCAACATCCAGGAAATTGATCTGCAAATACCAATATCATCAGTATCAACAATGCAAGAGACCTCCAAAGACGTCTGCTCAACTTCAACAATTCTACTCAAGTTGCAACTTCGACAATCTCAATTTCTCCAGCTGAAGACCGAGGCGATAAAATGAAGACTTCAACAACCCTGTTTCACCACGGCCCGTGGGAGAAAATTATTTTGGAAAGAAATATATTACCACCTAAATTATTTGTATCTAAGGAAGCCTAAGTGTAGCTTCCACTCTTTTCACCTTCTCGAATTATTCAGAAACCTCACCTCTTGTCTGAAGGTTTATCAAAAGTTTCCGTCTGTTGTCGTACCTCCATTCAAACTTACATACTTGACGATATCCCAAACCAGACCCATAGTATTGATAGGATAAGCTCGTTTTACTTGAGCAGTCCCCACCTTCCACGGTATTAAACGTCTGTTGGTGCTAAAAGTGCCCTGATTGATTCTTGCTTGTGTGTTGCATTTATGTGTGTTGTTTTCCTGGTGTGTTTCACAAAACCCGCCTTGTCGGGAACCCAAAGTAACCACACTTTTATCTGTTGCTTTTATTTTTGACTGTTAGCAACAATTTTTTTTTGCCTTGTTGGCCATAGAGGTAATTTTTGTATCCTTTCAAAAGTCCGACTTAGAAAACCCTTCAGAAAATTTTCTCTTAATAAGAGGAGCAAGGTATGGAATACTCTCTACTCCAAGACTTTGCGACCTTCTGCAAGATGGATAGCGGCCTTCATACGTTGTTTTGTGCAACCACATCAAGCCATCGAGAAAGATGAAGATTCAAGACCCGACGGTAGATGACACTGGTCGTATCCCGTCGGACTAACAAAACAATGTGAAAAACTAACATAATTTATCTAACTTTAGATCTCTCATCTAACCAAATTTTGCAAAAATACTAACTACTTTTTCTAGACCAAGGGAATAAGTGCCATAGGACGACTCAAAGCTAGTTGGTACAAAGGAGACTTTAGGAGGATATAAGAGTGTTGGACTATAAGATGACTAGTCAAAAAGGATCCCTTAAGAATCTAGTTGCTGAGATCAAACTTTGGTGGATAAGGTTGGTAATGTCAAACATTTGAGGTTTAGAATAGGAGTGAAAACTTGGAGTGGATCGATAAATTAATTGGGTTTGGACAGATGATATATTTGATTAATACTCTGGGGCTAACCAGTTGTGGACCCCAACCATTGGTGGTTATCTGGAACTAGAAGACGTGACCCTTGATTTAAGGTTTAGAAGTAAATGTGAAAGTTATTGGGTTTTTAGGAAGCACTTGCTGATAAAACGATGTTTGGATTGGTTAGAAGCAAGTAAATTAAGAAGAATACTCCGGTGTTGGAATGTTTAGGGTGATTCTTAGAGCAAGTGACCTTTGTACTAAATTCTTATGGAATTATAGGAAGTGGTCAAAGATGAGTTAGAAAATTGAGTAGATCGTGGTATGCAAGAAATAATTGGTGGGAGATAAGTGAATGTTTATCGGATTCGAGGAATTAATATGACGTGGTCTAGTAGCAAGACATTCTAGGTGATAGTAGTTTCCAGAGCTTGTCACGCTCTGTTTGGATTATTCTTAGAAAGATCTGTTATCTTTGATTAAGAGATCAAGGCCCAAAAGTTGTGGAGATAAAATCTGAATTTGGTTAGAAAGTGGGTCAATTCTTGATGATATGATGACATGACTGTTGGATGTTTTATTTAGCTTTGATGATATGATCATGGGAAAAATGACCCCCTGAAGGAGTAAGATAATATGAGATATGCCTATCTGGGGAGAGAAATCCATCAAGAAATAATCGGTGGACCACTACGATTTTTGTGATAGAATGTAAAGGGAAGACTATGCCTAAAAGGTTTGATGGGTGTTTGATAGATTGAATTATACTATGATAAAGAGTTTATGCCGAAGAAGATGATGGTGGACTAATGACTTTAGCTTGGGCAAAAGCCATGATTCAATAAACTAGTTAATAGTAGTGGCCTTACCAGAGATGTTGGAATGGTACTTTGAAGACTCGAGAATTGGAGGCCTATGTAAAGTTGGTTGTTTTGGATCTTAGGTACAATAAGTTTGATGTTCAGAGTATAGCACCCAACTCCCTTGAAAACTAACTTAAGCCCCTCAACCAGAAAGTTTTCCCGGAAATCCTAACTATTCTGGTGCACTCTAACTTGCTTGTGAAGACCCAGAACCAAAGAAGTCTTTCAGGACCAGCCTTTTTCCGCCAAGCCGAAGGAAGAAAAGCGTGAAGGAGATCTACCGGAAGTCACTAAGAAAAATCCAACAACAGAAACACCTACTTTTGGCAACATCAACCACCAAGCAAGTCCAGACGCCCTTAGAAGTTTAAAACATCCCTCTACTAACTAGAAACCAGAGAGAGTCGAGTGCCCAGACTTGACGCATCCTGAACACAACGCATCCCCATCTGCGCCCCTCGTAAGGAGAAAATACCAGGAAGTGATATCTGCACCAACCCCAGGCACTAAGGAATGACAACCAAGACGAAGAATGTCAAGCTACCCAAGAAGAACAATGCCTCCAAGTCAAATCCAGCCGCAACCTTCAGGATGACCTTCAAAACCCCTTTTTAAGGGGGGAAGACCTGCAATACGTATACCAGAAGGTGTTAATAATTAGTTCCTTGCACCTTAGCCTTGTAGTATCTAGAAACAGCCAACCAGGACTCTCCCTCAGCGACGATCGTTAAGTCAAACCCATCATCGAGGATCTGAACTCAGCACAGAAGATCATCGACAAAGAAAGCCTCGCAACATCAATTTGTCAAGATCTCACATGGCCACCTCACTGAAGAGGCAACAACCTCGGAAGAGTAGTCAACCCAAAACCCGTGCCCCCGTGCTCCCCTGTTACCACCGGGCAAATCTCGAGGACGAGATTTATTTTTAAGGGGGGAAGAGCTGTCACATCCCAAATTTTGAAACTAAGAAAAACTTAGTTTTACCAGACCCAAAATTCAGAACCAACAAAAACTTTTTGAAATATTACATTACTGATTGTGTTTTCCTTCCCATTGCTCTATTTGACCTTGTGTGACTTGTGGTTTAAGTTGTTTGACTAGTAAACATATATTCAAATTTGGCGATCATGTCATGACAAGAAAAATATTCCATATATCTTCTCCAGTCTTATTTGACCAACTCCTTCTTTCAGTGATGCTTTGTTCTTAGCAACAACCCAACGGCCCATGATTTGAGAAAGCAAAAGTATTTCCAAAATTTACTTGTTTATAAACTAAGGAGAACTACATACTATCTCCTGCCTATATTTCAACATTTCTATTTTGCAAGTATTTTTAGCTCTTATTTTAAAACCTCTATTTTGACATCCTTTGGAAATGAAACAAGTGGGAGACATATCATCCCATACATTTTCTTTAGCAAAACCTTTTGATATGTTAAAAATTATTTGCTGAGCATCCTTAACACCATCTTGTCATGGTCAAGTGTGATCACTCTATCTTATAAATATATTGAAGGTTCCAAAATTTGTTGACTACCTTATGTTTGTGGTGTGACTTGTACTAACTAGTGTGGGTAGTTGATCATCTTGTGTGTTGTGTGTACCAAAATAAAGATGGCGTTGTTCCATGGTTTTATGACTCCAAGTAATCAAATTATCGATCTATATCTTATCTTCACTCCTGTTAAAGAATACCATATCCAAATCTGACATGACCTTTAGGTAATTTGCTTGTTGTAGGAATTTGAATTCAAATAATTGAATTCATAAAATAATTCAAATTAAAACATTGAAGTAACTTAAATAACAATCAGGTAAATGATTTAATAAATGATTGAATAACTCAAATCTTGCAATAAATATTACAACTTATTGAATTCTTGCAAAGGCAAACAAATCATTTTTCTAAACATAAAATACAATGTCTTTACCACTTTATTACAACAAACTGAAATTCAAAAAGGAAAATTACAATTGTTTCCTAAACTAAAATGTCTTGTATTTCTTTTCCTCCTTTTGATCTTTATACCAATATTGTTTCCCTGCAAAACAAATGAAAAGCAAAGACAGAAATAAACAAAAGGGATTAGGGTTAGTATTATCCTCAGTTAGGCAGTGTGATGCACTGCTAAACACATCGCTGGATATTATTAGGGACTAAGTGTTGTATCTGTTCTTAATCAGCACAGTTGCCTCAGTACAACATCATAGGCCATAAATCCACATGTCCAGTAAAAAGAAATGGAAAATCTGTAGATAAGCTCAACCCATTGATGCCAGCTCTCTGAACTGAGCAGGCAGAGGAGCTCACATGCACACACAGTCCTGGGTAGCCATCATCACACTGCAATAGGCATGTGAATAACAAGGGCAAAGGGAGTTGTAGGACACAAGCCACACAGCCCTGTTTCACCCACCACCAGCTCATTTACTACCATGCATAGCTACTTCACTCCCAGGAGGAGGATAAAGGCAAGGGCAGCAGTAGCAAGCAAGGAGCAAGTTCATTTCACTCACTCAAGTACTCAGTTCAAGTTCATCACCCACACAGCCCACAGTTCATCACTAAACCACCAATCCCTCCACTTTTCACCACTAGATTCTTGCCTAAAGCAAGAACAAGATGGATAGAAGCACAAGGCCAAGTAGGAGCTAGGAGGAGAAGGCCAGGAGCTAGAAGGAAGCAGCTGGAGCAGGAGGAGCAGATCCACAAGAACTACAAGCAATAGCCCCAACATCACCACACTTGAGCACAGGTTGATATTCTATCTGTAGCCAAATGATCTGCTAGATGCACATGGTGTGGTGGAGTGTTTCCCTTAGCTAAGCATAGAAATGCTATGCTAAAATCATCAGAGGGAGTTAAATCAAGTAAAGCATCTGTTCTTATTAAATCAAAAGCCTCAGCCTATGCATCATGGGCAAGGGACATAAATCCATCAAATTGAGCCAAGGCACACAAGCTTTTGTTGCTTGAAATCATATTCCTGTGAATCACACATCCAGCATATGGATTGCTGGGCACAAAACCCACAAAGGGGAGATGCACCACAAGCACAAACATGCACTAATAACACCACTTGGTAGTATAAATAATTTCCCCTAGGCTAAAATAATTAGAATGCTTCTGTGTAACTCGAAGGAGGCATCACAGCAAGCAAAGCTAAATTATTTAGCTCAAGCAATGAGGTATACTAGCACAAGGCATTAATAGAGCATTTCATGAAAGGAACAAAATTATCAGAGCAAGACATCACACAGGTTTCTACCAGAAACGCATCTCTGAGCCCTTGGGTTCAGAGTAGCACACACCAGCATCACCATCACCTCCAACAAATAATATCAGTGGCACACAAGGGTGCTCAGAGAGCAACAACATCGCCGAACACCTAAGCATCAAGAAAACCTAGATCACCAATTCGCCCAAGCATCCCAAAGCAAGGCACGAAGGCCTGGAGGGGGAAAGAAGAAGAAGAGAGGAGAGAGGAGAGGAGCTCACCATCGCCCATGGCCGTAACTCCACGGCGGCGGGGCAGTGCCCGTGTGGCCGATGAAGGAGGACCACAGGAGGAGAGCACCCATCATCACCACCACCACCACGGCGACACGGGGTCGAGCTCCACCCAGCCACGGCTGAGCCGCATGGGCCGGGAGCACGGTAATGCCGCGCTGCCACCGGAACCCTAGGTTCGGATGTGGGTCTCGCACGGCCGCACCGGACTGGGAAAAGTAAATCGCCGGGGTAGGAATGGAGAGGACTGCGAGGCGCGTCGTTTGCGCCCAAGCACGGCGGCGGAGGTTGCCACGCTTGGCCGGAATCAAGGGGCGACGGCGGCGGCGATTCTGAATCGCGTCGGGCTCGGGAGTGAGATGGAGAGAGAGGGGTAGGCGACGACTGGCTCGGTCAGTCGGTCCGACCCGAGCCAGGCTCTGGTTTTGGTTGGGTTCAACCAAGTTGACCCAGGGGCAAAAGGGTCAATTCACTTTTCCAAAGAATTTAATTCAAAGAAAATGGTTTATTCATAATAACTGGAAATGCAATGTAGAAAAATAAATAAAAATATTCATAGTAATTGTAAGAACGCAAAGAAATTGTTTTTGTATTCTTAATCTATTTTATCTTGATTTAATATATCTCAAAATTCAAATTAAATGAATTAAGAAATAAATATATTCTTAATTTCCTCATATAATAAAATGAAATTATGTTACCTAAATAATTCCTCCTATTATTTAATAAATCAAAATTTAAGTTTAATTAGTGAAATACTTTCTTCAAACCTTAAATATTCTAAAAAGGAATTTAAATAAGATAAAATTATTAAAATTCTCATTAATGAAAAATACAAATAATATATATAAAAGATGAACAGAAAAAAAATCTATCTGTTTGTATAAAGCAAACACCTGTTTGACTAAAATTGAATCACCCTAACATTGAAACAACACTTTACTTATTAATTTAAATATTGGTTAATTCAATTAAATTAAACCCAATTGGTTTGCCTTGTGTGACTACCGTAGTTATTTGTAGAGTTTAATATTGTAAGGTGGTGATGTTTGATTGAGTAGTTTAGTGATTGCTTGTATTTGTTTGTTTATCGATTAGACGAGAACGTTGCTGGAATTATCAAGGAGGGGGAATTTGTTGAACCTGAAGATCAAGACCAAGGTCACTTTGCCGAGCAAGGCAAGCTATCCTCTGAGCTTGCATTTATATACATCTATTTTGGTACACATGTTTTACTTATAAAGAGCAAAAGTTATTTATATGGTGTTTGCCACAAAAGCTATGATTTTGAAAACCCTTTTCCAAATTATAAGTATATTATTTTGACACCCTATATGGAGTTATTAGCTGGAATTTCTTTTTCAAACTATAGGATGGGAAAATATTGTTTACTCAAAACTCCTTTGAAAATACTTGTGTATGGATATGGAATGCCGAGATGTCGGTGTTGAAGTGGAGGAATGGAGAATGGAGATGTTTATGAAAAATGCACATTGTGTCTTTGTACTATGACGACCAATTTTACCCTGTGCGATCACATTTACCACATATGGGAAAATGCGTAGTCATGTAGTTTGCTCTTATTAGTATGGGATACCTCATCGACGGAGATGACTCCGTTATGCATGAGGGGATGGTCCGAGGACCTACCCCCTGACCCGGGTCCTCACACAAGTTGGTGGGGAGGATAGAAGGTTCCACCATAAACCGCCGGACAAAACTATGAGTCCTCACACTTAGGGTTTCTGACGGGAAACTGGACTGGGTGTCGATGGAAAGTGTCATATGGGAAGGATCCTGTACTAGCATGAGCAAATGAGAGGCTATGGTCGGTGGCTCAACTTCGCATACACCTGGTATGGCGGGACGTGGCTGACACGATGAGTTACCGGATGGGTGTGGGAAAAGCGTGCTACCTCTGCAGAGGGTTAAAACTATTCGAATAGCCGAGTCCTCGGATATGGACAATTGGGAGACTGTCCTCTGACCATGTGCAAGTTTTGCAAAGTTTTGAGATTTGAAAATAAAATGTAGGTGTGTTGTATCAGCAACTCTACCGACGGGCTGGTATGAGGTTGCTGGAGAATGATTTGACCATGACGGGCTATGGTCGAGAAGTGAAAAGTTTTGTGTTTTGAAAGGTGAAAATGTTTTATGCAACTATGCCAACGGGCCGGCATGAGGTTGTGGGATTGAATGACCATGAAGGGTTTTGGTCGAAAAAGGAGGAGTTTTGGGAAAATAAATAAATGGTGATTTTCCGGAAAAATGTTTATAAAAGAGACTTCTTACCTTTTTCAACAAGGATGCGTTTTCCGGAAAAGTTTTAAAAGAGAATTCTTACAAAGATAGATTTATGGGAAAAAGTCCTAAAAGCCTTCTTTCCTTCTTTTCAACAAAGATATAGAGATGTCTTCTCAAAATAAATGTTTTTATTATAATAAACATGATGCCATTGCGTGCTCATGTCGGGGGTAGTTTGCGAGTACATAAATGTACTCATGGCTGTGTCCCTGGATATTCCCATGTCCAGAGTTCAAGAAGAAGTATGCTGAAGACCGAGAGATCGATGGCGTCAACGCGAACTAGGGTGCTTCCCAGTCAGCTGCCTGTAGGGTTAAGGCAAATGACTTGGGCTCCACGCTGTTTGGTGATTTCCGCTGCAAGTACATGTTGAAGTTATGACTTCAATCAAGTAAGTATATTTATTCGGTATTTATGGGTGTTCTGTGATACCAATTCGAGTTATGTGCAACAACAGACTGATCATGGGAATCTTGCAGGAAACATAACGAGTATCTCGGATAGTTAATCCGGGGTCCCCACACTATGGGATGGCCGTAATGTCCCTGCTATAACATTTGATCAAATTCCAGCACTCAGGAAAGTTCTAACATGGGAATGGCAACATCACCCAGAGAACACGCTCTAAGCTTGGCGCCATGTTCTGCAACAGCACATTTTGTAAAGGTAGATTACAAAACTTTTTCCCCTTTTTGGAGCTCATTACAGTTACATAGAATTTCAATACAGCCGTGAATATTTCTTTTCATGGTTACCCATCTCTACTAGTGCTAGTGGTCACGTAGTGTTCTAATCTGCTACGTGCCCTAATCTATTCTGGCTCACCTTGTTCAGCATTCTTTATATTGTTTGTGTTGATGGACCCCCATCGCCTATGTTTTGTTGCGCGCGATTTTCCTGTTCCTGCACAACAGTTTTACACATGTGTTAGCATTATTTTATTCCCATAGGAACAACACACGTCTTTTTTTTTGTAAAAATACTACTTTGTACTATGATTTATACCTTTAGGGTCTCGGGGCAATCGGGTCTATAATGACCTACCAGCCTGCATCGTCCACATTTTTTTGTCTCTTCTTTTTATCAGCTGCTTTTTTGTAATTACTTTTTGCTCTGCTCCCTGCGGTGGCCCTTTGCTTCTTTGTCCTGGGTGGATCCTTGTAGATAACCTGGTCCTCACTCTCGACGGGGTCATCGATAATCGCATATGTTTCTGGAGGAGGTGTTGCATTCAAGTTTGCACCAAATTGACTATTTGGTGTATTGTCTTGATTGACAGCATCCTTCTTTGGCAGTGGATCATCGATACTCCTTCTCTTCTGATAGGTCTTCTTCTCATTGTCCCATTGTTTCTTGTCATCAATGATTGCTTTTTTTAACTGTACCATACCATCGCTAAACATGTCAAAGGACATGTCATCCGTGCACGTTGTAGATAGCAGATGAGACACTTTGCTCATTTCAATCGCATGGCGCACAGCCAGATGTGTCCTTTCAAAGTTTGTTCTGTTGGTGTCCGCAGTCATGTTCGCTACCTCGATCCCAGCTGATGTGGTCCACCTAGGATGTATGAAACTGACTGGTAATTCTGTTAACCCTTGGTGGACTACAACCCTTAGTACATGGCAGCACTGTAGGCCATCTCGAACCATTTTAGAGCATTCACAGCTGTATACACTGCCATCGGCAGACACGTCCACCATGTATGTAGTTCTTGGAAACTCAGCATTCCAGTATGCCACTAACCTTGACACGCGATACAGTCTATCCTGCTCAACAACCTCAATGTTGTAAGCACTAGTCTTCTTCATCTCCTCAGCAAATTTTTCGTATATAGGATATGTGTATACTCTTGCTGCTTCCTTCTCAAGTGGGTTGTATCCCTAGTTCCACGACTCCTTAAGTTTGTTCTTCTCCCTAAGTTTGTCCAGGTCAGACTGTTTTTTTTCTGGTATTATCAGATACTGTTTGAAGAATGTTGTGATAGTCTTTACGTTTCACGTAACTCTTGAAGAGCGAGTTGGTGCTCTCACTCCTAGCTGTAGATGAAGTGAACGGGAAGAATTTGTCCATGAAATAGGCTGGCACCCACAGAGCTCTTATTTCAAATATGTGGTCAAGGTGGCTCTCTCCTTCTGCATTATGCAACCGAAGTAGATCAAGCCAGCCAGACTCAAACTCTGCCGGTGTGAACGAGTTCCTGATCAGCGCCTTGAGGCGTTCGTAAAGCTGACCTCGCGTAGCGAAAAAAGGCACGAGATTTTGTTTCATCTTTCTCCCTATGTGGAAATTACAATAGCGGTGTATCGTGAATGGCAGCGTTTCAGTAATGGCAATCCCCATGGCCACGTCCTGATCAGTTATTATTGTTTCAGGATGGTTGTTGCCCATAACTGAAATAAATTCAGTAAACAACCACTTAAAGGTGTCAACTGTTTTATCCTTTAGCAACGCGGCGCCAAAAAGGACTGTTTTACCATAGTTATCCACTTCTACGATAGGTGCAAACGGCAGACCATACTGGTTTGTAGAGAAGGTTGTGTCAAATGATATAAACTGACCAAACTTTTTGTAGTTTGCCTTCCTAATCTGATCAGTCCAGAACACGCTTCTAACAGTGTCTCCGTCTTTCTCCATCCGGTATGAGAACCCTGGAATGTTGTGACGTATCTCCTTAAAGCACTTGAGCAGTTCCTCCACGTCTTGATTCTTCAGTTTCTCTCTTTCCTTGGTCAACTGGTTGTTCAGATATTTTGTGTCAAAGGGTATAGCCCTAAAACTTCCTCTGGTCTTCCTGAATATCGTCATGATATTCCGAGGCGGGACCCTCGTTTCTTGAAGCAAGCTTATTAGCCTCTTGTCTGCATCTGACATATGTCTGTGACATCGCATGAACCTCACAATCCAGTCCGATGGCGCAAGTTTATGGTTATGATCAAGGTGTACAGATGTGACGGTCCACTTGCCTCGGTCTTCTTTCACAGTCATCTTGACTCTGCATTTAGTCTACACAATCCTGCTTGTTCTTCTCAGCCTCAGGGCTTCTTTTTTGTTCTTCTCAGATCTACTCCTGTTGCATGTGAACAGTTGCTTGTTTATTACGTTGCTGATTCTGGACTCATAGTTGGTGTCTTTTCTTATTGCAAAACCCATCCTTCTTCCATATACAGCGAAATAGAAGAAAGCTTCATCCCTAGAGTCAAACTCCATGCCAGGACGCGGCTCCGGGGCCCCTGAAATCTCATTCAGTGTGGGGTACTTGTCATTTGAGAACATCTTATCCATTTCTTTCTCTTCTGCGGTTGGGGGGTCTAGGTTCATTGCTTCGTTCAACTCAGCTTCGTTTAGGTCAACACGACCTGCTGCCTGATCATCAGCTCTGTTTGTCGTGTTACTTTGTTCTACATGTCCTTCACCGTTACCGAATGGTGCTTCATCTGTCTGGATATATAGGATGTTGCTGGCATCATCTCCATCAACAGGTTCATCAGTCATGGGCAATTCCTTAAAAACAAAAACAATACACAGTTGGCAATTTCATATCAGCAGTGTCTAAAAATAAACGAGATGGGATATATCTTTTTTTTGAATTATACCTTGTTGAGATCTATATGAATGTTTCTTGATTGATGTCGCGCAGACTGTGCACATGATTGTGACACTTTGGTCGCAAAAGTTGCAGATGCATTCATGTTAGCTTCAATCTCTTTCAGCTGTTCATTCTGCATATGCTCCAGCTGACACCTTTTCCTTTGCACGAAATACTGCAATTAAAATAGAGTTAAAGATAACAGTAGTAAATGTTTTTCATTTGTATAGCCTTGAGAATAATTTTCATGGCAACATTCTTTTTTCACGCTTTGTATATAGATTTATGTGAGTACTTCTTTCGTACCTGTGTAAATTTGTCCAAAAATTTCCTTGTATCCACTGGTTTAGTCAAGTCCATAGAGTCGATAATCTCGCGTGCACCTGGAGATTCAAGCCCTGCCTTTCTGTGGTCACTTGATAGATTCTCACCAGTATACATTCTAAAAAAGTAATAGTTAGCTATGTGTCTTCCTTTGTGTTGTTACTTCAGATTTTTTCTTACGTTCTAACAATGAACTCTCTCCTAATTCTAAATGCAGGTCTTGCTGATTATATCGAGATTATTGCCTACAACAATTTCACTCACGTTATCATGCGAAGATAGTTCAGAGAAGATACAATACCAACTGGAATATAAAGCATCAGATATTCAGATAATCTTGAGTTTTTTGCAGATTTTAGCATGAAGAACATATGGTTTGTCAGTTCACAGTTCGAGTCAGATCACACATACCATACAGCCAGAATTGTTTGCAATTTTTGACTGTAGCATTACCAAGTTCTACATTTTCTTTTCAACTATAGTATGAATGTTCAGAATGGAAGAACCATGTCTTTTTATCTGAAATAAGCACACCAATATATATGTTTTTGGTTTTGACTAAACTATATGTATGCACTATATCTTTTTTCTACCTTTGTGATCACACAGAGCAGTTACCTTTGTGTAATTGCTGACTGACCAATCTTGGGAGTGGTGTTGTCTTTGGTTCTAATGGTTGCTTCCTCCTCTTGTGTCCCCCACCCCCAATCTGTTTCATCAACAGAATTACCCATGCTTTTTGCAGCTTCTGACGCTGATCTCATCAGGGAATCCTCTTGATATGCTTGTGCCTCTACCTTTTGCCCAGCTTTTCTTTCTGCATCCATCCTTTACTCTCTTTATTTTTCCTTACCTCCCCTTTTTGTTGTGTCTCTCGTGCAGGGTAAACACGACGGTGAAGCACAGATGGGATTTCAGAGGGGATTCGTAGGGGATCGACAATGCCTGGCCTTGCGTCCGGTGGGTGGGGGAGCTGCGCTTGCGACGGGGAGAAGACAACAGCTAAGGGCTTTTACCTGGGGCCGGGGATGGAATCGCGTGGGGATTTTATGATGCGGAGGATGCGGAGCCAGGCCGATCGGGGTAAGTTGTCCTTCCATTTTTTCGAATTCGACCTTTTTCTTTGCTTGCAATTACATTTTTGACCAGCTCTTTTCCTTCTCCTAGGGGTTCTTTTTTAATTTGTGTTTTCGTTCCTTTTCTCTCTGAGAATATCGTTTTCATGCAAGGGTTTCTTTGCAAGACATGAAAAGCTATGTCACGCGTCCCTCGTGATCTCTCATCTTTTCTAATCCCAGACGCCTCCATTTTCTGCTTCTTCAACCTCTCCCCCCAACCCCACCCCTCCTCCCCCCAATCGAGATATGCTGGTTCGTTTCTTTTCTCCACCAGTGTTTGGAGACGCAAGGCTCCCAATTTTGCAGGTGGAATCACACCAGCACCATCTCTTTCTCGTTTGTTCTTCGGGGGGGGGGGGCGTGGTTTGATTCTGGATTTGCTTCTATTTCTTATTTTTTTAATAATGATTTCATTTCTCTTGAACCTACCAGACCTCGACATGCTACTGTTCCCGTGAACGGATTTTTCCCCTGGAATGATTTGTTCTACTTAGAGAGAGAGGGAGCTTGATTTCCATTTCCGTGGGAGCAGACTCGACCAAAAGCGCTATGGAAGATCAGAACTTATCGAAGGTTGTAGGCTTCTATCTATCTCTCTTTTAGTGACTGCAATTTTAAATAGCTTTTCCGATGGAAATATATGACTGTAGGCAGTATACCATTTTTTCCATATATATATATACAATATCATGCTATCTATCAGTCTGCCTAACACAATATTGCACAGAAGAAATGCCTAATGAATTTTTGTTTTTAACATGGCGTTGCGTGATTACAATCACATATAGATTTTGCTAGGTAGTTGGTAATGTCATCAACTATCTTCATTTTAGGGGGGTTGGTAATTCAACGATATACATGGTTGGTAAAATTTCAGATAGTCCTGGCGGTTTTTCGCAACTTTGCTTAGTGTGTATTTTTGATATTTAATAGTTTTTCTGGTTCGTATTTTGCGCGATAGATGGTTGGTAATATGTTTTTATAATCATGCACTGGTTTGTTTTTGTATGCAGCTAATTCATGTGCTACATGGTCGCCAACACCTCTCCCCAGTGTAAAATATTTTTACTGAATTGTTGTCTATAAATTTCCTTTTTGTAGGGTTTTACCACCAAGTTTTCTCTCCCCAAGTTCATATCATTGATCCGTAGGCTAACCTAAATCAGAAGGCCTTAGTTTGGAGCATGGGTCTTGGGCATCTACTCAACATAGCATGCGAACAGCTGCCACGCAACTTAATATGCTTTATCATATCTAAGTTCAACCATCAGACAAGAACTCTTATTCTCCCAAATGGAGTTTCAGTTCTAATTACTCCTTTTATGATTCATCAAGTCCTTGGTACTCCAGTTGGTGGCATGCAGATTGGCGAGAAACCTGATGACCAGCTAAGGGATTTGTTTGCTAGTATGATTAAATGTAAGGGCAGGTTCCCAACTATCAACGAGTTGGATAGCTTCATTACTGTCCATCTGGAAGGTGCCTCTTTCAAAATTGCCTTTGGCATGTATGCCATCACAGCTTTCCTCTGCCCCTCTAGCCATGCCGCAGTTTGTCCTGATTACATCCATGTATTCAAGGAGCCAGAAAATATGGCATCTTTGATATCTCAGTCGCTGTCCTGGATAAGTTGGTTAGTTCCATTGCGGCATACAACAGTGGTCTAACACGTGCTCTAGGTGGCAATCTGCTGGCAATGGCTGTAAGTTGCCTATAACTCTTTGCATCTTTTTTATGTACATTCCACGTTCACTTTCATTTGTTTTTCCATCTCAGTCCCTTGAAAAAGTAGTACATGTTTTTTTTCTTCTTCAAGGAATGAATTCAGTATCAATACATTATCACTAAATGAGTTACTAAGCATGCACTTGGTTTCTTCTGTTATATTTTTCAGATTATATATCTAAGCTTCTCCAAGCAGATGTAATGCCTTCTCACCTAAAGTATAAGATGCCCAGAGTTGCACTATGGACAACCCAGATGGTCACCGACACTGAATCATTGGATTGTTTATCTTTTTCAGCTTGTCAGTATGGGAAGCTGCCGGTACAGTCATTCATACCGTTTTCCCCCCATGTTATATTTCTTGATCTGTACACATGCTGAGTATTTTTTTTGTTGTTGTTCATGTGTGCAGGTTAAACCATTGTCTGAAACCATTTTCAGTCCAGCTGGCATGGTATCATTCGTTGGAGCAAGTAAATCATATGGGGATCTTCTCCAGTTCGTGCTATCAATTTGTCCTGAGCAGCAACACAAAAGGGTATGACCAACAGTTCTTCTTTTACATAAATGTTAACTCCTATTTGTTTTCATTTTTTTGTGCATGTGCAATGAAACACACCTGTTTTTTGCCGTTTTTCTGAGCTTGGTTTTGTTCTATTTTTTTCGTAGATAATTGATGAGCTCCCTACAATCATAGACAACATGCACAGAGATATTGTTCAGACAATCGAGCCTATACTTTTTCAGAACATTATAAATGTTCTGAATTTGCTGCCGTCTTATGGTTCGGTAGATCAGAATACCAGTTGTACCAGTTTTCAGATTGAAGAAGCACGTTTCAAGCTACCATTGTCTGAATTGGAGCTTAAAAAACAAGAAGCACAACAGGAGCTCGATATTGCCAAACCCAACCTTATGGACCCCAAGTTATCTTGTATTGGTTCAGGAGGCCAGGTTGAAGCTGAACCGACTGAGCCTTTCAAAGCATTTGGATTAGAGCTTCAGAAAGAAGACGAACGGCAGAAGTTCGCTTTGTCTGATTTCTTCCTCCTACCTGTACCCGATCTAGATGAAGAAGAGGGCAGCTTCCTCAACCTGACCTGTATGAGTAGAGCCATTGAGTCGATTCCGCAACTAGACTCGTTCGATATATCAAATTCGCTTCATCTTTTAGACGAATTGCTTCCACAGACGGATGAGATTAGCAGTGAATATCTACCCAAACCACCAGTGCTGGACCTGATATCGGACTTGCTAGAGGAGGTAGCAGCCGATTCCAAACTGTGGAAGCTAATGACAGAAAAGGTGTACACTCTTGAGGAGAAGGTTGAAGTATACAGTGAACTGTTCACCACAGATAGTGTTGGCTCCAGCTTCAACGAGAACAAGAGGGGTTATTCTACATCGGCTAACGGTGTTACAGTAAGCTATGTTGCACTAAAGAAAAGAGCTAGAATGCTTCACTACAACAGTGAATTACAGGTGTCACCGCCCACCACTGAAGTTGCTGTGGTTTCCACTCATCATGTTGTGCAGCAACAACTCCGATTAACATATGACACATCTCTAGCAAGCAAAGACAAACACGTCTGCAAAGATTTCAGCGACAGCGGTAGAACCACCAGCATGCGCAGGCGATAGTCCATATCAACCCCATAATGATTTACCCGCTACAGGATATGTTTCTTCAGGAGGAACTCAACATAGGCTTGCAGATCCTAATGAACCTTCTTTCGATTGGGACGACGAAGCACTGAACATCCATTTAGTCCAGTTTGCTGAGAAAGCTGAGATGGACTATGAAGAAAGGCAACAACGGAACACTCAGTCTGCGCGAGCAACTCAATACAACTCCCATGAATCTCAAACCACCACATCTCTTAACTACCAGCACGCGCCACCAGATCAACACAACGCCCGCCTACCTGAATTCAGCCCACCTCTCAACTACCAGTCTCCGCCACCAACTCGAAACAACATCCCCCTACCTGAAACCAGTACATCTTTCAACTATCAGCCCGCGCCACGAGCTCAAAACAACGCCTGCATACCTGAATTCAGCACATCTCGCTTATATCAGCCTGCGCATCTAACTCAAAACAACTCCCGCATACCCGAATACAGCCCATCACAGAACTATCATCCTGCGCCACCACCTCGAAGCAACATCCGCCATTCTGAATTCAGCCCTTCTCTGAACTATCAGGCTGCACAAACACCTAGGAGCAACATCCCATTACCTGAATTCAACCCATCTTCTAGCTATTAGCCTGCACCAACTCCTAGAAGCAACATCCCATTTACTGAATTCAACCCATCTTCTAGCTATCAGTCTGCGGCACAAGCTCAAACCAGCTTCCGTGTATCTGAAATCAGCGCATCAACGTATGTTTCGTCATACGCGTCAACCTTGGTGGAGCAAGAAGTGTTCAGGGACATAGTTGCCAGGACCCCCAAAACTCCCAAGTGTAAAACATAAGTTCAATACATCTTTGATTATTTCTTCACCATTTTTTTCATGTAGATGCTCATGCAGTATAATCCATTGTGTTATTTTTTTCGTCAGCCATTTGCATGTTCTAACGATGGATTCCATTCTTCCCCCATTTTGTGTATTTTTTAATCCGCAACACTCACGTGGTAGCTATCGGCAGCGTTTGGGCTGAGCATAGAGTATTTGGGCTTAGTATGATGGTTTACGGGAAAGTATGCCACTATGTCATGAACATGTTGGGCAAAGCAGTCATGGCAGAAGACTCAGAAAGGAAGAAGTTTGATTTGCTCAAGATGGTCATTGGAAAAGGTTTTACATCGAGGTTGCAGCGGCTGTAAGTCACCGAACTAACTAACTTTTTCTTTTTTCTTTTTTTACATCCTTTCTTTTGTTAGTATATAGGAAGCAAAATACAACTGCATGATACCAAACCATCTAGTAAGTACTGATTGTTTTTTCTGCTTTGTCGTACTGATTTTTCCCCAATTTGTGTGTTTTTGTAAGGCCTTATTCCAGATGGAGCATGAGTACCCAGGGAAGTTAGATACATATATATCAAGTGCCAACATCGGATTCAGGCTAGACACCATGGACTTGGTAAGTTTTTTTCAACACATGGGACAGTTGTGTTCCTCAGCTTGGTAATCCCTGCCTTTTCTGGGTTGGTAACACCATGTAGTAGTTAAGTGGTTTGGGGGAAGTGTGCTTTTTTTGGTAACCGCTCACACATGTTCTTTTCTGTAACTTAGCTACACTCACTAGTTTTATATTTTTAGGATTGGGAATCTGCCATCTAAATTATTGGTAACATATGTAAATTTCACTAGAATCTCTGGCTTCTTGGTAACCTGCCACCTAAATGATTGGTAACATATGCAATTTGTAGTAGTTTTATTTTTCATAAAATGGTTGGTAACATCTATGTATATCATTGGTAATGTTTTCTAGACGCGTTTTGATTTTTCTTAAGTACCTGTAACATGTCTTCTTTGGTATGAGCTTCGAAATTTCTCTTAGTATCTATAAAATATTCTAGTTATGCTATATCTTTTTAAAATTTTCCCCCTTATTAATGTACTTTATTTGTTTTTCAAAACGTACACCTGCCATTGTACACCTCCGGGTTCTACTATCTAGCTGTTGTCAACTTTAAGCAACATGTTTTTCAAATCCTGTTCCTAAACCGAAAGATTCATCTCATCAAGGATGAAGCCGACACTGTTGTTAATAAGTTTAAAATGGCATTCAAGATAGCGTACAGGCATTCTGTCATCAACATAGACAGTATGCAGACAGTTTTCCAGAGTGTGTGCTCCACTGAGAGGGAGTAAGACAATGAAGCACAGCCCCATGTTTTTTTGTCCGTTGTGAACCGCCCACTCATATGCTTCTTTTCTTTTATGTAACTGTCATTTTCCAATAAATATATGCAGCGGAGACAGCGGTGTGTTTGTGATGAAAATGATATGTGACTATAATTCCGAAAAGACCTTCTGGTTCAAACCTGTAAGCAATACACTATTGTTTGGTTTGACATTTTTTATGTTTTTTTACAACCTATAATGCAGCCATGCATCAAGCTTTTGTTAATATACAATCTGAATAGGATATTTTTCTCTTTTTTGTTCATGTTTTTGCAGGAACACGCGAAGCCAATCCGTGAAATACTAACATACTACATGCTAGCTCATCCCTCAAATGAGAAAATGTCACCTGAAACTAAGAAAATCCTTGATAGATTTGTAAGTTCATATAACCAAATGTGTTTTTTGATGATAGTATATCCATTATAGCATGAGCAAGGTGTGATTTAATTAAAATGTGTATTTTATTATTTTGTTTCACTGACTATCTTTCTCCCCCATTTTTGTTTTGTTTTCTTTTTCATAATGGATCGACACATGCAGGGAATAGCATACAGCTACAAGGTACATGCACATTCTTTATCTGACAATAACACTTGTCTATAACTTCTCATATCTTTTTCTCCTTTTTACAATTTTTGTTGGGTGACTTATGTTAATGTACAGTTGGTAACATCTTTTTCTATCTCTTGTTTGTTTGTGTTTTTGTAGTCTCCTGGATATACCCCTTGGAAGAGCCAAGAACCTATGAATAGCAGTCAAGATTCACTTGAGAGAATGACCATTTTCTGAAGTTTTTCGCACGCCGTGTGTGTCTTTTTATTCAGTCCTAGATATTTTTGATGTATTTTTTTGTAAGAAGTTTGTTTCGATGGTTTTTGGCCACGAAGTCTGTATCAGAGAAGTGTGTCCAGACATTTTTATCTTGTATTATTTATCTGTATCTTTTGTATGGACTGTACAGTCGCTTGCATGTGTATGAAACTAGACAATCAGTTTGTAATTTTACTTTTTGAGTTAGCTTAGCTAACAATCATTCCTGATATCAACCAATGTTTTTTTGGACTGTAAGGATTTTTCTACAGTGGATAGGCAGTTCATATACCAAATGATTTTTGCACTGTAAGTAGTCCTTTTTTCTTTATCTTTTTTGATTAATTTTTCTAAGTAAGCTTTTTGAAAGTCTTACATTGACTTCGTTTATCTTTCTTTTTTTAGTTGAGATGAATTTTTTAAGCTGGATACTGGACGAGGACGTGCATCATTTCATTCTTTCGCAATTTTTTCTACAGAGGTAAGTCCAGTTATTTTTTTCCCTGGACTAGGTGTTTTTTTCTTTCCCCTAAACGGGCCCTAATTTGCGGATTTGCTTCTTACATGGGCCTCGTCAACTGCCCATCTACCGGGCCGCCTGCAAACGTGCACGTCACCCGTTACAAATACCCCCACGCCTGGTGGGGAGGTGGGGAGACGGTGGTTCCATGCGGTTTCTCGAAACAAGCGCGAGGCGGAGAGCACGGGGCGGAGAGCACTGCGTTGGTAAGTCTTCGATTCATCCATGAAAAGTTTTGTTCCGCCTCTTCTTCTGATTACTTCTTTGGTCGGTATGCTATTTGAATCCTATCTATCATCTCCGCATTTCTCTGAAACATTTTTCTTGTTTCCTGGCCCTCTTTGGTTCGATTCTTTTTTTTATCGGTATAGTTTGCTCTTCCCCTTTCTCTTAATCTCCACATTCATCCTGAGTCACGACATGCAAGCCATTATTTTCTAGGTTTTTCATGCTTTTAGATTTGCATTTTAATATTGCCTAGGGTTTTTACTGTTCAAGTCAAATATCATGGCCAAATCTTTTTTCCAAATGTTTTATAAGATCGGTAACCTTTTATCTGTAATCTCCACCAACATCCCGTGGATTTTTATACCCCTTTCTTATCATTTATTTTCTGTTTTGCAGGTTTCTGGAGCAGAGGGTAATTTTCTGGGGCAAAAGATCCATCATCTCAACGCAACTAGATACTTTTTTCTGGTAGTTGGTGAGTTTTCAGCACTTTATTTTTGTGGTTTTTTCTGTATAATCACATGCAAGCTTTTTATTCTAGATTTTATATGCTTTTAGATTTGCATTTTAAATCTTGCCTAGGGTTTTTACTGTTCAAGTCAAATATCATGGCCAAATCTTTTTTCCCGGGTGTTTTATAAGATTGGTAACCTTTTATCTGTATTCTCCACCAACATCCCGTGGATTTTTATACCCCTTTCTTATCATTTATTTTCTGTTTTGCAGGTTTCTGGAGCAGAGGGTAATTTAGTGGGGCAAAAGGTCCATCGTCTCAACGCAACCAGATCCTTTGTTCTGGTAGTTGGTGAGTTTTCAGCACTTTATTTTGCGGGTTTTTTCTGTATAATCACATGCAAGCCTTTTATTCTAGATTTTATATGCTTTTAGATTTGCATTTTAAATCTTGCCTAGGGTTTTTACTGTTCAAGTCACATTTGATGGCCATGTCCTATTTCCTAGATTTTTTATAAGATTTTTTGGTAACCCATGGTATTGATGATTGGTAAAAATCTAGTAAGTCATACAGTTCTTATAAATGCTCTGCTAGATACTGGCATCATTTTCTTTAGTAGTTTTTAGAATGTCTTAGGTTGGTAATTCATGGTATTAGATCACTGGTATCACTCTAGATAGTCATATGATTTTCAATAACCTTTTTCGATTGCTAGCCAATTGGCATCATGCACTAGTATTTCTTTGTTGGATTCCGTAACTCATGTCCTAGATCATTGGTAACATTTTATTTTCTCATAGGATCAGTAACTTGATTGGTAGGAGTAAGTACTTTTTTAGGAATATGTACTTGGCTGTTTTTTCTAGCACAATATGTTTTATATATCAATGGAATACTTACTGTATTTTACATGTTCCATTTTTATCTCGCTTGAAATTGAGGTAATTAGTAATGTTGTAATATGGATGATAGATAAGTTATCCCAAGTGAGAAAAATCATGGTGTTCACCCATGAGATTGAAGTCAAGTGCCATGAATTCAACAAGATCAATGTGGTGTATACCAACATGGCTTCAAGCGTTGATGCATGGATTGATAAGGTTGAACCAATCTTGGCGGCTTTGAAGAACAAAGTGGTCGGTCTTGATGCAGAATACACAACCAAGAGTTTCATGCCACAGAAGGTTGCAGTTTTGCAGTTGTGCGTGGAACAAGAGTGCTTGGTCTATCACGCCTGCAAAGCTGATAAATATAGCAACAAGCTCTATAGGTTCATGATGGACTGGAGGTATACATTTGCTGGGTTTGACATATGTCAAGACAGGAAAATCATGGCTACCTCAGAGCTGTACATCAACCCTGACACATTCAAGGACGTACAGACAATGTGGGCAGACCCCGACCTTGAAAAGAGCGGCAAGCAAGGTCTGAAGGACGTCGCTGGCGCAGTCATCCATGCCTACTACAAGGAGATGAAGGATGGTTTTGGGGAGAATGAGCACCGCATGTGGGCAGAAGCACCGCTCCCGCTTAAGCATTTAGAATATGCTGCCAAGGATGCATATGTGGTTTATGAGCTTTACAAGCGTTTGGATTTATATTATAGGGGTTTCATCGCAGCTGGAAACTTAAGTGGGAAGAAGCGACAAAGGGGCTGGTAAAAAGTTAAGTCTAGTCAGCGTCTACCTTATGCAGGTGGGGGATTGTGGGCGGCGTAGGGCATCTGGCATGAAGTCCCAGTGGTTAGGTGGGAGTAGCTTGGAAAAAATCCTTTCGTAGTTAGTTAGCGTGTAGCTTTTGTAAGGTCTCTTTTTGAAGCCAATATGTATAGTATGCCTGCCCCGCCCACCCCTCATCCTCCCCCCTCCTTGTTTTATTTTGTATGTAAATATAAGTATATGTATAATAAATGATCAAGTTTCAGGTTCCTATCCCCTTTTCTGTGTTGGTGCTTGTAAATCACTGTTTCTTTCACAATCAGTAATGTGGTTTTTCTGTATATATCAGAACAATCACGCTCTTTGGGAACTATATAATTGCTCATTTTTTATATGTTTTTTTGGCTCACATGATTTTGGTTCTGTTTTTCATCACAAAGGTCATGGACGATGCTGTGTGTGAGA
Source organism: Poa pratensis (assembly GCA_947311845.1). Classification (NCBI taxonomy): domain Eukaryota; kingdom Viridiplantae; phylum Streptophyta; class Magnoliopsida; order Poales; family Poaceae; genus Poa; species Poa pratensis. Next base: position 52,230,000 of record CAMZMU010000041.1, read on the forward strand.
CTTGCCTGCAGCCACTATCCAACTGCGGAAGGTCTAACCGACGTGCGACATCATGCAAGATCCATATGGTCGACGGTTTCGAGGATGCCGCGGTTAGTTACCTATGATTTTTGTATTTTGTTCACACTTCTTTTTTTTATTTGAAGAACACTCCATATGGTCGATTTGGTAACATGTTTGCTGTTATATTGGTAACTCGCAGGTCATCCCTTGTTACTTCAAGGAGAGGATCGATGAAATTGCTGACAAGTGGCTGGTTGGTCAAACAAAGAACCGCTATTTGTTTGATTTCAATTTATTGAGGAACAAGGAGAACACGAGGACCCAAATCACTGGTGCCTACTGGACATCATTCCAGAAACACTACAACATCGTCCTAGGTGATGTGATCAACATCTAGTTGTTTGATGACGACCAACCAGAAGAAGAGAATGTTGAGGACCTCGAGGATGAGGAAGTGGAGTTCACAGAAGTTCCTGATATGGATGGTATGGTTTTTATGTCTGTGTCAGATGCTCTTGGCCAAGACAAACCCCGCCGTGTTGCGGTACCTGGTATGCTTTGCTGACTTATATTAAAGATCTTCCATTTTTTACTGCTCCTTGCCCAAAAACAGAGTAACTAAAATGCAATATCTTTTTTTCACCGTAGGCTTCTTGGCCAAGACAAACCCCGCCGTGTTGCGGTACCTGGGCCAAGACAAACCCCGTCGTGTTGCGGTACCTGGTATGCTTTGCTGACTTATATTAAAGATCTTCCATTTTTTACTGCTCCTTTCCCAAAAACAGAGTAACTAAAATGCAATATCTTTTTTTCACCGTAGGCTTCATTCTGCCCCAGTACCATCTATAGTCAGGAAGACTCTGCACAGGGCTGTTTTCAGCGACATAAACTGCATCTATATGCCAAACATGAGCAGAATCTTATGGGAAATGTACAAGGAAATCAACAAGTACTATGAAGAGGAATTTTACCACGTCCCTTATCCTGACTTCCAGTACTATGTCCATAGGCTGTCAGTCGAAGACATTAAATTCGAGAGGCTGGTATAGTAGCTATCCCATTTTTCAACTTCGTTCTTTACATTGTTCCCTTTTAGTAAAACTTTTTGTGTACCTGCCCATACTTTTCTTTTTGCGTACATTGTTTATGCCATATGTATTTTGACATGTTATAATTTACTTGTTTCTCATGTTTTTGTTTTTAACATGCAGCACATCCCTACAAGTTTTTTCCAGAGATGCCACATCCCTCAACGTGGTGAGGCACGTCATTGTAACACTAGGTTACGTACTGTTTATGATGGACAGTGTAGCATCTTGGAGAAGCCACCACTTGAGCTGCGTACTTTAGTGGGGAATCCACCAGTGGTTGATTTCTGGACAGGGTTTTCAGGCCTGGCTTGTGAAATGAATCTCATCGAAACTTCTGTTATTATTGCGAAGGTTCAAGTCACAAAGGAGGCCATAGTTCTACAAGTCAAAGATGTCGGCTTCTAATATCATCAGTGTATCTAGTTGATGTAGCTGCTTCGTGTTTTCCCTTTTCATCTAGAAAATTAGATGTCAGTAGTATGAAGGCAAAGTTCAGTATGGGACTCTTTTATAATATTTATGTAATTTTGAGCTACTCTCTAGTATGCAGCTTAAAACTGTAATGTACCAGACAATTATATATGTGTACTCGCCTCTTTCTATTTTTTTGTGTTTTTATTTTGGGGGGGGGGCTGTTTTTGTCCGGTGAGGGCGTGATTTGTGGTGGCGGAGATGATTACGTGTGCGTTATCTTTCTTATTTCTTACTGGAGCCATGCTTGTTTGGCATTCTTTTTTACCACACCCTTATTTGTCATCATTTTTTCAGGTTACTCTGATAGTCCATTGATTATTTGGTTTTCATATGCATCTCAAACATTTTCGGAAATGATTTTTACAAAATTGATCAACAAATTTTTTATAATTTTTTTAATCAGTTTTTGAACAACAACACACATGTTCTCTTTGTTCTGTAAGTTTGTAGTAACTCTATTTTCATTTTTCTTTTTTTCCCAGAAGCAGGTGGACTTTTGGAAGTTTTCACATGGGCCTTTATCTCTGTTCAATACCAGGCCCATTTTCAAGGTATGGTCTCTAAGCCCACAGCGAATTCCTTTTTATTTCTTTCACTTACTCACGACTGGATCAAGTTTGACCGCTTCGACTAACCACTCTCTCCTCTTTTTCGGTCGGCAGTTACCCCTCAGCCTCTTCAAAAGCTGGTTGAGCTCGTGGATGCCTATCCCTCTTCGCAGCAGCTCCCAAGGCACGAACAGTGAAAAAGAGAGAGAAACTCTAGTTCATCCCTATCCCCTCCCCCTTTCTTGCCTCTATCCATCCAGATCCAATAAATATGTATTTACTACCTCTGTTTTTTCATCTCTCATCCACTGATCTATATCCCCGTCTTTTTTGAATCTTTTGTTGCGCAGGACCATCGGTTTTGGAAGAACAGGAGGTAGGGACACTGATAAGTTCTCGGGGGGTGTCACAACATCTGCACCAATCTGCCCTCATTTCACATTCGGTGAGTTACCAGGTCTTTTTTTAAATTTCCATCTACTTCTTTCAACAACAGCTTCATATGGTTATATCAGCATTTTTCTAGGGTTTCACTGTTCATTCGAGTTCGTTTTTTAGATCTTATGATTGTTATATGGATGTTTTTGTGTGCTGTTCTTTGTGTGCTGTTCTTATAGATCTATAACTTTTTTGTTTGTACCAACATAAGTTCTTAATGAACGTCCACTATTCTCTCTTTCTAGAGAGATAGATGAATCAATATTTGGCACTGAAGAGACTATGCTAGAAATATTCTTTTTTAACCATATGCATATTTTCATGCAGTAGAGTATAAATTGGGTGGTGCTTTGTTTTCGAACAAAATAAATCAGATTAATCTATTTTTTTCTGGACCTATGTGACTTTTATTTTCTCTGACATACAATAAAGTTAAATGTGAGCTTGTACCTTTTCTCAATCTAGATGTTTTTTCGTTCGAATGCACTAAGTTTTTTTTGTTTGTGATGGTGCTACTGATAATTAGCAGCACCTAAGGAAGTTAAACATGACATGCTTTATTAAATTTTCTCTTTGTGGTGCTGCTAACTATAACCATATGTGCATGGTAATCCATCATATAGAAGTTTTGGTAACATCTGGTGTATAGTTTGTCTATAACTTGACAAGTTCAATATATACGAGTTTACTGTTTTTATAATTGGATTGGTAATCTATCACATAGTAGTTTGGTAACATCTGCAAATATAGTATTTCTCTATAATGTTTGGCAACTTCAATTATTATGTATAAGTTTTTTAAATAACCATTGGTAACCTATTATATATAAGTTTGGTAGCATCTGGTGTATAGTTTGTATAGAATTTGGCAAGTTCACTCACACATGAGTCCCCTGTTTTTTTATTCGGATTGGTAATCTATCACATAGTAGCTTGGTAACATCTGATGCATAGTATTTTCCTAGTTTTTGGCAACTTCAATTGTCTAATAGGCTTTGGTAATATATCATATATTAGCTTGGTAACATCTTGTCTGTATTTGTCTAGCCCTTTTTCGGCTAGTTCAGCGATATGCACACAGTACCTTTGTGTTTCTAAATAACCCTTGGTAATCTATTATATATAAGTTTGGTAACATCCGGTGTATAGTTTCTATAGAACTTGGCAAATTCACTATATATATGAGTTCTATGTTTTTTAATTGGATTGGTAATATATCACATAGTAGCTTGGTAACATCTGCTGCATAGTATTTTCCTAGCTTTTTTGGCAACTTCAATTATATGCATCCACCACTTTTTTATATTTTGTTTATTAGGCTTTGGTAATATATCATATATTAGCTTTGGTAACATCTGGTCTGTAGTTTGTCTAGCCCTTTTTCGGTTAGTTTCAGCAATATGCACACAGTATTTTTTTGGTGTTTTTTAAATAATCCTTGGTAATCTATTACATATAAGGTGGGTAACATGTCATGTGTAGGTTTTTAACACTTCGCAAATTCACTGATATGCATTCACTAAATTTTTTTTATTAGGCTAGGATAATATATAATATAGAAGATTGGTAACATCTGGTGTATATGTGGTTCTTGCCTAGGCAAGTTCAAAAAGATTTTTATATGGTAGATTTTGTGTTTGTGTTTATTTGATTTTTATTTCTGCATTTTTATAGCGTACAAAAAGAAAATGGTTCTCGTTCGGGAGCCCTTGACTGTGGAACTTTCTCAGTCAATAATGGAACACCTACAGGAGAAGCCTCGGCTGCGCTGCGAGGACATGTTCATTTTCTCTGTGACAGGCAAGCATCGCTCGGAGTACGTGTTCCATGCTCTGCATGTCATCAAGACAGTGCTCATCAGTGAATTCATGTGGGCAGTGCTGCAGGAGGAAGAAGTGCAGGTTTTTGTTAAGTGTGCCCCCGCTGACACTGAAAGACTGGGTGGCCTACTTTCACGTCTCTTCATGTTTGACCATGCACACATAAAGATCACCAAGGTTGGCAAGCTGGTCCTGATGTCATATGAAGATGACAGTCTATTCACGGGTGATGAGCCGCAACTGTTTCCTGCTGCATACGAGAGACTAACCATTCAAGATGCAGCTAAATATGGATACCCCAGTGGTTTCTCGGATACAACAGAAAATATGGAACTTCACCACAACGCTCGTCTGCCGCAGACAATCATGGACCTGCTGGGTGTGGAGGAAGGTGAGACTGAAGGCGTGTTCAAAGTGAACATCAAACATTCACTTGGGTCTCCAAAGTACTTTGAGCATGCTTACCGTTCAATCCCATGGAAGTCTGGTTTGAAGCATGCTGTTGACCAGAATGGATACATGTACATGAAGTTTGACGATACATCACGATCCGACTTCCTCACACGCAGCCACCACTTCACCGACAGGTTTATTATCAAGTTTTACTCATTGGACTCTCTGTTCAAGATTGAAAGCCAGCTTGACAAGGCTATAGAGTCCAAAGTGTACACCAGGATCAACTCGGAAGACCAGTGGGAGGAGTACGATGATGCTTAGGCTGGATCAGTAGGAGCACCCTGTGAACCGCTTGTCAAACTTTTTCCCTTTCACTTATTAGATAATAAAGGTCTCGCATCTAGTTAGTTAGCTCCAAGAAACATGTTTCCCCAATTATGCTTACTTTGTAATAATATTAGGCGGTTTCAGTCGGAAAAACACTCATTTGTTTGTTCCTTTTCATAAATTTTTTAGCAACATATCTTTCTCTGCGTGTGTTTTTTCAATCTACATGCAAGAACTATTTTTTACATACAGGGCTGTATAGAAAATGTATCCAGTTTTGGCTTACCTTAAACAACAAATGTTATTTTCTTCTAGGAAGTGGGTGCAGAGTTTTTGGGTGGTGCATGAGAGCTTCTTTTTTTCCAGAAATGAAGTGTGAAGTGTGCAGCAACCCTGAGGGTCCCTGCAGGATGAAGAAAAGAGACTGCTCTTTCTTCATGGGTACTTGAACGAAGGGTTCGAAGAATATTATGTACGATTTTTTTAACTGTCACTTTTTAAAATTTTATGTTTTTGTTCATCTTGCCTAAAGTACTGTCTTTCCATGTGATGTTAACTAGTTGTTGTTTTTATCACTTCAGGTTGTGCCTTGCTTCATGAAAGAGAAGGTCGACAGTATGCACAGCGGGAGGGAAGTGATGCATGCTCTAGAGACTGGACCTAATGGTGCACTTTATTATTTCGACATTGTCATGTCTGAAGCGAAGACTTGCATATCTGGAGCAGACTGGAACAGGTTTTTGGCAGATTTCAATATGACAGTTGGTGATAAGGTGTTGTTTCAGTGGTTGAGCAATGATGATGAAGTGTACAATATATCGCCAATGGATGATAAACTGAATCTCAAGTTCAGACAAGATTACGAATACCCAGTAGACATGTCTGATGGTACTAACTTACGCTTAACTGTTTTTTCGACTAAATTTACCATTTTCCTTTTTTGAATTTCATACACCATGTCTGCAAACTAACAATGATGTTTTTTGTGTTTTTGTTGTGCAGTTTACAACAACCACAATGTCGTAGTAATGACAAGGCCTTTGAAGTTCACTTACCAGAATAAAATTTTATACGATCGTGTCGTGCTTCAGAGGGGCTATGGTCTAGGACCTCTATTTATACACAAGATTACAGAAAGCAATATTAATCACCGTTACATGGTATGCACAACATACTTCTACTTCATTCTTTACCTCCCTCCCTCCCCCTATAATGTTGACAATATCTCTTTGTGTTTATTGGTACAAGTATATCACTAATATTCTTTTTTCCTATCTCCTGTTCATTACACAGAAAATCCCAAAGAAAATTGTGGATAAAATGAATTTCACCAATGAAGGTGTAGTTTCCCTGAGAGGAAAACGAAATGTCACAGTGGTAGGAAACTACAGCAAATGCTCTGATGGGAAGGTAGAAGATAAGCGAACAGGAATGGGCATTATTTGTTTTAAACAGCGGTTTAAAGCTAGACCAGGTCGTGATGCTATTATTCCACCTGTATGAAGGAGACCTTTGGTCATCAAATCGCCTGATCATCAGCATTGACGCCATTTAGTGATGAAGGTGCGAAGGTTGATCTCAGACTCACCTTTCATAAATCACCTAGTAGTAGTTCATGTTGAAACATATCTGTTCTATGCTTCTTGAAGACAATGCAAACCGTGGTTCCCTTTTAGGAAATTATATTGTATCTTTCTTATGGTTTATGACTTTTATGCAAGACAATGTTTTTTTATGCCAAGACAATGTTGGTTCAATCGGTTGGTAACAGCGATGCTATATTATTGGTAATATCATTGGTCCATCCTTTTTTTAAATTCAAGCTCTATATTTCGTGTCTTCTGGTATAACAAAGACTTAGCATTTTTTTCTTGCTTTTTTGATACATAAAGTAGATATATAAAGGGAATTGACAAGCAAAACAATACATGAAAGTCGTAGTTCATGTTGTTCATCATTTCTTGTACTAGTATATAGTGCCTCCCTCCCCTTTATTTAACCCTAAAATATCACTGCCCAAAAAGGGCATAGATTTTAAATTAGCTGGTTTTTGCTAGCGCTCGAAAAAAGGGAATAGAAAACACCTAAAGTTCGTCAAAATTCAAACCACGTTCGCGCGCGAAACCGAAAAGGGAATAGAGCGCGCCAAGCCTGTCACGGCGACGCGCGCGAAGAAAGGGAACAACGCGTCACGCGCGCGCACCCCGGAAGGGACCACCTCGACCAAAAATGGAAAGGGAATAGCGCGCGCGGGGGCGGGGGGACCAAATATTTCCGGATTTGGGCTGTCGGGATATCGTGCGCGCGCTAAGCCTTGGTCGCACGCGCGAAAGCTAGGGTCCCCCAAAAGAAACATAAAAGAAACCTAATAGCACTAGAACACTTGTGTCTCATGAATAAATGACAAGGTGATAGAGAAAACGCCACATAACTTCCTCATGAGCTATAAAACATTGACACAAATAAGGAGTAATAAAATTTTGAATAGTTTAAAGGTAGCACATGAAGTATTTATTTGGAATGGCAGGAAATACCACATAGTAGGTAGTTATGGTGGACACAAATGGCATGGGTTTTCGCTCAAGGTTTGGATGCACGAGAAGCATTCCCTCTCAGTACAGAGTTTATGCTAGCAAGGTTGTTTGAAGCAAACACAAGTATAAACCGGTACAGCAAGAATCACATAAAAACATATTGCAAGTATCATAAGACTCTACACTGTCTTCCTTGTTGCTCAAACATTTTACCAGAAAATATCTAGACCTTAGAGATACCAAACATGCAAAGCAAGTCTCAACAAGCTCTATGGTAGTTCTCCACTAATAGGCTTTAACTACATGATGCAAGAGCTTAAACATGATCTACTTGAGAGCTCAAAACAATTGCAAAGTATCAAATCGAAACAAGACAATGATCTACAAGAATGCATATGTCTTTTCCAATACCAACTACCACATGTAGCATTTTCTTTTTCCAACCAAACACCAATTAATTTATTTCAACATAAAACTCTCCAAAGAATACTACAATGACACAAGAGAGTACTTCTCTACAAGAACTAACAGCTCAAAGAGATGCATGAAAAACAGGAGCTAAAAGCATTGCAGTAGCTAGTTAAGAATACTCAACAAATATAAGTGAAAAACATGAGTATTCATATGAAAAAGCGGAGTGTGTCTCTCTCCCACACAAGGATGCTAGGATCCGAATTTATTCAGAAAATAAAACAAACAAAGAAAAAAATAAAAGCACACAGACGCTCCAAGTAAAGCACATAAGATGTGAAAGAATTAAAATATAGTTTCATTAGAGATGACCTGATAAGTTGTTGATGAAGAAGGGGATGCCTTGGGCATCCCCAAGTTTAGACGCTTGAGTCTTCTTGGAATATGCAGGGATGAACCACGGGGGCATCCCCAAGCTTAGGCTTTTCACTCTTCTTGATCATATCATATCATCCTTCTCTCTTGATCCTTGAAAACTTCCTTCACACCAAACTCGAAATAGTTCTCATTAGAGGGTTAGTGCATAATCAAAATTCTCATATTCTGTGATGACACAATCATTATTAAAGCTTCTGGACATTAGCTACAGCCACTGATACTTTGTGGAGCAAAGAAATCCACTCAAACATAGTAAAAGAGCGATTGCAAAACAAAAAGTAGAATCTGTCAAAAACAGAACAGTCTGTGAAGACGAATTTTTTCGAGGCACTTAAGTTGCTCAGATGCGAAAAGTCCAAACTAACGAAAGTTGCGTACATATCTGAGGATGATGCGTGATTTTTTTCAGAATTTTTCCATTTTTCTGCAGTGAATAAAGCTCACAACCGTGGACAGCAAAAATATGTCTCTGCTCAGAAATCTAAATCTAGCATCAACTTTCTACTAGAGACTTTACTTGGCACAACAATGCAATAAAATAAAGATACAAATGAGTTGCTACAGAAGTAAATAGCACCTTGACTCAAAATAAAATAAAAATTGCAGCAATAAAAACATGGGTTGTGTCCCATAAGCGCTTTTCTTTAACGCCTTTCAGCTAGGCGCGGAAAGTGAAAATCAAGTGTTACCAAGAGAAGAAGCATCAACATCATAACTTGTTCTAACAATAGAATCAAAAGGTAACTTCATTCTCTTTCTAGGGAAGTGTTCCATACCTTTCTTGAGTGGAAATTGGTACCTTATGTTTCCTTCTTTCATATCAATGATGGCACCAACAGTTCTAAGTAAAGGTCTTCCCAAAACAATAGGACAAGATGCATTGCATTCGATGTCCATAACAACAAAATCAACGGGGACAAGGTTATTGTTAACCATAATAAGAACATCATCAATTCTCCCCAAAGGTTTCTTCATAGCATTATCAGTAAGAAAAACATCCAAATAACAGTGTTCCAAAGGTGGCAAATCAAGCATATCATAAAGTTTGTTAGGCATAACAGAAATACTTGCACCATGATCACATAAAGCATTGCAATCAAAATCATTCACCTTCATCTTAATGATGGGTTCCCAACCATCTTCTAATTTCCTAGGGATAGAAGCTTCATGTTTCAACTTCTCTTCCCTAGCTTGGGCAACATGTTCATTATCAAATTGCTTAAAATTCATAATGCTACTTCTCAAGGATATAATCTTAGCAGGAGGATAATATTTTCCAATGAAAGCATCTTTACATTTAGTCCATGAATCAATACTATTTCTAGGCAAAGATAGCAACCATTCTTTAGCTCTTCCTCTCAAAAAGAAAGGAAATAATTTCAGTTTAATAATATCCCCATCCATATCCTTATACTCTTGCATCTCACAAAGTTCAACAAAATTATTAAGATGGGCAGCAGCATCATCGGTACTAATACCAGAAAATTGCTCTTTCATAACAAGATTTAATAGAGCACGTTTAATTTCATAAAAGTCTGCTTTAGAAGCAGGTGGAGCAATAGGAGTGCATATGAAATCATTATTATTTCTGCTAGTAAAGTCACACAGCTTGGTGTTCTCAGGAGTACTTATTTTTGCAAAACACTAAACAAGCCAAATTAACAAAAATAACAAGTAACTATTTTTTTTGTGTTTTTGATAAAGAGAGCAAACAAGACTAAAAAAATAAACTAAGCAAGACAAAAACAAAGTAAAGAGATTGGAAGTGAGAGACTCCCCTAACAGAAACACCTCCTCTCTCCCCAGCAACGGCGCCAGAAAAAGTGCTTGATGACGTGAAAGACACATGTTCGTTGGGAACCCCAAGAGGAAGGTATGATGAGTACAGCAGCAAGTTTTCCCTCAGTAAGAAACCAAGGTTTAATCGGACCAAAGGAGATCGGTGATGCTTCTAAGGTGTCAACGGCGCCAGAAAAGGTGGTGTTGGTGGAGTGCTTCCTCTTCCTAGCAATGGTGCCAGAAAAAGTGCGGTGTCGAAGGGAGGTCCTGGCGGTTGACTTGGAACCTGCACACAACACAACCAAAATACTTTGCCCCAACTTAACAGTGAGGTTGTCAATCTCACCGGCTTGCTGAAAACAAAAGATTAGACGTATAGTGTGAAAAATGATGTTTGCTTGCAGAGAATGTAAAAGAACAATGATTGCAGTAGATTGTATTTCAGATGTAAAAGAATGGACCGGGGTCCACAGTTCACTAGTGGTGTCTCTCCATAATAAATAACTAACATGCTGGGTAAACAAATTACAGCTGGGCAATTGACAATATTGATAAGTGCATAATATGCATGTGCAAGTTGTAGTGTCTACTATGTTATTCATTTGGGCATTACGACAAGGTACACAGACCGCTATCCAGCATGCATCTGTGCCTAAATAGTCCACCTTCAGGTTAACGTCCGTACCCCTTCCGGTATTAAGTTGCAAGCAACAGACAATTGCATTAAGTAAAGTGCATAATGTAAACAACACATTCATCCTTAGACAAATCATCATTAGGTTATCCCTAGTAGCAACAGCACATCCAAACCTTAGGGGTTGCTGTCACTCCCCCAGATTCAATGGAGACTGAACCCACTATCTAGCATAAATACTCCCTCTTGGAGTCACAAGCATCCACTTGGCCAGAGTTTCAACAAGCAACGGAGAGCATGCAAGATCATAAATAACATAGACATAATATTTCAGTATTCAACTTGACATAGTATCAATATTCATCGGATCCCAGCAAACACAACATGTAGCATTACAATAAGATGAGCTTGATCATGATAGGCAGCTCACAAGATCTAAACATGATGGCAGAAGTGGAGAAGACAACCATCTAGCTACTGCTATGGACCCATAGTCCAGGGATGAACTACTCACACATCACTCCGGAGGCGGGCATGGCGATGTAGAGCCCTCCGGTGATGATTCCCCTCTCCGGCAGGGTGCCGGGAAGAGCTTCAGAACCCTCCCGAGTTAGGGTCGACGACGGCGGCGGCAGCGGAACTCTTTCTGGAATATGATTCAGGTTTTTAGGGTTTTCGCATCGGGGGGAATAAATAGGCGAAGGGGCGACGTCGGTGGAGGCTCGAGGGGCCCACACCCCCTGGCGGCGTGGCCAACGGCCCACCCACGTGAGGAGGGGGCGTCGCCACCTCGGTGCCCCCCTTCGTCTCTCTTTCGGACTCCGTGTACGTGTTGGAAAAATAGAGACTTCCATCTTTGTTTCGTGCAATTCCGAGAATATTCGCAGAACAACTTTTCTGGAACCAAAAACAGCAGAAAACAGGAACTGGCACTTCGGCATCTTGTTAATAGGTTAGTCCCGGAAAATGCATAAAAATGATATAAAGTGTATATAAAACATGTAGCAATTGGCATAATGTAAGCATGGAACATCAGAAATTATAGATACGTTGGAGACGTATCAGAGGGCCTGAAGAAGAGCAAGGCAGAAGATGAAAATGGAAGGAACACGAAGACAGCAGAAAAGAGGGGATAAAGAGAGGCCTACCTGGTGGCCACATCCACCCACACCTTACGCCTCGTGCGCGAGGAGATGCAAGCCCCCGATATGTCCAGGCCCCGCTTCGCCCTGGCCATGGAAACGACACGGAGAGGCTCTTCCTCGCCTGAGGAGACCTCAAGAACATCAGTGTCAGACTTGGCCGTCTCCGAGGACCTCGCGGCGACACCCGAGGAACTGGCGCCGCCTGGAGCTCCTGCGCCGCCGTCCGACGCCGTGGAAGAACCAGAGGGTGCTTCGCCGCCTCACGCAGACGCCACCAAGGCCGCCAAGGCGGGGCCCTCTTGGGGCCCGTTGCGTCCTCGCGAGACCAGCCCCCTGACCTCGGCGTACCCCTCGCAGAAATATGCAAAGATGGCGAGGGTGAGGATGGAGTTGGGATGAAGGTGGAGGAGCTGAATCTGGTAATGCTCCAGGATAGCGAGGAGGAAGCCAGAGAATGGCAGGACCAGCCCCGCAAAGATGGTATGAAGAAAAATGGGGTAGAAAGGAGCGCGGAGTTCACCTGGGGCGCCTCCCGGCCAGAGGTTGGTCGCACCCCGCTCGTTGAAGGCGGAGGCCACCAAAGGGTGCACTTTCTCCAAGTGCACATCAGTCACCACTCGGCTGGGCTCCAACGCCGGCTTGTAGCCGCCGCTGGAACTCGGCGAGGCTGTCTCGCCCGTGGACGCCGAGGTCGTCGAGCTTGGTCGCCGAGGTTGACGAATTTGTTAAGTGTCGTGTTCAGTCCCCCTCGATTCCTGGTACTCGGAGACTATTCTCCGACACCTTTGCCTTCATCGCGCTCGACGACGAGGACTGTGCTGACAACTCGATTAGTTGCTGCGACGTAAAGGAAGATGGGTTCCTTCTCAGCGGGTGCGACGAGGATGGGCGGAGTCGACATGACGTGCTTGAGATGAGTGAACGTTGTCTGTGCTTCTTCCGTCCACTCGAATTTGTCTGTCTTCTTCATCGGTTGGTAGAAAGGGAGTGCCTTTTCACCCAACTTACTAATAAATCGACCGAGTGCAGCGATTCGACCAGACAGGCGCTGGACTTCTCGGAGTTTGGTCGGAGGTGGCATCGTTAATATTGCCTCTATCTTCTCTGGGTCTGCTTCGATTCCTCGCGCTGACACCAGGTACCCGAGCAGCTATCCTGCTGGCACGCCGAAGGTGCATTTATCTGGGTTAAGCTTGATCTGGTACTTGTTGAGGTTTGCGAATGTCTCTCGCAGGTCCTGGAGGAGCGTGTCCTCTTTTCGGGTCATGATTACGATGTCGTCAACGTGGACTTGCACGTTTCACCCGAGTTGCAGCTCGAGGCAGTTCTGCATCATGCGCTGGTAAGTGGCTCCAGCGTTCTTGAGCCCGAAGGGCATTGTCTAGTAACAAAAGACACCGTGGGGTGTGATGAAGGCTGTTTTCTCCTGGTCTTTGACTCTCAGCTTGATCTGGTTGTAGCCCGAATATGCATCCAGGAAGGAGAGGTGCTCGAATCCTGTAGTTGAGTCGTTGATCTGGTCGATGCGTGGCAGAGGGAAGTGGTCCTTCGGGCAACACTTGTTGAGGCCGGTGAAGTCGACGCACATGCGGAGCGCGGTCGACTTCTTCTTCTCGACTAAGACTAGATTAGCGAGCCAGTCTGATTTCTTGATCTCTCGAATGAATCCAGCGGGACGTAGCCTATCGATTTCTTTGCTGATGAAGATCCTCTTCGGCTCGGGGACGCGGCGCATGGTCTGTTTGACTGGTCGTGCATCATCTTTTAATTGAAGAGAGTGCTCGGCGAGTTCCCTGGGTACTCCTGGCATATCTGAGGGCTGCCAGGCGAAGATTTCCCAATTCTCACGTAGGAACTCGACGAGCGCGCTTTCCTATGCGATAGGCAGGCTCGATGAGACTCGGACTGTCTTCTTAGGGTCAGTCGGTGGACCTGGTGAGCTGTTGTGTCGTTGGTGGCGTTGAAGGCCGCGTCGTACGCTGGCTTCTTGGCGACAGGGAAGATGGTCATGTCGTTGTCCCGAGACACTTCTTCGAGTTGCTCTTGCATGCCGAAGGACTCAGAGATCTTGCTAAAGTCTCTGTCGCATCTTTCTGATCGATCAAAGTCACCTTTCACCATGATGACTCCTTTCGGGCCTGGCATCTTCAGCATGAGGTATGCGTAGTGTGGTACGGCCACGAACCTTGCGAATGTAGGACGTCCGAGTATCGCGTGGTACTGCGACACCCAGTCGACAACTTCAAAGTCGATTGCCTCCTTCTTTAAGTGGTCGGGTGCGCCGAAGGTGACTTCGAGTGTGATTGTTCCCATGGGTAGGACTACTTTCCCGGGTACTATGTCATGGAAGGTGTTTCCTGATGCGGGTAAGTTCGTTGTGGATCTGCCCATCTTCCGGAGGGTGTCAGCGAATATAATGTTGATGCCACTACCTCCATCCATGGACACCTTGGTCATCATGAAGTCGCCGATCTGCGCCTCGACCACGAGTGCAGCGTGGCCTGGCCGTGGTACTGCCGGCGGGTGATCAGCTCTCGAGAAGGTGATGTTAGTCTCGGATCCTCTCAGGTACTCCGGGACTACTGGGGGACAAGTAACAGCTTGGTAGACATGTCGACTGATCAGCTTTTGGCATTTGTTCGATGGGTGCACCTTCTGGATCATGTTCAGCTATCCACGGGCGACTGGTGGTCTTCCGCCACTCGAGCCTCTTCCTGCTGGGGTTGCGGCTACGCATACGCTGCTGCTGCGTGTGCTAGTGGTGGTGCGGCCGCGGGTGGAGCCTGGAGAGCCAGCTGTCCAGCGGGTTGCGCCGCGGGTGCCGGGGGTTGGAGTTTCTTCGAGAGGGCTTCGTATATCTTGTGCGCCTTCCGACAATCCTTCAGCAGGTGGTTGGCACCCCACTTTCCCGTTTCAGGGTTCTTGAACATGTGGTGTCTGCATGGTTGTTCGAGCTCTTCCTCGGGTGAGAGGGTGCGACGCTTCCACTCGCGTTTCTGCCCTCCATCATTGCGGTAGTTGTCTTGATTTCGACCGTACTGGCCTTGACTGTACTGGAGACCGCTGTCGCGACTGCCATCCTCACGGGGGTTATTGAACCCAGCCGCTACTAGTTCGATTGTGTCTCTTCCATCATACCGGGGTTTCTTCTTGCGGCGGTTGTCTCTCCAATTGCTTGGGCCACCTTCTTCTTTCAACGAGTACGGACGGTCATCTCGCACAGAGTCTTCTCCGTCTGCCCATTGATTTGCTATATTCATGACTTCCACCATGGAATTCGGTTGGAGTCAACCGAACGCTTCCCTGAGGTCTTGGCGCCACATGCCGCGCTGAAAGGCGTCCATCGCCCTGTCTTCGGAGACGACTCCGATGCTGTTGCGCAGCAGGGTCCATCGTGAGATGTACGAGCGCAACGGTTCGTCCTTTCCTTGCTTACAAGCCTGCAGCTCCACGAACGTGCCAGGCCGCGAGTATGTTCGGATGAAGTTCTTGATGAAGGCTTCTTCGAATTGCTCCCACGAGTTGAAGGAGTTCTTGGGCATGGTTTGGAGCCACCCGCGTGCAGATCCAGTGAGCATCAACTGAAGATACTGCATCGTTGTAGTCGTGTTGCCTCCCTGACAGTTGCAGGCGATGAGGTAGTCTTCGAGCCAGAGCCTCGGGTCTTGTGTCCCGTCGAACTTGGCTGCCTCGGCTGTGAGCTTGAAGCCTTTTGGCATCCTTCTGTCCCGGATGCTGAGGGTGAAGCACGAGGCGCCGCATGGCTCGTAGCTGCCGCTGGAGTAGAGTTCTTGGTCTTGGGTGTTGCTTGCTCATTTGGCGTGGTTGCGGTCGAGCTGCCGCTGCGTGATGTAGTTGCGTGCGTCTTCTCCTTCTTGAAGGTGTCGCGTGGGCCGCTCCACGTGCGCGGCACGCTCGCGGTCGCGTCGACCTTGATCTTCTGGTGGTTTATCGGCTGCGCCTGACTTGACCCGAGCGTCTTCCGCCAGCTTGAGTGCCCTGATCTGCTGCTTGTGTACGTTAGCGCATGGGTCACCCTCCGGAGGTTGGGTCAGCTGCAGATATGTGCCTTCAGGGGGCATGGTGTACTCATCGATGTGCTTCAGGGCCTTGATTCCCATCTCATGGGTGATGGTGAGCTTCGTTACTCCGTCTGGCATGGTCACCTCCATGGGGTACGCCGGGGGTTCCTCTCGACGGTTGTTGTTCAGAGTCGCGGTTCCGATCATGAAGACTTGCGCCAGACACGACTGGGCTGTCGACTGCGCGTCGCTGTCGTCGAAGTTGTCCCCTGAGTCGAAGATGGAGGCGACGTGATACACGCCGCAGTCGTTGCAGAACTCGTCGGGTGAAGAGTCGATGATCTTCGCAGTCCTCGTTGTTGATGGAGGTGCGGCGGGTGGGGTTGACGCGGAAGCGACCTTCGCAGTCGATGTTGTGGACGCAGGTGTGATTGCCGTAACCGATGGAGACGCGGTCAACGTCGTTGAAGCAGATGCGATCTCCGTAGTCGACGGAGATGCGGTCGATGTCGTTGAAGCAGATGCGATCTCCGTAGTCGACGGAGACGCGAGTCCCGCGGCCATCACAGGCGCGAGAGTAGAGGGTCGAAAGACTCCCCACTTGTTCACATGAAGTTGCATGTTACCAAAGGTCAAGAACAACCTCCATAGATATCGGCGTACACCGAGCGCTGGGCCGGCGGGTGCGGATCGTAGGTGAAGGAGCCGAAGCAGATTCGCTTCTCGATGGTCGGGGCGTCGATCTTCATTGCCGATGGAGCCAGTGCAACCATGCTTCCAGCACTCGTCTTTCCCACAGACGGCGCCAAATATCAGACGACAGGCTGCGATCCGCGCAACACACGCCGACAAGCACCATGCACGCCACCGCGCGGCCGCTGAGGGGCGGATCTGGCCGAGGCTGACGAAGATGGAGCGGCCGGCCCTTCAGAGGCCCAAGATCGGGCCCGGAAACAGGCCGCAGCCAGGAATGCACGACCACCCCGTCCGCCACCACACGCCGAGTCCCGCCGCCGCAGCTTGAAGGAGCCCGCCAGGAGGAGGACAGAGGCGCTAGGAGAGATGCCCACCAAGGCCGTTGGCTGCTCGAGCCTCGGGGTGCTGGCAAGCCAGATCCACACGGCTCCGCCTTCCCGCGACGAGCGCCGCCATGCGCGCGGCCGTGGCCATCTTCCACGCCGCCGCCTCGCGCCGTCGACCATGTCTGCGTGAGCGATAGTCGTCGAGAACCAGAGAGCGCCCTGCCGCCACCTTCCCCGGGGGCACGCGCGGCTTTGCCGGCGCCCCCTCTGGCGGCGGCGAGGCGGGGAGATGGGTGGGGGAGCTCTGGCGGCGGGGTTAGGGTTTCTGTAACATCCCAATTTTCACAAAAATTTAAAACTTTTCATTTGCATCATGCATCATGTCATTGCATCATTGTTTGCATTGTGCTTGATTTCAAATTATGAAATTTAGAGAAAACTGTCTCAAAAACAATATTTGCATTTTATCTGCAAATACTTTTCAAACCTATTTCAAATTTTAAATGAAGTTTTTGAATATTTTATCCCCAATACATGCTAAACATGTGTGGCATGTTTTACAAAAGTATAGAAATTGGTTTGAGTGGTTTTGGTTTTATAAATCAAAAGTTATTTGAATTTAGTTAAAAACAGAAAAGAAAACAGTTCTGGAAAAAAATGCACAGCCTGCGCTGTTGGGCCGAGCCCATCTATCCTAACGCGCGCGTGGTAGATAGTGCAGCCCAGTAGCGTGCTTCTCTCGCTGCCACCCCGGCCCCACTTGTCATCCCCATCTCCTCGACGTGAAGAACACGGAGATCTTCTCCGAAACCCTAACTAAATCCCAACCGATTACGACTTGATTCGCACGCAATCGTACGCGTTGTTGACCCCTATATAATCTCCACGACATCGCCGTCTTTTTGCCCCAAACCAATCGAGACGAGAGCCCCCAGGCTGCCCGCACGAGTCGCCGCCGTGCCGCCATTGCCGCCGACGACCTCGCCGTATTCCGGTGAGCCCTTGCGCGCATTGCCCTCGCCACCTTCCTTTCGCTTCGCCGCGATCGTGCGCATCTCCCTGACCCTTCGCGATGTTGTTTTGCACGCCAGATCGACGAGTCCGTCCGCGACCGAAGCAAGCCGGCTGTCTATGTCAACTTCGGTGAGCGGTCTGGGAAGGAGAAGGACGGCCGCGACCACGCCATCAACGACATCGACTCCGCCTCGTCGCCCTGAACGCCGCGGTATGCCCCATGAACCGTAGTTAGGCCTAGATCGATTTCCGGCGAAACTCCGGCGATGGCGCCGCCGTAGGAACTAGGTTTCCGGCATGCTTCCGTTTAGCTGCGCCGCTCGTTTATAGTTCGTAGTTGTAAGCCGTTAGATCTAAGATCAACGCTCCAGATTAGATCGTCCACGCGAAGGGGTACCAACCAATCAGAGGAGGCCACGTCTTCAAGTCGTCCGCGAAGCCGCGCCGCAACCGTCCGCATCTGCCCGCAACCCGTCCGCGCCCGCATCACCCGCAAGACCAGTCAACGGACGCTCTGCACCAACCAGAAGACGCCACGTCGACGGAGGACTTCAGCGCGAAGATCTTTTCAGTTTTCTTTACGTTTTAGCCCCTGCGCATCACAGATTAGTCCCTGGATTTTAGATTCATTATTAATTTTTATTCCTTTAGCCAAAATTTATGAAATTTATATTTTTGGAAAGCTAATAATGTGTAGAAACTTTCTGTATGCTTAATTTGAGGTTTGGACGAAATTAATTTAGATAAATTTTAAAAATGGTTTAATTGATATTTTGGCTATAACTTAATTATAAAAATTGATAATTGAGCAAAATATTTTGCTATATTTTTGTTTGTATAAGTAATGGCCGTAGTATTGCTCTAGTATTTTTGTATAAGTGTTTTCCTATGTTTTTGCATGTATTTTGTTTTTATTGCTTTTAGGTGTTATTTTAATAAGTAAATTATATTAAAATTGCTCTTCACATTAGTTTTCGAATAGAAAATTTAGCTAAGTAATTGTGATGTTATATGCAAAATAACTTAGAAATACTTCACCCCACCGAAATATTTCTTCCTTAGAAAATTTTGGGTAATAAAAATGTTGAGAACACTTAGAATTTTTCCTTAGAAATTTTCAACACATTAAAAATGCTAAACTTGTCCTTAGAAATTTTTAGTATCTAGAAAACTTAGTTATTTCCTTAGAAATTATTCTAAGTACTTGCTATAACAAATGTTGGTCCTTAGAAAAATTTATCAACCTTGCTATCATACCTTTTTCCTTAGAAAATTTTAGCACTTCTTATTTTGTTTACTTTCCTTAGAAATTATTTTGGACATGATGTGTTAGTTTAGTCCTTAGTTAAATTTCGACCCAAGTGTTAGGACCTTGGTCCTTAGTCATTTTTGGACCTTCTTGATTGTCTTGTTTTAACTTAGAATTATTTCATGGCATGGCATGCATCTCTAGTCCTTAGAAATATTTTGCACATCATGCATGACATATTTTCCTTAGAAGTTTTATGAAAATTGTTTGTTCATTATGTATTGTTTGATGTGTTAGAAACTCCGGAGGGAAACGAGGACTGTTGCAGCTGCTGTTGTTCTGCTTGTTGCCAAGGCAAGTGGCACACCCCCATGAAGTTTTCCTAAGTATTTTATATGCATTACTTAGTGTATTTCTTATATGCATGTGTTGGATAGTATTATAGCTATATGCTAAACCCACCATACCTTTACTCTAGTTGTGTCTAGAATCCCTTTTGATAACTTAGTAGATTATTGGATGCTATGCAAATGTGTTTTCTTTAAAGCTAAATTCTACTAAGTAATTTATCACCTGGGTGGACTTGGTTATGAAAAGATGATGGAAAGGTTGAGTGTCATCTCTTAGGGGTGACCTCTAAGGGATGGTCACTTGTGGTTGCCACCCAGGGTATTAAGGGGCCAATGTTTTCTCTAAGTGAAGTTGCTTACCGTGCAACCATTAGTCATATGGGCTCTGACTTGATGGATTAAGTTGCGTGGACTCGTCCCGTCTTGACAGGTGGTGGTAGATGGTTAGAATGGGAACGGGTCAAGGCGGCATGGGATGAGGAAATGCTTCTGAAAAGTCTCGTCTCAACTCTCTCCTTTTCCTTAGCACAAATTGAGTGCTTGAGGATAGTTTGGGTTTGTTGGGTCTAATGGTGAAAGTGCACAACCTCTGCAGAGTTAAAAACTAAGTACTTAGCCGTGTCCCCGGTTACGGACAATTTGAGCAGCTGATCAAGGATTCAACGGAGGCTTCATCATTCAAATTTCGAAATTAAAACTTGGTGGTGAACAAGGGTAGTTAAGACAATGGTTTTCAAGCCATCTTGTCTCAAAATTTTGAAGGAAAAGTTTTACAAAGTGTTAGGCAAAATTGGCTTTTATGCAAATCAGCCTTCAAACTCCACCAGCCAAATATGCATATAGGTTATAGAGTTATTCCTATATGAGTCCACATAGTGTCACTTGCCAGGATCATTTTTAATGATTCTGACCCACTCTGTTGCAAATATTACTTTGTTGCAGACTTTTCTGACGATGAGTAAGGTCACGTTTGGGTTTCGAGTCTGCAACCAACATGTTTTCGCCTGTGGCGCATCATGAAGAATGGAGGCTCATTGAAGATTTATTCCGCTGCTTTATTTGTTTTGAGCTAGCTATAAGCTATGCAAAGATGTATCGAACTATTTATTTTTCCAAGTCTGGATCATTCGTGTAATAATTGATACAATGTTGTGATATTCATCTTAAACTGTGTGTGCAAATGAAACGATCCAGGGGTTTGCACTATACACAGGTACCTTGCCATTTTCTAAGTGCAGGTACATTACAGATGGTATCAGAGCATAGTGTTGCCTGTAGGATCGAAACCCTAGGTTTGGTTAGAAATAAGTTGGCCAAAAACTTAATTTATTTACTAAGTATAAAAGCTTCTATGATATATTCTTGCTTTTTCTTCTAAGTACTCGTAATTCTTTACTTATGCATTTATCTCATACTTGTTTCTTCCTAAACTAAAGGATGACGAAGAGGTTCGAGTACATTGACGAGGAGGACTACCCGGTGACCCGCTTCGGCAGCATCATGTTCGACATCCTCAAGCACCTGAAGCTACCTACACCCATGATCAAGGGATGCATCTTGAAGAAGTTCAAAAGAGAAGGCCTTTGGGGAATCAGGGTGTTCAACAAGGACGTGAAGGCGAAGCACCCATTGAGTACAGAGTAATGGGAGTCTCCATGGAGAGAGGAATCGACATCATCATGCAACACGTGATAGCTTGCCTTTGTGGACGCTACTCCAATGAATTGGAGGGGCACTACTCCTTCCCTTTTGGAAGGCGTGACGATGAAGGATCACCCTTCTGCTATGGCACCGAGAACATGGGCAAAGATGAGTTCGTGAGCGACTATTTCCAAGGCTTAGAACTCTTAGTCCATGATCTTTACTTTGATACCAGTGAGGAACTCCACAAGAATGATGAGCTTTGCGCCCAAGTCCAAGTGAATGATGAGAAGATAAAAGAGCAAGAAGAGAAGACCAAGGAGCTAGAAGAGAAGTTCAAGGCCCAAGAGAAGAAATTCATAAGTCAAGAGAAGAGAGTCAAGCAAAGAAACAAGCAAATAAGGGACTTGAAGGAAGAACTTTCCACCAATGATGTGGAGCTTGAAGCTGATTGTGACTTGATCAAGCGACTTCGTGCTGAGAAGAAGGAACTCCAAGAGAGAAACGCAGAATTGGAGAAGGAAGTGAAGGATCTCAGAAGCGTGCTCATTCAGGAAGGCTTTGAAATCCAAGAATTTGAAGAAGAAGTAGATGAAGGCACCATGATTGAGGACTAGGATAGTTAGTGAGACTACCATTTTACCTTACGCACCATTTTACCTTACGCCTTTTAAATTTCGAATTTTAGTTTGGAACTACCAACTTGTGGTAGGACAATACCTAGTACCCTTTGATGTTTAGTGCGAATTGAGAATTTTGGAGTTGAAGTTTTGCTTGATGTGTTGTTTGATTGCTTTCTATGTGATGCTTGTATGGGTAGAATTATTTCTCATAGACCTGTCTATCTTTTACTCACCTATGCTAAAACCACAGATGCCTCCCCGTCGTGACAACACCAACAACAACAACAACAACAACAACAACAACGAAGCTATGATGCAACAGATGATGGCAGCCCAGACTCAGCTGATGACCATGATGGCACAATTCATGGCAAATCAACATGGACCTCCACCACCACCTCCTCCCCAAGTGGACAGACTTGCCAGGTTTCTTAGGCTTAGGCCAAACAAGTTCTCAACTACAACTGACCCAATTGTGGCTGATGACTGGCTGCGTTCTGTGCAAAAGGATCTGGTGACAGCTGAATGTGAAGATGCTGAGAAAATTAGGTTCACCGCACATCTGCTTGAAGGACCTGCAGCCCAATGGTGGGAAACTTATCAGATTACTCACCCATTGGACACTTTGACTTGGGAGGAATTCAAGGAAGGATTTCGTAATGCTCATATCTCCACAGGCATTATGAATCTGAAACAGGAAGAGTTCCGCAATCTGCGTCAGGGGAACAGAAGTCTTAAGGAGTACATGGATGACTTTCATGCCTTGTCTCGATATGCTCCAGAGGACGTTGACACAGATGTAAAGAGGAAGGCTAAATTTCTCAAGGGGCTAAGTGATGAGCTGAAGATACCTTTGACTGTGGCCTATGCTCCAACTTATCAGACACTTCTTGATCAGGCAATCACCCTTGAGGATAGCATGAAGAAAGCTGAAAACAGGAAGAGGAAGATGAATTCAAACAAGCACCACTCTGAACCCTCATTTAAGAAGCACTTTGTTCATGATGGGAACCATGGTCATAAACATGGGAACCACAATGGGGGCAACTTTCACAAACCCCATGCTCACAATCACAATGGAGGATTCAAGGGAAACAATGGAGGATCAAATGGAGGACACAGGGGAAATGGACATGCTGGACATAACCATAACAATGGACAGCATCGCCCAAATTCTGAACCCAAGAAAGATCTCAGCCAGGTGCTCTGCTACAAGTGCAACAACAAGGGACATTATGCTAATGAATGCCCTGAGAAGAGAGTGGACACTCCTACAAGCCCAATCCTTTCAACAAGGGACATGTGAACCACATCAATGTTGAAGAAGTCTATGATGAACCTGATGCTGTGATTGGTACGTTCCTAATCAACTCTTGTCCAGCATTAGTTTTATTTGATACCGGAGCATCGCATTCATTCATTTCAAGAGAATTTGTAAACAAGCATGGGCTAGTGAGGAAACCATAGGCAAACCAATTAGAGTAAGCTCTCCTGGCGGAGAGATGTTAGTAAACTCTGGGTGTAGACAAAAGATTGGAAAGCACCAGTTTCCCGCAAACCTAATCATCCTAGAAACCCAAGGTCTAGATGTCATTCTGGGAATGGATTGGATGACTCATTTCGAGGGGATCATAGACTGTGCAAACAGAGCAATCACCCTCACCACTCCAGAAAAGAAGAAGATCAGATTCAAGTCAAAATTTGAAATGAAGAAGTTTAGGGTTAATTCTCTTAAGGGGGTTAGCCTCGGTGATGTGCTCATAGTAAGGGAATACCCAGATGTGTTTCCTGAAGAACTACCGGGAATGCCACCCGATAGAGATGTTGAGTTTCTCATTGAGCTTAAACCAGGCACAGGCCAATAGCCAAGAGGCCATACCCAATGGCGACAGAGGAACTGAAAGAGCTCAAGAAACAGTTGGAGGAACAGTTGCAGAAAGGTTTTATCCGTCCAAGTTCTTCACCTTGGGGAGCACCAATCTTGTTTGTTGAGAAGAAAGACAGTACTCAGAGGCTAGTCACGGACTATAGAGCTTTAAATGAAGTAACCATTAAGAACAAATACCCACTCCCTAGAATCAACGACCTCTTTGATCAATTGAAAGGAGCCTGTGTGTTCTCAAAGATTGATCTCAGATCTGGATACTTTCAGATGAAGGTTAGAGAGTTGGACATACCTAAGACTGCTTTCACCACCCGGTACGGTTGTATGAGTACACAGTTATGCCTTTTGGCTTAACCAATGCGCCGGCATACTTCATGAATATGATGAATAAAGTGTTCATGGATTTCTTAGACAAGTTTGTCGTTGTGTTCATCGATGACATCTTGATCTACTCCAAAAGCCACAAGGAACATGAGGAACATCTACGTCAAGTTTTACAAAGACTTAGAGAGCACAAATTGTATGGCAAGTTCAGCAAATGTGAGTTTTGGCTGGAACAAGTAGGATTCTAGGACACATTGTGTCTAAGGATGGAATAGCAGTAGACCCTGAAAAGGTTTCGGCAGTAACCAACTGGGAGTCGCCCAAGAATGTGGGAGAAATCCGTAGTTTTCTGGGACTAGCAGGATACTATAGGAGATTCATTGAAAATTTCTCCAAAATTGCTAAGGCCTTAACAGAATTGCTACAAAAGGGCAAGAAGTTTGTGTGGACCGAAGAATGTGAAACTAGTTTTCAAGAATTGAAGAAACGTTTAGTATCAGCACCTATTCTATGTTTACCAGATCTAGAGAAAGATTTCCAAGTGTACTGCGATGCTTCACATCGAGGACTTGGAGGTGTGTTGATGCAAGAAGGCAAAGTGGTGTCATATGCCTCAAGGCAGCTCAAGAAGCATGAGTCAACTACCCCACACATGACTTAGAATTAGCAGCAGTAGTACATGCCCTGAAGATATGGAGGCCCTATCTCTATGGAAAGCGTTGTGAAGTATTCACGGACCATAAAAGTCTTAAATACTTCTTCACACAGAAGGAAATGAACATGCGACAAAGGAGATGGCTGGAATTGATTAAGGACTATGACCTGAGTTTGCAATACCACCCAGGAAAAGCCAATGTAGTAGCTGATGCCTTAAGCCGTAAAACTTATGTTAACGGACTCACGGCAGGGGAATTGCCAGAAGAACTATGCAGGGATTCAAGGATCTTAGGTTGGAGATAGTACCTGAAGGTTTTGTAGCATCTCTAGAAGTGCAACCACTTTTGATGGACAAAATCAAGGAGGCCAAAAAGGAGACAAAGTGATGGAAGAAATTAAGAAAAATTTAGGTGAAGGCAAGGCCAAAGGTTTTCGACTAGATGAAGAAGGCACAGTATGGTTCATGAAACGATTTGTGTTCCAGAAGATGTGATCTCAGAAAGTTGATACTTCAGGAAGCCCATGATTCACCTTACTCCATACACCCGGGTAACACCAAGATGTATATGGATGTGAAGGAGAGGTTTTGGTGGAACAATTTGAAAAGAGATATTGCTGAATATATTGCCAAGTGTGATGTGTGTAGCCGTGTAAAGGCTGAGCATCAGAAGCCAGCAGGGTTACTTCAACCTTTGCCAGTACCCGACTGGAAATGGGATCAGATTGGGATGGACTTCATCACAGGTCTACCCAGAACCAAGTCTGGTTATGATTCTATTTGGGTTATTGTTGATCGTTTGACCAAGGTAGCTCATTTCGTGCCTGTGAAGACAACTTACACAAGTGCCAAGCTAGCAGATATTTACATGAAGAGAATAGTATGTTTGCATGGAGTTCCAAAGAAGATTGTGTCAGATAGAGGCACTCAATTCACTTCACATTTCTGGAAGCAGTTACATGAAGTCCTTGGAACTAGGCTAGAGTTTAGCACAGCTTTCACCCCCAGACTGATGGACAGACTGAAAGGGTAAATCAAATCCTGGAGGACATGCTGAGAGCATGTGCATTAGACTATAAGTCTAGTTGGGATGACAATCTCCCATATGCTGAGTTCTCTTATAATAATAGTTATCAAGCCAGCATAGAGATGTCACCATTTGAAGCACTGTATGGAAGGAAATGCACCACCCCACTTTTGTGGAGTGGAGTAGGAGAAAGAAGTCTGTTTGGTCCTGATATAATCGAAGAAGCTGAAGAAAAGGTTAGGCTGATTAAGGACAGATTGAAGGCAGCTCAATCTAGGCAGAAAAGTTATGCTGATTCCAAACGGAGAGAAGTCACTTATGACATTGGAGATAGAGCCTATCTTAGAGTCTCACCCCTTCGTGGAGTGAAGAGGTTTGGAATCAAAGGAAAACTGTCACCAAGGTTTATTGGACCTTATAAAGTTTTGTCACGTAAAGGAGAAGTGGCTTATGAATTGGAACTACCGGAAGCACTTTCCGCAGTTCACAATGTTTTCCATGTTAGTCAGCTGAAGAAGTGTCACCCTGAAATGGCAGAAACTCCGCTGAGAGATACAGTGCCACTAGAAGAAGTTCAGCTGGAAAGTGATCTCACTATGAGGAAAAACCCATAAAAATTTTGGAGACAGCAGAGAGAATTACCAGAACCAAGACCATCAAATTTGCAAAGTACAATGGAATCATCATTCAGAGGAAGAAGCAACTTGGGAAAGAGAAGATGACCTTAGAGAAGAACATC
This sequence comes from Poa pratensis, assembly GCA_947311845.1. Taxonomy (NCBI): domain Eukaryota; kingdom Viridiplantae; phylum Streptophyta; class Magnoliopsida; order Poales; family Poaceae; genus Poa; species Poa pratensis. The sequence continues at coordinate 52,256,588 of CAMZMU010000041.1, forward strand.
CTCACCTATTTGCTAGCCAAACCGAATCTCGAGGGCGAGATTCATCTTAAGGGGGTTAGGTTTGTAACATCCCAATTTTCACAAAAATTTAAAACTTTTCATTTGCATCATGCATCATGTCATTGCATCATTGTTTGCATTGTGTTTGAATTCAAATTATGAAATTTAGAGAAAACTGTCTCAAAAACAATATTTGCATTTTATCTGCAAATACTTTTCAAACCTATTTCAAATTTTAAATAAAGTTTTTGAATATTTTATCCCCAATACATGCTAAACATGTGTGGCATGTTTTTACAAAAGTATAGAAATTGGTTTGAGTGGTTTTGGTTTTATAAATCAAAAGTTATTTGAATTTAGTTAAAAACAGAAAAGAAAATAGTTCTGGAAAAAAATGCACTGCCTGCGCTGTTGGGCCGAGCCCATCTATCCTAACGCGCGCGTGGTAGATAGTGCAGCCCAGTAGCGTGCTTCTCTCACTGCCACCCCGGCCCCACTTGTCATCCCCATCTCCTCGACGTGAAGAACACGGAGATCTTCTCCGAAACCCTAACTCAATCCCAACCGATTACGCTTGATTCGCACGCAATCGTACGCGTTGTTGACCCCTATATAATCTCCACGACACCGCCGTCTTTTTGCCTCAAACCAATCGAGACGAGAGCCCCCAGGCTGCCCGCACGAGTCGCCGCCGTGCCGCCACTGCCGCCGACGACCTCGCCGTATTCCGGTGAGCCCTTGCGCGCATTGCCCTCGCCACCTTTCCTTTCGCTTCGCCGCGATCGTGCGCATCTCCCTGACCCTTCGCGATGTTGTTTTGCACGCCAGATCGACGAGTCCGTCCGCGACCGAAGCAAGCCGGCCGTCTACGTCAACTTCGGCGAGCGATCTGGGAAGGAGAAGGACGGCCGCGACCACGCCATCAACGACATCGACTCCGCCTCGTCGCCCTGAACGCCGCGGTATGCCCCATGAACCGTAGTTAGGCCTAGATCGATTTCCGGCGAAACTCCGGCGATGGCGCCGCCGTAGGAACTAGGTTTCCGGCATGCTTCCGTTCAGCTGCGCCGCTCGTTTATAGTTCGTAGCTGTAAGCCGTTAGATCTAAGATCAACGCTCCAGATTAGATCGTCCACGCGAAGGGGTACCAACCAATCAGAGGAGGCCACGTCTTCAAGTCGTCCGCGAAGCCGCGCCGCAACCGTCCGCATCTGCCCGCAACCCGTCCGCGCCCGCATCACCCGCAAGACCAGTCAACGGACGCTCCGCACCAACCAGAAGACGCCACGTCGACGGAGGACTTCAGCGCGAAGATCTTTTCAGTTTTCTTTACATTTTAGCCCCTGCGCATCGCAGATTAGTCCCTGGATTTTAGATTCATTATTAATTTTTGTTCCTTTAGCCAAAATTTATGAAATTTATATTTTTGGAAAGCTAATAATGTGTAGAAACTTTCTGTATGCTTAATTTGAAGTTTGGACGAAATTAATTTAGATAAATTTTTAAAAATGGTTTAATTGATATTTTGGCTATAACTTAATTATAAAAATTGATAATTGAGCAAAATATTTTGCTATATTTTTGTTTGTATAAGTAATGACCGTAGTATTGCTCTAGTATTTTTGTATAAGTGTTTTCCTATGTTTTTGCATGTATTTTGTTTTTATCGCTTTTAGGTGTTATTTTAATAAGTAATTTATATTAAAATTGCTCTTCACATTAGTTTTCGAATAGAAAATTTAGCTAAGTAATTGTGACTATGTTATATGCAAAATAACTTAGAAATACTTCACCCCACCGAAATATTTCTTCCTTAGAAAATTTTGGGTAATAAAAATGTTGAGAACACTTAGAATTTTTCCTTAGAAATTTTCAAACACATTAAAAATACTAAACTTTTCCTTAGAAATTTTTAGTATCTAGAAAACTTAGTTATTTCCTAAGAAATTATTCTAAGTACTTGCTATAACTAAATGTTGGTCCTTAGAAAATTTATCAACCCTTGCAATCATACCTTTTTCCTTAGAAAATTTTAGCACTTCTTATTTTGTTTACTTCCTTAGAAATTATTTTGGACATGATGTGTTAGTTGTAGTCCTTAGTTAAATTTTCGACCCAAGTGTTAGGACCTTGGTCCTTAGTCATTTCTTTTGGACCTTCTTGATTGTCTTGTTTTAACTTAGAATTATTTCATGGCATGGCATGCATACCTCTCTAGTCCTTAGAAATATTTTGCACATCATGCATGACATATTTTCCTTAGAATTTTATGAAAATTGTTTGTTCATTATGTATTGTTTGATGTGTTAGAAACTTCGGAGGGAAACGAGGACTGTTGCAGCTGCTGTTGTTCTGCTTGTTGCCAAGGCAAGTAGCACACCCCCATGAAGTTTTCCTAAGTATTTTATATGCATTACTTAGTGTATTTCTTATATGAATGTGTTGGATAGAATTATAGCTATATGCTAAACCCACCATACCTTTACTCTAGTTGTGTCTAGAATCCCTTTTGATAACTTAGTAGATTATTGGATGCTATGCAAATGTGTTTTCTTTAAAGCTAAATCCTACTAAGTAATTTATCACCTGGGTGGACTTGGTTATGAAAAGATGATGGAAAGGTTGAGTGTCATCTCTTAGGGGTGACCTCTAAGGGATGGTCACTTGTGGTTGCCACCCAGGGTATTAAGGGGCCAAGGTTTTCTCTAAGTGAAGTTGCTTACCGTGCAACCATTAGTCATATGGGCTCTGACTTGATGGATTAAGTTGCGTGGACTCGTCCCGTCTTGACAGGTGGTGGTAGATGGTTAGAATGGGAACGGGTCAAGGCGGCATGGGATGAGGAAATGCTTCTGAAAAGTCTCGTCTCAACTCTCTCCTTTTTCTTAGCACAAATTGAGTGCTCGAGGATAGTTTGGGTTTGTTGGGTCTAATGGTGAAAGTGCACAACCTCTGCAGAGTTAAAAACTAAGTACTTAGCCGTATCCCCGGTTACGGACAATTTGAGCAGCTGATCAAGGATTCAACGGAGGCTTCATCATTCAAATTTCGAAATTAAAACTTGGTGGTGAACAAGGGTAGTCAAGACAATGGTTTTCAAGTCATCTTGTCTCAAAGTTTTGAAGGAAAAGTTTTACAAAGTGTTAGGCAAAATTGGCTTTTATGCAAATCAGCCTTCAAACTCCACCAGCCAAATATGCATATAGGTTATAGAGTTATTCCTATATGAGTCCACATAGTGTCACTTGCCAGGATCATTTTCAATGATTCTGACCCACTCTGTTGCAAATATTACTTTGTTGCAGATTTTTCTGACGATGAGTAAGGTCACGTTTGGGTTTCGAGTCTGCAACCAACATGTTTTCGCCTGTGGCGCATCATGAAGAATGGAGGCTCATTGAAGTTTTATTCCCCTGCTTTATTGTTTTGAGCTAGCTATAAGCTATGCAAAGATGTATAGAACTATTTATTTTTCCAAGTCTGGATCATTCGTGTAATAATTGATACAATGTTGTGATATTCATCTTAAACTGTGTGTGCAAATGAAACGATCCAGGGGTTTGCACTATACACAGGTACCTTGCCATTTTCTAAGTGCAGGTACACTACAGTTTCCCCCGAGCCGCCAGACGCGGGCGACGCGGTGGGGTGGGGAGGTAAGTATCATCAAACGTTTGTAATTTTTGGATCACATATAAACTTTACAACCAAGGTTTGATCAACTAAAAGAAACAATTTTGGATCAAACTTTTTATCAGAAAATTAAAACGTTTTGGTTCGGAAAAAAAACTAGAACAGCAACGAAAATGTACGTAATATCAATGTTGGGGATATCGCTTATCGCTAACTTATCGGCCTACCAAAGATAACAGGTAAATCGGCCGATTTATCGGCATATCAGACGGTTTATCGGCATATCGGCTGGCTTATCGGCCAATTTATCTTATCGGTCAGACAGTGACAAGAGATAAATCGGCCGATTAATCGGCGTATCGGAAGATATCTTGAACAGTGCGTAATATAGATCTAGTAAAAGAAAAAACGTGACCCATGCAGCACAAAAGCATGAAGAATCAGTGAAATGTGAGCACCGGAGCCAAGTAATGGAACGCATTTGCAGTTTTTACATCAGGAAAAATACAGATCTACCATGAGAAACAATCAAGGTGTCCCCAATCGGCTAGAGCCCTAGCTAGAGATAATCAGATATAGGGGACGGGGAGGGGTTAGTGCATACGCTTGAGTGAGCAGTGGGGGGCGAGGAGTTAGGGAGTGTCGGGGAACTGATTTTGCAGGTAGCAGAGGGGGACATGTACGGCGAGGCTGGGGTCGCCGGGGACTGGAACCTGGCCGTCGGTAGGAAGGGGAGACGCCATGGGAGACCAGAGAGTGGGGGTTTTGTGTGGCTTTTATTGTGACTTGTGAGGGGAACGCAAGGGAGTGGAAGAGGACTCCACTGGGTTCTTCCGGTCTCGCCTTCTTAGTGAGCGATGCGAACCGCCGAAATTTATTTGGGTTCCCAAAAGCTACACTCCTGACTCTATATTAAAAAATTCAAAAACAATATTTACAAGTTTAAAAAAATCTGAGTTTAGTAAACCATGCATCCTACAAGCACGGAAATCAAAATTTTATTTATTTTCTCGTAGTATGGGTTACATAAAAGTGACAAAATCTTGTGTACTTTGGAGATTAAAAAGAGTATATACTCTATTCCACACATTTTAATTTTTCTACAAGATTTTGTATAAAGCAATTCAATTGAGATTTCACACGATTATAGGATAAATCAATGACAACATGTAGTAATATTTTGCAGATTTTAAAATTTATAAATATGACTTTTAATTTTTATAAAAGGATTACTGGAACCAGGGAGCCAAAAATCTCCACTTGTGAACCGCTGAGCGCTTGACTGATACCGTGCAAAAACATCATATAATAAAACTCAGGCAGTCCTCCACCCCGGGCAGGCATGGCAATGGCGGTGGCGGCGGGGACGGCGAACACAGGGCTACGCGTGGCGGCTCCGTCGAGTCAGATGGGCGTTCTCGCCGGCCGGAGGGCGGTCAGCCTGGCCAGGGGTGGCCGGCCTTGTGCATCTACGGCGGAGGCGTTGGTGCTGGACAGCGCGGAGTGCGTCGGGCGGCGGAACTGGGCAGCGGCGGCGCGCCGGCGGCGTCCCTGCAGTCCAGGGCGGCTTCGGTTCAAAATTCTGTGGTTGGGGAGTGTCGAACCCCACTACAGTCAGTCCGGGCGCAGAACGTGTCAGTGGGCGGGTCTGGCGCCGAAAAGCAGTCCAAGCTGGACAAGTGGCGGCTTCTCCAGCGTCAGTAGTGGGGCCGGCGGAAAAGGCTGCAGAAGTTTTTATCAGTCCCCAGCCGATCATTGGCTGGCGACTGGAAGACCACGAGGCAAACCAAGGTCGAGAGGCTTCTGCGGCGGAGGCAGACAAAGAGCAGTCCAAGCTTTGTCAGGGGCAGATGGCCGACCAAGGAGCTGATCTGGCAAAAGTGAATTTGGCCCCTTCTGAGCTGATGACTGGGAGTGTGGCTTGCGGATGGGAGTGCAGCAGTATCCTAGGTGGATCGGATCAGATCTCTCAGGATCCGCAATCTTTTGGAACTCCACTGAGTTTCATGGAGGTGTCGCTGTCTGGAGAAGAGGGGTCAGAGGTGGGGCCACTGCCAGGTGGATTCACAACTCCAGTGGCTCAGGCAGCTGGTGATGGGCCGGAGAATAGGCAGCCGCTCAAGGCCCAAGTGCAAGGAAGCCTGCGGCCCATGGCGCTGCGATTCAAAACTCCATCGCCCGCGCGCACTGGGGTCTGCACTAGCAGGGACCCGGAGCAGCTTCAGGAGTTGATTTCGCAAATCCAAGAGCACATTGCGGCTCCTCTGCTCCCGCTGCCGGATGTACAAGCTGTGCGACAGCGCCGCTACAAGTTTGTGCCGGAGAGCGAGAAGCGGCGCAGTGCAAGGATTGCCGGCAAGGCTCGCACAAAGCCGGCATCGGCGGTCAAGCGATCGCAGCAGGTGCTAATGGTGCAGTTGGGTATTGCTCAACAAGAGGAGGTCATTTCCGACACACACTTGGCGCAGTATGCTCAGTTTTTTGGAGGTCCGATGACCATGGCGCAGGTACAAGCTCTAGCGGCTCTCTTCGGCCTCGTGGTGCCGTTGGAGGTGGATGGCGAGGCCGTGGTTTAGGCCATGGCTTTCCGCAGACATGCAGGTCTTATACATGGAATACATAAACCATGTCGTGGCGATTTGGAATATCAGAGGGCTGAACGATATCAACAGGCAGTCAGAAGCGAGAACGTTTGCTGAAGAGTCTAGAGCTTCGGTGATCTGTTTGATTGAAAGCAAACTAGAACTTGTAGATCGATTTGTGATAATGAAAATTATGGGCCCGCGTTATGATGGTTTCTTGTGTTTACTGGCTGTTGGCACAGCGGGAGGGATAATTGTGGCCTGGCAATCCTGCCTAGTCACTGTTTCTTATCCACGCGTGGATGATTTCTCAGTCTCTGCTTTCTTTTCGTTTGTGGATTGTGGAGGTTATGCCGAACGGGTATACCTGCCACGGTGGATAGAACCTGGCCCGCCAGGAGGCCCGTCAGATAAAGCCGGAGGGATTAATGGAGAAGGCCTCATGGGCTTAGGCGCAAGGATAAGCTCTGGGCTGGCTTAGTGAAGTCCAAGACGAAGGCCTGGCTGCGTTCGCCTTAGGGAGCAAGTTAGGGTTTGTTACCGTGTTAGTCTAGGACTCGTGATCTAGGTCGGTTAAGGCTTTCCTTGTAGGGGAAGGCTTGGCGCCTTTATAAGCCAGCCTTCCAGCGGCCTGAGGCACGCATACAACCTCATTGTAACCTGTACACATATTTGCCTTGAGTGAATTATAGCAGCACGTAGGATCTCGCCGCCGTCGTGAGATCCGAAGCTGGGTAAAATCGTGTGTGCAATCCCGTCACTGGAACCCTCCACGTTCTTCCCCACCTCCTCTACGGTACGTATGAATACTTCTAGTAGTTCCGCGTTACCAATACCTCGACAGTTGGCGCCCACCGTGGGGCCCAAGGCGTCGGGAGTTTTGTTTCAGGCGGGAGCATTGGGCGAGATCGGCAAGACTATGGCAGTTGGTCGCGCCCGCATCATCAACAACTTTGGGTGCATCGAAGACGACGGTCCTACGTCTCAGCAAACGACGCACTGGTGTCAAGCTTCGTCGTCCCCTTCGGCACCATCAACATCTTCATGGGTTTTACGGCTGAGGCGTATGGATTCCCCAGGGGATCCGCCGCCTTTTGGCCCACCCACCACCCCATCGATTATGCAATCGAGCAACAACACAGATCGGATCAGGCCTTTGTCTATCGCGATCTGAGTGACTCTGATACCCAAAGCGATTCTGGCTCCAGCTCTTATGAGCTTATGGAGCCCGCCTCTCGCTTTGTCGGTGTCATTGACGCATCTGGCCCTAAGCCGGCCGAATCTGACCCTGAGTCAATATTACCTGCCTTACAGACAGGAGCAGACTCAGAAGCCGGATCTGATGGCACCGCTCCAATGGCGGAAGATTCAGATCTCGATGAGCATAAGGAGGAAGACTTCGCAGCACAGGTTGCCGCGCGAGGCTATGGCTCATCCGATCCAAACGAAGTCTTAATGACTTTCCCGGCACAGATAGCTCTGAAGGATGGTGCGGCCGCGGCTAAGCCAGACGAGGCTGAAGTTTCCTCTAGCATCAAACACATTGGTGACAAGGCGGAAAAGCCAGAGGATGTGCTGGACCCTAAAAGGCCTCCCCCGGCTACGCCTATTGAAGAAGACCTGGAGCGGTCAAAGGAGGAACACATGCGCGCATTGGAGCTCTCAAAACACCTTTGGGACCAAATCCAACCGCGGTTGAACTTGAGGAAAGACGGAAAGCGCTCCTGGCTGAGACTGAAGTCAACATCAAGTATAAGTTGTCCCTCCTGAACAAGGAAAAAGAGTTAATCCTAGTTGGAAAGGCTCTAGAAGAGGAAGAGTACCAGCGTGAGCGCGATGTTGAGAAATTCCGCAAAATACGAAGTATACGTGACCCTCTTCTGCATCGGGATCTGCAGGGAAACTTCGAGAAGACTTCTGCCCAAAAGCCTTTAAAGCCTTGGCAGAAATACTCTTTCAGAGTTAACCCTGATGGAGTCATATTCTTCTCCACCCCGGCCAAAAACCTAGAGGCGGCCAGGGAAATCATGGGAGACGAAGCAGTTCCAATTGAAGAGCGCCACCATTATTCTAAAATGCTCATCGAAAAGGCGGTAGAGCAGCAGGCTAAGGCGGACTCAAACTCAAAACTGGCGGACGACACGCGTCTTTGCAAGACAGCCGTTGCCGGCGGTGGAGATCCAGAGGAACCAGCTGGTTCCAGTAGCCATGGCAATAAGGGTAAAGACCTAGGAAGGACAAAGTTCCTGACAAACACAGGGATGAGTCAAAGACTGGGTCCAATCGCCATAGTGACAAAGGCAAGGACGACCACCGGCAAAGGATAACACACGCCATAAGAAGATGATCCGCCTCGCCGTGAAAGAGATCAAGACAAGGGGAAGGACGCACGGCGTGGGAGTGACCGGCTTAACATGCCACCTCCGCCCGCAGCACGGGCAAGAGACGAAGGAAATAGGGGCAACAGAGATCCGCCTCAAAGGCGATCTCGCTCCCGCTCCCCTCATCGCCAAAGCCGTCAGGAGGAGCCAAGGCGTAGCCAATCCAACAAAGGGCCAGCCAGGGAAAACACTCATATCTCAGACGCCCGCATCCGTCTCGATGAGATTAAAGCGGCCAAAGAGGAGTCTTACCTGGGCCCTGTGTGCTTTGGACCGGCGATTCGCAAGGTGCAACTCCCATCCTCGCTAGGCAATGTCAAGAAAATTGTGGACAAGTACAATGGCATTGACAAACCGGACATATGGCTGCCTGATTACATCCACGCCGTTGGTATTAATGACGGTGATTACAATGCAGCTGTACGTTTTCTTCCACTCATGTTGGAGGGAACGGCCCGGTTGTGGATCGACACTTTGCCAGAAAAGAGTATCCACAATTGGCAAGACATGCAGAAAACATTCATGCAACACTTCTCATGCACATACAAACGTCCAAAGGCTTACTCAGATCTACTAAAGTGCGCTCAAGTGGAGGGGGAGTCAAGCAGAGCTTTCATAGCTCGATGGACAGAGACAAAGAATGCATGCGAAGACGTTTCTGAGATCCAGGCCATACATGCTTTTATGAACAGCCTGAAGAAAGGCAACATGATGAGATATATGTTGCCAGCCAAAACATCAAACACCTCGGCGAGCTCTTAGACAGCGCGAACAATTACGCTGCAGCAGAAGACGACGCTCGAGCTGACGACGGCGATCTGCGCATGGACATAGCTGTTAACCCGGAAAAGCGAAACAACAATCAAAGCCGGAAAAAGAAGGAAGCCAACGATGCGCCAGGACCATCAAAGGAGGTAGCCTTTGCCAATAAGAAGGGTGGCCAGAGCGGGGCTAGCAGATGGCAGAAGAAGAGCGATGACAGTCAAGGGTCAAGACCCATTAAAATCACCTATGACGACATCAAAGATGAACCTTGTGCCCATCATAGCAAGCTTGGCAAATGCACCCATACCAACAGGCAGTGCCGCCTTAACGATGATATCAAGAAGGATCCGGACGCTGGCTTCAAGGCAAAACAGTTCAAGCGCAAGAACCGTAAAGACAAGAAAGAGCAGAAGGACAACGAGGAAAGTGCTTCGGAGCCGGAAGATCAGGAGCCAAAGCACAAGAGGAGCAACAAGTTTCCAAGGGTCGAAACAAGCCTTGTCACTTCCTTGCCACTCCTTCGGCCAAAAAGGAAAAGGCAGCCTGGAGGGAACTCAATGCCACTATGCCAGCGGTTCCCCAGTATCTCAACTGGTCCGAGCACCCCATTACATGGGACCGCAACGATCATCCTGATCATATTCCACAGAACCCAGGGAATTACGCGCTCGTTGTAAACCCAATTGTGCAGCAATGCAGGCTTTCTAAGGTGCTTATGGATGGAGGGAGTAGCATCAACATCCTCTATCTTGAAACCTTAAAGCGCATGCGCCTTTCTGAGACACAGCTAAAACATAGCACAGTCAAGTTTCACGGCATAGTGCCAGGCAGGCAGGCCAGTTCTATGGGAACAATCGTCTTAGACGTCACCTTCGGTGACGAAACAAACTATAGGACTGAGGAAGTTGCCTTTGAGGTGGTGGAATTCAAAAGTGCGTATCACGCAATCTTTGGCCGCCCAGCCTTTGCCAAATTCATGGCACGCCCGTGTTACATCTACAGCAAGCTCAAAATACCTGGACCAAACGGCGTCATCACGGTCAATGGCGACTTCAAGAAGGCGAAGGAATGCGAAGCAGGAAACGCCGTCTTAGCAGAAGCAGTCATCAGCAAGGAAGAGCTGGAGCAGTACAAGAAAGAAGTTAACACCAATGAAATGCCGGATGGTAAAAGCCTCCTTGCGCTCGGATGTCACTTCAAGGCCAGCTCAAACTCGAAGAAGATCGTGCTGGACAACGCTGATGCAAGCAAGACGACGAACATAGGCGCGACCTCAGTGACGCATAGGAAGGCGCGCTCGTCAAGTTCCTCCGTGAGCAACGGGATATTTTTGCATGGTCACCATCAGACATGCCAGGAGTACCCCGGGAACTTGCCGAGCACAGCCTTAATGTCGCCAAAGGTGCCAAGCCAGTAAAACAAGGTCTTCGTCGCTTCGGTCCAGAGAAGAAGAAAGCAATAGGAAAAGAGGTAGCTCGGCTTAGTGCCGCTAATTTCATTAGAGAGGTTATCCACACAGATTGGCTAGCAAATCCTGTATTAGTACCTAAGAAGGACGTGAAAGACTTGCGCATGTGCATAGATTTCACCGGCTTAAACAAAGCCTGTCCTAAAGACCCCTTCGCATTGCCGCGAATTGATCAGGTCGTAGATGCTGTATCAGGTTCTGAATTACTATGCTTTTTGGACGCTTACTCTGGCTACCACCAAATTAAGATGAAGGAGTCTGACCAAATTAAGACTTCCTTCATCACACCTTTCGGGCTTAAAAACGCTGGCTCAACGTACCAACGGTGCATACAACGTTGCCTACACGATCAAATAGGCCGCAATGTTCACGCTTATGTCGATGACATTGCCGTTATGTCGCGAAAACGCGGCGATCTCATCGTTGACCTTCAAGAAACCTTTGATAACTTGAGAAAATATAACATGAAGCTAAATCCGGGAAAATGCTTTTTTGGCGTCCCAGCAGGAAAACTTTTAGGCTTCATTGTTTCAGAAAGAGGTCTTGAGGTTAACCCAGAAAAGATTCGAGCTATCATGGACATCAAAAAGCCTACTTGTCTTAAAGATGTCCAAAGGCTCGCAGGATCTGCAGCAGCTGTAAGCCGATTTATTAGTAGGCTTGGGGATAAAGCTTTACCCCTATACAGGTTGTTGAAGAAAACTAAGACGTTCGTCTGGACTGAAGAGGCAGATGCAGCCTTAGCACAGTTAAAAGACGCCTTAGTTTCAGCACCAATATTAGCGTCTCCTCTACCACAAGAGCCGATGCTACTTTACATGGCGGCTACCAACCTAGTTATTAGTGCAGTGGTTGTTGTTGAACGAAAGGAGAGGAAAGGAGCTACCGGAACAAAGGCCGGTATATTATATCAGCGAAGTCTTCTCCGAATCCAAACAACGATACCCTCACTATCAGAAGCTGGCTTATGGAGTTTTCTTCGCAGCCAGAAAATTACGCCATTATTTCCAAGAGCACCCAATCACGGTAGTCAGTAAGGCGCCATTGGGTGACATTATAAACAACACCGATGCCACTGGACGTGTGGCTAAGTGGGGAATTGAATTGGCAGCCTTCGATATCCAGTACAAGCCACGTACAGCCATCAAATCCCAGTCCTTAGCTGATTTCATCGCAGACTGGACGAAGCAATGGATGAACTTCCCCTCCCTGACGAAGAATATTGGGTTATGCACTTTGATGGCTCCAAAATGTTGCAGGGATCGGGAGCTGGCGTGGTACTGAAGAACCCTAAAGGAGACAAGATGTGCTATGTCTTGCAGATACACTTCAATGCCACTAATAATGTTGCAGAATACGAGGCTCTGTTGCATGGATTGCACGTCGCAAAGGATTTGGGCATTAGCCGTCTTTTGTGCTATGGCGATTCAGACCTCGTTGTTCAACAGTTAGAAGGGGCATGGGACGCGAAGAGCCCTACAATGGCTGAATACCGACGCACGGTAGACGAGTTTGGTCGGTGTTTTATCGGCTTAGAAGTCAAGCATATCAAAAGGGAGGAAAATGAAGCAGCGGACGCCTTAGCCAGAATGGGCTCGAAAAGATCGAAGGTGCCCTCCGATATATTTTGGAGCACCTGTACGTGCCGTCTATTAAAGGCGGAGATGAGGATGACCCCATGGCTTCGCAGTCTGTTTCCGTCATGCTGGTAAGCCAGACTGGACACAGCCCTACATAAATTTCCTCCTTAACAAGGAAGAGCCAGAGGATGAAGTCTTAAGGCGGCAAGTTGTGCGCAGAGCTAAGGCATACACAATAATAAATGGAGAGCTATACAAGCGGAGTACCACAGGTGTATATCAACGATGCGTTTCGCCGGAAGAAGGACAGGAGATACTAGAAGAGATCCATGGTGGATGTTGCGGTCATCATGCCTCTGCAGCAATTGTCGCCAAAGCTTTTAGACATGGATTCTACTGGCTCACAGCAAAGCAAGATGCAGAAGAACTCGTCAAGAAATGCGTTGGATGCCAAAAGTATGCAAGACAGCCAAAGATGCCAGCCCAGGAATTGCGCACCATCCAATCACGTGGCCATTTGCGGTCTGGGGACTGGACATGGTAGGTCCATTCAGGACTGCGCGAGGCGGCGTCAAACATCTCTTAGTTGCGGTGGATAAATACACCAAGTGGGTTGAAGCTAAGCCCATAAAAAAGCTTGATGGGGCAACAGCCAAGAAGTTCGTCATTGAGGTTATAACGAGATTTGGCGTCCCCCACAGTATCATTACGGACAATGGGACAAACTTCGCCGTAGGAGAACTGGCAAAGTACTGTGGTGAAGTTGGTATTCGTTTGGACTTAGCATCTGTGGCTCATCCACAATCGAATGGCCAAGTTGAGCGAACCAACAGTATAATCTACAGGGAATAAAGCCAAGATTAGAAGTGCCTTTGCATAGAGCAGCTGGAGCGTGGGTAGAAGAATTACCTGCTGTCTTATGGAGCATACGCACAACTCCAAGCAGTGCAACAGGCTATACCCCTTTCTTTCTCATATATGGCGCTGAAGCGGTACTCCCAACAGATGTCCTGCACGACACACCTCGTGTAACAGCCTACGTTGAAGCAGACGCAGAAGAAGCCAGACAGGATGGCTTAGACCTTCTCGAAGAAGAGCGTGAGATAGCGCTTCAGCGCTCCGCCATTTATCAGCAGAACATGCGGCGTTACCACAGTCGCAAGGTAAGACGGAGATCGTTTCGAGAAGGCGATTTGGTGCTTCGCCTTGTTCAGCAAAAGGAGCACAAACTATCTCCCATATGGGAAGGACCCTTCGTTATCAGCAAAGCGCTTAAGAACGGGGCATATTATCTTGTGGACCTCCGTGATATCGAGAAGAAGAAGAAAAGAGGCCGCAAAAGGAAAAGGAACGAAGAAGCAGTGCTCAAGGAGACGAAACGTCCTTGGAACATTGAGCAGCTACGTCCTTTTTACACTTAGCAATTCTATTGTAATCACACCATATATGATTATGAAATAAAAGTCTTTGGTTCCCTCAATTATTTTTATGCATGAGTTCTCGCCGTCTTTTATTTCCATTTGATCATATATTTCGATAAAAATATCAATGTTAACCCGAATTGGCTTCGTGCTTGTGGTTACTCACATGATGCTTTTGCCTTAAGGCCTTACAAAAATTAAAATTGCATCCGTCTAAGAGTATTTATCTGATCGCGTATATGCTGGCTTGTCTTAGTAGATGCTTTACGCACCAAAAGCCGGCGCCGTTTCTGTGTTTAAACAGTTTGGTTACTAACCCTGTTGCCAGCGAAGTGTTCCGTGCCTTAGGTTCTGCCAGCATACGAAAAGGCTAAAGCATATAAGCCAGAAAACTTAAGACGGATAAGGAGCATAGTTTGCAAGCCTTTTAAAAATAAGTGCATGCGTCGCAAAACAAACATGTTCAACAGATAAAAAGGCTCCTGCCATTACAAAACATAATTAACAAGTCTTTTGTGCCATCTTTCATGACACGCTTAATGCAAAGTTTTTCCTGCATCTTATGCAGGGGACTGAGGAGGCGAAGACACAGGGGACTTGGATGGATCCAGCGTAGCTTCAGACTCGCCTTCTTCTTCTTCTTCATTTCCGTCTTCTGACTCATCGCCATTGCCAGTGGTGGGGGCTTCGGCTTCGTCATCAGACACGTCGTCAGGACGGGGAGGCACAGGCTTCTTGGAGAAGAAGATAGACAAGTCTACCATCTCAGCAACGGCTGAGGCAAAGCCAGAGACAGAGGCATAGACCTTTTCTTTGACGAGCTCGTTGCCGTCTCTGTCCTTGGCTGGGAAACACTTGATAACGCGCCACATGTTGACTCGGGGTAGTGGCCGCGAACAAGTCCTAGAGCAAGTTTTGCTCCGCCTCTAGCTGCTGAGCGAAGACGCTCCACACCTCTGGGACGCAGTTCTGAAGAAGTGGCAGCAAGTTGCTGGTGTTTGTCACTTGGGGCAGCTGTTTTGGGAAGATGTTGGCGACAACGTCTCTTCCCGCAGCATACAGCCCTGACACAATCTCGCCACACTCCAAGATAAGCTCCAGGCGCGTCTCAGAGGTAAGCCTTTCCCCAAATCCAGCTGGAACTGAGAAGGGAGGAATGGAAAAAATTAAGGCGCACTGAAGTGTTTGAATAAAGGCGAAAAGTGACAGAAAGTGCGAGAAGTAAAAGAAGAAAGGCTTACTTAGCAGTTTCTCGTCAATGGCGGTGCTCTCATCAGCTTGGCGTTCAAGACGACCTTGTAAGCTCTGGATTAGGAGCCCATCCTTTTCAGCCTGTCGCTGCAGTTTCAAA
The DNA here is from genome assembly GCA_947311845.1 of Poa pratensis. Classification (NCBI taxonomy): domain Eukaryota; kingdom Viridiplantae; phylum Streptophyta; class Magnoliopsida; order Poales; family Poaceae; genus Poa; species Poa pratensis. The sequence goes on from CAMZMU010000041.1 coordinate 52,271,769, forward strand.
GTTCTGCCTTCAGTTTGTTCTGCCTTCAGCGGCGCTGTCTTGGACGGCTTTAAGATTGGCCTCGGCCGTCTTTCGGTTCTCCTCCAGTTGCTTAAACAAGGCGGCATTTTCCCGCCTCACCACTTCTATATCGCCAGTCTCGCTGACGATCTGTTTTGCCTTCGCCACAACAGCTGCGCAAAACACATTGCATGTGTTGAGCATCTTATGTCTTAAAATGAACTAAATCACATTGCATGTGAAAGAACAACATTTACCTTTGTTCGCCTTATTTTCGGCGACGGCTTGCTTGAGCACTTGCCTTTGGTTACTCAGTGAGTACCATAGATCGCATGTAAGTTGCTCACTGCTCTGCTAGGCAAGGGTAGTAGTAAGTAAGAAAGGTAAAGCAATAAGGTATGGCTACAATGGGCTTGGGGACTGAGTCTTTATCACATTAAAGAAAGGCCATTACGTCGGCTTAGTCAAAGCACAACGTAATGCCCGGGGACTAGTATGTACATAAAGACGGAATGTTTACCTGCATCATGGCCTTCAAGGCTTTGTAGCTCTTCTTCATTGTGACGTACAGCTCGTCACAATTGTCTTCCAGATTTAATATGGTCAATGTTTGACCAACTGGCCTTAGCTTCGGAGGCGGCTCGTTGCGCTCCTTCTCATCGGCAAGCATGGCGGCGATGTTGGGTAAGATGTACCCCTCGTCGTCAAAGAGCTCTTGCTTCACCATGTTGCGGATAGCCTCACGAGTAATGGGCTCGTTCGGCTCCTCTGACTGAAGTACCGCCGCCTTCCCAGCAGCGGCAGCCCTGGCCAACTTTTCAGTTTCCGTCTTATCAGGTAAGACGGCTGAGTCCAATCTATATGATGATCTTCAGATGGGCCTGGGCTGTCTCTTGTTGAACGGAGGGAGTGGGGGGAGCGATGGCTGGAGAGGGCTCAGTCTTTCTTTGCCTGGAAGAAATTACTTTCTTCCTCTTGAGAGGTGCAGTTGGTTTGATCCTGCAAACATACAAAATAAGATAACATTCATAGACATTGTTCGCCTTACTAAAGAAATTGAGGTTCGGCTTACTTCTGTACTGGAGCATTGAAGGCCGCATCTTCATCGTCCTCAATGTCGAGCACTTCGGCGTTAACAGGGATGGCTTTTCACGCTTCCGCCTTTCTGCTGCTGAAGTTGCTGCAGTGGCTCCTGAAGCCTTTCGTTTCCGAGTCTTTGAGGGCTCGGGTGCCGCTTCAGGCACGTAAAACAAAGGAGCCAGCAGATTATCCGGCAAAAGGGCGAGCTGAAATCAAAAGTGGTGTTAGTAAGGCAAACATTGTGGAAGTGTAAAAACAGTAATGGTAAATGCCTTACCTTGGAGCCGGGTTGGCGGCTGTGTACATAGGACGCTGCTCTGTGAGCTGGATCCTTTCCTTGGCAATCCTCTTAAAGCGATACATAAGGGCGTCGTGCGTAAGGTCACTCTCACTAACACGGAGGGGATCTTTCTTCTGGTCCGTGTAGTGGCACATGAGTCCTTTGCGATCTTTCAAAGGCTGGATTCGTCTTGACAACCAACATAGGATGGTGTCTGCGCCCGTGAGCTTGGGCACACAGTCTTTGTCAAATACTCAATCCGCCTTTGCATGCGACGGAGGTTGTCAGGAAGGACCTTCAGTGGTTTCTCGCCCCAAGAAAGGCGAGGCTCCGCAGGCAAAGGAGAAAAGCGAGGAAGTCCTATGTCTTTGCCTACTGGCGCCATGTCTTTGCAGTAGAAGAAGGAGCTATTCCAGCCTTTAATGGAATCTATTTTTGGCGCCTTAGGATACCAGTCTCTGCCTCTACGAAGGTTGATGCTAACTGTTCCTAAGGAAAGCAGTTCTTCCTTCTCTGTTTGGCGCTTGCAAGTAAAGCAGTACTTGAAGAATTCTAAGCTGGGCTCTATGCCTAGGTATCCTTCGAATAAAGCCATAAAGCCAGCTATGTACAAGATACTATTGGGGCCTACGCTATGAGGCTGAAGGCCATAGTAGTCTAAGACTGATTGGAAAAAAGGATGCGGAGGCAAAGACAAACCGCGGAGGAGATGTGAGACGAGGAGCACTCGTTCATCGCCGGCGGGATCTGGAGCAGGGTGGCCGTACGCTGACCGCCAGTGGCATTCTCCTGTGGTGGGAGGATGCCCTCCTTTTGCAGCTGCGTGAGGTCCGCGTCGGTGATGGTGGAAGCTGCCCAGTTGCGGGATGATGCTTCCTCTCCCTCTCCTCTGCCTCCGCCGCATCGCCCTCGTCGGAGGGCTGGGCATTCTTCTCTGCTTCGGTGGAGATGGCCGCAGAACTTGTCGCCGCTGCCGCGCGAGATGCAGATGCATCCGCGGAGCTTGATCCCCTCATGGTCAGATCTTGTCCTCCGTCGCCGCCGACGCCGCCGCCGTTGCCGCTCCCGTGGTTGCATCGGAGCTCTCCATGGGTGGGTGCGCAGGTGGTGGTGGTGGAGCTCGCCGGAGTTCAGATAGGACAGGTGCGAGGAGGACGATGAACAGGGAATGAACCAGGTGGAAGAAATCAGTTCCCTTTTATGGGGCCGTGCGCCGTGATTAGTGCGGTGAGATAACGTCGCACGATTTTCGCCACGCGTCCCGCAACGGTCAGTGTGGGCATCTTCTCCCGCACGCCTCGGAGATCGTGTGCGGAAAATAGCAGTAATGGCATCACAACGTCTCTTTGCTTGTCCAGACTGTCGTGGACTGGCTTTGACTGCGGTGACGTCATGACAAGACTCGACGCTGACAGAATCTTTCTGCCAGATTGTTCAAAGTGCAGGAGAGTTCGGCTTAATCCTTAAGGCAGACTGAATGTCTCATTTTGGAATGCTCCAAGCTCTTCTGTCCGCCTTGCGCAAAGGCGAAAGCCCGTGTTTTACAAAGACGGCAAACGAAGAACTTAAACCTTTCCGGGGACTACTGTGGAGGTTATGCCGAACGGGTATACCTGCCACGGTGGATAAAACCTGGCCCACCAGGGAGGCCCATCAGATAAAGCCGGAGGGCTTAATGGAGAAGGCCTCATGGGCTTAGGCGCAAGGATAAGCTCTGGGCTGGCTTAGTGAAGTCCAAGACGAAGGCCTGGCTGCGTTCGCCTTAGGGAGCAAGCTAGGGTTTGTTACCGTGTTAGTCTAGGACTCGTGATCTAGGTCGGTTAAGGCTTTCCTTGTAGGGGAAGGCTTGGCGCCTTTATAAGCCAGCCTTCCAGCGGCCTTAGGGCACGCGCATACAACCTCATTGTAACCTGTACACATATTTGCCTTGAGTGAATTATAGCAGCACGTAGGATCTCGCCGCCGTCGTGAGATCCGAAGCTGGGTAAAATCGTGTGTGCAATCCCGTCACTGGAACCCTCCACGTTCTTCCCCACCTCCTCTACGGTACGTATGAATACTTCTAGTAGTTCCGCGTTACCAATACCTCGACATTGATGCTAACAGTTCCTAAGGAAAGCAGTTCTTCCTTCTCTGTTTGGCGCTTGCAAGTAAAGCAGTACTTGAAGAATTCTAAGCTGGGCTCTATACCTAGGTATCCTTCGAATAAAGCCATAAAGCTGGCTATGTACAAGATGCTATTGGGGCCTACGCTATGAGGCTGAAGGCCATAGTAGTCTAAGACTGATTGGAAAAAAGGATGCGGAGGCAAAGACAAACCGCGGAGGAGATGTGAGACGAGGAGCACTCGTTCATCGCCGGCGGGATCTGGAGCAGGGTGGCCGTACGCTGACCGCCAGTGGCACTTCTCCTGTGGTGGGAGGATGCCCTCCTTTTGCAGCTGCGTGAGGTCCGCGTCGGTGATGGTGGAAGCTGCCCAGTTGCGGGATGATGCTTCCTCTCCCTCTTCCTCTGCCTCCACCGCATCGCCCTCGTCGGAGGGCTGGGCATTCTTCTCTGCTTCGGTGGAGATGGCCGCAGAACTTGTCGCCGCTGCCGCGCGAGATGCAGATGCATCCGCGGAGCTTGATCCCCTCATGGTCAGATCTTGTTCCTCCGTCGCCGCCGACGCCGCCGCCGTAGCCGCTCCCGTAGTTGCATCGGAGCTCTCCATGGGTGGGTGCGCAGGTGGTGGTGGTGGAGCTCGCCGGAGTTCAAATAGGACAGGTGCGAGGAGGACGATGAACAGGGGAATGAACCAGGTGGAAGAAATCAGTTCCCTTTTATGAGGGCCGTGCTCCGTGATTAGTGCGGGGAGATAACGATCGCACGATTTTCGCCACGCGTCCCGCAACGGTCAAGTGGTGGGCATCTTCTCCCGCACGCCTCGGAGATCGTGTGCGGAAGAATAGCAGTAATGGCATTACAACGTCTCTTTGCTTGTCCAGACTGTCGTGGACTGGCTTTGACTGCGGTGACGTCATGACAAGACTCGACGCTGACAGAATCTTTCTGTCAGATTGTTCAAAGTGCAGGAGAGTTCGGCTTAATCCTTAAGGCAGACTGAATGTCTCATTTTGGAATGCTCCAAGCTCTTCTGTCCGCCTTGCGCAAAGGCGAAAGCCCGTGTTTTACAAAGACGGCAAACGAAGAACTTAAACCTTTCCGGGGACTACTGTGGAGGTTATGCCGAACGGGTATACCTGCCACGGTGGATAGAACCTGGCCCACCAGGGAGGCCCGTCAGATAAAGCCGGAGGGCTTAATGGAGAAGGCCTCATGGGCTTAGGCGCAAGGATAAGCTCTGGGCTGGCTTAGTGAAGTCCAAGACGAAGGCCTGGCTGCGTTCGCCTTAGGGAGCAAGCTAGGGTTTGTTACCGTGTTAGTCTAGGACTCGTGATCTAGGTCGTTAAGGCTTTCCTTGTAGGGGAAGGCTTGGCGCCTTTATAAGCCAGCCTTCCAGCGGCCTGAGGCTACGCGCATACAACCTCATTGTAACCTGTACTCATATTTGACTTGAGTGAATTATAGCAGCACGTAGGATCTCGCCGCCGTCGTGAGATCCGAAGCTGGGTAAAATCGTGTGTGCAATCCCGTCACTGGAACCCTCCACGTTCTTCCCCACCTCCTCTACGGTACGTATGAATACTTCCAGTAGTTCCACGTTACCAATACCTCGACATGGATGGTGGAGAGTGGTGGCACACTACGGTTTACGGACCTACGGCGGAAAATCTCAAGCTGGCATTTCTGGAGGAACTGCGGGAAATTCGCAACACCTGTAATGGGAAGTGGACAGTAGCGGGAGATTTTAATCTCATTGTCGAAGCGGCTGACAAGAATCAAGGCGTGATCAATAGGAGAATGATGGGGAGATTCCGGCGTCTTCTGAACGACGTGGAGCTCGCGGAAGCACCTCTAATAGGCAGATGCTTTACCTGGTCGAATGAACGTGCAACACCGACGCTGGTCAGACTGGACCGATGGTTCTACTCCGCAGATTGGGATGCTGCTTATCCAAACAGTCTGTTGCAAGCTTTGACATCGGGCATCTCTAACCACTGTCCCATCCAGATGTCGACAAATGTCAGTTTTCATCACAAGCGTAGGTTTCACTTCGAGAGTTTCTGGACATCCTTGCCAGGTTTCTCGGAAGCAGTCGCGGCTGCCTGGACATCCCGGTTACTGACAGAGATCCACTGCTGGTTCTGGACTCAAACCTTAGAGGTACTGCGCGGGCACTCACGTCTTGGGGGCAGAAACGCATTGGGAATATCAAGAAACAGATGTTGATGGCCAAGGAAATTATCTTCCAGCTCGAAGCAGCACAGGACAATCACGTGCTAACGCCGGCAGAGAGCTGGCTGCGGAAGGAACTGAAGAAGAAGCTCTTGGGTTTTGCTTCCCTGCAACGAACAATGGCTCGACAAAGATCTCGCATTCTCTGGCTGAAAGAAGGAGACGCTAATACCTCATACTTCCATGTGCTCGCAAGTAACAGGCGCCGCAGGAATCATCGGTTCAAGCTCAGAAGCGGAGATAGAGAAGAAGCAACGCAGGCGGGCATGAATGATCTCAGCACGGGGTTTTTTCATAACCTAATTGGAACGCCACAGATGAGGCAGAGCACAATTAATTTGGATGCGCTGGATTTCCCCGAGATTGATCTGTCTGGTTTGGAAGAGGATTTTAGCGAGGCGGAGATCTGGAACACAATTAAGGCATTGCCTCCTGACAAGGCCCCGGGCCCTGACGGTTTCTCAATCCACTTCTTCCAATCTTGTTGGTCGATCGTGAAAGGAGATGTAATGGCGGCGATTCAGCACCTTACTTCCCATGACTGCCGCAGTTTTCAGGCGCTAAACAAAGCTTATATCACTCTGTTGCCAAAGAAGCCGGCAGCTGTGGACATGGCGGAATTCAGACCAATCAGTTTATTACACAGCATAGCCAAGATTTTTTCAAAAGCTCTGTCGTTGCGCATTGCTCCTAAGCTGTGTGAGATGATTGCTCCCAACCAAAGCGCCTTCATCAAAGGAAGGACAATCCAGGACAATTACATGCTCATAAGTCAATCGCTGAAAACTTTCCACCGTCGTCAGGTTCCGGCACAGTTTCTGAAACTGGATATTGCTCGCGCTTTCGATTCGATCTCTTGGCCGTTTCTGCTTGCTGTTCTTCGTCGTCGTGGATTTGGTCCGAGATTCTGTTACTGGGTTACGATTTGCCTCTCCACTGCCAATACGAAGGTCCTCGTGAATGGTTTCCCGGGCGAGCAAATTTTCCATGCGAGAGGCTTACGACAGGGGGATTCCATCTCGCCGCAGCTATTCATACTGGTGATGGAGGTTTTAACGGCGGTGTTCTCCAAGGCAGAATCAGTGGGCATTTTCGAGCCAATCCACAGGTGGGGGCTGAGGCATCGTTTGTCGATTTACGCAGACGATGTGGCGCTATTCATCAGACCACGAGAAGAGGAACTGGTGGCAGCTAAGCAGCTTCTGGAGGTGTTCGGGGAGGCTTCTGGTCTGGTTACTAATCTGAGCAAGAGCATGATTATGCCAATTCGCTGCAGCACAGCACAGGTTCAAGAGGTACAGCCGGCATTCCCCTGCCAAGTGGCTGAATTCCCATGCAAGTATCTCGGGTTGCCGCTGTCGCCAAAAAAGCTGTTGAGAGGGGATTGGCAGCCATTGCTGGATGAATTGGCGAGAAGGCTAGCATCATGGAAGGTGGCGATGCTAACTCAAGGAGGAAGATTGGTGTTGATCTCTACTGTGTTGATGATAATCTCAGTATACCATATACTCTCACTGGACTTACCACCGTGGCTGCTCAAACAGATCAACAAAATTTGTCGCGGCTTCTTTTGGCGTGGAACAGATGAGGTTAAGGGAGGACATTGCAAGGTAGCGTGGGATCAAGTCTGCAAACCAAAAGCCCTTGGGGGTCTGGGATTGCACAATTTGAAATGGTTCAACGACGCTTTGCGTATCAGATGGAAGTGGCTGGAAAAGACAGGGCCGCTGCGTTCGTGGTCAGGGTTACAGTTTAGTATCTCGCCAGCTGCAGACGCGATGTTCCATGCGGCCACAGATTGCACTGTCGGAAACGGGGAGCTAACGCTGTTTTGGTTTGACAAATGGTTGGATGGTAGAAGCGCACAAGACATAGCACCAGCTCTGGTGGAATTCATCAAGCCGGCCAGTGCACTCCAGATGACAGTGGCACAAGCCCTTGTTGATAGCCTTTGGGTCAGCAAAATCACAGGACGACTGTCAGTGCAGGCAATTGTACAGTTCACTGAATTATGGCAGGCAGTTAGGGCTTCTCTTCCGCTGTCGACAGAGTCGGATCAGTATAGTTGGAAGCTCACAACGTCCCGGAAGTACACAGCCAAATCTGCTTACTTAGCATTTTTCAGAGGAGGAATCACAGTGGATTATGCTGACAATCTGTGGGGAAGTTGGGAACCGTTGCGTGAAAAGATTTTCATGTGGTTAGCCCTTCGCAACAGGTGCTGGACTGGTGATAGACTGCGACGGAAAAATCTGCAGGGACCTGCAGTCTGTTCTCTGTGCGATCAGCTGCCCGAGACGATGGACCACTTGTTAGTGCAATGCCCTACATCTCGATCGATTTGGTTTCAGATCCTTTCTGATGAAGGCCTTGCCGCTTTCACTCCAACATCGGCAATGACACTTAGGTCCTGGTGGTGTTTGTTACAGAACTGTCGGCCAAGAAAAAGAAAGAGAGAATTGACCACTCTGGCCATTGCGGTGTGTAGGAGACTTTGGTTAGAAAGAAACGATAGGTGCTTCGATAGGAAGAAAGCCTCTGAGGAGGTGACCATCCGGCGGATTAGAGAGGAGTTTGCTACTTGGAAGAAGGCTAGAGCTGGGGCGGGCCAAGGCGAGGAGTAGTTGTTAGTAGGCTGGCCGTAGGGTTTTGTATTACGGCATTTAGATGTTACAGTGTGGTGTTGCGTTGTAACAAGACTCTGTAACATTGTTCCCCCCTTAATGTCATGACATGCAAACTCTGCATGTTCTTGAAAAAATGGTAGGCTTTGAACCGCTTTTTACCACATTGTGCCGGCAAGGAAAAAGGAATCAAGATAAGAAGGAAGTGATCAAATGAGATTAGTGTTGGTAATTGTTTCTATATTGTTGGAATGAAGTTGAGCATTGTTTTGTCCATTCATTTTCTCGTAGCAGATTAAAAATACCCCATCACGATGTTCAAAGTAGGTGACTCCCAGTTTTAGGCAAGTTTAGTGAAAGTGAGTCAATCCTTTTCAGGTTTGAGACCTTCATCACTAGAAATGAGTCTAAAATAAGATTGTGGGAACATTACTTGGTTGGAAATGCTCAGCTCCCATTATCCAGTATTGTTAAATTAGTTGACATAATTTTGTTACAATTAAGGTGGTGTTGGGTCATATCTCTCCTATCTAAAAGAAGAGTTTGGTTCCTCCTCATCCGTCAAAACCTTTCGTCCAGTAATTTATTTTTCCGTCTGTCCTACCCCAAACAATCACCTCTATCTCCTTTACGACCAATTAATGCTGATTAATTTTGGGCAATGCAATCGAGATCAGGGGCAACAAGGAGCGGAAACAATTCTTGACAATCAATACGGAGTAGCATTAATTGGTAAAACAGACCCTGCGGCCAGTGCGGGATGGACGCGTCGAGCCCCTGCGGACTGACAACATCAGGGCCGCAGCTCTGGCCGGGCGGAGGTGGCGGCAAGGCATCGTCCGTGTGGGGTGCGCGGCTAAAGCTCGCGGCGGGGCTGGGGCTGCTGGCGTGCTCGGTGGCATTTGCCATGACGGCCGTGGCGACGACGCTGTCTGCGATGCAGAGGAGGCGGCTGAGGAAGGAGAGCGGCGGGTGGCGGAGGACGTGGTGGGGACGTGGGGTGCGTGAAAGAGAACCGCGTGGTGGGGCGCGGCGGTGTGGTGTACCGCGGGACGATGCCCGGCGGAGAGCTGGTGGCGGTGAAGCGGATCGCTGCGGGCGTGGACGGTGATGACGGCGGCGACGGCGGGTTCTCGCCGGAGGTGCGGCCGCTGGGCTGCCCCAGCCTAGGCAAGATCCGGCACCGGCACATCGTGCGTCTGCTGGCCTTCTGCTGCTCCGATGGAGGCAAGGGCACGAGCGGCAGGAGGAGCAACCTGCTGGTGTACGAGTACATGGTGTGATGGTGAACGGCAGGAGGAGCAACATGCTGCACGGCGAGTGGCGACGGAGGCGGCGATGGGGCTGTGCTACCTGCACCACGACTGCTCGCCCCCGATCCTACACCGGGACGTCAAGTCCAACAGCATCCTCCTCGACGCCGCCATGCATGGAGGCGCACGTCGCCGACTTCGGCTCGCCAAGTACCTCCGCCACGGCGGGAACGGCACCGCGTCGGAGTGCATGTCCGCCATCGCCGGATCCTATGGATACATCGCGCCAGGTACGTTCACGCTCTGTTTTCTTTCACGATGAACATGAACGATACTCAATTCTTCAGTTAGATTTTCATCTTGACGTGAAAAACGCACGACGATCGTTTTGTGCTGCATGTAAAATCACACTAGCTAGACTGCATCCTACATAGACCAATCATTCTTTTTTCTGTCTCTGCATGCTGTGCTCTGGTGTGTTTGTCGAAATTCTTTCGATGCAAATGCGAGGAAGAAGGAAAGAAAGTTCTGACGATGACTAGACCTAGGCCGCGACTGTATACGAAGAGCTCCTCTCCTGCATGCCATGTCCACGTCGGCCTTCAAATGAAATAAAGTACCAGCAGCTCACTGCTGCACGCGGGCATGCATGAATTTCTTGCAAAGATGAGAGGAATTGCTTTTTGACCACACTAATCATGAATCCGATGGCAGCTATTAACTAATTGCACGTTTTATTCATGTATAGAATCATAATCACTTTTCAACTACATTGTTGACGACAGTCATCATGCATGCATGCAAACTAATTGCACGTTTTATTTATGTATGTAGAATCATAATCAACATTACGTAATTTATATGACTCTTTATCTTACCATAGTTTACATGTTTTTCTTTATCTTACCATAAATCACATCGTAATTTATATGACTCTTTATCCGACCACGGACACACACATGTGGGCGCGACGACGAGACTCACATGTGTGACGGATATATTATTACCCGTAGCAACGCACGGGCATTTGGCTAGTCCTATATATATTTTAGTTGAAACTTGACTATGAATAGATTATTGCCTCAAATGCACATTTAGGGCACAATGATGATTTGGTATTTATACCTTAACATGATTTGTGTAGTTGAAATTTGCATTATAATTAATAGCGTACTTTCAGTCAAATAAATGTGCCAAACGTTAGTCCAAATTTGAAAAATGAATGTCGCGTTAAATATATCAACCAGAGGGGCTCAGCCCGAGAATAACCAATTTAACAAAATGAATGTCGCGTTAAATATCAGTACGATTCTTTATTCTCTTTAAGGATAACCAATTTAACAAAGTCGTGTCTATATTGTTGTGCATGTCAACGAAGACCCCCTTAATCGCAACTGGTTGACACCATCTCATTAAGGGGTCTTCGTTGACATGCACAACAATATAGACACGACTGATCTAGTCATTTTTAGATTGGAGATTTCTTTTGTTGTGTACTTGTAACTATAGATATGGCTGAATTAGGTTATTGAGAAAAAAAATCAATATTCATCGGCTGATTTTTCGTTAAAAGTATCTACATTATGTTTATATTTCGCAGCAACATAATCATATACAAAAATTTCAAATTGAAATTGCATCAATATTTCAAACTTCATGTATTTCACAATGCAAAAGGCCAATAGATAACAAAATTGGCGTAAAGTAAAAATACTTAACAACTTAAGTGACATTAAACTTCAGCAGAAGGTAGTAAACTAGTAAGTACTAAGTAGTAACCCAATAGTGCTGCAACACTTAATCTACGAAATCCCACTTACGGATCCAATCGTGGCATGCAAGCAGAATTCGTTGGAGGAAAAGAGGAAAATGTGGTGCGCGTCCTCCCTGATTTTGCACCAGCCGGCTTCCTTGGCCGATATGCCTAACTATTCCAGGTGTAGCACTATCCGGAGAAAACCATATCGGGAATCGTCCGTTATTCTTGGGTCCAAGAATAAACCGCTCGGGCTCGACGTCCAGCGCCGGCGTCAACCTATGCAGCAACGGCGTCAACTCCTTCGGCAATGGCGTGAACGTCATGGTTCGCATGTTGTACACACCGGACCCTAGCTCCCACTGGTTCTTCAGACGGTGCAGGAAGTAGATGCAATCTTCTCGAGCTCCGTGAAGGCCGTCAGCGGCGGCAAGCACAGACATTGAGCATGGAGATGACACGAAGAGCGCCCGGCCGTCCAAGCCTCCATCCACTTTCTTCCACCGGCTCGCGATCATGTCGGCCTCCCAGACCTCGCACCTGCTTTTATTAGTTCTGTCCATTCCACGGGGGCCGCTATATGTGTGTTCGATTCATAGCATCGCCACCAGCAGTTTACCATTCGATTCGACAAGATATCGCTCCTTCCGGTACCGGTACTCATGGTTGGGTTTATCATAAAGCTCTGATATCACTGTGATGCCTGGTAGCGTTGGCTTGTCGTCGAAACGGCCATTGTTGAGGTCAAAGGCGATGAGCCGATGGGCGCAAACGGCGTAGAGCTTCCCCTGAAAAAACGCGATGTCGTCTACCGATGCCAGGACCAAGGCGTTGATGCACGAGTTTGTTTCACCGGCTGGGCGGCAGGTTGAAAGGATGACTCGGAGGCCGACCTGGAGGGCAATGACGGGGCCATGATCCGGCGACGATTTTGACATCACCACCTTGCTCACGTCGTCGTGGAGATAATGAAACTTGTCCAGGACGGCGGCTACCTCGGGGAGAGGGGTCATATCGCCGGAGAAGGCGTTCATGAGGGAGCACCGGCCGTCCCTGTGCAGGACGAAGAGCATGTTCCCGCCGGCGCTGTAGCATACGGCGTCGCCGGGGAGATGCAACTGGCGCACCGGCACGTTGCTAGATAGGTCGAAGAGGGTGCCATCTTGTAAGACGATCCAGGGGAGCTGCGGGGACGGTGGCAGCAGCTTGATGGTCGAGTTGATGCCGTGACAGACTGCGCCGAGGCGGATGCGGTCGGCGAGGGACGGCAGGCGCCGGAGAACAAGGCCCAGGAGGTCCGGAGGCAAGTCCGGCCATCCGGACTGGTGCTGATCGGCCTCCATCGATCACGCTGTGCGCGCTGACCTCGATCGATTGATCTAGTTCTGAGTAGAAGAGCATCGACGCGGACGAGAGGAGTTGTAGGCCTTGTTTGTTTGGATACCGAAGTTTGGTAGAACTAGTTTTCCGCAGCCTAGCATGCATAACCGCATATAACAAACTAAAATCCTGTTTGTTAAAACCGAGTTTGCATAAAGCGAAGGGTATAGAATAATTGAACAACAGCACACAACCGTCCCCAACCCGCACCTCAACACCCCTCTCTCTGGCGACCCGCGCCGCCGTCTCCCGCCTCTCTCCTCCTCCCTCCCCTCATCCTCCCTGCCGTCGCCGGTGTGCCGCGCCTGGCCCTTGGCCGGGCGGCGCCGGTGGCGACAGGCCTGCGGCTTCTCCCCTCCTGTACATTGGGCGGCGCGGGGCGGCTCAACTGCAGGCGGTGCTCCTCAGCGACTCTGGTCCGCCGGCGTGCAGCGCAGGTGGTGGGAGGGAGTGGCGGCGCTGCCCTTTGGTGGCGGGAAGCAGTGCGCCAGTGCGCGAGCTTCGGCCCTGCAGGCCCAGATCTGGGTCAGGGCAGGCTCGGCCGTGCTGTCTCCGGTGGGCTGACGAACGGCCCGTGACGGGGGATGACAGTGAGGACGTCGCCCTGGCTGCAGCGTGATGGCAGGAACTTCATGGGCCCCTCCGGGCCCGGCTGAGCCTATGGAGCCGATAGGAGGGTAGCGACGGTGGTGGCCTATGTGCAGCAGCATGGAGGCGAGGACTTTACGATCCCCTCGGGCTCGGCCGGCCTGCTCGGCCTGGTGTGTCCTTGCTGCCGTGTCCGGTCGGCACCCGCCCGATGGCGGTGGAGGACGTCCTCCAGGTGGCTGCGCTGCTGCCGCCCTCTGGCCCCAATGGCCTGGTGTGATCTTGTTGTTAAGTCCGGTCGGCTACCGGCTTTGGCGGTGGAGGCAGTTCCCTCCCGCGCGATTGTGCTTCTGTCGAGCTAGTCTATGGCTACTTCGTCTTGACTGGTCAGCCCTGCTACTTTTGCAATGGGGGTGACGACGATGGGGACTTCAAAACCGTGGTGGCGGTTGTTGGTGGGTGGCGAGTTTGGTGGAGCGCAACAGATTGTCCGGGTTGTGGTTTTTTGGGGGTCGGGAGAAATCCTTGCCGTTTTGCCACCGACGCGGTGACGCTTGAGAGTGTCACCCTCCCTTCTTGAGGGGCGTCGGGTGTACCTCTTTTCCACTCCTCGGAGCGTACCGGGGGAAACCCTAGGACCAGTCCGGGCAGCAGCGTCGCCGGCGTCGCTTTCCTTCTTGGAGGTGCTGTTTGGTACGCGGCGATTTGTAGCGCTAGGCTTGTGGTGGGAATTCGCCGGAGAGGACGCAGCGGTAGCGAGTCACTATTGTTTTCGTTTCTCCGCCGGTGTCGGCTTTATTTTCTTTTTCTCTTCCTTTTCTTTTGGGCTTGGTTGTGTTGTCTGGCCCAGCAGTGATCTCATTGTTGTATCGGGTGGTTGCTATATTAATATAGCGGGGCGAAAGCCTATTTCTTCAGTTCGCATAAAGCCAGGAAATAAAGCGCTGGAAAAAACGACTATTAGTAGGAGTAGTAGTTTTTTGTGAAAACGCGATTAAACAGCACTGAATCAGAGTCTTCGGCGGCGTCGACTGCACAACAGCTTGGTGGTCTACCTCTGGAACCATCGGTGGACGCTTGAAGGGGATCCCGCCGGCCGAGAACACACCTCCTCTTCGTACAAAAAATCAGAATGTTTTTTGTAGTAACAAATTAAAACCCCGGCATTATCATGAATGGGTTTTATCTATTAATTGGATCATGCATATGGCATTTTTCTTGGATTTTCATATTTTTTGTAGATATTTGTATCAACAAAAAAATTCCTGATCTTTGTAGTAACAAATCCCTTATCTCGATTATGCATTAACAGGAAATTATCGAGTCGTTTATGAAGAAGGAAAATATAAACCTTCAAAAAAAAAAGGAAAATATGCATGAACCATACATGCACATGAACAGATTATTTTTTGTTCCATTATACTACATGTTTACCATAAATCCATGGAGAGAACAAAACCACCTGAACTATAAAAGCATGTCCTTGCATTCATCGATTAACAAGAATTATTCTGGTTCAATGCATTAACAAGCCATTTGCGGATAATTTTCAAGTCATACATTAGCAAGAATTATTTTGGTTTAATGCATTAAAGAAGTCATTTTCCAGGAGTTTATAACTATTAGAACCGGAATTTACAATGAACTGGTCAAACAAATGAATAATTTCATCACACAAAACTAGAAAAACAAATCTAAATCTAGGGTTCATATACATGAATCAAATAAATTTAAGAAAATTAATTTACATAAAACCAAAAATCAAGCCTGGAGGAATCTCGATGGTGGTGACGACGGCTTAATGTAAGTCATGCAACTTAAAAGAAGAAATGCATTAGAACGGAGCTATAATGTGAAATATATCATCGAACACTGGTACAAAAACTTAAATTAGAGCCGGTCCCATAGAGTCAACTCAGCCGGTTAAAACGCCCGTCTCTAGGCGGGGGTCTTTAATGTACGCTTTATTAGAGCCGGGTTAATGGGGCCGACAGTAATGAGCGCGTCCCTCAGATGGCCGAATAAGATAAAATTGTGATACAAATTGGACGTATCAGTATCATAGATTAACAAACTGTTCTAATAGTTATAAAAGGATCAAGATACGTAGGAAGTGATCAAATTAGATTATTGTTGGTAATTATTTCTATATTGTTGGAATGAAGTTGACCCTTTTTAGCAATTCATTTTCTCCACTGCAGACTAATAAATAACCCATCATGGTGTGGAAACTAGGTGACTCCCATTTCTGGGCAAGTTTAGTGAAAGTGCATTAGTCCTTTTCAGGTTTGGTACTATTATCACTAGAAATGACTCTCAAATAAGATTTTTGGATAATACTTGGTTGGGAAACGCTCCATTCAGCTCCCAATATACAGGACTGTTAAATTGGTGGAGATATATTTGTTACATTTAAGGTGGTGTTGGGTCATATCCTATATTTGTTTTAGTTTGAAAATTGATTGTGAATAGAGTATTGCCTCAGATCCTCTTTTAGGGGATATTGATGATTTGGTCTTTATACTTTAACATGATTTGTGTAGCTGAAATTTGCATGATAATGACGCACTTTTAGTCAAATAAATATACCGAACGTTAGTCCAAATTTGGAAAATGAATGTCGCGTTAAAGATTAGTATCTTTTAGTCTCTACAAGGATAACCAATTTAACAAAAGAAAATCTTGTTGGGCAGAATCGCGATGGGAAATCAACATGCAATGTTGTTTTTGTTATCAAGACAATCAGACATTTTTTGAATACAAATTTGCTGAGATAGCACGGTCTATTATTTAGATGGCACTAGACTTGTTCCAACTCTGGAGTGTTACAAATATGTTTGGCATGTGGCTACAGGGAATTCTATCAAAAATTAAAAACATATCCTTATTGAAACAATAGTCTTATATTGGGCATTGAGGCTTTGCATGAATGATGTTGTGTTTGACAAAAAGAAAACCCTTATTTGTTGCATATTATTTACTCGTGTGCGCATTGGCTTTGCACATAGTCCCATCAGCAGCGATCATAAGACAAGAAGCTCTTGATGGCGGCATTTATCCAAGTGGTGACAAAAGCCAAGGAGATGTTTCTCCACCATAGATGGCAACGCGTAGTCTACATATCGGTCGCCTGTGTATCAGGTCTTCATGTCTTAGGTTGCTTATTCTTCTTCTGTTGCATGGATAAGAGCTTTGTTCAGACTTATTTTTTTATGCTTATGGGTTGTGCACATCTTATGATGCATGGTCTGGGTGTAAAATTTCTTGCTTATATCGAATTGATGTGTCTTTTGAGTTAATAAAATGTCACTTTATAGGAGAAAAATGTCAACCTTATGACTGGGAATGCATTAAGGCGAATGTTGATGTACATTTCACATCTATACATTGTCCGCTTGGAATAACCTTTGCATTGGCAAGCTTCATTTTCATCTCAGGGCAACGTGAAGCAAATGTAGCATCAAGCGCTCATGTCTTCAATCTAGCGGGTTTATGCAACCAGGTTTTGGATATCATCCGCGAGGTAGTCCACGATCACTTTGTTCGCGGCCTCTGACGGGTGGCCAGAGTCCCAGTAAACATATGTCCGCGCGTCCGAACATGTCCCAGGCGTCAAGAGGTTGCACATGAACGATGATGTCTCCAGCGTGCCCGTCCCGCAGCATGCCCGCTTCGCCTCGGTGAACCCTAAACCAAAAAATCCCATAGACAGGTCCCATGGGGGTGAAAACTCACATGTAAATGTTCCCAAAACGAACCAATAATGTCATGAATATCATGATAAAGTAGACTTCACGTCCTACCTTCTGACTCAGGAGAGATAGTAAGTTTGTACAAAGGTGTGTACATGTCGAGGACAGCAATCTTGAGACCATGGTACTTATCCGGTAGCGAGTTGACGGTAGCGTTCAGCTTCATGTTGTAACACCGGGCATCGTTGTTTAGCCTGGGCACGCACCCGCTCTTCATATGGCCATAAAACGCGACAGCCGAAGGGAAGCAACCAAGGGTGGCAAGGAGAACACGCCGATGCGCCGGGCTCCCATAAAATAAAGTTGCTACATATACAATCAGTTCAAGGTTGAGAAATCACATGATGTTGATCATCATCTGATCACCCATGCATGTTGATTAAGGTAGCAAAGGAGCTTATTAGGTTCGGTGTTTATGTATTACCGCCACGACTTTGTTGAAGATGCTGATGAGGTGGTCGCAGAATTGTTCAGAGCTCCGCATCATGAAGAGGAAAGGGTTGATGTAGTAGTTGAGGCCGAAGTCACATGAACCAGCGCAGATGATGTAGAGTGCGTCCGAGATGATGGACCGGGCCTGGCTGCTCCCTGCGACCGCCTGCAGCTTGGATTGGTACTCTTCAAAGTGCTCCAATTGTTCATAGAAAGAGACAGAGTTCTACACCAGAGAGGCAATTTGATATAAGTCCGCTGTAGGCACCAGAGAGGCCACTCATTGATCGGTGATACTTACAAGAGTGAAAGGCACCAGAGGTCACGAAGTTACGCGAAAAGTAAGTATTGGTTATCAAGTTGAAAAATCACGAAGTTGTGGAGTAGTCAATTTTTGGTCATTCCGTCACGATGGGCGTCAAGTTGCTGACGTGGCAGTGTGTTTTTTTACAAAAAACACCTTGAACTTTTATATATTCTAATTGTTAGGTCCTTCTCCGGGCATGAAAGGCACAAGAGGTCACGAAGTTACGTGAAAAGTAAGGATTGGTCACCAAGTTGAAAAACCTCAAAACGAGGTCACGAAGTTGTGGAGTAGTCAATTTTTGGTCATTCCGTCACGGTGGGCGTCAAGTTGCTGACGTGGCAGTGTGTTTTTTTTACAAAAAAACACCTTGAACTTTTATATATTCTAATTGTTAGGTCCTTCTCCATATTTACCGGCCGGCACCCGCGGCGACCTGTCCGGAGTATGGCTTCCCGGCCGGCACCCGCGGCGTTCCCTAGCTCTGCCACGGCCCGCAGCGCGCGCTCCGCGGGACAGCGCCGAGGTCGGCGCAGCCGCGGGCAAGGTGCTCGAACGCGAGCGCGAGGAGGGCGTCACCGGAGAGCAGCGCGGTGTTGGATTTGAAACGCTAGATCAGCCAGCCACACGCACGTACAACTTTGGAAGCAGCAACTGTTGATCGATTACTGGCTAGTACTCGTACGTGAGTACCTTAACTAGACGTGATCTTGGTGATGGATTCATGTACGTGAACGAGCTAGCTTGGCCGGACGTATACTAGCGATTCTTTCCGGCGACTCGAACCTTGCGAACTTAGCGACACGAAGAAAATACGGGAATCGATTTGATTGCCAAAGGCACGTCTCGCGCCTTGCTCTGTATTTCTTTTCTATTTTTCGTTGTTACAAGCAGCAACCCTGCTGCTCCTTTTATACGCCTCGGCCTCGCGTATTCGTATAAGGAGGAGTATGGCTTCCCGGCCAGCGCCTCCGGCCCAGTTGCACTACCCTGCGACGAGGACAGCCTCCGAGATGTCCTGCGCCGTGTATCAGGCGATGTAGGCCGCGCCCAAGAATCAGCCACGGCGAGCAGCTCGAAAATAAATATGGAGAAGGACCTAATAATTAAAATATATAAAAGTTCAAGGTGTTTTTTGTAAAAAAAACACACTGCCACGTCAGCAACTTGACGCCCACCGTGACGGAATGACCAAAAATTGACTACTCCACAACTTCGTGACCTCGTTTTGAGGTTTTTTAACTTGGTGACAAATTCTTACTTTTCGCGCAACTTCGTGACCTCTGGTGCCTTTCATGCCCGGAGAAGGACCTAACAATTAGAATATATAAAAGTTCAAGGTGTTTTTTATAAAAAAACACACTGCCACATCAGCAACTTGACGCCCACCGTGACGGAATGACCAAAAATTGACTACTCCACAACTTCGTGACCTCGTTTTGAGGTTTTTCAACTTGATGACCAATCCTTACTTTTCGCGCAACTTCGTGACCTCTGATGCCTTTCACTCTATTTACAAATAGAAATTCGTGGCTGTAGTAGCCGGACGCAGCAGATGCGAAGTTGGCTCCAAGCAGAAGGTTCTGCCCTGACGCCTGCGGGCTGAGATATGCAGGAGGGGAACTGTTAAACCCAACCTTTTCAGCTGCAACCACATGCAAATTCAACTGTAATACACCACGTCTAACAAGGTTAAGCCTGATCGAAATACTGCATCGACCTGAGTAACGAGAAGGAATGAAGACTGCAGATAACCTATGAAATCGCTGAAAATCTTGCCGTTGCAGAACCTCCCGGTGGCGACATGGTCTTCGAAGTCCCTGCCATAGGGAGGCGCGTTGGCCTTGGCTATGGTGCGGATGTAGTTGTTGTTTCCTACATCGACCAGCGAGTCGCCGAACACAAACACCGCCGGCACCAGTGGCCGCGCCTCGCCGCCGTGTGTTGTTTCTCCAGCCAAAAGGAAGATAAACAGGAGCAGGAAGCACCTCTCAGACACAGCCATTGTAGCCTGCTCGTGGAGTCGTCTGGAACAAAAGATATGGAACGCGTCCGTGGGCTCTGGTCTGAAGAACACAACCTACCGTGATGTGCCTAAGAGAACAAAAATAAAAAAGGGGGAAGAAACATACAGGGGTGAGTGCTCTTACATGCTGCCTTCTAGTCTAGGATATCACGCACACGAAATTAGGGCCAAAAACATGATAACTTGCTAGAAAAAGACTGTCACGGCAAAAAAGAGTGAACACGACAAAACAGTTGCTCAAATTAAATCTGAAGCAATCGACCCGAGCTACACGTGAGAAAAGATTGTCAGTTTTCATGCAAACCCAAACATGCTGTGAGTTCCACAATCAAAGATAATAGAACAGTCCAGGCCAACCAAGAGTGTTCCTCACTCAAACAGAGTTCAACCACCCACAGCACGTATCAACTTCGTCCAGGCTTTACATCTCTGATGCTTTTGGTGCATCTAGCAGCTCAGACAAATAACAAAAGATCCTTTCTGGCTCCCACAAAATTAAAAAAAAAAACAGAGTGCTTTAATTAAAAAACCAAAGATCCTTTCTGGCTCTGTTTGAACATTTCAATATTTCATATTGCCAGGTATAAGATCACCTGGAATATGCTAACGAAAAACAGAGTGTTTTAGTACGAATCCAGGAGAACCAGATTTGTCAAAGCTTGGATCTTGGGCAATCGAAATATGTTTTAAAAGAAATAGCAAAATGAAAAGATATAACTGCAAAGATGGCACTTTCTGAAAACCGATGAAATGCATCCAACTACAGAGATAAACTGCAGCTCCCGTATGCTGCATGCTGCGTACACTACTGCAGCAGTCCAAAACTGACCACCTGTAGGCATGAAACTAATCTAATTAAAAAACTATTCATTTATGGTCAAGTAAAAAGCAGAACCACACAGACATAACATTATGTTTTCACAACATAAATCTTAAGCATTCGATTACATTATCAAATAAAGGTCATCCGCAGGACTTAAAGTGCACACCATCATAGTACTAATTTAAGATGATACAATAACATAGTAGTAGGACAAAGATAGCAGAACCCAAGCATGTGGGTCAATCACAAAGATTAACAACCCATGCTGGGTTGATCAAGCGGCTTCAGGAGGGAAAAACCATGCTAGACCCCACTGGCCATCTTGGCGTTGCGGTACTGCTGGAGTCCCTGAATGCAATGGCCTGAAAGTCCCAGTTCTCACGTTGTATATGCCAGAATCGTGTAGAGGGTTTTCAGAAGATTCCGGGCAAGGGTAGTCACAGATGAAGTAGATGCAATCCTCTTGTGATCCACAGCATTCTCCAGCAGGCAGGGACTTGGAGCTCTGTTTACCAAGAAAGAGCGCATGGCCACCCAAATCACCCACAATTCTCCACTGACCAGGGTTGGTGCTCATGTCTGCTTCAAGGACCTTAAATCCAACAGTCTGAAGATTACCAAAACCCTCCGTGAAGCGCATAAAGCGTTGCACCGTCAACAATTTACCACCACATTCAACTAGGTACTGCTTGAGTTCATAATATCCCTTTGGATCCAAGTATCGAGGCGTTCCAAAAAAACCATCATGAGAATCAATTAGGCAGTTGATGTTCGGAGCACCACCAAGATCCTCGCCGAAATCAACGACGAAAAGCTTGTAATACTCGGACACAACGTACAGCCTTCCATTGAAGAATGCAAGGTCCACCAACAGAGATAGGTATTCAGCAGTAGTACCTCTGAAGGAGCGAGTGCCAGCTGGTGGTTGGATAATACAAAGGTGCTCGGAATAACCACTGTTAATGATCAACGCAGCGGCAAGGGACTTGGGTGATGATTCCAGGGGCGAGGGCACCACCAGCTTATAGGAAATTAGGTCACCCTCAGCAGTATGGCGATCTATCTCCGTCTGCCAAATAGGGACTAGATTAGGAAGCTCCAATGTGGTCTTGGAGAAAGGGTTCAGCAAGGAAAATGTGCCATCACTGCTAACGAGGAATAGCCACTTGTCAATGGAGCCATGGCAAAAAGCACCATCTGGCACAGGCATGCGGTGAATCTCACCACCTGGGATGCTAAGGAAGGTTCCATCGGGGAGGGTGAGCCAAGGGAATGGGAGTGGAAGAGTCTGCGAGGTACTATTAGAGTGCCATGGGTGACAGACAGCTCTCAGGCGAACACGGTCAGCTAGGGAAGGGAGGCGCTTGAGGACAAGACTCACGAGTTCCGGTAGAAGATCTGACCAAGGTCCAAACTGTTGAGCCTCCATCATGCAAGTCTACAAGACAACACACATGATTCATAGTTAGGCAGAGTAAGACAAATGGAATGCATATTCTTCTTGTAACGTTCAAGAACCAAGGCTCACAAACAAAAAAAAAAGGCTAGAACTTCAGATTATAATAAAAATATAAAGATCACATGGAAAAAGGAAAAGTGATCCATGAGATGAGAAATAAACTAATAAAATTATTATATCTTCCATACTAACTTGCGTTGCAGTTCACATTAATCATATATATGATTCTAGCATCTGGTAAGAGCAGCTAAAGTAGGCAGGGATGGACTATTTATTTGTGACGGTAACGTGAACTAAGCAGACATGTTTTTGAACTGAAGGTATACACTAAAGAGAAAACAATAATCATTTCCTCTAACTAGAAATACCAACAGAAGCATCATGTTTACAGTGAACTAACAAACTATTGAGCCTCCATCATGCAAGTCTACCAGATAAGACACTTGATTCATAGTTCAGCAAGTAAGAAAATTGAAATGCATATGTTTCTTGTACTGTTCAAGAACCGAGGCCATAACAAAGCATTCGAAGTTCAGATTATAATCAAAACATAAAGATGCCATGGAAACCAGCAAAGGGATCCATTAGACGAGAAATAAACTAGTAAAAGCACTATCTTACATACTAACGTGCCTTGCAGTTCACATTAATCATATGTATGCTTCTAGCATCTGCTAACAGCAGCAAAAGCAGGCAGCAATGGACTATTTATTTCTCACGGTAACAAGAACCAAGCTCACATGTTTTTGAACTGAAGGTACACTAAAAGGGAAAACAATAATTATGCATGTCATGTAACTAGAAACACCAACAGCAGGTGTGTACGGTGAACTAACAATGAACCATGTTCTTGATATCCCATGTGCAATAACCTAAGTTTATTATGCTAATTACAGAAGCCCTTTGCTTTGTATATGAAAAGCCACAGAGTGGTCGGCTAAATAAACAATGTTGAACAGAAACTGACATTTTCTTCAAGTACGTATTACTGAATATTTTCCATTACCTAGCTTAGATGAGCTAGAACATATAAATTTGGGTACATAAACTAGGCACTAGCTATCTGCAATGTAGTTGCCAATATTTTATTCAAGAACAAGCTGAAACATCGATACAGGAACGTCTAAGTAAGTATTACCACACATTTCTAGCTTTTAGATCATGTAAAAAGATTCATTGCCAAGATTTGATCAACAACAATAAAAAAAATCGGATCGACTTTGTTTTAAAAAAAAATCACTAGGGGCAAAGTAGCAATCAGGAACAATAACATAAAGGCCACACCCCTAACCCCAAGAACATGCAAAATCAACGAGATGTGCGCATCGTGGCCAAGCTTTCATGCATACTTGCATTTTTAGGTAAAGAATCAATGTAGTTCAGGTAGAAAATCAATTCTATCAACCGGCCAAAGACCTAGCTTAAGATAATCAGACAAAGGAGCAAAGAAGGGGTTACGACTTACTACTGAGTGCGCAGTGGCCTGCTCGGCGAGAAGCAGGGAGGCGGAGAAGCCGTCAGCGGAGGCCTGGGTATCTCCGGCGAGGCTCGCACCGACGGGCATTGGAACCTGGTCGTTGGTAGGCGTGGGCAGGGGAGAAGCCATGGAGTGTGAGGGTTTGGGAATGGAAGGGGGGAGGCCTGTATATGTGGAGGGAATTTATTGAAGGCGTTGTGCGACGTTTGGGGAATTTATTACTACATGATTACCGATTTTTATTTACAGTTTACTGCTAGGTGTAGTGTACTGTTTATTGCGAGAGCAAAAGGGTGGTAATACTACTTTTAATGAAATATCTTACTGCTTTCAAAATGCATGAACAAGAAGCCTATATGATTTGAATGGCATACAAATTTTGTTCCTATAGCATTAGCAAACCACATGAATTTAAACTATGGCGTGTGTGATGCCATAGGAAAAACAAAAATTGTAAAAAACCTTAGAGTGGATGCTAGATTCTTATGAATATTGTACAACTGTATTCTTAAAAAAACGTAGAAAAAAGCTTAAGGATTATAATCCCTCAAATGGAGTCCTTAGTAGTACATGTAGTAAGTCTCTAGGAGCACGTTCGAGTTCATCGCTCGATTAGACCGACGGGTATGGAGGCGATGACCTGTGCGAGGCCGAGATAGTGGATCATTTTTTTCTTTTTTGAACAGGATCTGATTCATATAAACAGAGTACTCAGTACAGATTACAAGCAAGTCCAAACAAGAAAAGAAATTACAACCGGACCCTGCAAAATGCACGAAGCACCCTGAGCACCCAGGAAAGAACGCAATCAGACCCTCCGCCAGCCCAAGACGCCTAGCCGACGCCGCCGTCGCCGTACCACGAGCCGCCGTAGAGCAAGCGCCGCCCCTTGATGAAGATGACCGCAAAGCTCGGCCGCCGCTGCGCGACGACAACTTGACGCGATGAACGCACACGGTCCCAGCACCACCTCCACCGCACCACCCCTCTTCCAGCCGACGAAAACATCGCCCAGGCCAGCCACCGCAAGCCATCCTCTCCAAGCGCCACTCCCCTCGCCACCATGGCCGGCCAGAGTCGACTCGCCGAAGGAGAAGAAGCCCAGAACCACCAGCACCAAAAGCAGGACACCGACCCCCACCGCCTCCTCCCCTCGCCTCCACGGCCGGCCAGAGGAGTACAGCGGGCACGCCGCGCCTGACGAACAACCTCCACGGCCTCCCCGGCTACGCCGGAACGGGGAAGGAGGGGAGGACACGGCCCACCACCGACGCCATCGCCGCTGCTTCGAAGACGCCAGCAGGCCACTCACACCTAGAAAACTAGGACCTATCTACACACACAGTGAGCTTCCGGAGCTCCCCCCCCCCCCCACCTCACGGTGCCGAAACGGCGGCCGGAGGCGGAGGGGAGCCGCGAAATCGCCGGCGGGACGAAGAGAAACCTGAGTCGCCTTTTCCGCCTCCTCTCGACTGTAGCACGCGGAGGGGAGAGGATAAGCGTTCCCTAATCCACCAAGATAGTGGATCATTTTCGCAAGGAGAAGGGCAAGAATCACGAGCGAAGATGATGACTCGACATTCCATTTTACAGGAGGTGAAGCTCAGAGGGAAATGTTGACGAGGCTGGGAACTGGGAAGCGACGGGTGTTGGGAAACGACGTGTCAGTTTAATGCCTCTGACACATGGGAAGTTGCAATGTCATTGGGTCGAGAACCGAGAAGGTGAGTGACGCTATTAAAATAAGGGAATTTCTTAGTTTAGAACGGTCGGAGAATAAGCTTAGCGAGCGGACCAATCAAATCGCGAGCCAGTCCCACCCACGTGCGGTACCGTCGCGGTTCTTTTTTTCTCCAAAATTCACACGGAGACGATGATCTGGTTAAACACGAGAAAATCTGAAACATTGGTGCATGCAACAACACGACAACACGACAAAATTGATCACGTCATCATATTTTAATACGAAATCTAGATATTTAAAATGTTTTGTAGGTTAAATCGTTTATCCGATTTATGATCCGTTTTCACCGTTGGACTAATTGCGACGAGATCTTCAAAACAAGATCCCATAGTGATATGTTCCGACAACTTTTTTTCGGACCCAAAAGTTACCCACAATTAACAGTTAAGTTACCCTGCTGTAATATGTGACCTACCCACGTATTGAAAAGTTGAAAAGCTAATTTTAGACTGGATTGGGGTTATCCTTTCGCGACGGACTCACAAGGGCCGTTCGATCCTTCCCTCGTCCCACGCTCCTGCCAGCCACAGTGCGATGCTCACACTCGACCCGGACCCGTCATTGCCTGTCTTTTCCCTAAGGCGCCGTCTCCCACGACTATGCGTCACTCGCGCCTCCTTAGCCCGACCGCCTCCCGCGCTGCTTGGCGGAGGACAGTCGCAGCAACCTGGCCTGGCGCGGCCGGCCTCCTGTGCTACTCCTTGTGCTTACTCGCGCGTGTGAGCTCCTGGCATTGGTGACGCTCTCGACTACGACGTCGAGCGCGCTCCATCGCCACGAGCTCTCTGCCTAGTTCCACTCAGCCTCCTCTATTTTCGATGAACTCCCTCTGCCGGCTAAGTCATGCTCGTCTACCCGGCCCGGCCCCCTGGCCGGCGAGCTCTCCTGCTACCGACGCCTCTCCACCTCGAACCTCTAAGACCATGCTACCCTCCTCAAGCTCCTTCTCCAATGCTCACTTCAACACTAGCTCACTGCTCCGGTCTTTAGATGTTCTTATTATTAGAATAATTTTCATGATATAGTTAGCCACCATGAAATCATTGTATATATCCTACTTTGCCGATAATAGTTACTCACGCATAACTAATTGAGTTATCCACCATGTAATGACGGAGTTACCCATGCATTCATGATATGATATAGTTACATTACTCTCTCGACAGTAGTACCCATCAAGTGCTAATGGAGTTACCCACACAGAACATATGGAGTTGCCCATGTGTTCATGATATAGTTATCCACTACGAATACACACGACGAAATTGATATAGTTATCTTATTATGTCGATAATAGTCACCCATCCAGAACTAATAGAGTTATCCACCCTAAACTGCTGGAGTTACCGATGCGTTCATGATATAATGATATAATTATCCATCACGAAATCGATGTAGTTATCCTACTCTCCCGGTAATAGTTACCCACAAAGTATTAATGGAATTACCCACACATAACTGATGGAGTTACTCATGTGCTTATCATATATTTATCCCCACGGAATCGATGTATTTACCCTCATGTCTCGATAACACTTACACACCCATAACCGATGGAGTTACCCATGTGTTTATGATGTAATTATCCCTATGGAATCGATGTAGTTACCCCATTGCCTCGGTAATAGTTAGCAACCCAAAACACATGGAGTTACCCATGCGGTCGTGATATAGTTATCCACCAAAAATCGATATAGTTACCCCACTCTTCCGATAATAGTTACCCATCAAGTACTGATGGAGTTACCCGTATGTTCGTGATATAATTATAACCACGGAATCGATATAGTTACTCTACTCTCTCAATAATAGTTACTCAAACAGAACTTACGTAGTGTCACCCCCTGTACTGATGGAGTTACCTTATGTTCATGATATAGTTATCCACCAGGAAATCAATGTGGTTATCCCGCCCTCTAAATAATTGTTATCAACCCGGTACTTTGGAGTTAACCATTTGCTTTAGGGTGTAGTTGTCATCATGAGATCAACATAGTTATCACCCTACTACTTATGGAGTTGTACGAGTGTTTTAATGTATAGTTACACACTTTGTGCACGATACATTTACCTTCCATAATGTTTACTCACCCATGAAACTAGTTTTTAACTTCAAAAGTAAAAAAAAATCAAAAAGAACAACGAAAATTGGATCTAGTTCCAAGCCGAAAACTATGCGTTATTATGGTGGGTAACTTACATACAACAGGTTGGATAACTCAAGTGTTACTCGTGGGTAACTTTTTCGTCTCAAAAAAAGTTGTCAGAACATATCAACATGAGATCTAGTTTCGAAGATCTCATCGCGACTAGCCCAGCAGTGAAAACGGATTTCAAATCGGATAAACGGTTTAAACCACAAAACTTTTTAAATTTTCGGGTTTCTTCATTTAATGCTGATGACGTAATTGATTTTGGACGTATTCTCTCCATGCACATACATGCACATATGCGAGTTGGTTTTCTTTACCGATTGGGGCTGCATGCATGCGGGAGTCGCTTTTTTTTGTCATGATTAAGACTAAACATGTGCATGTGGACGGGCCAGGCTGTGGGAATAATTTATGTCTGAACGTTCTATGGTTAGCACTAACTTCAGGCCGTTCTAAACGTAGCACCGTCCTAAAATAATGATGATCGGCCTCTCGGCCAAACATTGATTGGATCCGCACGTTAAAATCCTACACATCACGCGTGTCCGACACTTTCGAGCCAACCCCAAAAGTTGAGCCGAACAAGCGATGTCGGACATGTTTTTGGGCCATCCATACTGATGGAATGCCGAGTACAGTTTTTCATGTTCGGACCGATATTTGCCCGATGGAAAAGTCTATCGGGGCGACGCGGAAAATAATCTTAGAATGTAATAAGAACATGTTCTTGGGAAGTGCATACTCTTCCCACAAATAATAATAGTGATCACTTGTAACAATCATGTATGCAGAATATTTACAGGTAGGTAGTATACCGTCCGGCGATCAATACTTGTATTTTGGAAGCAGATCGACAATTGATTGCATGCATCACGTACATACTTCTGATCAACCGCGTGGACGCAAAAATGTTAAGAGAAACTCGAGATAACAAAAACCTTTCTTTTTTTATAACAAAAACCTTGATTAGATGCTCTCGCTCTGCGTAGGTGGTCGGGAGCAGGTCATGATGGCAGTAAGCTCGTAGGGCTGCTGCGTATGCTGCGTATGCTGCGTTGCACTGCTCTACTTGGGAGTTGGGAGGCAAGAAAGATGACGGAGAAAGAAGGCGGGGCAGTGGGTTCTTGTGCAGTCCAATCCAAGCGATGAATGCTTGCTCGCAGTGGTCGGACTTTTGCGTCCCGGCGCAGGGTGCCTTCAAAACTTGGGGAAGACCGCGTTGTAGTACACTGTAGTATGGCGGTATTGACTACTGAGTAGACAGTGTCAGATCCGCAAGCGTTAAGAGGGAGGTGCCTTGGCCCTTGCGTTTCGGTGTTGCTCACGACAGATGCTGTGGCAGCGGAGCAAGACTAGACCGGCGACAGGTATCTGATGGGTGGAAAGATTCAGAGACCTGGACACGGCAACCCGGCCGTAAAATCCAGGAAAGTTGACTTCTCCCTTGGCATGACTCCAACGGGGCGACGCATCGAGTCCGCGCGACTCCGTTCCTATTCGTGAGGGTCAAAAACACGGCCCAACGGGGCGACGCAAACGGACCGCGGTCCGTTTTTTGGTCCGCCGCGACACATTCCTGACCCAAATTTGGTACACCGATGCGTCGGCCCCGGACGCGAGCGGACCGTTCCTGTGTCCTGCCCTAGTCCGCCCCATGACCTCCCTGGCCCGCGTGTCATCGACCCCGACGGCTAGATCGGACACCTATCCCGCAATAACTGTGGGCGGTGGAGCTCTTTAAATGGAGCCGGCCGGGAAAACCCTAGAGCACACAAAACCCTAGATCCTCCTCCTCCCACCACGGCGACCACCACCTCCAACCTCAGATCTGCTCGCCAGAATGTCGGGAGCGCGCGTGCCCCCGAGGGAGCAGGCGCGGCAGAGGAGGCTCCCGCGCCCCATGTCGCCCGACGAGGCCAGGGTGGTGGAGGCGGCGTACCACGACTGCCTCGCCAACGACGAGGAAGAGGCGACGTACCGCAATGCACTCGCGGCGCTGGCGGTGCGGTACGCGCCGGAGCCCGAGCCTCCCATTGGCGTGGGCGGCACCGTCTGCAAGACCGCGGAGGAAGCCATGGAGGAAACCCACATGCAGCTCAACGCCCAGAGGGCGGCTGCGTTCATGTCCGCAGCGCGCGCCTGCGCCGGCGCGGCGGTGGAGGCCGAGTCTGCGAACGCGCGCAGAGCCGTCGAGACCGCAAGGAGGGCGGAGCGCCGCAAACGTGCCCGCGAGGCCACGGCGGACGTGGCCTCGAACGCCGACGAGGGATCAGTTGTCGACTGATCTCGCCGGTGCGGTACCCCCGCCGGCGTGGCAGCCTATGTGCTGCCCATTTTCCTCTAATGTCCGGCGACGCTACGTGTTTCGTAGCTACGAAATGATCAAAGAAGAGGAGCCAGCCAGCCAGTCCCGGGCTGGCCTCGGCCGTGACGAATGAAGAGCCAGGAAGTCCGTTGCAGAACGGGCATGCTGCGTGAAGTTCCTCAAGGCCGGGGGCAACTTCCTCAAGGACAGAGCTCCTCTTTGATCTTCCCACTTACCGGCCGGTGGTCGGTTATTAACTTTTAAGTTTTAGTTTAGTGTTTAGTTCAATATTAGGAGAAAGCCCTAAATTTACTACGCTTTTTATGTAATTTTAGGCCCTAGAAATGGACCTATAAATGTAATCCTATTATGTATTTTAATTTCTAAAAATGTATCAAATTTTTTTGAGGAAAAAACAGTGGCCGGGCGGACTCAATGTGTCGTCCCGTTGGGGGCAGTGGCCATCAAGGGGCGGACGTGGCCGGACATGGGTCCTTTTGGTGACGCAAATGGACCAAACGCGGACCAAACGCGCATCCGTTTGCGTCGCCCCGTTGGAGTCATCCTTAGAGAAAACGAGAAGCCAATTAACCATTGGTGAGTGATTCTGCTCGACGATTAGACTGGTTTGATATTATGAGTTTGAATTCTCTAGATAACGTAGAAGTTGGATTATATCGGGATCCTCCATAGAGCATCTCCACCGGCGCGCTTAACTTCGCTCTCAATAAACGTTTTGAACGCGCCGGCATAGAAAAAACCTGCACCGGCGCGCCCAATACGAAAAAAGTTGCCGACACGTCCCAATAGAACGTCCCGCAACCCCGCTTCGCGCCCAACTTCTAGGGACGCAACCGGGCGCGCCTCGTCCAAACCTGACAGACGGCCCGACGTGTCAGCGACACGGACGCTTTCGCTCGCTATCACTTTCCCCTCCCTCCCGTCATTTTCATTCTCCCGCCATTTGTCTCCCCTCATGCTCCTCGTTCCCGCCTCTCCCACCAATCTACGTCCATCGCCGATGTCGCCCAGCAAACGAAACCGCGGTGCCGGCGCGTCGGAGGAGGAAGGTGAGGTGCCGCTCGCGATGGTGCCGCTCGCGGCCGGCGGATATGTCGGATGCAGCCTGGAATGTCGAGCGGGCGCATCGACAGGCATCGACCGAGGACAGGAGAGAGCGTTGCACCGTTGCGGAGGCTAGGCAGAAGGATCTTGAACGGATTCGTGGACTGGAGAGGGCATCGATGGCGTAAACCGGAGGCGCAAGGCAGGGGAGCACCAACGCTGGTGCCGCATCCCTGTCGAACCCAGCGTACTTCGATGTCGATGGCGCCACCCCGCCATCCCGGGTACGAAGCTCGGCCTTCTTTGATAGCGGTAGTGTCGTGGTATCGTCACGGCAGATGCCATGGTGGGTGGCTTAAGTCAGGTGTGAGCCATGCGACTTAGGATCACGGAGAGGTAGCATGCAGTGTTTACCCAGGTTCGGCCCCTCTCAGCGAGGTAAAGACCTACTTCCTGCTATCTGTATTGAAATGTGTTGGGGTGTACAATGGCGTGCGCGTTAGAGCTTGCGGGTGCTCTGGCGGCTGTGGAATGAGATGAATCTACCTCTGGGGTTGCGCCTAGCCGACTTTATATAGGGAGTCGGCTAGGGTTTACAGGGAGCGACGGGTGACCTAGGCGGCGCTAGCTAACTCGCTACAAGTGCGGCTTCGTGAAGCGCACTCTTCGGGATACGCAGATCCTTCTCTGATTCGGAGATATCAGCTTGCCGCCTTCTTCGAGCCGGCCCACCGGGTGCCTTGGGACCCGGCATCCTGGAAAGATGGCCTCCGGGTGGGTTCTGGGCCACCCCGCCTTGTGGTCCGACTCGTGGTCTTGGGCCTACCCGGTTGGGCATCCCCCCATCAGGTAGCCGCTCCGACTCGCCAACCGTGGGCGACGGCGTCCCCATCGATCTCAACCAGGTTTCGCCCACTCGTCCGTGCTACAGAGAGACCGGCGTCGTCGTCTCGATGATGTTAGCGGCCGACAACGCCTCTTTCACGAGGACGGCGCTGGTGCGGACGACGACGACACCCACATGTTCGAGGAAATGCCAAACGACGGCAACCACGACATGGTATGAAATTGACGTATTTTACCCCTTGATCAATGTGTTCAATACATCTAACCGACCTGCGTGTTGTTTATTACAATAGATCGGTGGTTCCGAAGTGATGGGTCACATGATCCGAGATGGTACGGGGACGGGCACCATTAAGCAAGATTTGGAGGCCGGATGGTACGAGGACGGCAATGGCGCGGGTGAGGAGGATGAGGGCCACGGTGAGGACGAAGATGAAAACGAAGAGGAGGAAGAGGATTTGGAGGACCGAGTACGTGGACGGTGGCTATGAGGATGATGAAGCCGGTCTCGACGATGCCGCCCCGACGAACCAGAAGCCGAGGAAGAAGGGCACATAAGGGAAGCACTGGAAGACCAAGGAGGACGAGTGCCTTTGAGACGCATGGAAGATAATCACCAACGACTCCATCGTTGGCGCCAACCAAACCTACGAACGGTATTGGAAGAGGGTCGAAGCACAATTCCATGAGACGATGTGGTACGGCGACTATGCAAAGGTGCCCATGGATCGCAACTGGAATGCAATGTCACATCGGTGGCGGGTGATCCAAGCCGAATGCAACAAGTTCCACGGCGACCTCGAGCAAATTCAAAGGAGGAAAGCGAGCGGCAAGACGGTGAAGGACATGATCACCGATGCTGAGGTGTTGTTTCGTGAGAACAACAATTACAAGTCCTTCAAGTTCATGCATTGTTTCATGAAGCTTCAATTGAACAAGAAGTGGGAGAGGACGTGGATCGACCTCAACAACGGCCAGGGCGCGCGAGGGCCCAATGACTCGGAGATGCCAGCGTCGGAGGGGCGCCCTGTTGGGCAGAAGAAGGCCAAGAATGAGAAGGGGAGCACGGCGGCCGTGCAAGCGTCCATCGACAAGTGCCTCGCCGACGTCACCACCATGTACAAGCAAAACACAAGCACCTTCGCCGAGAGTTGGCCGTCATTGATGAGCAAGCACGACGAGAAGGTCACCCTCGAGAAGGAGAAGATCAAGCTCGAGAAGGAGCGGCTCGAGGTCGAGAGGGAGAAGGCCCAAGCGGCGGTCATGCAAGCCGACACGGCGAGAATGCAGGCCATGTCCGAGGCGTCGCAATCCGTCACTCAAAAGATGAAGGAGGACTCCAAGATCTTGACCGCCGACCTCTCCCTCTGCACGCCGGAGGTGAGGGCTTGGTTTCAGATCAGCCAGCGGCGCATCTTGCGTGAGATGGGGGTCCTTCCGTCGGAGCCGACGCGGATGGGCACCATAGAGGAGCCTACGACGACCACAGCGCCGATGGACGCCACGGGAGGGAGCCTAAGACAACCAGGACTTCCTCCGACGCAGCCGCAGCGCTGCCGCTGCTGCCTGGCTGGCAAGACGTCGAGACACAGGAGGAGTCGCTCCTCGAGCCAGTGTAGACGATCGACTGATTCTCTTGATCGACGTTCTGTAATATTTTCGCTGGACCTGGCGATGCTTTTGGGTGTGATCGACGAACCTGGCGACGTTTTTTGGGTGTGCAAACCAAGGCTATTCGAATTTGAATTTTTAGGGTCGGGCTAATAGGAGCGTCTATTGGGAGCGACCGGTGGGGCGCGTCGCTCGACAACTGCTGCCGGCGCGCCCATTAGCCCCTGTCCGGCAACTTTCCCGGACGCTCTATTGGGCACGCCGGTGGAGATGCTCTTAAGATCGGTACTAAAGGACTAGCCTCTGTTTCGAGAGTACTATACAAGACTTGCTCAACGGAGCAATTTCTAAGCGACGCACTATGGTGAATGCAGGCATGACCGCTACGTCGGATTCAGTCCAGGATGACCCACTCCGACCCATATAGACCCTACCCCGAATCAAACCTAGCTTCCCGCTTGACCAATTCACTCTGCTCCATTGCACTCCACTTTCCTCTCCTTTCTTTCCCATCCTCTCCGCTCCATCACGACCAAACCCAGCAATGAACCTGGGTCCAAACCAAACCTCTAGTGGGATGCGCTTTTGGTGGAGAGTATTTCTAGCCCCAGCTGGGACGATGATGAGCTGGATGGAGGGCCAGGGAGAGGACACCGCAGTCGAGCGGGCGTGTCCACGCCGACGCAAAGTCGACTTAAATTTGGGTCAGGAATACCAGGAAGTCTAAATAAGCCACATATGTCCTCAATTTTCTCCACGTGTTCACGTGCAGACTTAGTTCCATCCCCTG
Organism: Poa pratensis; assembly: GCA_947311845.1. Lineage (NCBI taxonomy): Eukaryota > Viridiplantae > Streptophyta > Magnoliopsida > Poales > Poaceae > Poa > Poa pratensis. The sequence continues at coordinate 52,305,855 of CAMZMU010000041.1, forward strand.
CAAATGGATTTTTCATAACTCTTTTCACATGACCCATGGGAATTTTATATCCCACTATAGGTACTTCAGACACAGTAGTTTCAACCACTTTAGGAGCAGCGGCATAAGCACTTTCATATAGAGCAAGGTGCAGCGAGGAACGATTCATAAATGCCATAGTAACAATGAGATAAAACAGTAAATAAAATTCAGCTTTCAAGTTTCCTTACCAAACTTCTTACCAATAGCGCAACGCTCCCCGGCAACGGCGCCAGAAAAGTATCTTGATGACTCCCAAGTGCAGGAGATCAATTGTAGTACCTTTCGATTAGAAAAGGTTGTCGAACCCACGAGGAGCTGAAGGTATTGGTTAGTAAGATCGATAAATAAAACAACAAAAGATGCAAGTGTTTTTGGTATTTTTGGTTGTATAGTTGCAATGCAGAAAATAAATAGTAGCAAGTGAAAGCTCTCAATGAGAGAAAGCCCAATCCTATTATGTGGCAAGAGGACAAGCTCAAGTGATGTATAACTTATATGTGGAAAGCGTTCTCGAGGGCGGCATGGATATTGCTAGGCATAGAGATTTATTAAACAACACGTTGAATATCTTGTCAAGTTTTAATCTTCTTTGGACGGAGCCGTAATTAGGTATAGCTAAATAAATAAACTACAACCTTATGATGGATCATGTGGCCAAGTAAATGACTGCACAAGAATTATTAAGACATAATGTCCCACCATAGCATTACACTCTAAGGTCCCCGATACTAATACCCTCAAAATATAACTTCATGACTCGGTCTCAGGTTTACATGTCCTCCCAAGTCTCCCTCAATTCATTATACTACGGTGTTCTCCTAGGAGCCCATATAGGTGAAGTGTTGTGCAGTCGACGTTCGCACAACACCATCATAGAATCACATAAAAGATAAACTCTCGACAAAATACCAACACATCTTATATATAAATCATTGCCAATTCATCCTATGCCCTCAGGAACATATGGGAACTACTCACACCATGCAAACATGATGATATTCAGTGGCATAAGTGGTACAACACAATCTGAAAATATAACTTACCAAATAATGACAAGTACTCAATCACAAACATAAATAGTAGCACAAGACAAGTATCTAGCGTATAGCAACTCTCAAACTACGAGAGGAACGGAGTGGATCACGGTGAGGATGACGGAGATGGTGCTGGTCTTGATGGGGGTGATGATGTAGAGGCCTCCTCCCACGCCAAGGAGGAGAGGTGATGACGATGACGATGATTTCCCCCTCTCCAGAGCTCCGGAGCAGTAGGATCTGATCCCCCCTCGGAGGGAATCAGGAGTTTCGCCGCCGCCGCGGCCTCGGATGGACTAGGGAAAATTAGGGCTGTAATAGCCCAAAGCTTGAGAACCTAAAAACCTGAGTAAATTTTTCGCTTTTGTGTTTCATTGCATCATGGCATCCATTGTAAAATTGCTAAACCACATAAAACAAATGAAGACAAGGGCACAACTAAATTTAATCCTTGTAACTCAATTGTGTTGATTTTAGCAAACACAAATACAAATGCTAGTGCATATTTATCAAGGAAGCTCCAAGAGTTCAAAACAATAATTTTGCACTTGCTTTAGAATTATCAAAGGAGTAACATTTTGAGTTAACCAAAATGCCATATCCAAACTCTATGAACAAAAGTGGTGTAGAACATTTTATTTGGCCACCCCAATTTTTGTGGTGCTTATACATGATATTGTGAAGGTACATGATTTTTCTCAGATTTTTATAAAATGTTTAAGTGCCTCAATTAAATCAGAGAAATGCTACTGGTTTTAAAATTAAAACTGAAAAGGACTAATCCGTGATGGAAGAAAACTGTCAGGGGGGTTTTGCAAAATTTGCGTCTTCTTCTCTGTAGCGACCGAGCAGAGCTGCTCGGGCCGCACCATGTCGCCCCTGCCCTGCCGATCGACGCCGCGCCGGGCCCCTCTCTGCCCCCACCCACGAGGAGGAGACGAGCACCACCTGCCCACTCCAACCCCGACCTTTCTTCCCCGTTTTCCTCTCTCCCGTTCCCTCCCATGGCTGTGACCTAGCCAAGGTCGTCGCCGACTGATGCGTGTAATGTCACACGTCAGTTGGGAACCCGAAGAGGAAGGTATGATGAGTGCAGCAGCAAATTTTCGCTCAGTATGAAACCAAGGTTTATCGAACCAGTAGGAAATCGAAGTTGCTTTGAAGGTGTCAACGGCGCCAAAAAATGTGCTAGTGTCGTAGGGGAGGTCTGACTCGTCGACTTGGAACCTGCACAATACAATCAAACTACTTTGTCCCAACTTAACAGTGAGGTTGTCAATCTCACCGGCTTGCTGAAAACAAAGGATTAGACGTATAGTGTGGAAGATGATGTTTGTTTGCAGAGAATGTAAGAGAACAATGATTGCAGTAGGTTGTATTTCAGATGTAAGACAATGGACCGGGGTCCACAGTTCACTAGTGGTGTCTCTCCAATAAGATAACTGACATGCTGGGTAAACAAATTACAGCTGGGCAATTGACAATTGATAAGTGCATAAAACATGCATGTGCGACTTGTGGTGTCTACTATGAGATTCATTTGGGCATTACGACAAAGTACATAGACCGCTATCCAGCATGCATCTATGCCTAAATAGTCCACCTTCCGGTTAACATCCGTACCCCTTCCAGTATTAAGTTGCAAGCAACAGACAATTGCATTAAGTAATGTGCATAATGTAAACAATACATTCATCGTTGAATAAAGCATTGCTGTTTTACCCCTAGTGGCAACAACACATCTACAACCTTAGAACTTGCTGTCACTATCCCACGTTAAATAGAGGTTGAATCCAACTATCATGCATAAATACCCCCTCTAGGAGTCACAAGTATTCACTTGGCCAAGGCTTCAACAAGTAACGGAGAGCATGCAAGATCACAAATGACATAGACATGATAATATAATATTCAACTCCACATAGGTATCAATATAAGTCGGATCCCAGCAAACACAACATGTAGCATTACAATAAGATGATTTTGATCATGATAGGCAGCTCACAAGATCTAAACATGATGGCACAAGTGGAGAAGACAACCATCTAGCTACTGCTATGGACCCATAGTCCAGGTATGAACTACTCACACATCACTCCGGAGGCGGACATGGCGATGTAGAGCCCTCCGGTGATGACTCCCCTCTCCGGCAGGGTGCCGGGAAGAGCTTCAGAACCCCCCGAGTTAGGGTTGACGACGACGGCGGAGGCGAATATGTTCTGGATGAAAGGCTCGGTCCTTTAGGGTTTTCACGTCTCGGGGAATAAATAGGCGAAGGGGCGATGTCGGCGGACCCCCGAGGGGCCCAAACCACCAGGCGGCGCGGTGGGCCCCCCTGCCGCGCCGGCCTATGGTTTGGCCACCTCGTGGCGAGTCTTCGTCTCTCCTTCGGACTCCGTGTACATGTTGGAAAAATAGGGACGTGGCCTTTTGTTTCGTGCAATTCCGAGAATATTTCCAGAAGTAACTTTCTGAAACCAAAAACAGCAGAAAACAGGGAACTGGCACTGTGGCATCTTGTTAATAGGTTAGTCCCAGAAAATGCATAAAAGTGATATGAAGTGTATATAAAACATGTAGCAAATGGTATAATATAAGCATGGAACAACAGAAATTATGGATACGTTGGAGACGTATCAAGCATCCCCAAGCTTAGTTCTACTCGTCCTCGAGTAGGTAAAACGATAACAACAAATAATTTCTGAGGAGACATGCTTTCACACAATCTTGATCATAATATTGTAAGACATGTAAGCTGTGATCAAATCATTCAAAGCAAATGTATATAGTTGATATCAAAAGGATAATAAAGCAAGAGTCAAACAAGCTAAAAGTTTTCATGAACTATTGCTTCAAAGACATGAAACCGTACAAGGTTCATTAAAGATGGTTTAAGTATCAAGCATAGAAGTTCTATCCTTCAATCCAAGCATCAAGCAAATTTTCATAACATAGAAGGATTCAGCCAAGTAAACATAAACATGAACATCATGAATCAACTGTTTCGAAGTCTACTCAACCGGTGAGCGCAAGCATTTGGTATTGGCACCATGATGTTATGGCAAAGAGAACATTAATGGGGGTTTGGAAGGCCAAAGGAAGAAAGTCTTACAAAGCTATAAGTGATCATTAGACAAGAGGAAGTCTTATAATCGAAGCTATGCAAGGAGTAGTGATTGCCATGCAACGGATGCACATAGAGCTATATGTGTATGAAAGCTCTCCAATGGAACTAGTGGGGGTGCATCCAACTTGGTTGCTCATGAAGACCTAGAGCACTTTTGAGGAAGCTCATCATTGGAATATACAACCCAAGTTCTATAGTGTAAATTCCCCACATAGTTATACAAGTAGAACATGAAAACTCTCTCACATGGAGTATAGGTGCTAAACATGAGCACAAATGATGACTATGAATACTACAGGTGCTATAACATGAGCACAAGTGTGAACAAAGGATAGTCCCTTTTTCTTTATTCCTTTTTTTTCCTTTTTCTTTTTTTTTTATTTTTTTTTCTTTTTCTGTTTCTCTTTCGATGGCTCAATGGCTCTTTTCACATTCAGGGGCAACACCCTAATATAACAACACACTTTTTGGTACAAATAACTCATAACGAACTAGACATGATGTAAGAAACTGAATGCCTCTGCCAGTGTAGCAGGATATGCAATGATCTAGCGTAACATGGGTAAACCACACATCAGCTGTATAGAATCATGCAAAGCAATATGTAGATGATGAATGACAACAAGTCATGTAATGTATGATGGATGTTGCATGGCAATATATCTCGGAACAGCTATGGAAATGATGTGGTAGGTAGGTATGGTGGCTGTTTTGAGGAAGATGTATAGGCTTATGTGTAGGAGAACAAGAGAAAGTTCTCCCACGGGGTTGGATGTACTGGCGAAGTATGCACAACTCTCAATGTGAGCAGAAGGCAATGCACAACACCGAAGAGGCTAGCAAATATGGATGGTGGAAGTGCCAAAAACCGTAACTTAACATTAGTCAAAAAGAACTCACAAGCTTATTGCAAACGACTAGCAGGTTCAACATTAAGAGCATGATTAAAATTCACTCCAAGAAGGGCCATTCACGGCGGTACAAGTACCCCGTTAGATCCCTTGACCTTCAGCACAACTTAGTTACTACGATGAACTTTCAGACATGGAAAGCTATCAAGTCCAACTACACCTTCAACAATTTTAGTAAAATTTGTAGTACGGTACAAGCTTAAAAACAACAATCCACTAATGTTTTAACTTAATTAACCAGCAAGCTTTACCATCTAATACCTCAAAACATTTGCAAAGAATCAAGTTATCAAAGTTTCAATGATCTACAAGACTATGCAAGTTTTCATCATACCACTACCACATGTAGCATTTTCTTTTTCCAAGCAAACACCAATCAATTTATTTAAACATAAAAACTCTCCAAATGATAATATAATGCAGCAAGAGAGCATTTATAAACAAGTGCTAACAGCTCGAAGAGATGCATGAAAAACAGGAGCTAAAAGCACTGCAGTAGCTAGTTAAGAATACTCAACAAATATAAGTGAAGAACATGAGTATTCACATGAAAAAGCGGAGCGTGTCTCTCTCCCACACAAGGATTGCTAGGATCCGAATTTATTCAAGCACAAACAAAAATAAAAACACACAGACGCTCCAAGTAAAGCGCATAAGATGTGAAAGAATTAAAATATAGTTTCACTAGAGATGACCTGATAAGTTTGTTGATGAAGAAGGGGATGCCTTAGGCATCCCCAAGCTTAGACGCTTGAGTCTCTCTAAATATGGTTGGGGATGAACCATGGGGGCATCCCCAAGCTTAGGCTTTTCACTCTTCTTGATCACATAATATCACCCTTCTCGCTTGATCCTTGAAAACTTCCTTCACACCAAACTCAAGACAGTTCTCATCAGAGGGTTAGTGCATAATCAAAAATTCTCATATTCTGTAATGATACAATCAATCCCAAAGCTTCTGGACATTAGCTACAGCCACCAATGCTTTGTGGAGCAAAGAAATACACACAAACATCGTAAAAGAGCGAATGCAAAACAAAAGGCAGAATCTGTCAAAAACAGAACAGTCTGTGAAGACGAATTTTTTCGAGGCACTTAAGTTACTCAGATAGATCTGGCCTAAAACAATGAAAGTTGCGTACATATCTCAGGAATATGCGTGATTTTTCGTGGAATTTTTTGAATTTTATATAGGGAGAAAAGCTCAAATTCGTGACAGCTAAAAATCTGTTACTGCGCAGAAATCCAAATCTTGCATCAACTTTCAATATAGAACTTTACTTGGCACAACATTGCGATAAAATAAAGATACAAAGGAGTTGCTACAGAAGTAACAAAACTCCTTGACTCAAAGAAAACAAAAATAACAGCAAATAAAAATGATGGGTTGTCTCCCATAAACGCTTTTCTTTAACGTCTTTCAGCTAGACGCAGAAAGTGAAAATCAAGTGTTATCAAGAGAAGAAGCATCAACATCATAACTTGCTCTAACAATAGAGTCAAAAGGTAACTTCATTCTCTTCCTAGGGAAGTGTTCCATACATTTCTTGAGAGGAAATTGGTACCTTATATTACCTTCTTTCATATCAATGATGACACCAACAGTTCGAAGAAAAGGTCTTCCCAAAATAATAGGACAAGATGCATTGCATTCAATATCATTCACCTTTACCTTAATGATGGGTTCCCAACCATCCTCTAATTTCCTAGGAACAGAAGTTTTAAGTTTCAACTTCTCCTCCCTAGCTTGCAAAAGAGCATTTGTAATACGCTTTGTAAAAGCCAAATTAATAGTGCTAGCATTGGGACTTCTAGCTAATTTTTGCAAAAACATAATAACTTCAGAGATGTTACAATCATCAAAATCAAAATCATTATTGTCAATGGTGGTGGAACCATTGTCTCCAATAGTTTGAAAAATTTCAGCACTTTTATCAGAAAAAGTTTCAGCAGTTTTAGGCAATTTCAAACGCTTTGCAGAAGTAGTAGAGACATTACCAACACCAATAACATTACCATCAATAGTAGGAGGCTTACTAGTAGGTGAAACATTAGCATTACTAGTGGTGGTGATAGTACAAACTCTAACTATACTATTCTCTTTTTCAAGTTCTTCCTCTTTTTCCCACCTAGCATGCAATTCAGCCAACATCCTAATATTATTATCAATTCGAACTTGGATGGCATTTGCTGTAGCAAATGACTTAGTATCTTTAACTTCATTAGGCATAACTTTCAGTTTTAGAATTTCAACATCATGAGCAAGACTATCAACTTTAGAAGCAAGAACATCAATTTTTTCAAACTTTTCCTCAACAGTTTTATTGAAAGCTTTTTGTGTGCTAATAAATTCTTTAAGCATAGCTTCAAGATCAGAGGACACACTTCTATTGTTGCTGTAGGAATTACCATAAGAATTGCCATAACCATTTGAAGGATAAGGCTTATAGTTGTTGCTACCAAAATTATTCCTATAAGCATTGTTGTTGAAGTTGTTGTTTTTAATGAAGTTCACATCAACATGCTCTTCTTGAGCAACCAATGAAGCTAAAGGAACATTATTAGGATCAACATGAGATCTACCATTCACAAGCATAGACATAATAGCATCAATCTTATCACTCAAAGAGGAGGTTTCTTCAACAGAATTTACCTTCTTACCTTGAGGAGCTCTTTCGGTGTGCCATTCGGAATAGTTGATCATCATATCATCAAGTAGCTTTGTTGCTGCACCTAAAGTGATGGACATAAAGGTTCCTCCAGAGGCCGAATCCAATAAGTTCCTTGAGGAAAAATTTAATCCTGCATAAAAGGTTTGGATGATCATCCAAGTAGTCAGTCCATGAGTGGGACAATTCTTCACCAAAGATTTCATTCTTTCCCAAGCTTGAGCAACATGTTCATTATCAAGTTGTTTAAAATTCATAATGCTACTTCTCAAGGATATAATTTAGCAGGAGGATAATATTTCCCAATGAAAGCATCTTTGCATTTTGTCCAAGAATCAATACTATTTCTAGGCAAAGAAAGCAACCATTCTTTAGCTCTTCCTCTCAAGGAGAAAGGAAAAAGTTTCAGTTTTATAATATCCCCATCCATATCCTTATACTTTTGCATTTCACAAAGTTCAACAAAGTTATTAAGATGGGCAGCAGCATCATCAGTACTAACACCAGAAAATTGCTCTTTCATAACAAGATTTAATAGAGCAGGTTTAATTTCATAAAAGTCTGCCTTAGAAGCAGGTGGAGCAATAGGAGTGCATATGAAATCATTGTTGTTTGTGCTAGTGAAGTCACACAACTTAGTGTTCTCAGGAGTACTCATTTTTGCAAAGAAAAACTAACACTGAAATAACAAAAAATAACAAGTAACTTTTTTTTGTGTTTTTGATAAAGAGAGCAAACAAGACTAAATAAAAATAAACTAAGCAAGACAAATAACAAAGTAAAATGATTGGGTGTGAGAGACTCCCCTTGCAGAAGCAATTCGGCTTCCCCGGCAACGGCGCTAGAAAAAGTGGCACGTTGAAGGAAGCGAACTTCTGAGCAGAAACATCGACCTCCCCGGCAACGGCGCCAGAAAAAATGCTTGATGCGTGCAATGTCACACGTCAGTTGGGAACCCCAAGAGGAAGGTATGATGAGTGCAGCAGCAAGTTTTCCCTCAGTATGAAACCAAGGTTTATCGAACCAGTAGGAAATCGAAGTTGCTTTGAAGGTGTCAACGGCGCCAGAAAAGTGCTAGTGTCGTAGGGAGGTCTGACTCGTCGACTTGGAACCTGCACAACACAATCAAACTACTTTGTCCCAACTTAACAGTGAGGTTGTCAATCTCACCGGCTTGCTGAAAACAAAGGATTAAACGTATAGTGTGGAAGATGATGTTTGTTTGCAGAGAATGTAGAGAACAATGATTGCAGTAGGTTGTATTTCAGATGTAAAAGAATGGACCGGGGTCCACAGTTCACTAGTGGTGTCTCTCCAATAAGATAACTAACATGCTGGGTAAACAAATTACAGCTGGGCAATTGACAATTGATAAGTGCATAAAACATGCATGTGCGAGTTGTGGTGTCTACTATGAGATTCATTTGGGCATTACGACAAAGTACATAGACCGCTATCCAGCATGCATCTATGCCTAAATAGTCCACCTTCCGGTTAACATCCGTACCCCTTCCAGTATTAAGTTGCAAGCAACAGACAATTGCATTAAGTAATGTGCATAATGTAAACAATACATTCATCCTTGAATAAAGCATTGCTGTTTTACCCCTAGTGGCAACAACACATCTACAACCTTAGAACTTGCTGTCACTATCCCAGGTTAAATAGAGGTTGAACCCAACTATCATGCATAAATACCCCCTCTAGGAGTCACAAGTATTCACTTGGCCAAGGCTTCAACAAGTAACGGAGAGCATGCAAGATCACAAATGACATAGACATGATAATATAATATTCAGCTCCACATAGGTATCAATATAAGTCGGATCCCAGCAAACACAACATGTAGCATTACAATAAGATGATCTTGATCATGATAGGCAGCTCACAAGATCTAAACATGATGGCACAAGTGGAGAAGACAACCATCTAGCTACTGCTATGGACCCATAGTCCAGGATGAACTACTCACACATCACTCCGGAGGCGGGCATGGCGATGTAGAGCCCTCCGGTGATGATTCCCCTCTTCGGCAGGGTGCCGGGAAGAGCTTCAGAACCCCCCGAGTTAGGGTTGACGACGGTGGCGGCGGCGAATATGTTCTGGATGAAAGGCTCGGTCCTTTAGGGTTTTCACGTCTCGGGGAATAAATAGGCGAAGGGGCGATGTCGGCGGACCCCCGAGGGGCCCAAACCACCAGGCGGCGCGGGGGGCCCCCTGCCGCGCCGGCCTATGGTTTGGCCACCTCGTGGCGAGTCTTCGTCTCTCCTTCGGACTCCGTGTACGTGTTGGAAAAATAGGGACGTGGCCTTTTGTTTCGTGCAATTCCGAGAATATTTCCAGAAGTAACTTTCTGAAACCAAAAACAGCAGAAAACAGGGAACTGGCACTGTGGCATCTTGTTAATAGGTTAGTCCCAGAAAATGCATAAAAGTGATATGAAGTGTATATAAAACATGTAGCAAATGGTATAATATAAGCATGGAACAACAGAAATTATGGATACGTTGGAGACGTATCACCGACGCATCGCCGCCGTGTCCGGCAGTCCCAAGCCGCGTGAAGGCCGCCATTCTCTCCGCCGCATCGTCCTCCCCCACCTGGCCAAAGGAATCGAGCCCGGAGGCCGTAAATCGCCGCCGCCGTCCGATTTTCCTCCGACCACCGTCGCCATCGTCGCGGGCGATTTCGTCGCCGTCCATCCACCTCCTACCTCGCCGTTGCTACCCACGAGCTCAGGGTAAGCCCACGAACCTCCCCGTGCCCTCCTTCTCGTGGCTCGCGAGCTATAGCTCGGGTTCGCTCGAACTCGCCGCCACGTCTTGTTCTGCCATCCGCGTCGGATTTTCTGGGCGTAACTCGACCGGATTTTCCGAGTTGTTCCAGTGCGTTTGGACTTTTAGGGTTCCTTCTACTCTAATCAACAAGTAAAGATGATTCCTTACTTAACTCCACGGTATATTCGAGATGCGCCCCTCTAAGCATCCGAACTCCGTTTAATTTGAATAGTTGAATCATCCTCCTCTCGGGAATTTAAAATGTCATGTCATCATGTGTCTGTGCATTGCATTTGTGAAGCCTGTGTGGTGATTGATTGTTCTTTCGATGTTATGTTTCGATAGATCAAGCAGCCGGGGTTGCGCCGCAATACCCCGACGATCCGTACTACCAGCACGTTGAACAAGGCAAGCATAATCCCCCCTCTGAGCATATCTTATCCTATTTCCCGCAAATATTTTCTCCACTATAATATTGCATGCGGTTCCAAATGTCAATTTGATTGGATTAGAGTATCCTATAGTTGCATTAAGTTTCCGATGCCATTACCTGTTTCCCTCCTATTATCCATAGGTTTGTATTGTTGGTCTGAGATACTTAACTGTGCTATATTGTTGCTTAGCCATGCTTAGTTAAATGTTTATTTCGTCCGATGGATAATTCATGTTGGAGACAGATGTGGAAAGGTTCGGATGATGGTGGAGAATTGTGGTGACAGGTAATAAAATGCTTAAAGGTGGGGATGAGAGGCCACTGTGGTTGTGGTGCTTTGTCTCCCTCCCGCCGCCTAGGTGCGAGTTCTTTACCTCTTGAACCAAGACTGAGCATGCACCCATGCGTGAGGCCTATGCAATTGCAGGAACCCTCATAGACTAAATAACTCGGGCGGGGCTGGCCAGGATCCTCTAGTTCGAGCTTCCATTTGCGCGTGCGTGAGATGGTGGTTGAGAATGGGATGAGGATTGTGGTGTTAGGAAAATAAGTGGCCGTGGGGCAGGGTGTTGAAGGCACTTAGCGTGCCCTACCGCCACTGATGATCCTGGAAAGTCCTTAACGAGGGAGAAGTCGACACCGCTCCCACACAGCCGGCTTTCCATGGAAGAGAGCTAATGCGCAGGCAATGGGCCGGACGGTACGCGTGGTAAACATTGTACACCCCTGCAGGGTAAATCTTTTCGAAAAGCCGTGTCCACGATTACGAACGACTTGGGAAAGGACGATAAGACCATAGAATAACATGAACGGAATGATTAAAATTGAGCACTAAAGGTACTACTTAATGATGAAAGGTTGACTTCCTCGAGGGTGATTCGGGGAGGTGCCTTTGGATAACAGGTACAGTGGTTGATGGTGGTTGATGATGAGGAAGTGAACAAGAGAAAAGAGTTACTTCTTACCCCTTTTAAAAATGTTCTGATTAGTCGATGCCATGGAGTTGTGTTTTCTATAAATAAAATCGGCTTTATGCAAAACAGCCATAAAACCTTGTGAGCCAATCATCGAGCTAGTAGCTCTAATTAATCTTGCAGAGTTCGTCGAACTCAACCTTGTTTGTTTTGTTTCAGAGGAGGACTTCACCGACCTCGAAGGTGGGTTCTTTGTGGACGTCGACGAGTAGTCTGGGGTTCCCAGGTAGCAGCTTGGGACATCCCGGAACAGCTGGCGCTTGGATGTTATTTGTAGGCCTCTTAGGCCATATTTTGGATCCTGTTGTTAGAACAACATAATTTGCTTCCACTTGTTGTAATGTTGGGTCTGTGACCTCTGGTTGTAATTTGCTATCTTTCTCTATTATAAGAGTTGAACTATATGATTTGTGTCATAGAGTCTGTGATGTGCCAGTTGTTCCACAAGTCTTGATCTCTCTATTATGCATTGAGGGTTGTGCCTGCGTTAAGGCATCAATCGGGGTGTTGCGTTGCCGATGATCAATTCCGAGCAACGCCTGCCAAAGGTTTTGGCCGGGGATTGGTAAACCCGTAACCTCCGGTTGTATCGCTTAACCGGTGACACACATCATCACTGTATAACAGTCGGGTCGGGGCGCCACAAGTTGGTATCAGAGCCGTACTGCCTGTAGGAAACCCTTCTACTGGTCGACGTTGAGTCTAGTGTTTTGAGAAATTATTTTTAACCTAAAAATGAGTTGTGAAAACCATCTTAGGATTCTTTTTACTCCTTATCTGGTTACCCTCTAATCTCGGAGCAATCTTACCTCGATTTGGGTTTAAAGTTTTACTTCTCATCTGTGACTTCAAAATTATTAGGATAACACTGAAGGTAGAACCCAATACTACGTGTTATGTGGACCTTTAGTGTTATGTGTCACGTTGCTCCCGCTGCGTTGCAATCCTAAAATCAACTCAGATGTTTGAACCCTGTTACCCAACGAAGGAACAAGTGATTAGCCTCAATTTGGTGGGTTCTAAACCCAAGGACTTGAACATAAGGTCCCGGATTGTGCCAACTAGAGTGTGTTAAGTTATGATTTCTTAACTCTCACTAGTAGCACATGATGCTGATCTTTGACCCAAGTTCCATCTTGTTGGTCCCTCGTTCGTTGTTGCCCAAAGTATTATCGTCCCTAGTCTGTGTTCTTGAGTATGCTAATACTAATGTCTCAACAATACCGAGGTGGATACTAACCGCGTCCTTGTCAAATCTACAGAATGGCACAAAGTCCTCCGCTCCATCAAATCGAAGCCACCCCAGGAACCCACTCGACACCCTTTGATCGGGAGGAATCCCATACATCTAAAGAATTGCCTAAGAAAGCTATAGACAAACGCAGGTGTTACACTTGTAGGGAACGCGGACATCCGTACCGGAAGTGCCACCTTAAGTACCCCAGAAAGGGAGGACCACCACAAGGAAAGGCATGTAGTCAGTGCGGAAGGGGTGGACATCAGGCGAGTCAATGCCCCGGCAGTTGCCCGCACTGTTTCAACGTGCATCCACTTGGCAAGTGCCCAACCGCTAGCGCCACTTGCTACCTATGCGAAGGAAATGATCATTTTCTGGCTAATTGTTCTATGGAGTTCATAGTGGAGGCAGTAAAGGATGCCCATGAGAAGACTGCTCAGCATGCCACCACGCGCCCCACTACTTCAACACTTGGGGTAGGCGGGAGTGGGTATCGTCCTATGCTACCTGCTCCACCAAGATTCTGTAACAGCCCAACGCTGAGAACCTGAAAACCTGTATAAAATTTTCACTTTTGCATTGCACTCTTGCATCATGGCATCCTTGTTAACTTGTTAATCACTAAAGCGAGCAATTGATTTGGTACCATTTCAAACAAATGCCAAACTTGAATCCACAAAGTTCCAAACCTATGAGAGCATCCAAAGTTGCAAAACAAATCTCTTTGACATTCTATATTTGCAAGGAAGTTCCAAAAACTCAAATCCATAGTTTTGCCTTGTTTCAAATTTCAAAAAGATGGTTGTTTTGGAACTTTATCAAAATGCTCTATTTTAAACCTCTTTAACCAAAGGTGGTGCTTAGCATCGTATCTGGAACCCCAAAAATTTGTGGAGCCTCTACCTTACATGGGTGGCCCACACGAATATTTTTAACATTTTTGGAGTAAAATAAGAAGCTAATTTAAATGATTTGAAAATGGGGCAGAAATGTAAGTGAGACAAGTTTGTTCTACAAACTTGCTCCAAATGAGCTCCAAATTTTACCAGAGGCTCTTTGTAACAAATAAGAAATGCCCACAAAATTTCATTACATTTGGAGCTGCCTAGATACCCCAATTAAATCGTAAAGGTGCAAACCAGTACCAAAAAGGACCAAACCGTGATGTCTTCAAAATGTCCAGGGACTCTTTTGCAAAATCGTCTTCTCCCTCATTTTCTGTAGCGACCGAGCCACTGCAGCGACGCGCTCGTGCCGCACGCATGCCTCGCTCGGGCCCCCTGCCCTGCCTCCCTTCGCTGGAAGAGAAGCACACGACCACGAGGCCATGCTGCCCATTCCCCCACTCGCTCCCCTTTTTCCTTTTTCTTCCCCGAGCCCGAACCGCCGCGCCATGGCCGCCGCCCCCGTCGAGCTCATTGCCGTCACGTGAGCGCCTAGGGAGCAGATCGAGCTCCACCACCGTCTCCGCCATGATCCACTCCACCTCTACCCCGGAGGAATCGACTGGGGAGGCCGAGAATCGCCGCCGCCGCTCAAATTCGTCACCGCCACCGCCGCATCTCCGCCGCCGGATTCCGGCGCCGTCGTTCTTCCTCCGCTGTCCCTGACCACCCCAAAGCGCCGTGGTGAGCTTTTCCGTGCCGTGCGCACCCTCCCTCTTCCCCTCTCCCCTCTGGCCCTAGCCTCGCTGCGCTCGTGCGAGCACGGCACGCCGTCGTTTCGCCGGCGTCGTCGTTCTTTTCTTTCACGCGAGACCGGTCGCTCACCCGGCTTAAACCGGCCTCGATGCTGTTTCTCTCGGGCCCTTAACCGGCCGTGCAGCCGGCCCCAACCGGGCGTGAGGCCGGGCCTCTCTGGCCCTTAGCCGGCCCTTCTACCGGCCCCGACCGGGCGGGAGACCGGACGTGTCTGTTACCAGGCCGGTCACGAAACCGGCCAAGGCCGACCTGTGGGCCGGCCCAAACAGTAAAAACAGTTTTCATTTTTTTTTCTGTTTCCTAAATTAAAACCAGTGATAACTATTTGGATGTTGATTCAAAATCTACAAATAAAGTATCAAAATGATCAGCAACTCTAATGCTTTCAAACCATGCTAATCTCACCTCATAATCACAAATATTTATTGATGTTATTCATAAATTGGTTAAAAGAATTAAATTCGAATACCTATTTAATTCACTATTCATTCATCGGTACTCAGAAAATTACAAATGAGGTACCAAATTGATCGGGAGAACAAAACCTATCTAATCATGCCATGTTCATGCATATCTGAGCCACTTCTTGGTAATGTAATAAATGTATGCACAATGTGGTCATTAAGTTAAATATGGGGTTGCTTCCAAATAATTGCACTAATTATTTGGCCCTCCATTTAAATTGTGAGCTAACTTATATGATGATATCATGGCATAAACATGACATGTCATCATGTGGTTGTGCATTGCATGGTACACATGGGTGGTGATTGATTTGTTTTTCCGTTGTGTTCTTCGTTAGATCAAGCAGACGGGGTTCCACCTCAATACCCCGCCGAGCAGTACTACCAGCACGTTGAACAAGGCAAGCGTAATCCCCCCTCTGAGCATGTCTCCTCCTATATTTTGCAATTATTTTCCCCACTATAATATTGCATTCGGTTCCAAATGTCTTTTGCTTGGACTAGAGTATCCTACTAGTTGCATTAGAAATCTACTGCCATTTACCTGTATCCCTCCTAATATCCATAGGATTGAAGTGTTGGCCAAGGATAAGTATATTGTTAAGTATATGCTTAGCCATGCTTAGTTCAAAGGCTTGCAGGTCCGGTGGATGTTTCAATTGTGGCACAGGTATGGAATAACCGGTTGTGATGGAAAGTGAGGGTGGTGGTTAATAATTTGCTTAAAGGTGGGGATGAGAGGCCACATGGAAGGTGGTGGGTTGTCTCGTTCTCGCCGCCTAAGTGCGAGTTCCTTACCTCTTGAACCAAGACTGAGCGTGCAACCATGCGTGAGGCCTATGCATTCGCAGTGCAGGAACCCTCATAGACTAAATAACTCGAGCGGGGCTAGCCAGGGTCCTCTAGTTCGGGCTTTCATTTGCGCGTGTGTGATGATGGTGGTGTTAGGAAAATAAGTGACCGTGGGGGGGGTGTGGTGATCCTGGCAGTCCTACCGTCACTGATGATCCTGGAAGTCCTTAACGAGGGAGAAGTCGACACCGTTCCCACCCAGCCGGCTTTCCCCGGAAGAGAGCTAATAGCTAGGCAATGGGCCGGGCGGTACGCGTGGCAAACATTGTACACCCCTGCAGGGTAAATCTTTTCGAAAAGCCGTGTCCGCGGTTATGGACGACTTGGGAAGTGAAGGTAGGATCATAGAATAACTTAACGGAATGATTAAAAACTGGGTACTAAAGGTACCACTCACAAAAGCAGGTGAACTTCCTCGAGGGTGATTCGGGGAGGTGCCTTTGATGAACAGGTACAAGTGGTGATGATGGTTGAAGTTGAGAAGGTGATCAAGAGAAAAGAGTTACTTCTTACCCCTCTTTGAAAAGGTTCTAATAGTCGATGCCTTTGAGTTATGTTTTCATAAATAAAATCAGCTTTATGCAAAACAGCCATAAAACCTTGAAAGCTAATCATCGAGCATATATTAGCTCTTAATCTTGCGAGTTCGTCGAACTCAACGTCTTTGCTTTTTTTCAGAGAGGACTTCACCGACTCGAAGGTGGGTTCTTTGTGGACGTCGACGAGTAGTCTGGGGTTCCCAGGTGGCAGCTTGGGACATCCTGGAACAGCTGGCGTTGTGATGTTTATCTGTAGGCCTCTTAGGCCATATTTGGATCTTGTTGTTTAGAACAACCTAATTCGCTTCCGCTTGATGTAATGTTGGGTCTGTGACCTCTGTTGTCATTTGCTATCTTTCTCTATTATAAGAGTTGAACTATATGATTTGTGTCGTAGAGTCTGTGATGTGCCAGTTGTTCCACAAGTCTTGATCTTACTATTATGCTTTGATAGTTGTGCCTGTGTTAAGGCATCAATCGGGGTGTTGCGTTGTCTGGAGTGAGGTGTACCCAGCAACGCCTGCCAAAGGTTTTGGCCGGGGATTGGTAAACCCGTAACCTCCGGTTGTATCGCTTAACCGGTGACACACAGCATCACTGTATAGCAGTCGGGTCGGGGCGCCACAAGTTGGTATCAGAGCAGTACTGCCTGTAGGAAACCCTTCTACTGGTCGATGTTGAGTCTAGTGTTTGTGAAAATATTTTAACCTAAAAATGAGTTGTGAAAACCATCTTAGGATTCTTTTTACTCCTTATCTGGTTACCTCTAATCTCGGAGCAATCTTACCTCGATTTGAGTTTAAAGTTTTGCTTCTCACCTGTTACTTCAAAATTAGGAGAAACGGGGTGGGTTCGACCTTGAGTGTTATGTGTCACGTTGCTCCCGCTGCGTTGTCAATCCCAAATCAACTCAGATGTTTCTACCGAACAAATTTGATCCTTTCTTTGGGTTAACCCAGGACTTGAACATAAGGTCCCGGATTGTGTCCAACTAGAGTGTGTTAAGTTGTGATTTCTTAACTCTCACTAGTAGCACATGATGCTGATCTTTACCCAAGTTCTATCTTGTTGTTTTCCTTCTCGCAAAGTATTATCGTCCCTAGTCTGTGTACTTGTAGACGCTAATGCTATTGTTCGACCATTCGGAGAAAGATACTAACCGTGTCATTGTCAAATCTCCAGAATGGCTCGAGGAGGTCGTGGAGGCCGTGGTGGTCGCGGTAACCACAATGATGATGAGATGATCTGCCGCCACCACCCTCGATGGCTCAAGTCTTGATGGCCATTGAGGAGAACCGTGGGCGCAATGAGCGCTTGCTTGACAGTTGGTGCAGCAGAATGCACGGAGGAACGAGTGCAACACTCTCACTGAGTTCCTGCGTTCCCAGCCACCCACCTTTGCTGATGCTAAGGAGCCACTGGAAGCTGATGATTGGCTTCGTGCTTTGGAGCGCAAGTTCTCCGCGCTTCATGTCCATTGGCGGAGCAAGTCAACTTTGCCACCTATCTCTTGGTTGGTGCTGCTGGCTGTTGGTGGGAGAGCCATGTGGCTTTGTTTCCAGCCAACCATGTCTTCACTTGGGAGGAATTCCGTACTGCCTTCCGAGCGGAGTACATTCCCAGCCAATCATGGATCTGAAAAGGAGGGAGTTCCTGGATTTGCAACAGGGACGGATGGACCTCCGCACTTATGGTCGTGAGTTCAACCATCTTTCTCGTTACGCCCCAAGGGACGTGACCAATGATGCTGACAAGCAAGAGCTGTTCCGCAAGGGTCTGACTCCGCAGCTTCGCTATGAGTTGCTTCCCTTCAGGTTCCAGACCTATCAGGAGCTGTTCAACCAGGCTTTCACTCTTGAGCAAGGAAGAAAGGAACTGGAAGCTTCCAAGAGGCCCGCACATGGGGACCACCAGAGTTCCTCAGGTTCTGAGAGCAAGAAGCGCAGGGTGTTTGTCCCTACAGCGCCGTACCTCGTGCTCCCTTCATGCCGAGGGCAGCAGGATATAGGCCACCTCCTCCGCGTCCCACTACTTCGACACTTGGGATAGGCGGAAGTGGGTACCGTCCTATGCTACCTGCTCCACCTGGACTCACTTGCTACACCTGTGGCCAGGCTGGTCACTACTCCAGGGAGTGCCCCCAGAAGGCACCTCTCGCGATAACTCCTGCACGAGCCCCTGCCACTCCAACTGGCAAGGCTGGACCTTTGGTGCGTGGTCGCCTGAACCACGTCTCTGCTGAAGAAGCTGAAGAGGATCCTGGCGTTCTTATGGGTGAGCTTCGAATCAACAACCATCTTGCTACCGTTTTGTTTGATTCTGGAGCATCGCATTCATTCATCTCGATTGCGTTTGCAAAAGATCACCAAATACCGTTTGAGAAGATGAGCAGTCCCTTGATGATCTCTACCCCTGGCTCCAAATGGCAAACCGATGGCGTTACTCCTGAGGTCCAGATTATCATAGCATCCCTGTCCTTCCCTTTCCCGTTGATAGCCTTGAGGTCGAAGGGCCTTGATGCCATACTGGGCATGGACTGGTTAGCAAGATACCATGCTAATCTCGACTGTGCTGCTAAGTCCATCACCGTGACCCACCCTTCCGGTTACGATGTGCAGTTTTGGGCTACATATTCAGGACCTCCATCATCAGACAATCCCCTCTCCCCGGAGATCGCCCTATGTTTCATGGAAGGCTTGTCCCCTCCTGAAATCCAGGACATACACGTGGTGTGTGACTTCCCGGATGTGTTCCCAGAAGAATTGCCTGGCATGCCACCTGATCGAAGTGTGGAGTTTGTCATAGACTTGCTTCCCGGTACTGCCCAATTTCCAAGAAGCCCTACCGCATGCCGGCGGAAGAGTTGGCTCTATTGAAGGAGCAAATTGATCAGCTGCTAGCTAAGGAGTTCATCCAGCCTAGCAGTTCACCATGGGGTTGTCCGGTACTCTTTGTCAAGAAGAGGGATTCTACCGTGCCTCGTCTTGTCTCTGACTATAGACCGTTGAATGCGGTGACAATCAAGAACAAGTATCCTATCCCTCGTATCAATGATCTGTTGGATCAGTTAGCTGGTGCAAGAGTATTCTCCAAGATGGATCTGAGGTCAGGGTACCATCAAATAAAGATCAGAAAGGAGGATATCCCAAAGACGGCATTTGTTACTCGCTATGGCTCATATGAGTATACCGTCATGTCCTTTGGTCTCACAAATGCTCCAGCTACTTTCATGAGGCTCATGAATTCCATCTTCATGGATTATCTTGATAAGTTTGTCGTCATTTACATCGATGACATCCTCATCTATTCCAAAACCGATGAAGAGCATGCTGAACATCTTCGATTGGTTCTGACACGACTTCGAGAACACCGTCTCTATGCCAAGTTTTCCAAGTGTGAATTCTGGTTGGACAGGCTTATCTTTCTTGGTCACGTAATATCAGGGGAAGGTGTATCCGTCATTCCTGACAAGATTCAGTCCATTCTGGATTGGAAAACTCCAATGTCAGTCAAGGACATCGTAGCTTTCTCGGATTGGCAGGTTATTACCGCCGATTCATCGAAGGTTTCTCCAAAATAGCCAAGGCATTGACTGACCTTCTCAAGAAGGATAAAAAGTTCGTTTGGACGGACAAGGCGGAAGAAAGCTTCCAAACTCTGAAAGCCAAACTCACCTCCGCTCCTGTGCTAGTCCTGCCGGACACTAGCAAGGATTTCGTCGTCTTCTGTGACGCCTCTCTTCAAGGCTTGGGTTGTGTGTTAATGCAAGACGGCCATGTGGTGGCGTATGCTTCTCGCCAATTGAAACCGCATGAGCACAACTACCCAACTCATGATCTGGAACTTGCAGCTGTGGTATATGCTCTGAAGCAATGGAGGCCTTACCTGTTTGGTAACCGTTGCGAGATCTTCTCGGATCACAAGAGTTTGAAATATCTCTTCACCCAGCCGGATTTGAATCTCAGGCAAAGGCGTTGGTTGGAGTTGATCAAGGACTATGATGTGAGTCTGAACTATCAACCCGGCAAAGCAAACGTCGTGGCTGACGCGCTAAGTCGCAAGTCTTATTGCAACAATCTGATGATTGAACAAGCCCAACCTGCTCTCCATGAAGAGTTCTCTCGATTGAACTTAGAAATGGTTCCCTCCGGCTATCTAGCAAATCTGGAGATCAAGTCTACCCTTGTAGACCAAATCAAAGAGGCTCAAAAGCGGGACAAGGGCATTCTGAAAATCAAGGAGAACGTTGATAGCGGGAAGTACAAATGTTTCTCTGTCGATGAATCCGGAGTTGTTTATTTTGGTGACCGTCTGGTAGTGCCCAAGAAACGGAATTTGAGGCAGCTAATTCTCCAAGAGGCTCATGATACGCCCCTCTCTATTCATCCCGGTAGCACTAAAATGTACCAAGACCTTCGCCCACAATTCTGGTGGACCCGTATGAAGCGGGAAATCGCCAAGTTTGTTGCTGAATGCGACACTGTCGTCGGGTAAAGGCTGAACATCAACGACCTGCCGGCACTCTTCGCCCCATTGCTATTCCCGAGTGGAAATGGGATGAAATTGGGATGGACTTCATTACCGGCTTGCCAAAGTCCCCAAAGGGAAATGATGCCATTTGGGTCATCATTGATCGATTATCAAAAGTGGCTCATTCCTCCCCGTTCGTGTTGACATCACAGCCGCTAAGTTGGCGGATCTATACACCTCCAGGATTGTCGTGCTTCACGGCGTTCCGAAGAAGATAATCTCTGATCGTGGGAGTCTGTTCACCTCCAGGTTTTGGACTAGTTTCCAAACTGCTATGGGCACCCGTATCAACTTCAGCACCGCTTTCCATCCCCAAACTGATGGTCAGACCGAAAGAGTGAATCAAGTTCTGGAAGACATGCTTCGGGCATGTGTAATCTCTTTCGGCACGGGTTGGGAAAAGTACCTTCCTTTCGCGGAGTTCTCTTACAACAATAGCTATCAAGCTAGTCTGGGCATGGCTCCCTTCGAGGCTTTATATGGAAGAAAATGCCGCACTCCGCTAAATTGGTCCGAGACCGGAGAGAGAGCACTCTTTGGTCCAGATGCGATCAATGAAGCTGAGGAGAAGGTTCGAATCATAAGAGAAAATCTGAAGATTGCCCAGTCTAGGCAGAAGAGCTACTATGACAAGCACCATCAGGAGATTCACTATGAAATTGGTGATAAAGCTTATCTCCGTGTCTCTCCCCTTCGTGGCGTTCGTCGCTTTGGAATCAAAGGGAAATTGGCCCCTCGCTATGTTGGTCCTTTTTCCGTTCTGGAAAAGCGAGGAGATCTTTCTTATAAGTTGGAGTTACCGGTCAAATTCCCAAATGTGCATGATGTGTTTCATGTCTCCCAACTCCGCCGGTGTTTCAAGGATCCTATCCATGGGGTCAATCATGAAGAACTGGATCTTCAAGAAGATCTCACTTATCGAGAGCATCCTATCCGTGTTCTGGATGAAGCCGAGAGAAAGACCCGTAACAAGACTACCAAGTTCCTCAAAATCCAGTGGTCTCACCATTCCGAGGAAGAAGCAACTTGGGAACGAGAGTCTAGTCTTCGTGAGGAGTATCCCGACTTCTTCTCTCAATCTTAGAATCTCGGGACGAGATTCCTGTAAGGAGGGTAGAATTGTAACAGCCCAACGCTGAGAACCTGAAAACCTGTATAAAATTTTCACTTTTGCATTGCACTCTTGCATCATGGCATCCTTGTTAACTTGTTAATCACTAAAGCGAGCAATTGATTTGGTACCATTTCAAACAAATGCCAAACTTGAATCACAAAGTTCCAAACCTATGAGAGCATCCAAAGTTGCAAAACAAATCTCTTTGACATTCTATATTTGCAAGGAAGTTCCAAAAACTCAAATCCATAGTTTTGCCTTGTTTCAAATTTCAAAAAGATGGTTGTTTTGGAACTTTATCAAAATGCTCTATTTTAAACCTCTTTAACCAAAGGTGGTGCTTAGCATCGTATCTGGAACCCCAAAAATTTGTGGAGCCTCTACCTTACATGGGTGGCCCACACGAATATTTTCAGCATTTTTGGAGTAAAATAAGAAGCTAATTTAAATGATTTGAAAATGGGGCAGAAATGTAAGTGAGACAAGTTTGTTCTACAAACTTGCTCCAAATGAGCTCCAAATTTTACCAGAGGCTCTTTGTAACAAATAAGAAATGCCCACAAAATTTCATTACATTTGGAGCTGCCTAGATACCCCAATTAAATCGTAAAGGTGCAAACCAGTACCAAAAAGGACCAAACCGTGATGTCTTCAAAATGTCCAGGGACTCTTTTGCAAAATCGTCTTCTTCCTCATTTTCTGTAGCGACCGAGCCACTGCAGCGACGCGCTCGCGCCGCACGCATGCCTCGCTCGGGCCCCCTGCCCTGCCTCCCTTCGCTGGAAGAGAAGCACACGACCACGAGGCCATGCTGCCCATTCCCCCACTCGCTCCCCCTTTTTCCTTTTTCTTCCCCGAGCCCGAACCGCCGCGCCATGGCCGCCGCCCCCGTCGAGCTCATTGCCGTCACGTGAGCGCCCAGGGAGCAGATCGAGCTCCACCACCGTCTCCGCCGTGATCCACTCCACCTCTACCCCGGAGGAATCGACTGGGGAGGCCGAGAATCGCCGCCGCCGCTCAAATTCGTCACCGCCACCGCCGCATCTCCGCCGCCGGATTCCGGCGCCGTCGTTCTTCCTCCGCTGTCCCTGACCACCCCAAAGCGCCGTGGTGAGCTTTTCCGTGCCGTGCGCACCCTCCCTCTTCCCCTCTCCCCTCTGGCCCTAGCCTCGCTGCGCTCGTGCGAGCACGGCACGCCGTCGTTTCGCCGGCGTCGTCGTTCTTTTCTTTCACGCGAGACCGGTCGCTCACCCGGCTTAAACCGGCCTCGAGGCCGTTTCTCTCGGGCCCTTAACCGGCCGTGCAGCCGGCCCCAACCGGGCGTGAGGCCGGGCCTCTCTGGCCCTTAGCCGGCCCTTCTACCGGCCCCGACCGGGCGGGAGACCGGACGTGTCTGTTACCAGGCCGGTCACGAAACCGGCCAAGGCCGACCTGTGGGCCGGCCCAAACAGTAAAAACAGTTTTCATTTTTTTTCTGTTTCCTAAATTAAAACCAGTGATAACTATTTGGATGTTGATTCAAAATCTACAAATAAAGTATCAAAATGATCAGCAACTCTAATGCTTTCAAACCATGCTAATCTCACCTCATGATCACAAATATTTATTGATGTTATTCATAAATTGGTTAAAAGAATTAAATTCGAATACTTATTTAATTCACTATTCATTCATCGGTACTCGGAAAATTACAAATGAGGTACCAAATTGATCGGGAGAACAAAACCTATCTAATCATGCCATGTTCATGCATATTGAGCCACTTCTTGGTAATGTAATAAATGTATGCACAATGTGGTCATTAAGTTAAATATGGGGTTGCTTCCAAATAATTGCACTAATTATTTGGCCCTCCATTTAAATTGTGAGCTAACTTATATGATGATATCATGGCATAAACATGACATGTCATCATGTGGTTGTGCATTGCATGGTACACATGGGTGGTGATTGATTTGTTTTTCCGTTGTGTTCTTCGTTAGATCAAGCAGACGGGGTTCCACCTCAATACCCCGCCGAGCAGTACTACCAGCACGTTGAACAAGGCAAGCGTAATCCCCCTCTGAGCATGTCTCCTCCTATATTTTGCAATTATTTTCCCCACTATAATATTGCATTCGGTTCCAAATGTCTTTTGCTTGGACTAGAGTATCCTACTAGTTGCATTAGAAATCTACTGCCATTTACCTGTATCCCTCCTAATATCCATAGGATTGAAGTGTTGGCCAAGGATAAGTATATTGTTAAGTATATGCTTAGCCATGCTTAGTTCAAAGGCTTGCAGGTCCGGTGGATGTTTCAATTGTGGAACAGGTATGGAATA
Organism: Poa pratensis; assembly: GCA_947311845.1. Lineage (NCBI taxonomy): Eukaryota > Viridiplantae > Streptophyta > Magnoliopsida > Poales > Poaceae > Poa > Poa pratensis. The sequence continues at coordinate 52,330,560 of CAMZMU010000041.1, forward strand.
ACCGGTTGTGATGGAAAGTGAGGGTGGTGGTTAATAATTTGCTTAAAGGTAGGGATGAGAGGCCACATGGAAGGTGGTGGGTTGTCTCGTTCTCGCCGCCTAAGTGCGAGTTCCTTACCTCTTGAACCAAGACTGAGCGTGCAACCATGCGTGAGGCCTATGCATTCGCAGTGCAGGAACCCTCATAGACTAAATAACTCGAGCGGGGCTAGCCAGGGTCCTCTAGTTCGGGCTTTCATTTGCGCGTGCGTGATGATGGTGGTGTTAGGAAAATAAGTGACCGTGGGGCGGGGTGTGGTGATCCTGGCAGTCCTACCGTCACTGATGATCCTGGAAGGTCCTTAACGAGGGAGAAGTCGACACCGTTCCCACCCAGCCGGCTTTCCCCGGAAGAGAGCTAATAGCTAGGCAATGGGCCGGGCGGTACGCGTGGCAAACATTGTACACCCCTGCAGGGTAAATCTTTTCGAAAAGCCGTGTCCGCGGTTATGGACGACTTGGGAAGTGAAGGTAGGATCATAGAATAACTTAACGGAATGATTAAAAACTGGGTACTAAAGGTACCACTCACAAAAGCCAGGTGAACTTCCTCGAGGGTGATTCGGGGAGGTGCCTTTGATGAACAGGTACAAGTGGTGATGATGGTTGAAGTTGAGGAAGGTGACCTCAAGAGAAAAGAGTTACTTCTTACCCCTCTTTGAAAAGGTTCTAATAGTCGATGCCTTTGAGTTATGTTTTCATAAAGAAAATCAGCTTTATGCAAAACAGCCATAAAACCTTAAAAGCTAATCACGGAGCATATATTAGCTCTTAATCTTGCGAGTTCGTCGAACTCAACGTCGTTTGCTTATTTTCAGGAGAGGACTTCACCGACTTCGAAGGTGGGTTCTTTGTGGACATCGACGAGTAGTCTGGGGTTCCCAGGTGGCAGCTTGGGACATCCTGGAGCAGCTGGCGTTGTGATGTTTATCTGTAGGCCTCTTAGGCCATATTTTGGATCTTGTTGTTTAGAACAACCTATTTCGCTTCCGCTTGATGTAATGTTGGGTCTGTGACCTCTGAATGTCATTTGCTATCTTTCTCTATTATAAGAGTTGAACTATATGATTTGTGTCGTAGAGTCTGTGATGTGCCAGTTGTTCCACAAGTCTTGATCTTACTATTATGCTTTGATAGTTGTGCCTGTGTTAAGGCATCAATCGGGGTGTTGCGTTGTCTGGAGTGAGGTGTACCCAGCAACGCCTGCCAAAGGTTTTGGCCGGGGATTGGTAAACCCGTAACCTCCGATTGTATCACTTAACCGGTGACACACAGCATCACTGTATAGCAGTCGGGTCGGGGCGCCACAGATTCACCTGCTACGCCTGTGGCCAGGCCAGCCACTACTCCAGGGAGTGCCCCTAGAAGGCACCTATCACGGGAACTCCTGCACGAGCCCCTGCCCCGCCAGCTGGCAAGGCTGGACCTATTGTGCGTCGTCGCCTGAACCGCGTCTCTGCTGAAGAAGCTGAAGAGAATCCCGGCGTCCTTATGGGTGAGCTACGAATCCATAACAATCTTGCGACGGTTTCGTTTGACTCTGGAGCATTGCATTCATTCATATCCATAGCTTTTGTTCTGCTCCACCTTAGAGTGTCTCACTCTTTGATATCCGGGTATCGTGCTAACTATCATGATCCTCTTGATGAAGTGATGCTCTTACACTTTGTTACTCCAGAATGATGAGACTCGAGTAATAATTTAACTATCGGATATTCTCAGCAGTTCTTACTGTGCAGAAATCCAAGGACATTCATTATCCTTCTTAGCGTGATTGGTTAGCCGATCAGTAAGCTGAATCTGACTGTATTACCAAGTTCGTTTTCTCTGCTGCCCTTCCTCGGTCTAAGAGCTAGGCTTGCGCCGAAACTCCCAAGACCACATTGTTGTGCCTTGAAAGGCGTTATTTCTCTCTCGAACTCAAGACATACCGGTGGATCGTGATATTCTGGAGGTCTTTCTAGAAGTATTGCCAGGTTGTCACCTGACCGTGATGTTGAGCTTATGAGTAAGCTGGTTCTCTGAACAACTCCTTTCTCCAAGAAAATCAAGCTGGATGTCCTGAATTATTCGGTGGAGCTTCAACAACTTGGAGAGTTAAAAGATAAAAGCTCTATCCGATATAGTTTCTTCCTAAAGGGATGTCTAGTCTGTTCGTGTCGAAGCAAGGTGGTATCTCCTTTGTGGATATGCTAACCTCCAAATCTTTTGATTGAATCGGGCTATCGTCAAATCAAACTCAGGCTAACCTACTGAATGTGTTAGTCTGCCCAATACTCATGCCCGTTCATGTGACATATGAGTCTACCGTCTTGGAGTATCTGGATAAGTTTGTTGTTGAGCTCATCAAATACTTCTTATTTTCTCCATGTTTGATGGGATTCATATTGGATAGTGGGCGTTGGCATTGGAAACTTGTTAGAACTAACTTTGTGTCGTCACAAGGTATGTGTTTTGGAAGTTAGAAGTGACTGCCTCTGGTTCACGTGCAATTGCTGAGAGATGTCGCCGTGGATCTGAGTGAATTGTCTGGTTTCCTCGGGATCATTTCAACTCGATCATGCATGTGTAGAATATTCTCGAAATGGTATGTTGTTACCTCCATCCCTGGAGAATTTCATCTATGCATCCAAGCAACTGATTGAATTGTTCCATAAGGAGAGGAAGTCCGAGAACTCTTCGTTGGTGTTTCCCCAGCAGAGACTCAATGGTGTATTGTCGCGAGTAATTCAAGTAGGGCAGCTATCTCCTGACAAGTTGTTAATACGCTAGTTCCACAATCTCGTCCCTCCTTCGGAGTTTGACATTGTAGTCCAACTCTTGGGGTCCTAGCAATTGTAACCGTTGGTATGCTTTGCAAAGATTCCCTATTCATACATGTGGAGCCTGAAGTATCTCTACACCTGACCAGATCTAAATCTCAATCAGAAACGATAGTTGGTGATCCTCAAGAAGCTTGTCCCCGATGTCTAGAAAATCAAGAAGTGTTCCTGATACTAACGTTAGCGAAGTTTCTAAATTTCTCTTGGTCCATCTTCATGATCCTTCTCCTGTGATCCGAAAAGCTCCTCCACGAGGATGGTTCTACTCAATCTGTTTGGTAGAAGTTACCACTTCATCTGTTGGAATCTTGTTTCAAACACTCTTCCTCAGAGATTTAAGGCCTTGTGCAAAGTTCATACTCTGAATCTTTGAGAAACAGTTGTCTACCAACTGGAAACTCCTATCAATCTCCCGTCAAACGCATGTGTCTCCTAACTGTCAAATCAAGGGATGCTTGAAGTATCATCCTAAGTTCTACTAGGAGGTACTCAGTCGTTGTATCTGTACAAAGACCCATCCTTCCGAAGAGGTTTCCTTCTTTCCTATAGTGTACTTTGATAGTGACCTCAAAATGAAGCCGATGAGGATCTTCATGATGCCTTGATCAACCTCTTCAAGAAAGAAGCCACCTGAACCGAGAAGATCATTGAAGACCGTCGTAATCTTTCCCTCTTCCCTACTCTAAGAATCTCGGGACGAGATTCCTGTAAGGGGGGGTAGAATTGTAACAGCCCAAAGCTTGAGAACCTAAAAACCTGAGTAAATTTTTCGCTTTTGTGTTTCATTGCATCATGGCATCCATTGTAAAATTGCTAAACCACTTAAAACAAATGAAGACAAGGGCAGAACTAAATTTAATCCTTGTAACTCAATTGTGTTGATTTTAGCAAACACAAATACAAATGCTAGTGCATATTTGTCAAGGAAGTTCCAAGAGTTCAAAACAATAATTTTGCACTTGCTTTAGAATTATCAAAGGAGTAACATTTTGAGTTAACCAAAATGCCATATCCAAACTCTATGAACAAAAGTGGTGTTGAACATTTTATTTGGCCACCCCAATTTTTGTGGTGCTTATACATGATATTGGGAAGCTACATGATTTTTCTCAGATTTTTATAAAATGTTTAAGTGCCGAGAAATGCTACTGGTTTTAAAATTAAAACTGAAAAGGACTAATCCGTGATGGAAGAAAACTGTCAGGGGGGTTTTTGCAAAATTTGCGTCTTCTTCTCTGTAGCGACGAGCAGAGCTGCTCGGGCCGCACCATGTCGCCCCTGCCCTGCCCATCGACGCCGCGCCAGGCCCCCTCTCTGCCCCCACCCACGAGGAGGAGATGAGCACCACCTGCCCACTCCATCCCGACCTTTCTTCCACGTTTTCCTCTCTCCCGTTCCCTCCCATGGCCGTGACCTAGCCAAGGTCGTCGCCGACGCATCGCCGCCGTGTCCGGCCGTCCCAAGCCGCGTGAAGGCCGCCATTCTCTCCGCCGCATCGTCCTCCCCCACCTGGCCGAAGGAATCGAGCCCGGAGGCCGTAAATCGCCGCCGCCGTCCGATTTTCCTCCGACCACCGTCGCCGTCGTCGCGGGCGATTTCGTCGCCATCCATCCACCTCCGGCCTCGCCGTTGCTATCCACGAGCTCAGGGTAAGCCCACGAACCTCCCCGTTCCCTCCTTCTCGTCGCTCACGAGCTATAGCTCGGGTTCGCTCGAACTCGCCGCCGCGTCATGTTCTGCCATCCGCGTCGGATTTTCCGGGCGTAACTCGATCGGATTTTCCGAGCTGTTCCAGTGTGTTTGGACTTTTAGTCCTTAGAAAATTTCAGTACACCGAGTCGATCGGATAATCCGGTTTAGGAAAATTCGGATATTCCGAAAATGGGCAGTACCACAGATCCCTGTTTAAACTTCAGGTCCTTAGCCGTTTTTCGAACCCGATGGATCGGATAATCCGATTCCAACATCATCGGATAATCCGATTAAACCGTTTTCAACAATAATACAAATACTTTCAGTTCCATTTTAATTTGATGCAAGAATGTGTTAATCACCTAAACGATGCATCTGCACCTGAACATGTCATTTCATATGCAAGTTAACATTAGGGTTCCTTCTACTCTAATCAACAAGTAAAGATGATTCCTTACTTAACTCCGCGGTATATTCGAGATGCGCCCCTCTAAGCATCCGAACTCCGTTTAATTTGAATAGTTGAATCATCCTCCTCTCGGGGATTTAAAATGTCATGTCATCATGTGTCTGCGCATTGCATTTGTGAAGCCTGTGTGGTGATTGATTGTTCTTCCGATGTTATGTTTCGATAGATCAAGCAGCCGGGGTTGCGCCGCAACACCCCGACGATCCGTACTACCAGCATGTTGAACAAGGCAAGCATAATCCCCCCTCTGAGCATATCTTATCCTATTTCCCGCAAATATTTTCTCCACTATAATATTGCATGCGGTTCCAAATGTCAATTTGATTGGATTAGAGTATCCTATAGTTGCATTAAGTTTCCGATGCCATTACCTGTTTCCCTCCTATTATCCATAGGTTTGTATTGTTGGCCTGAGATACTTAACTGTGCTATATTGTTGCTTAGCCATGCTTAGTTAAATGTTTATTTCGTCCGATGGATAATTCATGTTGGAGACAGATGTGGAAAGGTTCGGATGATGGTGGAGAATTGTGGTGACAGGTAATAAAATGCTTAAAGGTGGGGATGAGAGGCCACTGTGGTTGTGGTGCTTTGTCTCCCTCCCGCCGCCTAGGTGCGAGTTCTTTACCTCTTGAACCAAGACTGAGCATGCACCATGCGTGAGGCCTATGCAAATGCAGGAACCCTCATAGACTAAATAACTCGGGTGGGACTGGCCAGGGTCCTCTAGTTCGAGCTTCCATTTGCGCGTGCGTGAGATGGTGGTTGAGAATGGGATGAGGATTGTTGTAACATCCCAAATTTATAATAAGAATAAATAAGACCCAAAATTCAGAACCAACAAAAACTTTTTTTAAATTATTTCACAAATGATTGTGTTTCCCTTATATTGTTCTGTTTGACCTTGTGTAACTTGATGTTTATGATTGTTTGGCTAGTAAATGTCAACCCAAGAAATCAACCTAAGCAAAAATATATTTAAAACTCTGGTGATCATGTTATGACAAGAATATATTCCATATATCTTTTCCATTCCTATGTTGGCCAAAAGTCTATTTCAATAATGATTTGGTTTTAGCAACAAATAAAATATCCTTTAAATTGAGACAGTAAAAGTATTTCCAAAGTTAGGTGTTTCCAAGAATATGGAGATTCATATGATATCTCCTATCTATTCTTCAACCTTGATATTTTTACAATTCCTATTTTTTAAAACTCCTATGTTTCAACTCCATTTTAAAAGGAATACTAGTGGGGAATATATTACCTCCCATATTTCTCTTTATCAAACCTTTTCGAAAACTATTAAGTTATGGGTTGATATATCCCTTAAACAACATCTTGTCAAAATTGAGTGTGACCATTTTTACAAAATAGTATTGTTAATTATGGAAAAGGTGGTTTGATTTATTCTTGTGGTTTGAACTGTGTGGTCTTGTTTGTGATGTGAATATGGTTGTGTGGTTGATATTGTTGTGCTATTACTATTGTTGTGTTATTGCTGTTGTGTGTGGTTTCTTGTGAGGATAATTCCTCAGTGTGGTTAATACTAAAATAGGACACACTTGGCAACCAAAATTGGAGTGCGACTTGAATAAGAACAAACCCTCTAAAATTATGCACACCCAAGTTAAACTCCTAAAATTTAGGGAGATGATCTCAATAAAACTCCCTCTCTATCTATTCCTCGATTCTATGAAAACAATTATATTTTCTTTACTCAAAATTCTAGAGAAGGGGAAAAATGATAAATCCTCTCCATTTCATATCACTCACTCCTCAAGTAAACCTACTTGTTGATTTAAAACAAACCCCTCCATTCTTTTATCAAAAAGGAAATAAAGGTCATGAGTTAAAAATGATCTTCATAATTAAATTCCCTCCCAAATTCTCTATTTCCTCCAAACCAATTTTCCCTCTATGAAAAGATAAATTATTTTGAAGCTACCTTATTGGTCAAGGAAGTTCCAAAAGTTCAACACAATATTTTATCACTGGTTTTAAAATATTAAAGGAGTATCAAGGTATTATTTTCCAAAAATGCTTTATTTAAATCCTATGAACAAAAATGGAGCAAAACATTTTATTTTGTAAAACCAATTTTTGTGGAGCTTCCTCATGTATATGGGAGGCTACCTGAATTTTCTCGGAATTTTGTAAAATGTTTTGATACCCCAAATAAATCCTTAAAACTCCACTGGTTTTAAAAAGGAAGTAGAAGAAACTGAAACGTGGACCTAGCTGTGACGGGAATAGTTTTTCCAGGGGCCTCTTTGCAAAAGCTTCATTGACTTCCTGTAGCTCCATGGCAGCACGGCACGGTGGCGTGCTCCCGAGCTCGCCGTGCTCTCCTTGCCTCGCCCCTGACGCAGGCCTCGCCCTGGAGGAGATAAGACCACTCCACGCCACTCACCTCTGCTCTCCCTTGTCCCCCATCACCCCTGATTGCAGCGATGCTGCATGGCACGGGGCGCCGTGTTCCTCACACCATCGTCGCCGTGTTCTCCCCGCGCGATGTCGACACCGTCTGGACCCCGCTCCTCTCTGCTGCCCTGCGAGACGATAAGAAGCACCACGCCGCCCCCCTTGCTCCTCTGCTTCCCCATTTGCTCCCTCACTCTCCCCCCCTCCCCATTTTTCTTCCACGGACAAGAACCACGGCCGAAGTTGCCGTCGCGCATCGCCGGCCATAGAGAGCTCCCCAATCCAAATCCCAGACCACCCGCAGCTTCGCCGTGCCCTACTCTCCCTCCCTGCGCGAAGAATCAAGGAATGGGGCAAGAAATCGTGGCCATGAAGCTTTTCCCTTTCCTCTCCGGCCGCGGACATGCGAGCAAGCTCGCGGTGGGCACAGGCCACCTTTCTCCGCCATTTTCGTGCACACGTGCTCCCCTTGCCGTGTTCTCTCTCATGGACAACCCCGATTCTTTTCTAGGTCACCGGAGCCGCCGCGCCGTCCTCGCCGAGCTTCCCTACCGTACCCCGTCGTCTCTGTGCTTGACGAAGAAGAAGGAAGCGGCCCGTACCGCTTCGTCGCGCTCGTGGGCCACGAGCTGGGCTTCTCCCTTCACCGCCCGGCCCATATCCAGCCAGCTCCAGTGCCAGATCCAGCCCGCTAACCTTTTTCTCTAGGTTGTTTATTCTTTTCCTTATAGATTTGTTTCTGGAACTTTAGTTTAAATCATTTTAAAATAGTTTGAGTGCAATGTTGACCAAACCAAAAATCACACAAGTAGCCTAATAAGTTTGGAATCATATCTAACTTACAGATCTGAAAAATATGAATTTGTGTGTCCTTGAAAATTGTTGTGCTGTGATTGGTCAGGATCAGTGTTTTATGCATAACTTAATGTGTGTTGATCTAAAATTTATGAACCCAATGGTTTTAGAAAGCTTTTCACATTACCTTTCAGTAGAAATTGTTCTCATGTGTTTTGGATGTTTAGAACAAAAGTTGCATGCATTTCTAGTTTAGGCCAGCAAGCACTTTGTGCATTTTTAATAATTTATGTAGATAACATTTTGGACCAAACTCAATTGGAATAGTTTCTAATAGCACCCAAGAACACAAATCCAAGTTTGCATGGTTGTTTGATTTACAGAACTCTCTGGGTGCAATTTTTTTTAGTAAAAGTGTTGTTCTGCCACTAATAAAAAGAAATTAGAATAATTGCTTTTAGTTTTGAATTTGTGGTTTGTGTTGATTGTTGATTGTTTTGGTGCTGTTGCTTGTGTGTTACTAATCCTTAACATGTCAGATTATGTTAGTACTATTAGTGACTTGTGATAATCTTGGTTGCAATAAGACATATATCACTAGTTTCTGCCATATTTAAGACATAATCAAATAATAGTAATTCAATTAAAATTGAAACCAAATTGTTGTCTGGATGAGTGCAGTAGCTATGTGTGATGCTTTAGAGCTGTTGTGATGCTTGATTAAGTTGTTTAGTAATGGTATGTATTGCTTGTTTATTTTGATGATTAGATCATTTTGTGTGATGAATATAATTGCCTTGCTTGTTAAACTTGGTTATCTTTTAAGTTGAGTTTTAGCTTGAGTGTCTTGTTAATATCTCCACCTTAACTTGGTGAGACATGTTGAATTACAGAGAATTATTTTGGTAATTTAACTTTTGTCTGAAGTATTTCCTGTCTAAGGAAATTTGTCTGTTAACAACTCTTAAGTGGAGTTGTTTAATGCTTTATGTTTTTAGCTTGTGTTTGGTATTATACTCCTGTTAGTATAATGCCCTTGTGATTATGTCTTGGTCAGTTAACTTGTTAGGTAGTTTAAGTATGAGGGTGTAGTTAGACAAGTGAAGATTATTGTGTAGAGTTGGGATTAAAATTATAAAACCTATGTTTGTAATTCAGGATGTCTAGTCTTTGGTTGGTGTATTATACTTGTGTTAGTAGTATGTGATGTCTTACGTGTTTGGATTAATTTCTTGTTTGCATCTAGATAAGTGGGGTGATTACTAAACTTGTTTGGTTAAATAATAATGTTCCCTCATGATTGTTGTTTGTTAGTATGGTTTGATGTTGTTACTTGATTAAATGGGTGCTATGTTTTCGGTTTGATTACTTGTTTGTATACCACTTAGGGTTTGGTTTGCTTATTGTGTGTTGTTTTATTTTCATGTTTGCGACGCTAGACATATACGCTACCGGAGTGTTATTTGGGAAGGAATTATTGAGGAAGAATGAGATTTTTATTGATCAACAAGGAGAAGTCCAGGGACATTATGCTGAAACCAGGCAAGCTACTTCACTGAGCTTGCATCTATATACATCTATTTTGACTTACCTGTTTTACTTATAAGAAGCATAAATGATTTATGTGGTGGTTGCCACTAAAGTTATGATTTTGGAAAACCCTTTTACAAAATACAGGTACATTATTGAGACACCCGATATAGAGGTGTTAGTAGTGTGCAGTAATTTCTAAATGTATTTGTTTTTACTCAAAAGCCTTTTATAAGAATCTTTTGGTGAGATTACGATCCACCCAAGTTTTGGTCAAAAGTATTTTGCTATGGAAATGGGAAATGATTGTGAAAACCTTTTCAAAAGTTCATGAAAAACTATTTTGCCACTCTATGTAGAAATATCAGTTTGTTTATATAAAACTATAGGATGGGAAAAACATTGTTTTTACAAAACTCCTTTGAAAATCCTTGGATGGATTTTGAAATGCCGAGAGGTCGGTGTTCAGTTGAAGAATGGTGGTGTTGTTTTTGAGAAAAAATGCACATTGTGTCTTTGTACCATGACTACCAGCCAATAACCAGTGCCACCACATTTACCCACATATGGGCAAGGGCGTAGTCATATAATTTGCTCGTGTTAGTACTGGATGCCTCAACAACGAGGATGACCTCGTTCCATGAGGGGATGGTTTGGTGACCTGCCCCTGACCTGGGTCCTCTTAAGTGAAGTCTACCGGAAGCCGGTATGATTGTGTTGTAGAAAGAGGATTGAAGGGCTCCCTTGGGTCCGCCGGGCAGAACTACGAAGTCCTCACACTTAGTTTCCGACGGGCATGGATTTAAGTGTCGATGGAACCGGTTTCGTAGCGGTAGGATCCTATACTAGCATGAGCAAAGGACAGGCTATGGCCGGGAACTCAACTTCGCATACCTCTGGTATGGCGGGACGTGGCTGACACGATGAGTGACCGGATGGGTGTGGGAAAAGCGTGCTACCTCTGCAGAGGGTAAAACTATTCGAATAGCCGAGTCCTCGGATATGGATAGTTAGGAGGCTGTCCTAAGACCATGTGCAAGTTTTACAAAGTTTTGAGTTTGAAAGGAAAATGAAGTGGAGATTGTTTTATGCGACTGTATGGTGAGAAAACGATTTCTTCCAAAGAGTTTGTTTCCAACCAAGATATTGAGAAACTACTTTTCAAAATATTTTGCCTTCAACAAGGACAAAAAAAAATCTACTCTTCTCTTTTTCAATAAAGATATAGAGATGTAGTTCTAAAACCAAAGGTTTTAAAGATTATCAAAACTAGTGCATGCTCAAGTTGGGGTAGTTTGCGAGTACAATCAAATGTACTCATATTGGTTTCGTCCCTGGCTATTGTCTTAGCCAGATTTTAGAAGAAGAGCAGTCCAAGAAGAAGGGTTCTCTGGCGTCTTTGCGAACTAGGGTGCTTCCCAGTCAGCTGCCTGTAGGGTTACGGCGAATGACTTGGGCTCCACGTTGTTTGGTGATTTCCGCTGCAAGTACCTGTTGAAGTTGATCACTTCAATCAAGTAAGTAAATAAATTCGGTATGTATGGATGTTCTTTGGTTACCAGTTTAATTGTGCTTCAGCGACGCACTGATCATGGGATCGCTGATATGTAGGCACAAGGGTATTTCGGACAGCTAGTCCGGGGTCCCCACATACTTGGTATCAGAGCCATCCTGACTGTAACAGACCTTAGTTAGCATGGACGTTAGTTAGGAAGAGAATGTTTTGTTAAAAATATGTTAATACCAAAAATCTATCTTTATCTAGGGAAGTCCAAAAATGACTTCCACTCTTCTCATCTTCTAAAAATAATTTCCGAGTCTTACCTTTCTATTTTGAAATTTACCAAGGATTTCTCTACTCCCTCTTACCCGTTCAAAATACTTGACGATGAACCCAAGTGAGACCTAATTAGCTAGCACCTACAAGAAGAAGCTTCCATCACAAATACTCAACATTCAACATCAAGGTGGTTGATTTGCAAATGCCAAGATCGTCGGCACCAACAAAGCAAGAGATCTCCGAAGACCTCAGCTCAACATCAACAATTGTACTCAAGTTGCAACTTCGACAACCTCAATTTCTCCAGCTGAAGACTAAGACGACGAAATGAAGATTTCAGCACCCCTGTTTAACCAAGACCCATAGGAAAAACATATGATAGGAACCTTGGTTGTTTCACCCCGACTACCACGCGTATTAGACATCCGTTGGTACTAGCCGTACCTTGTGTGCACCTTGCTTTGTGTACTCTCTTGTGTGTTATTGGTGAGGTGGAAAAAGGAGATTTACAAAAAAAAAGTTTAGTTTCCTTTTTCCACCTAAGTGCACCTTGTTACGGATGTAAACCCGCCAAGGAAAAGCTTTCTAAAATATTTTTCTCTCTCATCTAAACCATCTCCAAACAGAACTGACAGTTCCGCAAGATACAAAAGACCCCGATCTTTAACCAAATAGCCTGAGATTTTTGTATCCTTTCAAAAGTCCGACTTAGAAAACCCTCCAGAAAATTTTGTCCTAAGTAAGAGGAACAAGATATCAATACTCTCTACTTCAACCCTAAGGCCCAAGACTCTACGACCTTCTGCAAGACGGATAGCGGCCTTCATACGTCGTTCTGTACCACCACATCAAGCTATCAAGAAAGATGAAGATTCAAGACCCGACGTTCGATGACCCTAGTTGGATCCCGTCGGACTAACAAAAGTTTATGAAAACTAACATACTAACATGATTGATCTAACATTAAATCTCTCATCTAACCAAGTTTTGCAAAATTACTAACGGCTTTTTCTAGACACATGAAAAAGGTGCCATAGGACGACTCAAAACTATTTGGTAGAAAGGAGAACTTTAGGAGGATATAAGAGTGTTGAACTATAAGGGTATTAGTTAAAAAGGATCCCTTAAGAATCTAGTTGATGAGATCAAAATTTGGTGGATGATGTTGGTGATATCAAAATTTGGGGTTTAGAATAGAAGTAAAAACTTGGAGTGGATCGATAAATTAATTGGATTTGGACAAATGATATATCTGATTTATGCTCTGGGGCTAACCAGTTGTGGTCCCCAACCATTGGTGATTATCTAGAGCTAGAAGATGGGACCCTTGATTTAAGGTTTAGAAATAAAGGTGAAAGTTATTGGATTTTTAGGAAGCACTTGCTGATAAAATGAGGTTTGGATTGGTTAGAAGCAAGTAAATTAAGAAAAATACTCCGGTGTGGGAATGTTTAGGGTGATTCTTAGCGCAAGTGACCCTTGCAATAAACCCTTATGGAATTATGGGAAATGATCAAAGATGAGTTAGCAAGTTCGTTGTATGCAAGAAATAATTAGTGGAGGATAAATGAATGCTTATCGGATTCTAGGAATCAATATGACTTGGTCTAGTAGCCAGACATTCTAGGTGACAGAAGTTTTCAGAGCTTGTCACGCTCTGTTTGGATGTTTTAGAAAGATCATTTATCTTTGATTATGAGATCAAGGCCCAAAAGTGTTGAGATAAAATCTGAATTTGGTTAGAAAGTGGGTCAATTTGATGGTATGATCACATGATTGGGTGCTTTATTTAGCTTTGATGATATGGTCGTGGGAAAATGACAACCTGAAGGAGTCAGATATTATGAGATATGCCTATCTGGGAGAAAAATCAATCAGGAAATAATTGGTGGAGCACTATGATTTTTGTGATAGAAGGCAATGGGAAGACTATGCCTAAAAGGTTTGATGGGTACCCGATAGATTGAACTATACATGATAAAGAGTTTATACCCAAGGAAGATGAGGGTGGATTAATTTTTAGCTTGAGCAAGGCCATGTTTCAAATTAACTGGTTGATAGTAGTGGCCTTACCAGAATATTGGAATGGTATTTTGAAAAAGAATTAGAGGCCTATGGAAAGTTGGTCGTTTAGGATCTTAGGTATAATAGGTTTGATGTTAAGGTATGGCACCCAACTCCCTTGAAAACTAACATAAGCCCCTCAACCACAAAGTTTTCCCGGAAACCCTAACTATTCTGGTGCACTCTAACTTACTTGTGAAGACCTGCGAAGCTGTGTGAAGACCGGAACCAAAGAAGCGATATACCAACTATCATTGAGTATTTGGAAACTCTTATATCAGAATCTATTTTCTTAATCTCTCAGAAATAATGTGATATTCCAATGTTCGTGTTATATAAAGTAGTTTGGTAACAAGCCTCATGAACTTGTTAGCAATTCACTTTTGTATGCTCAAACAATTGAGTGTCATATACAAATAAACGGAACATCAGATAATTCAGTACATCTCAGCCTCTGGAATATGAAAAGTAGTTTGATGACAAGACTAGCTACCTTGTTAACAAATTCTTCTTGTATGACTAAGGCAACTCGATGTCATAAAAGACACCCACATTCTTATACAACTAACCAATAGAAAGCCTCGCAACATCAAGTTGTAAGATCTCACATGCGACCTTACTAAAGAAGCAACGACCTCGGAAGTATATTCACCCAAAACCCGTGCCCTCGTACTCCCCTGTAACCCCGGGCAAATCTCGAGGACGAGATTTATTTTAAGGGGGGAAGGATTTGTAACATCCCAAATTTATAATAAATAATAAGACCCAAAATTCAGAACCAACAAAAACTTTTTGAATTACTTCACAAATGATTGTGTTTCCCTTATATTGTTCTGTTTGACCTTGTGTAACTTGATGTTTATGATTGTTTGACTAGTAAATGTCAACCAAGAAATCAACCTAAGTAAAAATATATTCAAACTCTGGTGACCATGTTATGACAAGAATATATTCCATATATCTTTTCCATTCCTATGTTGGCCAAAAGTCTATTTCAATAATGATTTGGTTTTAGCAACAAATAAAATATCCTTTAAATTGAGACAGTAAAAGTATTTCCAAAGTTAGGTGTTTCCAAGAATATGGAGATTCATATGATATCTCCTATCTATTCTTCAACCTTGATATTTTTACAATTCCTATTTTTAAAACTCCTATGTTTCAACTCCATTTTAAAAGGAATACTAGTGGGGAATATATTACCTCCATATTTCTCTTTATCAAACCTTTTCGAAAACTATTAAGTTATGGGTTGATATATCCCTTAAACAACATCTTGTCAAAATTGAGTGTGACCATTTTTACAAAATAGTATTGTTAATTATGGAAAAGGTGGTTTGATTTATTCTTGTGGTTTGAACTGTGTGGTCTTGTTTGTGATGTGAATATTGTTGTGTGGTTGATATTGTTGTGCTATTACTATTGTTGTGTTATTGCTGTTGTGTGTGGTTTCTTGTGAGGATAATTCCTCAGTGTGGTTAATACTAAAATAGGACACACTTGGCAACCAAATTGGAGTGCGACTTGAATAAGAACAAACCCTCTAAAATTATGCACACCCAAGTTAAACTCCTAAAATTTAGGGAGATGATCTCAATAAAACTCCCTCTCTATCTATTCCTCGATTCTATGAAAACAATTATATTTTCTTTACTCAAAATTCTAGAGAAGGGGAAAAATGATAAATCCTCTCCATTTCATATCACTCACTCCTCAAGTAAACCTACTTGTTGATTTAAAACAAACCCCTCCATTCTTTTATCAAAAAGGAAATAAAGGTCATGAGTTAAAAATGATCTTCATAATTAAATTCCCTCCCAAATTCTCTATTTCCTCCAAACCAATTTTCCCTCTATGAAAAGATAAATTATTTTGAAGCTACCTTATTGGTCAAGGAAGTTCCAAAAGTTCAACACAATATTTTATCACTGGTTTTAAAATATTAAAGGAGTATCAAGGTATTATTTTCCAAAAATGCTTTATTTAAATCCTATGAACAAAAATGGAGCAAAACATTTTATTTTGTAAAACCAATTTTTGTGGAGCTTCCTCATGTATATGGGAGGCTACCTGAATTTTCTCGGAATTTTGTAAAATGTTTTGATACCCCAAATAAATCCTTAAAACTCCACTGGTTTTAAAAAGGAAGTAGAAGAAACTGAAACGTGGACCTAGCTGTGACGGGAATAGTTTTTCCAGGGGCCTCTTTGCAAAAGCTTCATTGACTTCCTGTAGCTCCATGGCAGCACGGCACGGTGGCGTGCTCCCGAGCTCGCCGTGCTCTCCTTGCCTCGCCCCTGACGCAGGCCTCGCCCTGGAGGAGATAAGACCACTCCACGCCACTCACCTCTGCTCTCCCTTGTCCCCCATCACCCCTGATTGCAGCGATGCTGCATGGCACGGGGCGCCGTGTTCCTCACACCATCGTCGCCGTGTTCTCCCCGCGCGATGTCGACACCGTCTGGACCCCGCTCCTCTCTGCTGCCCTGCGAGACGATAAGAAGCACCACGCCGCCCCCTTGCTCCTCTGCTTCCCCATTTGCTCCCTCACTCTCCCCCCTCCCATTTTTCTTCCACGGACAAGAACCACGGCCGAAGTTGCCGTCGCGCATCGCCGGCCATAGAGAGCTCCCCAATCCAAATCCCAGACCACCCGCAGCTTCGCCGTGCCCTACTCTCCCTCCCTGCGCGAAGAATCAAGGAATGGGGCAAGAAATCGTGGCCATGAAGCTTTTCCCTTTCCTCTCCGGCCGCGGACATGCGAGCAAGCTCGCGGTGGGCACAGGCCACCTTTCTCCGCCATTTTCGTGCACACGTGCTCCCCTTGCCGTGTTCTCTCTCATGGACAACCCCGATTCTTTTCTAGGTCACCGGAGCCGCCGCGCCGTCCTCGCCGAGCTTCCCTACCGTACCCCGTCGTCTCTGTGCTTGACGAAGAAGAAGGAAGCGGCCCGTACCGCTTCGTCGCGCTCGTGGGCCGCGAGCTGGGCTTCTCCCTTCACCGCCCGGCCCATATCCAGCCAGCTCCAGTGCCAGATCCAGCCCGCTAACCTTTTTCTCTAGGTTGTTTATTCTTTTCCTTATAGATTTGTTTCTGGAACTTTAGTTTAAATCATTTTAAAATAGTTTGAGTGCAATGTTGACCAAACCAAAAATCACACAAGTAGCCTAATAAGTTTGGAATCATATCTAACTTACAGATCTGAAAAATATGAATTTGTGTGTCCTTGAAAATTGTTGTGCTGTGATTGGTCAGGATCAGTGTTTTGTGCATAACTTAATGTGTGTTGATCTAAAATTTATGAACCCAATGGTTTTAGAAAGCTTTTCACATTACCTTTCAGTAGAAATTGTTCTCATGTGTTTTGGATGTTTAGAACAAAAGTTGCATGCATTTCTAGTTTAGGCCAGCAAGCACTTTGTGCATTTTTAATAATTTATGTAGATAACATTTTGGACCAAACTCAATTGGAATAGTTTCTAATAGCACCCAAGAACACAAATCCAAGTTTGCATGGTTGTTTGATTTACAGAACTCTCTGGGTGCAATTTTTTTTAGTAAAAGTGTTGTTCTGCCACTAATAAAAAGAAATTAGAATAATTGCTTTTAGTTTTGAATTTGTGGTTTGTGTTGATTGTTGATTGTTTTGGTGCTGTTGCTTGTGTGTTACTAATCCTTAACATGTCAGATTATGTTAGTACTATTAGTGACTTGTGATAATCTTGGTTGCAATAAGACATATATCACTAGTTTCTGCCATATTTAAGACATAATCAAATAATAGTAATTCAATTAAAATTGAAACCAAATTGTTGTCTTGATGAGTGCAGTAGCTATGTGTGATGCTTTAGAGCTGTTGTGATGCTTGATTAAGTTGTTTAGTAATGGTATGTATTGCTTGTTTATTTTGATGATTAGATCATTTTGTGTGATGAATATAATTGCCTTGCTTGTTAAACTTGGTTATCTTTTAAGTTGAGTTTTAGCTTGAGTGTCTTGTTAATATCTCCACCTTAACTTGGTGAGACATGTTGAATTACAGAGAATTATTTTGGTAATTTAACTTTTGTCTGAAGTATTTCCTGTCTAAGGAAATTTGTCTGTTAACAACTCTTAAGTGGAGTTGTTTAATGCTTTATGTTTTTAGCTTGTGTTTGGTATTATACTCCTGTTAGTATAATGCCCTTGTGATTATGTCTTGGTCAGTTAACTTGTTAGGTAGTTTAAGTATGAGGGTGTAGTTAGACAAGTGAAGATTATTGTGTAGAGTTGGGATTAAAATTATAAAACCTATGTTTGTAATTCAGGATGTCTAGTCTTTGGTTGGTGTATTATACTTGTGTTAGTAGTATGTGATGTCTTACGTGTTTGGATTAATTTCTTGTTTGCATCTAGATAAGTGGGGTGATTACTAAACTTGTTTGGTTAAATAATAATGTTCCCTCATGATTGTTGTTTGTTAGTATGGTTTGATGTTGTTACTTGATTAAATGGGTGCTATGTTTTCGGTTTGATTACTTGTTTGTATACCACTTAGGGTTTGGTTTGCTTATTGTGTGTTGTTTTATTTTCATGTTTGCGACGCTAGACATATACGCTACCGGAGTGTTATTTGGGAAGGAATTATTGAGGAAGAATGAGATTTTTATTGATCAACAAGGAGAAGTCCAGGGACATTATGCTGAAACCAGGCAAGCTACTTCACTGAGCTTGCATCTATATACATCTATTTTGATTTACCTGTTTTACTTATAAGAAGCATAAATGATTTATGTGGTGGTTGCCACTAAAGTTATGATTTTGGAAAACCCTTTTACAAAATACAGGTACATTATTGAGACACCCGATATAGAGGTGTTAGTAGTGTGCAGTAATTTCTAAATGTATTTGTTTTTACTCAAAAGCCTTTTATAAGAATCTTTTGGTGAGATTACGATCCACCCAAGTTTTGGTCAAAAGTATTTTGCTATGGAAATGGGAAATGATTGTGAAAACCTTTTCAAAAGTTCATGAAAAACTATTTTGCCACTCTATGTAGAAATATCAGTTTGTTTATATAAAACTATAGGATGGGAAAAACATTGTTTTTACAAAACTCCTTTGAAAATCCTTGGATGGATTTTGAAATGCCGAGAGGTCGGTGTTCAGTTGAAGAATGGTGGTGTTGTTTTTGAGAAAAAAATGCACATTGTGTCTTTGTACCATGACTACCAGCCAATAACCTGTGCGACCACATTTACCCACATATGGGCAAGGGCGTAGTCATATAATTTGCTCGTGTTAGTACTGGATGCCTCAACAACGAGGATGACCTCGTTCCATGAGGGGATGGTTTGGTGACCTGCCCCTGACCTGGGTCCTCTTAAGTGAAGTCTACCGGAAGCCGGTATGATTGTGTTGTAGAAAGAGGATTGAAGGGCTCCCTTGGGTCCGCCGGGCAGAACTACGAAGTCCTCACACTTAGTTTCCGACGGGCATGGATTTAAGTGTCGATGGAACCGGTTTCGTAGCGGTAGGATCCTATACTAGCATGAGCAAAGGACAGGCTATGGCCGGGAACTCAACTTCGCATACCTCTGGTATGGCGGGACGTGGCTGACACGATGAGTGACCGGATGGGTGTGGGAAAAGCGTGCTACCTCTGCAGAGGGTAAAACTATTCGAATAGCCGAGTCCTCGGATATGGACAGTTGGGAGGCTGTCCTAAGACCATGTGCAAGTTTTACAAAGTTTTGAGTTTGAAAGGAAAATGAAGTGGAGATTGTTTTATGCAACTGTATGGTGAGAAAACGATTTCTTCCAAAGAGTTTGTTTCCAACCAAGATATTGAGAAACTACTTTTCAAAATATTTTGCCTTCAACAAGGACAAAAAAAATCTACTCTTCTCTTTTTCAATAAAGATATAGAGATGTAGTTCTAAAACCAAAGGTTTTAAAGATTATCAAAACTAGTGCATGCTCAAGTTGGGGTAGTTTGCGAGTACAATCAAATGTACTCATATTGGTTTCGTCCCTGGCTATTGTCTTAGCCAGATTTTAGAAGAAGAGCAGTCCAAGAAGAAGGGTTCTCTGGCGTCTTTGCGAACTAGGGCGCTTCCCAGTCAGCTGCCTGTAGGGTTACGGCGAATGACTTGGGCTCCACGTTGTTTGGTGATTTCCGCTGCAAGTACCTGTTGAAGTTGATCACTTCAATCAAGTAAGTAAATAAATTCGGTATGTATGGATGTTCTTTGGTTACCAGTTTAATTGTGCTTCAGCGACGCACTGATCATGGGATCGCTGATATGTAGGCACAAGGGTATTTCGGACAGCTAGTCCGGGGTCCCCACAATTGTGGTGTTAGGAAAATAAGTGGCCGTGGGGCAGGGTGTTGAAGGCACTTAGCGTGCCATACCGCCACTGATGATCCTAGAAAGTCCTTAACGAGGGAGAAGTCGACACCGCTCCCACCCAGCCGGCTTTCCATGGAAGAGAGCTAATGCGCAGGCAATGGGCCGGACGGTATGCATGGTAAACATTGTACACCCCTGCAGGGTAAATCTTTTCGAAAAGTCGTGTCCACGGTTACGGACGACTTGGGAAAGGACGATAAGACCATAGAATAACATGAACGGAATGATTAAAATTGAGTACTAAAGGTACTACTTAATGATGAAAGGTTGACTTCCTCGAGGGTGATTCGGGGAGGTGCCTTTGGAGAACAGGTACAGTGGTTAATGGTGGTTGATGATGAGGAAGTGAACAAGAGAAAAGAGTTACTTCTTATCCCTTTTAAAAATGTTCTGATTAGTCGATGCCATGGAGTTGTGTTTTCTATAAATAAAATCGGCTTTATGCAAAACAGCCATAAAACCTTGTGAGCCAATCATCGAGCTAGTAGCTCTAATTAATCTTGCAGAGTTCGTCGAACTCAACCTTGTTTGTTTTGTTTCAGAGGAGGACTTCACCGACCTCGAAGGTGGGTTCTTTGTGGACGTAGATGAGTAGTCTGGGGTTCCCAGGTAGCAGCTTGGGACATCCTGGAACAGCTGGCGCTTGGATGTTATTTGTAGGCCTCTTAGGCCATATTTTGGATCCTGTTGTTAGAACAACATAATTTGCTTCCACTTGTTGTAATGTTGGGTCTGTGACCTCTGGTTGTAATTTGCTATCTTTCTCTATTATAAGAGTTGAACTATATGATTTGTGTCATAGAGTCTGTGATGTGCCAGTTGTTCCACAAGTCTTGATCTCTCTATTATGCATTGAGGGTTGTGCCTGCGTTAAGGCATCAATCGGGGTGTTGCGTTGCCGATGATCAATTCCGAGCAACGCCTGCCAAAGGTTTTGGCCGGGATTGGTAAACCCGTAACCTCCGGTTGTATCGCTTAACCGGTGACACACAGCATCACTCTATAACAGTCGGGTCGGGGCGCCACAAGGGCGTAGGTTTTCGGGCGAGACGAAGGCGTTGCTAAAAAGCCCCAGGCGAGGAGGTGCCCGAGGCCAATTTTGGTGGGACCCATGCGGCCAAGTACATGGGCCGCGTGGTCCCCCCTCTTTTGGCCCTCGTGGCTCTCCTCTCTTCGGTCTTCTTTCCACTGCCTTCCTTCCGATGAAAAACCTCCGTGGTATTTTTCCTTTTATTATTTGGGTTCCTGAAACTCCTGAAACAATAAAAACAAGAAAAGAGAGTTTTCTGCTTCCCAGAAATTAAATACCAAAAATAGGGACTTTGTACGAAAGTCCCCTAAATCATCTAAAACATGTAAAAACAATGATATAACAGTGCAAATAACATTCTAATATGCTACTAAAGGTTGCATAAATGATGATATAAAAATGCACGTATCAATTGTACATGTAGATCCCTTGTCATTTCGCATCACCAGAAACGTCTGTTCAAATCTGCACTGTACCCTTGTCATTTCATAATGGTTTCCTACTACGCTTGTCATCTGCTAGTCATGTACATGCGTAGGAAAAATCTATGTTCTATACAAGCTTGTTGTCTGCTACTCTCTCCTTTCCAAATTGTAAGCCTTTCTAGCCATTTTCTGCACACGGCTAGAAAGGCTTACAATTTGGAAAGGAGGGAGTATATTTCATCCATGTTCCTTAAATGCTTATCATATGGTATTTAGATCAGTGTACCTTACAAGCTAAAGCTAGTTCAGCTGTTATTTCATCTTATGCTTGTACATGCTTTATAGGCTGAAATGGAATATAGGATGGAACCATCTACTTTAGCGGATGGCACTGTCAAGGAACCTCTTTCTGCTGCTGAAGCTGTCGCTGCCGTGCTATGTAGGGGTAATCGAAAGGCTAATTTCCTAAAAGACATAGGTGTTGTGATACCAAGCCATAAGAGTGTGCCAAAGTTTCAGCTTCAGCTTCAGCTTGATTCTGAGAAAAAAAGGAGGCAGGAACTGGAGTCTATCGTTGATGAGTACAAGAAGGCGAAGTAACATGCTGACGCAGACAAGATCAACTATGAACAAGACTTGAACCGTGTGATCAAGGATCAAGAATCGTGCAATGCACTTATCAAGCGGATGTTGGCTAAACACGCTGCTTCTTGAAAACCTCTACAAACTCATGGCTTTTTGGTAAGTCTGAGTCTTTTTGGTGCCCTTCGTGGGTCTCAAACTGCATGTTGCTGGTAGCCTTTGAGAGGCCGAAAACTGTATGTTGCCACTGCTGGTCAATCACATGTTGTCTGGTGAACTGTAGAACGTGGCCTTTGTAGCCTATGTTGGTAGCAAGGCTGAGACCTATAATTCGGAATTTATGTATTTTCTGCATGTGTTGTGTTTGCTCTGCTGGGAATACCATTAGGGCAAGAATTTTACATGCGTTTCAGATCGCGAAAATAATCGTTCAAACCTCGTCCCAAAAGAAACGTCGCGCGCATTAACGTCACGTCCTACGCAAGACGAAAATTTTCGTCGTCGTGAAATGACACGTGGTCAAATACGCTGAACGCGTGGCAACTACCGATTGCATGGCAACGCCGATGGATAATTAACGTCGAGACCATAGATGACGTCATAACGCGACACTACGACGAAATAAAACTGTCGCGGAAAATCCACGTGTCGCTTTGTGGACATCCCGTGTGGCGCTCACTCATTCGTGCTCATCCGCGACGACCGCGAAAAACGTTGCATCAGTCTTGACGTCATCATATGTCTCGACGTTACGATTTCGTTGAAATATACGTGATGTCATCTAACGGCGATGACGGCCGTCTGCCACGTGGAACACTTCGGTGACGATAAAAAAACGTCGCGGCGTGTTGGGCCGCATGATGGACCGGTGACGATTATATAAACGTGGATTCCTAGCGACCTTGCATTGTTGTCTTTATTTCAATTCTACAAATATTTTCATCAATTTTTAACAATCTATTGTCCTAGTGGATAGGCGCAACAATGCACGTCTACATGATATTCTTTGAATTCAAACGACTTCAAAATGCTACAAGTCGTGAGTTTCCAGCAATAAATGTTTATATTTTCAATTGGTCCCGTGAACTTTAAATACCTACGATCAATTATGCTCAGGGACGGAGACGAGGGGGGACGAGCAGGGGCTACGCCCCCCTATGCTCATGCTTTTCATTGCTATATTAGCTTCTATGGATGCTTGATTAATGTAAATTAGCTTGATTAGCCCCCCTCATCAAGATCACACACAAAGTTAAGCTAATCTCGCCCTCCTTAATCTTAGATTCTGGCTCCGTCCCTAATTATGCTCAACTTCGTATGGTACACCTGCCCTTGCTACAATCTATTGTCCTATTGGATGGGCGCAACAATGCACATCTACAAAATATAGTTTGAGTACAAGTCGTGAGTTTCTCGCAATAAATGTTTATATTTTAGTTGGTCCGGGAACTTCAATTACATTGATCAATTATGCTCAACTTCCACCCGTACGGTGCACCTGGCCTTACTGAACTATAATAATACTCCCTCCATATTAGAATGTTAAACTGTTTTAACATTTTCTGTCACGCACGTATCTAGACTTGTTTTAGCGTAAAATGCACATGAATCTATATATTAAAACGCGTATAGATATGTGCATTACAGGAAAGGGTAAAACATTTTATATTTTAATACAGAGGGGAAGAAAACGATGTATTTTTGCACTTCTGCTAATACGGCATCATAGAGAACATGCCTGTGGCAAGATGGTTAGGAGGGTGGTTGTACCCCCAGCCCACCAGAGTTTAAATCCTGGATTTGACGTTGGTGTTTCTTATTTAGGCGGAATATTCTTCAGTGGGAGGCGACGTTTCCGTCGACATCGAGGCGCCTGTGGTGACTTCGTCAATCTCAAGACTCGATCCGCCGACTTGGTATTACGGAGGTGCTCATAGGGGTAGGATGTGCGTGTGTGTTCATAGGGGGTGAGTGTATGCACGTGTATGTAAGCGTTTGTGTTGTACTGTTTTTCGCAAAAAAAAAATACGGCGCCCAGAAAAGCTGTATCGGCCCAATATAGTATTGCCCGTCCTCTCATCTCAGAGAAAAAAATTGTATTCCTCGCTTTCGAGTCCGCCGCCGCCGTCTCCTCCTCGTCCCCACACGTCGCCGCCGCCGCCTCCTCGTCCCCACACGACGCCGCTGCCCGAGTCCGCTTCGTATACAGTTTAGCTCCGCTGACGATGGTAACGGAGCAGCCGTCGGAGAAGAAGAATCTGCCGGCGCCGCCGGAGAAGAAGGCCCCGCTCCCGAAGGTGGTCACGCTCAACAAGGCCCTCAAGCTGGTATGCGCCGCATCATCCCCTCTTTATTTCCTCCCGATCTTCCAAAGAAGGGTGTTCGATGTGATGTTAGGTTAGAACTGTTGTGCTGTTCTTCCACTTCAGGTGAGTATTAGGTCTTCGAAGCAATGGATGCTCTACGCCGAGAAGAATTCACGGCGATGGCCATCAGTGCTGCATATGATTTTCTCGAGCGTTTGATAGGATTGTGCCATACTCACCTGTTTCACTTGGCATTATCAGGCCCAGACATGGGTGGACAAAATGAGTGGACCAGAGGCTGAAGAACTGAACGATAAGGACTTCGATGGCCGGCCATCAGGGTATAATTCGTTGATGTTTCTTGCTATCAGCATCTATTCCGGGATAACTTGTTTAAGAGGCTGACGAATTTGTTGCAGGCTTGGTCTTGGTGCTAAAGTGGCACCTAATGCAAAGCGCGCTGCTCCCACAGATCCGGTTGAGAGAAGGTTGCTCGGAAAGGTGAATGCGCAGAAGAGAAGGACTGCGGAGGAGGAGAAAATGAATACGAAGGAGGTGGATGAGGAGAGCGATGATGATAGCGGTGAGCCTCAAGGTAGAACCAGTGCTTTTAGGAAGAAGAGGGAATTGCCTTCTGTTACTTCAATGCCATTAGGGAAGAAGACCAAGTGAGTAGTGACAACTTATATGCTTGAACCATCTGAATATTCAAACATGGCTTGATGTACTAGTCAGATTTTACAAGCCCCTAGGTGATTCTGTTACCATGCCCTTGAAATGTATTTGCTATATGTAAGGGCATAGCTGGGATGGATATTTTTATATGCTTACTGGAAACTCAATTCGACAAGTTCCAGTCTTCTGCTTAGCTTCACAGGTTCAATAGTGCCTGAATTTTTCATTTGATTCCCTGTTTTGTTTTTGGCTCCACCTATTTCCAGTATCCTTTCAGACTTGCACTTATTTTATATCTCTTAGGATTTTATTTTGGTTAGCTACACTGGTTTCGATCTTAGTTATTCTATAGGGGGAAGTGAATCCTTATTTCTCAAAACTGTATGTTCAAAGGTGCATCCAGTACATCGAGTTAATCATTTGTTGTTATGACTGTTTTGAGGAACAATATTGTTAAGGTTTTAAGGCATCATGCTCGTGATATGTGGTATGTACCACAGGTGTTTGCTCTTCATTTGTAAAGGAAAATGAAGAAAAAATGGTTTTCTCTTTGTCATGTCTTATTTCCTAAAAGGAGAACCCATGGGAAAATGAAGTATGGATGGGTCCTTCAAAGTAGATGCCTCTTAGAGGTTATTAGTTTCCGCACCATCTTGATGGAGTATGGTCGTGGCTGGGGTTCAGATATTTTTAAGAACCAAAAGGAATGAATTGCCACATGGTCCCCTCTTAAGTCTAGCAGTACAACTTCTTCTTCTAAGCCTTTTGTCCCAAGCAAGTTGGGGTAGGCTAGATATGAAACCCTTTCACGAGGACTTCCCAGGAGGTCACCCATCCTAATACTACTCTCGCCCAAATGGATTTCATACCCATGGGACTGGCTAGTTTTTACGTTGGCTCGCCAAGCCTATCATAACCCTCCTCCTTTACCCGGGCTTGGGATCAGCTATGCCAAGAAGACATAGGCGGAGTTAAGTCTAGCAGTACAACCCTTCTGAATAGTTTGAGTTTGTACATAGTATACGAATCAAGAAGAACCAAGTAGATGATAAAAGAACCAAGAAGTGTAAATTGCCAGATGGTCCTCTTAAGTCTAGCAGTACAACACTTCTGAATATTTTGAGTTTGGACATAGTATACGAATGACGAATCTCAGGCTTCAAGTCTATGAATGAGCTAATGCTGCTGCATTGTGCAAGACCAACCCCTGTAAGTATCAAAAGTTCTGAATATATTTTTGTAAGTATTCCCTCGAATAATTTATTTTCCCGATTTCATAAGTTGCCCAACATCCTTGTTGTTCTGTACTGTTTCATTAAATAGTATTTTTTTCTGGATTATTCATAGTCAAAATAGCTGAAAATTGAACAAATTCTACAGATTGCAGTAGCCAGACAAGCTAAATCTGGTAAGTAGTGACAATATCTTATGAACTTATTACAAAAATCTTAGGTGCATGCCTACATAGATGAAATAGGGAACAGGAAGGGATATGTGAGTCTAGGGAAACTGTGAGTACTTAGTCAGATTCTTATTTGAAGTAGTGCTTCTGTCCCTGGTAGCAATCGGCCATTCTGATCAATAAACCATGTCCTAGCACGAGAGGATGCTGATATGACTCGAAGGTGCTGCCATGGCCAGCAGACATATCTTATTCTTTTGCGAGAACTCTCTCGCCCTTTTCTTGCATGTGCATCTTCTTGCTCTATCTGCCTTGTCAACTCTTCTATTCTTTGTTGTAGTCCAGCAGATCTACTGTCTGCAAGCCTAAGGCATGCATCTGCAGCAGCTTGTGCTGCCATTGCACTTGCGGCTAATTTCTCTTTTAGGTGTATCTTGCTGTTTGCAGTATCAAAGTCTGCTTTTACCCTTTGCAGTTCTTCTCTGAGCAAGGTCACCTGAAAAGGTACCTCATTACAACATGTACAACTCCTCTCATGAATGACGAGATGAGTGTGTTGTTGTGCACTATTAATGGTATTGTCAGAGATGTTTTCTCTATTGCTATTACTGCAAACTCAAGGATTTCAAACATACGACTTTTTGAATCAATGGAAGTTGGGTGTGTTTGCCCCTTTAAATTCTGTGTTTGATTACTTCAGAGGTATATCATATGATTGCTCAAATGACATTATGCCCAATTGTTTATCAGTCTGAGAAGCTCATCTCATGACCTCAAAAGGGCCATTTTAGAGGCTTACTGCAAACTTATTTCTCTTAGAATACCTCTTGGTTTAGTGCTTTCATGGCAACTTTTCCAGCTTCTACCTCCAGAGCACATGCCTCTCTCCATCTTGTAGCCTCCTGTTCTACTTCTTTTATCCCCACAGTGAGCTCTTCCACCTTATGTATTGCAAAACATACTTCAGATCCTTTTCAAATACAGGTCTAACAGATAAAAGAAACTGCATTAATAAATAATAGATGTATTTATACACTGTGACGTAGGAAAATTTCTCGTTCTCTCAAATCTTGTATGTGCAACTCCTGTTTGGTTATCTTCTGAGCCTGTTCAGCTCCGCGGAGATGCAAATGATCACAATCTGACCTATTGGAGCAGTTCGATATTGTCACTTTATAAGTTAGCACAGGTTACAGGAAGGCCCTCAAGCGGTCCATTAAAAAAATCTTTATTCGACTTCTTAGTTTACCTGGACTCGTTTAAGGCCTGTCTGAGATCATTTATCTCATGATGCAGATCTTTTAGTGTCTTACCAACTATTGCAGCCTGAAAGGAAACAACTTGAAGGAGTTTATGAGCTGACAAGTTTTCCAGTAGACAGCTATTTCATTTGAGAGCATATAAACATAACATGATTAATGGTTTTTAGTTGCATTGCATGCAGGATCTTAAAATAGAGATTACATGACAGTTGCTTCACAAATAAAAACTTATACATAATCTAAGAAAATAACAACTGCATATTGTACTTTGTAGTAAGTGCTTTGGATTACTATCAACCAAGAGAATTATTGCAGATACTGAGAAGTGTTGTAGAACTATTTACCAGACTGTCAACATCCTGTTTACTTTCTCTTACATCCGATGCTGCACCGGGACTGGAGCTGCTCAGCTCATCTCCTTCCGATTCACCACTTATCACCCCCATGATGAAGCCAAAGCCAACCTTCTGCAATCCCTTCCCAGCAATCTGCAGGATTCCACTTGTTCTCTGGTCACCATCGCCCTTCAACACGCGAAGGCTATTCTCCGCTGCCTCCTTCTCAGCTATTGCAACTTCCAACATAGTTCTAGTATCCTGGTTCTCCTTCATTAAGCTTGATAGCATACTCTCCATCCTGCTTTTCTCCTTCCTTCCCTTCTCCTTGCGCTCTGAGATCTTTATCTCGACCTCCTTAGCCAGATCATGAATGTTATGAGCCTCCAACTCCAGGAATCTCAGTCCATCCTTCGAATCAAGGTTCAATTGCTCAGAAATCGTTTCTACTTTCTTCTCAGAGGCTCTGTCCAGGATATCCTCTAAGATCTCATGCACCGAATGGAGCGAGACCACAATCTTGTGCACGGCAACCTTGGTTTGATGATCCATGGCTGGTATCTACAAGTATCTGGTGCAAGGGAAGAGAAGGGATAACTTTTGTGGAAGGAAAGCAATACATTGCTGATAGCTGACAGTCAAGGTGAGCCTTGAACGGTAGTTGGCTGCTACTTGGCACGTAGTAGTATTCAGTGTTGTACCATACACGCCCTGAGTACGTCTCCGACTTGCTCTTTGTTGCTTCCAGATGTTTCATATTTCCTACCAAACCCGTCACTGGTGGGTTGGGTTTAAGCTCCATGGTTCGGAGCTCCACTGTACAGTTTAGTATTCTCATAAATTGTGTTGTCTGATTTTGATTCTGATATTGGATTGCATGTAGCTGGTGTGCAGAAAAGTTGTGTTCAACAAAATCGTGAAACGTTGTATTTTCCATCGAGGAAATAATTATGTTCCCCAGCTTGCTCTCATTTTTGTAATGATTATGTCTGAATATTATATAATAAGATTTGCCACGGATTTTTTTTGCCGTGATAGATGTTTAACTCTCCTAACTAACAGTTACAAATAAGAAAAAGAAATACTCTTCCGATGGACTAACTGTTGTGATTGGCCGTATGTACATTTGTTCTAGAAAATTTGTACTGGTTCTTTTCACTTTTAACAACATATTTGTAAGACGACGACGGGACGATCGAATTGATTAGCATTTTGTCGAGTGAATTTGCAGCTGACAGGTAGACTAGCTAGAGCTAATGAATTTCTTCGTGTCACCATTGGGCAGTTGACGGTTGAGAGTATTTCCACAACGGGATTGAGACCATATTAAGTAACTGGACGGGGTACATTTATGGACTTCCATAGCTTCGGCACGGTCTTGAATTACGGCCGACTCATGCGTGCCTGACATCCTCCAAGAAAATAATGCTAGGAGATCTGGATCTTTGTCTACGTGACATAATTGCGCGGTGAAAGAACATTCAAAAGTTTTTCAATCGTATTCAATAGTACCTAGTGGAGAGAACGGGTAATCATCAATTACGAAATGAAAGAGATGGCTGAGTATTATTCTCTCTTAAACACCAGATTCCACACTTGTGAAATGCGCAGCTCCAATTGTTAACATGAAATAATTTCACAAGAAAAAAATTGCAGATCCAGGTGTATATCCAGTTCTAATAATACTCCCTCCATTCCAAATAATAAGATGTTTTAAATATTTCAATATGGACTATGCGGACAGAAATGATTGATTTTATACACTGAATCATGTCTAGACATATGCCAATCAGAAACAAAGGTAGAGAAACATCTTATACTTCGAAACGGAGGGAGTATATTATATAAGCATGAATCACATGTTTGGTCA
This sequence comes from Poa pratensis, assembly GCA_947311845.1. Classification (NCBI taxonomy): domain Eukaryota; kingdom Viridiplantae; phylum Streptophyta; class Magnoliopsida; order Poales; family Poaceae; genus Poa; species Poa pratensis. Next base: position 52,360,455 of record CAMZMU010000041.1, read on the forward strand.
GTTGGTCCAAGGTCCGTGCCCCTACCTCGTTGGGTGGGTTGGGAATCAAAGAAATGCAAGCCTTCAGTCGAGCGCTCCGTTTGCGTTGGGAATGGTTCAGGTGGACTGAGCGTGAAAGGCCTTGGGTTGGCACTGAGACGCCATGTGACAAGGTTGACAAGGAGCTCTTCTCGGCTTGCACCAGGATTCAGCTTGGCAATGGCGAGATCGCTTGTTTTTGGGCAGACAAATGGCTTGACGGTGTTTCCCCTAAGCAAATTGCGCCACTTTGCTTTCCCCTGGCTAGACGGAAAAATCTCACGGTGAAGGAAGCCCTCTCCAATGACAAATGGATAAAAGGCCTACAACGCATCTCCACTGAAGCGCAACTTGATCAATTCATTAATCTTTGGCAGTTGCTGCAGCAGGTGAACCTGACAGATGACATGGACACCTTTTCCTGGCGTCTTACTACAGATAGCCGCTATTCGGCGAGTTCGGCCTACAATGTTCAGTTCCTGGGAAGGCTGCAACAACCCAATCTTGACAAGGTCTGGAAGATCAGAGCTGAGGGCAAGGTCAAGTTCTTCTTCTGGCTTGCACTTCAAAACCGTAATTGGACGGCGGAAAAGCGGCGAGACCGTGGTTTGACACACAGCGACAGTTGCTGCCTTTGTGATCAAGGGCGGAACCAGGAATAAAGCTCAGCGGGGGCCACACATGCTAATCATCCATTAGGGGGGGCAATCACTGTGATTTTCTCTATAAAAAAATTCTAACCGTGGCTTATGTATAAAAATTAGCTTGCTGTAGCATGCCTTGGGGCGGGGGGGGGGGGGGGGGGGGGGGGGGCGTGGCACCTGTTCGTCACCCCCTGGTTCCGCCCTTATTTGTGATCAGAATTTTGAGACGGCTTCGCACCTTGCTTTGTCTTGCCCCTACGCCCGTGAGGTTTGGCACTGTTTTCAGGCCTCGGATTCTGCTGCTGTGCAGGTTGCCGCGGGCTGCAATTCCCTGGATGCGTGGTGGTCAATTGCTAGTAGTGGGAAGTTTGATCAGCTCAAGCACAGACAGCTTTCCTTGTCAGTTTATATCATTTGGCATGTTTGGAAGGAAAGAGGAAGACGAGTATTGCCGGCACTGGCTTTGTCAACCCTTGTTCGGGCTGACATTCATCTTTTGGCCCTCGCAAGGGGCGGCCAGACGTTAGTTTGAGTTAGTGTGGTGTTTCTTTTGAGTGTTCTGTTGTGAGTGAGTTTGAAAGCCTTTGGGTTGTTCGTCTCTGTTGTAATCTGTTTGGTTCCCTCTTCTATAATGAAATAAGGCAGAGCTCCTGCCGTTCCCGTTCAAAAAAAAAACATTGCAATTGCAATTGCACTTTCTGAATATTCCATGGAAAGGACACTGTTGTAAAATTGATGCGTGTCACCATTTCGCGGTTGGGTGTCACCGTAGGATCGGACGTGTATTCACTAGATGGATGGAGCTAGGCTATAAACGCGCGTCGCGTCGGCACAGCTCGATCGACCGCGTATACGACGACGGCACTGGACGACTGTCGTAAATTGCAGCTGCCAAAGCTCCATGCATGGATATCTGACGCCCTTGATCGATCGACTCTGGAGGAAGAAGAAACACAAAAAATAAATAGTTTGGATATCTGTCTACACCAGCTGACAACGTGAGAAGAATAGTCAATGAATCTGGGACACAGAACCTGACAACAAGAATAGTCAAAGGTTCCCACGATGCGTACACATCAATACGGTTTTAATAATTTCTATAAAAAGGAGATGCATTGATATCAGGATGATACAAAAACAGCTGGTCTCTACGACATAGAAAAATAACTTTACTCATTCCTGTACAGTTTACAGGCACACATGTGGTTTAAGAAATATTTTGGCCATTAATTTAATCAACAAAATATAAATTATATATAATTTTAGAGGCTGTAGACACATACCTTGTGGACACTCATAATTTTCCGTAGGAATTTTATAATATTTAAAATTATGTTTTTTAATGGTAGCACCGAGAGCCACTAATAAAGGAGTGGTAGCACTAGATACTTCCTCCGGCAGGGGCATGGCACATCCAGATGATCGGATCCAGATCGGATACGCTCTAGAAAATAGATGATTCCTGGTGAGCGAACATGGAGGGGTCATTTTAAAAACAAATACATAATATGGGTGCCTTTTGGCTTTCGCAAACACCCACAGCTACCAATTATGGAGGTGTTGCAACTTTGCCAGATATGGCTCTATAGTCTATATATACGACACTCTAGGTGGATTGTTAGCCACGGTTCAGGCAAAACTAAAGACCATGTCTTGGACCAGGGGCTCATCTGCGACATCGCAACGGAGGCTCGTGCGGCTGGCACTGTCTCTGGTCCTCTTCTGGGGCAGCGTCCATGCTCAGGTGGTGCCGGCGGTGATCTCGTTCGGCGACTCGACCATCGACGTTGGTAACAACAACTACCTGCCTGGCGCCGTCTTCAAGGCCAACTACAAGCCGTACGGGGAGAACTTCAGGCGCCACAGGGCCACCGGCAGGTTCTCCGACGGCAAGATCGTCACCGACATCACTTGTGCGTCCTTGCATGCACACACTCATACGTACTATCATGCATCTGTCACTCTCTTAGCTGTGGGTTGTTGTTTGTGTGTATGGTTTCTGCAGCTGAAACGCTAGGCTTTGAGAGCTACGCGCCGCCGTACCTCAGCCCGCTGGCGTCGGGGGAGAACCTCCTCGTCGGTGCCAACTTCGGCTCCGCCGCGTCCAGCTACGACGACGACACGGCGGCCATGTATGTAAGTATATGCTGCCACATGTGGATGCTTGCATACTGTGAGAAAGAAGGCTATCATTCAACCCAACCGTGCATGTATATTTTTGTAGAATGCGATCACGTTGTCGCAGCAGCTCAAGTACTACAAGGAGTACCAGTCCAAGCTTGCGGCGGTGGCCGGGCGGCGCGGGGCGCGCTCCATCCTCACCGACGCGCTCTATGTCATCAGCACCGGCACCGGCGACTTCCTCCAGAACTACTACCACAACGCCTCCCTGACCGCCCGCTACGACGTCAACCGCTACTGCGACCACCTCGTCGGAATCTTCTCCGGCTTCACCGACGTAAGTACATGGACTCACCAACATCGCCGGTAGGCATCTCGCAGCTGTAAGTGACCTTGTGGTTGTGGATTGCAGGAGCTGTACAAGCTGGGAGCTCGGCGGATCGGCGTGACGTCCATGCCGCCGCTTGGGTGCCTGCCGGCGGCGATCAGGCTGTATGGCAAGGGCCGTAGCGGGTGTGTGCGGCGACTCAACAGTGACGCCGAGACCTTCAACCAGAAGCTGAACGCCACCGTGGACGCGCTGGTGAGGCGGCACTCCGGCCTCAAGGTCGCCGTCTTCGACATCTACACTCCGCTCAGGGAGCTCTCCGAGAAACCGGTGGCCCAGGGCTTCTCGGAGGCGAGGAAGACATGCTGCAGGACGGGGAAGGCGGGGACGAGGGTGTACCTCTGCGACCCGGCCACGGCGGTCAGCATGTGCCGGAACGCCAGCAGCTACGTCTACTTCGACGGCGTGCACCCGTCGGAGGCGGCCAACCTGGTCATCGCCGACTCCATGGTCTCGGCAGGCATCGGCTTGCTCACGTAGTAATCGTGTACCCAACAAGAGCGTGCAGCTGCTGCAGATCGACGAGCCTACCAACTATGTTTATGTATCAGATGATGGTTTCAGTTCGTTTCTACGTACTCCGTACAAATCAGTGTGAGCGGTTGTCGTGTTAAGTAACAGTACTATCACGTCCGGAAAAGCGCCTATTGTATTTATGTAGCACGTGATGATTTCAGCTTGTTCTACGTACAAATCAATGTGGAGTGTAGCATTTCATTAGGAAGAAGCGTGCAATATCAACGAAATTGCAAGTAAAAAAACGAAATTGCGAGTAAGAGGACTTAAAGCTCAGTCTGCTCGTTCTGTGGGAATGTGAACTATTGTAGCATGGTTGGACTCGCTTCTCTTCTTAATGCTACAAGATTTTGGATTCTCTACTCTTTTTCTAATAAAAACTGGAGCTGTGGAGTTTAAGGATTGACAAAAAGTTATCCTGGATCGACAATTATCATGAGGTTTGATCCCTAGTGCTGGTTTAGCGGTGCAACCACCCATCTATATGTCCTATCAATCAATGGTTGGTTGCTATAGGTGTTCCATTCAGTACATCGAAGTTTTCACGTGAAATTTAGGTACAAATGGGAGTATCATTTTCTTCAACTCACAATCAAAAGGGAATTACAGCTACAGGCCATCTCGGGCGAAAGGGGTGTGCTCTATAATACAACTTCTTTGAGAGAATACATACCACAATTGTCCACTGGTCATGTCTCGATCGACAGCGGAGACATCTCCAGAGCGCTCGCGTGCAGACCAGGAAATGAAATTAGCTAGGGTCTCGCCCAAGAACCAACGTCTCATCCGGGCCCCTCGACGTTGCTTGAGCAAGCCACCGACGATAGCAGGGCCTCTGTTCTTTCTCTCGTTGTTCCAATTAACCCTATCGGTGTTTACGTTGTCTGTGTGAAAAACAAATATCATGTTCACTGGATATTGTTTTTATTTCCATGATAGGACATATAGCTTTATTCATTAAATTTGGCAAACGATGCATTTTTCCTGCATTTTTCCTATTCATCAAATGTTCATCTTCGATACTGCACTACAGAACTGCATGGACATTTGACTGTGTACAGGAAGAACATACTACTAGTATTCTTCACTAGAGGTTATTTTGGATGTAATTTTCCTACGAAATCTAGTGCAAAATTAATCCTAAGAAAATATCCTAACGAAAAAGAACCTTAAATCTTAACAACATGTGCCTTGTTTATGCACGGAAAAAGAAAGTAGGGTCGGATCCTGACTCCTGAGGACCCGCCCAACTTGGAGCCGCACTCAGGCTCGAATGCTGTTGGATTATGGATCAACTTGCTATGCCGTACTGTAGATAAAACTGACTGCTACGTGGGACTCTCCTGGTCTTAAATCAAAGACCTTTATACTACACATTTTGGTGGTTGCCACTTATGCACATTGATGACGCAATTAATAGATGATGAACCCTAACCAGTCGATACAGTCTTCTGCATTGAACTGCCTCCCAGTCTGAGGCCCGCCCAGCGGTAAGCCGTCAGTGGTTCCTGGTCTTGTGGACACGATCAATACGACGGAGCAGCTGTATTGATGTATACAGTTACTGGCACCGATCGCTGTGTGGCAATACTACTTCGCAGTAGGCACTTCCAAGGTTTCGGTTACCGGCCGGAATTCCGTGGAATTCCGCGGTAACCGGAATTCTCGGACCCCCCCGGAATTTGCATATCTCGGATGAAAAATCTCGGATTAGTCAAATTTGAAACAAATTTGTGCTCGAAAAATTTAAATTTTGGAAAAATTCGATGTTTTAAGTTTAAATCCTGAATTCTTGCCGAAATATTGGGCCGGTTACCGGCCGGTATTTTCCGGTAACCCCGGTTACCGGAAATACCGGCCCCCTCCGGAATTTTTTTTTAACCGGTATCCGAAACCTTGGGCACTTCTTTAAAAATATTTGCGACTTTACTATTTCTAGTCCACGTTTAATTAAAGTAACCCTACAACTGATAGTATTGAGATTGAGATGCTATTGAATAGACCAACAATAACAGATTAACTAACACTGATGAAAAATCAGATTCTAGTGTTAGGACTCTCAAAGCCAGCCCAAACTTTATGAACTGTTTCTAGAAATATACGGTAGCAGAGGATGAAACTTCTTATATTTTGTGTTCTCTCTGCATATGTATAAACGGAATGAACATATACAAAAATGTTTTCTCTCTTTTACAGATGTAACAAGAGAAGCGTACCAAAAGGAGGTTCTTAACATGAAAGGAACCTTGAAGTCTGAAATTAGCAGGAAAAATGTGTCAGTCGTCTTTGTCTATCATATTCAGTGCAGGGTAACAAAGTTGAAAAGTAAAATTAAGAGGTGCATTGTCTAATTCTAAGAACTAAAATTACCTGAAATTGCTAACCCGTCAGAATTATTTCTCTGGTTTGGCAAGGGTGAAAACAACACCAGTAGACCAAATCAAACTGTTATATCACCTGTAAGGCCTGATATTGCATATACAGTTTCCTAAAACATAATGATTTTTTGCTTCCACACAGTCTGCAGTATGCATAACGAAGAAAATGGTGATGTACAGCTATGGACTCAGGATCGCTTACTAAGACAAATAAAAAGGCAAGAAAAGAGTAAAGTACGATAGTATGTACATTGAGATCATTTTTGTCCAACAGCAGTTTGATCAAAGCCGAAATACTGGAGCACTAACTGTAGCACTGGCACGGGTAGAGTGAAGCAGTTAGCGCACATCAAAAATAATTAGCCAGAAACAATGGTGCAGCAGCAAGATAATCAGAAAAATATGGTGCGCCTCCAAGTAGCATGTCATATAAATGTCTCACAGTGGCTCAGTCGTCTAAATATAAATATATCCTGCATTTGGATAAGACAGGTGTTGTATATAATGATACTTTCCTACATAAACTGGTGATTACAACCATTTTAGTCAGGATTCAAGCACATCAGTCTATATTAGTCATGACAGAAAACAGAATGGAAACATAAAAGAATGGACGCGACAGAAAAAATTGCAACTGAAGACATGCTACTAATTTGGCTGTTCCAATGTCTGCTCCACAGATGTTAGTTTACACTATCTAGAACTGACAGATGTTAATTCACACTATCTAGAACTGACAGATGTAACCTTACATTTTCGACAAGGGTAGGTGATCAGAGCATGTACAGTTCCACTGCTTAAATAGCCAGGACTTGTGGTAACCTCAGAACTCTTGTAGGAAAGTACCTAGAGCTGAATGGATATGTTTCAACTCAATAGTTCATGTCCAGCAGTATAACCACTGAAAGAAGAACAGGAATGCGCCAGGACATATTCACAACTACGAAGGAAGCAGGATAGTTGTGTTCATTTGAAGGATAACGTCTTTGAGTGCCTCGCAGCCATCAAAACTCTGCCATTTATTGGTCCAGTTCAGCAACCTGTCACGAAGATCGACTACAACATCTTTACCTTGACCTGCCTGATTTAGCAATAAATTAACACACTTCAGCAAGTATGGGCTTGTCTTGGTTTTGAGTTGACTGACAAAATGATGACTTGTATCTTCACACTCAAAGATCGCTGCGGACATATCATCAATAATGTCAAGCCAGCCAAAGATGAAGCATGCACCACCTGAAGCCCATGTTTCAGAGAAACCTCTACGAGTTGATGAAAACCCATCATAACCAGCATAATCTTTTGTTTTTGTCTGCACTTCCTTTGACTCCAGAACCAGACCACTGCTTGTGTAGTGGAGAAGCATGTTACAGTCCTCCTCACTAATACTACCAGAGGACACAAGCAACACTCCTAACGGAATCCGTAAATGCAGAAAATTAGATAAATGGAAAGGGATCTCCAACCGGTCTTCTTCTTGCATTTGACTATCGGCAGTTATGTGACAAAACTTAACACAGTGATCATCAAATTCCTTAATAAGGGAACTGACAGGATTGGTTGATACATGATGTTTCTCTGGATCCCCAACTGTGGGTATACGTAGTTTCCTCCTGTGATTTACAGTACTAGAGTTGTATGCATAACCTGGTGGTCTTTTGTTGTTCCTGGCCCAAGAATGTGATAACTCCAGCATATTGTTAGCTAGCATCTGGCATTCATCTACATCTGAAGGGCATAAGACCCACGAAAGATAAAATGCTGCCTTCTGAGTCAGACTGATATCATTTATAGATTCAACAGTTTTCTCCGTGGATAACACTTGTGATAAATAACCACCTGAACCTTCCCGATGAAAAAGTAAAGCAGAAGCAAAACTGAACCAGATAGGAAAATTTGTAATCAATGACCTGTAACAACACAGAGCAGGAGCAATAAACTTTGGGTTGGACAGAATGCTAAAAAACGGATATTATTTTTGCATATTAAGAAGCATACCAAGCAGAACTATTGAATTTGACTAATCCCTTTGATGGTAGTTTTATGCCAAAGTATGAGCCCTTTGATGGTTGTGATTGTATGTTTTTCAAGGAAGAGTTGCCACTACTTGTTTTACCCAAACAAACCATAGCTTCTATGTAGGAAACAACATCCATAAATCTTCTGCATGATATGGGTCCAGTTAGTAATGCAAGCAAGTCCCTTTGTTGGCTTGGGAAATAAGCATGTGCAAAGGGAAATTTCCGTCCCAATTCCATGGATATTCCCCATCCCATAGGCTCGAGAAGAACATCTAATACTGATGATGCCACTGCCGTGCAAAGTTCTAGCACAGAAGCCACACCCCTGCATACATATGGAAAAAAGATATAAAAGAGATCTCCATAAACAAGCCTAGACTGTAAATGTATTTCAGACAATACGCAGAACCATGTCCACCTAATATCCATAATACTGTTGTGGGTATGCCATTTAGACCACGGGGAAGGAATACTACAGAAAATTAAATAATTAACTCCAGGCATTAAATTTTCCATATACAGAAGATTAAATAATTAACGGATGATGAAATTGTAAATTGAATAAGAAATAATGCATCTAGTAATTTAGTTATCAGGTAGTTTTTAAAACGAACATCAACTTTGCTGGTTTCAGACTTGAGAGACGATGCCTTTAATTATAATTTGCGCACGTTTACATGTAAGTATAAAAATAACATAAACAACGCGGATTTGGTGCCTAGGGGGGTAGTGGTGCATATGGTGGCCACCTTTGGATAAAACGCACATGTACTCCCTTGATGAATCCATTCTTGGAAGAGCCGTCTCTGCATGCAACGCCGAAAGTTTTCCGTCTATTTCTCTTTGCCTCTTTGCATGTGCTGCCGTCCACAAAACACTAGACATAACTCAGAGGTGGAAACATTGTTGTGTGAATCTTTTTGCATGTGCTAGCCAGCAACACCTTTTTAGACAATTCCAAAGGTGAAAATTCACAAAGGGGTGGTGGATGGATACAATTCCTATGTTGTACCGGCATGGTGGTGTTCGTCTTTTTCTTAAACTTTGGCCAAAAAAGTTACGACAAGTTTTTCGCGGGGAAACTCTATGATGCGAGATGCTTAGAGTGGAAAGTCGAGCTGAAAAGGCCGACTCAGTGGCTGCTGCTACCCTCGCACTCAACGCAAGATACTTATCTCTCGTGGAAACCAGACTGAATGCAAGCTCATCCGCAACCACGGTATTTGTAACTTTTGTATGGGCGATGAGTTTGGGCGGGCAGATTTGGAAGCGCCTTTCAAGTTTTGAAAAATGTTGCAGCCTGAACTCTCCCATGAAATATGCTTTACTCCGTGGGTAGCAATGAAGCAACAATTCCACTTTAGACAATTCCCCCACTAGATTGAATTCCTTAAAGGACTAGTTCAAGGCATGAAACATTTCATGTCATGGGTGTAGAATTCTCTAAAGGTGATGGGTAGGAGACAGAAAGAGGAATCAGCATGCGATCGTTCGTGCTCTCGGGGTGACGCCGTGAATATTTGCCGTTTGCATTGGAACCAATCGTGTGCTCCCTATAGTGTATCCAACGGTTGGATGAGGGTGCACCACTACCCCCCATGGCACCCCACTATTTTGCATAAAAATAAACTGGCATAAACACGAAAACTAAGAGTTGCAAACAAAAATATAGAGCAGTTAGTATAAGTATTATGAGGTGTGAACTTACGTTGCAAGAAACCAAGAAAGGAATAATGATCTCATCTCCAAAAATGCAGGTGGGGAGCAAACCAAGCATATTACAAACACACGCCATGCTAACCGGCCATGTAATTCTTTTCTCAGACATAGCAAGGGCCTTGCGATTGCTTCCTGAAGCATCGCTGAAAGATCATGTTTTAAAATTGACGGATCAAGATGCCACAGGAGGGCCCTACAATACAAGCACAATTCGTAGTGGTAATCAGTGTAAAAGAAATGGCAGACAAATGTTTTTTTCAAGTGAGGTAAGGTAACAGGAGAAATCGTTACTTAATGTGGACACAAAGATAATAGTGAAAATAACTCAACATTTTATTTACTCCAAAGAAATAGATGTCCAAAGAAATAGATGTCCAATACCAGGAAGATACATACAGTAGGTCCAAAAAATAGATAACCAATACCAGGATTCCTGTAGCATTTTAGCATGTATTTCCTTATTTTTCATATACCAATACATTATGTTCACGGCCAAATCATTAAATGTGTTGAAACATACTAGAAGACAGCACAACTATTATATACCCCATCACTAAATAAGTAGTTCATGAACGCTAGCACTACGCTGGCCCATTTATATAACTGTTCCAAGCATACCTCAGGGGGATTGAGTCATCGCCGGGAAGCACTTGATAAGATGGATGCGTTGTTAAATCCATAGGGATGGTGCCCATTTCATAACTGTTTTCTCCATCTTCTCTGTAATATGGTAAAGGAAAGAGAGACTGGTACCGCGGAGATAGCAGCGCCATTTTTACAACAGTACGCAGAAGATCATAAGAGTGACCAGCAACTGCAGAAGGAAAAATCATAAACTGTCGGCGTTAAAAGAAATAACATTACCTACAGCATGAGAAGGGGGTAAAGAAAAAATTCATGTGGTAAGCACTGAACTACAATTGCAACTGATTTGAATGACTAATAATGCCGTGCCGCCTAGAAGTTCGTTAAGGAGGCGGGCGGGGGTGGGGATCTCACCATCACGATTCCCCGATTTCTCGACGAGGGCGACACAGGAACGGACCAGCTCGCGGCAGTCCCCTGGCGAGACGGAGCTCCCGAAGCAGAGCATCTCGCCGCCGATGCGTTCGTCTGTCCGGACCACTCGGCAGGAGACCGAATCGGAGAGTGCGGAGACGATGGTGCGGACCAGGCAATCCAGGCGAGCCCTATCCACCTGCAACGAAAACGCGAGCTCACTTAGACCACGAACCAAGCGAGGGTCACAGAGAGGTCGGTTACTGCAGTGGTCGAAGACGGAGGGATTGCCTCGTGTGGGTCGAAGCACATGAGGGAGAGCGCGGCGTCGAGGACCCTGGTTCCGGAGGCGGAGGCGCTGGGGTTGAGGGCCGCCGCGAGGGAGGAGATGGAGGCGGAGAGTGATTCGCCGCCAGGGGAGGAGAAGGGGCCGCCGCGGGGAGCGCGGGAAGCTACCTCGGCGAGCAGGTGCTTGAGGTCGTCGAGGGGAGGAGGCGCCATTTTTTGGCGCGGCGGGAGATGTGGAGGTCTCGCCGGCGCCGCTGCGACTGCGTGCGAGGGTAGCGAGAAGCCGAAGTGGGGAGGAGAAAGACGAGCCAAGTGGGCCGCTTCCAGTTCCGTTGAAAATGGGCCTCCATCACAAACAAAAACAAATGGGCCTCCATTACAAACAAAAAAAATGGGCCTCCATTACAAACAGCGCAGACAATATTTGCTCACCCCTCAGAGATTTTCCTCAACAACAGAAAAAACCTCAAAGATTTGTTTTTTTTTTTGGGTAGAATTTTGGGAGATTTGTTTCTATTAAACTTTCTAGTTCAGGTACAATCACATTGCTCGGAACTAACACGATTCCTAACGATCTGTGGCAAGCCTTTGCTTGGCTTTATGCTTTCCTACCCGATGGAGAGGAACTCTTTATGGTCGGAATTGCTGCAGTGTGTTGGGGGATTTGGAAAACGAGGAATTGAGTAACTTTTGATGAGCACAAGATGAATTCTCAATGTGAGGTTTCATACATGTTTCTTCTCTCTTATCATATTGGGCAGGTTTACATAAGGACGACGTTAGAGAGATACTCAAGACGAACGCGACAAAGCTGATGCAGACGCCCGTTGCGATGTTTGGCGATGCTGATCCTGGTGCTTGGAGGAATGAAATGCAGTCCTCTGTCCTAATGATTATTGAACTTGAAGAAAAGTTTGATGGGTTCTTCATCGGCAGAAAACGTGAAGAGAAGCTTGTTATGTTGATCCTGAAGTTCCAAGTCTTGCTCCTGTTGGTGTTAGCGTTATCTCTTTCATTGTTTTTGGTGAAAAAAGTGTACCCTCTTGCGTTTGTCAGGCTACTTTGCTATATCCAGAGTAGTCTTTTGTGGTGTTGGTGGCATCAGGTTTTCGCCCCACAGTAGGCGTCTCGAGGAAAGAGGTGTTCCACAGTGGGTTTCATGTGCTGCTCCAACCCGCTATGCGCTATGAATGACGCGGCAAGAGAACTTAACAAAGGTCGATCCAAGATCCAGGCAACTACGAATGGTCAACAAATCAAAGAAGATAAAAGGAAAAGTCAAATGGCGACACCAGACAAATGACTTATTTTTTGAGAAGGAACTTATTTATACCATTAACCAGAGTGCCCAGCAATCTCGCTGACAACTAAACCATAAACAAAGTCAGAGGCATCATCGACACCAGACAAATGAAATTATTAGTTAGAGAGATATGTGGGTTAGTCCACCATGTACAATGCACCATACCCTCAATGACCCATCCCATTACCATCCCGGGGTAGGTTGGGCTCAGTCATTTGTTAGTGACGTCTCCCTTTAAATATCCATCATCATATGTTATTATGTTACATTCAATCAAGAGTGGGGGAGTAGAGCTCCAGGACATGTTCGGGGAGCTTAGGGTGAAGCTTAGGAGTCTGTATACGAATTGGATCAAAGTTAAGGAAGAGTACTTTGGGTCGGACTCGAGAAGTTGCACGACTGGAGCCTAAGTCTCTCTTTAATGCATGCTTTCCTAATATGGGATTAGGTTGCAATTTAACAAGTAAACCCTATTAAAAACATTGATGTATATATTGAGCTTATTAGTGTTAGACGAAATCGTCATTAGCAGCTTTCTAACATAGGATTAAGTTGCACTTTAATGAGGCGAGTGCACGTATTAAAAAGATTGACTTACCAAGTTGATTGGTGTAAGACGAATTTCGCACAAAACTATCGTGCACACTACTCATGAAGAGATACATCTATTTAATACCTTAGAGTTGTTTCCACGACAACATCTGGATGGTATCGGTTAGAACATGCGCTCAGGGCTATATATCTGCTTAATTAGCTAACGTCGGATCAGTGTGAAACTCTACGCGGCGAGGTTTCATCATGAACATGCCCATGGACAAAGTGCTGTTATCCAAGAAACATCTCAAAACTTTTTTGGAAAAAAGAAAGATGTTATCCAAGTAAAGTAATTGTTTTGTCTATAGAACTAACCACTAACCCGCAAAAAAAAACCACTAAGTAGCATGATCGTTACAAAACTATTACAACACCACAAAAGGAGAGAAAAAAAAAGCAAAACCGACGAATCTACAGCTTCGGACAAACTGCAAACAAATGGTAGCTGTTGAATCTAGCCACCGGGCACTACCACAAAGTGTCATCTTGTTCTCGGCCTGAGACTAGGTTTGTTCATGTCTTTCCCGTTGCAGCCACGATAGCCGCAGCAGCTGCGCCGACCTTCAACCCCCCCGTGAGTTTCATAGCCCCAACCATCTTTGCAAACGCCATTTTTTCTTTCTCCGCCGTGCCCGTTCCCCTCTCTTGTGCTACTGTTTGAGAGAGGCGAAAAGGGGTTTCTCCTCGTTTCCTTCCTCCGCGGACTGCCGGAGCGGCGATCTCTACCCTCTCCGGCAGCTTCGGCGGCTGGGGAGGGGAGGGATCTCGTTTTCGTGCCGGACGCGTGTAGATAGTAGGGTAGTCGTCTACGGCAGCGTGGCCAAGGAGGAGGTGGCGGTGTTGCTTTGGAATAAAGGTGCTGGAGTTCTTCCTCCTCCCCGGAGACGCTTCTTTGGGCGGATCTGGCGAGCTTCCAGAGGTGCGTGCTCCCAGATCTTTCGATTTGGTGGGCGTGTGTGCTCCTGGTGCGGTCTTCGCAGCGGAGGTGTCGGCCGGCCGGTGGAGATTTTGTCCCTCGACCTCGTCTTCGCCATGGTGAGTTTGCTTCTGGCCTCGCTATGGGGGTGTTGGGGGTGGTGCCGACCTGCTGGTGGCTGTTGTTGCTGGTGCTGGTTGGTGCATGTACAGAAGCGTTCTTTCAGAGGTGCTGGTGGTGCCTGCTTGAGGAAGTGGATGGTCGGAGAGGGATCTGGCCGCCTCTTTGCGAGGTGTGGAGCTGCTGAGCCTAGATCCAGAGCAGGGCGATCTCGGCGCAGGTCGCCGGCCGACGTGTGTTTATTGTTCCTCAGATCCAACTCTTTGGGGTTGGTGGATACTGCGGCTCAAGATTGCCTCTTGGCTAGGGGCTCTTTCTGCTCCATGGTGCGGCTCCGATGGCGTGGTTGTTCTTGCCGATGCTGGATGTGTTCGTCCGGGAGCCGTGAGATTGAAGATGGACCAGGCGTTTCAGTGTTTGAGGTCCTTTCTGTGTTTGGTTGGGTGCTGGTTCACCATCTGTTGACGCTAGCAATCAGAACTTCAACAAATTATCTTGGGGAATTTCATGGATTTTACTCATCTCAAGAACTTGAGTACAGCGTTTCTTTCTAGGAGCTTCTCTCTGTTCTCCCGTTCCTCACCACTAATGTACTTAACTATTTTCCCTTTTAGCCCTTCTACAACTACATATTTAATATATTCAGAGTACTCAACACTCCCCCTCAAGATGGGGCAAATGCATCATACAACCCCATCTTGCTACACAATATAGAGAATAACTTATCAGGTAAACCTTTAGTTAAAATATCTGCAAGTTGGTTTGATGAACTCACATAGGGCATGCAGATAATTCCTTGATCCATCTTCTCTTTGATGAAATGCCTATCAATTTCAACATGTTTCGTGCGGTCGTGCAAAACAGGATTATTTGCAATGTCAATTGCTGCTTTGTTGTCACAATACAACATCAAGGGCTTCGAATCAAACAATCCTAGCTCCATCAAGAGAATCCTCAGCCATAGGACTTCACACACTCCATGAGCCATCGACCTAAATTCTGCTTCAGCAGTAGAACGAGCTACTACAGTTTGCTTCTTACTGCGCCATGTTACTAAATTCCCTCCAACAAATGTACAATAACCAGATGTAGATCGCCTATCATCCAAAGCACCAGCCCAATCTGCATCTGTGTAACATTCCACTTGTAAATTTCCGTTAGCTGAATATAACAAGCCACGACCTGGGCACCCTTTCAGATATCTAATAATTCGAATTACAGCATCCATATGACGTGATCTAGGATCATGCATAAATTGACTGACGACGCTAACAGCAAAGGCAATATCAGGTCGAGTATGAGAGAGATAAATTAATTTCCCAACAAGTCTTTGATATCGTTCTCGATCTACAGGAGATCCATCTTCACTCACAAGGCGATGATTTTGATCAATTGGTGTAGAAGCAGGACGACATCCAGTTAATCCAGTTTCCTTTAATATGTCTAAGACATACTTCCTTTGAGAAAGATAGATACCTTGAGGGCTTCTGGAGACTTCAATTCCAAGGAAATACCGTAACAGTCCAAGATCCTTAACTTCAAATTCTTGAGCAAGTTTATCCTTAAGATATTTGATTTCTTTCACATTATCTCCTGTGATAACAATATCATCAACATAGACTATTAATATGGCTAGTTTGCCCTCATGCCGTTTATAAAATAGAGTATGATCAGCATTACTCTGCTTGTAGTCCATTTGAAGTATAGCCCGCCTGAACCTCTCAAACCAAGCCCGAGGTGATTGTTTGAGACCATACAAAGAGCGATATAATCTCAAGACTTTGCCTTCAGTTTGACTGGTGTCAAAACCTGGTGGTATATGCATATAAATTTCTTCTTGTAGGTCCCCATGTAGAAATGCATTCTTAACATCGAGTTGATGTAGATCCCAACCAAGGTTAGAAGCACACGAGATCAAGGTTCTAACTGAGTTCATCTTGGCAACAGGTGCAAAAGTTTCTTCATAATCAATTCCATATGTCTGTGTATACCCTTTCGCCACCAAACGTGCCTTATATCGCTCTACTTTGCCATCGGGATTTTGCTTGACTGTAAATATCCACTTACAGCCCACAGGTTGCTTACCATAAGGAAGTTCAACTAACTTCCATGTACCATTCTTTTCCAAAGCCTTCATTTCTTCCATCATTGCAGCCTTCCATTTGGGATCTTGTAGAGCTTGTCTCCAATCTTTAGGTATAGATGTAGAGTCAAGAGAAGTGAGGAAACCCTTGAATGACGAGCTGCAATTTTCATAAGAAACAAATTTTGCAATATCATGTTTATAGCCAATGCAATCTTTAAGACGTGCTGGTATATCAGTGCGCCTTACTGATTTCCGTAGAGCAATGGGATAATTAATTGATGAAGAATCGGGATTTGTTACCGGATTTTCAGTCCCTTCTTCAGTTGTATTATTAACTGGTTCATCTTGCAATATAGGGTCAATAGTTGTAGAACCATCAGGTGTATGCTCTAAATCCCCTTCGGTCACTTCAACTTGTTGTTGTAATGATGACTCGCATTCTTGCTGAACATTTGAGTTTCCATTCTCATCATCAGTATTTACATTTTCTTCTCCTTCCACTTCTTGTTCAGCTTGAATCGTGTCGGTTACAGGAATTAAGACTTGACCAGCACATATTTGTCCATCACCAACTTTCTCCCCCTTATTACCAATTTCCTTCATAACTCTGTTGGATGAGATATAATAAGGCTCCGTCTCACGGAAGGTAATGTCCATAGTCACGAAGAAGCGCCTTTCATTAGGACTCCAGCAGCGATAGCCCTTCTGAGTAGGAGAATATCCAACAAAAATACATTTGATGGCACGAGGATCCAGTTTTCCAACAGAGTTCCTGTAATCATGAACAAAACATGTACAACCAAATACCTTTGGTGGCACAATAAATGAATTAGTACCACTTAGACATTCAATTGGAGTTTTAAAATTCAAAACCCTTGATGGCATACGATTAATCAAGTAGGCTGCTGTTTTGATAGCTTCTCCCCAAAGAAATTTTGGAACATTCATTTCAAACATAATAGATCGGGCCACTTCTAGCAAATGCCTATTTTTTCTCTCAGCAACTCCATTTTGTGCTGCAGTATCCACACAAGTTGTTTGATGTATAATGCCATTAGATGACAGGAAACATTCAAATTCCTTATTAACATACTCTGTACCATTATCAGATCGAAGTATTTTGACTTTTGCGTTATACTGATTACCAACCAAGGCATAAAAGTCTTTAAATGCAGGCAGCACATCACATTTTTGCTTAAGCATATACAGCCAAGTACAACGACTAAACCCATCAATAAAAGTGACAAACCATCGCTCTCCTGAAAGAGAGATTACAGTACAGGGACCCCACACGTCTGAATGAACAACCTCAAAAGGTTCTCTACTTCTTTCATTACTACTAGGATAAGTAGCTCGTGTGTGTTTTGCAAGCTCACACACGTCACACATTAACTTATCCTTATAACAAGCAGCAAAATATGAAGGAAACATACGGCTTAGGATCCGGAAAGACAAATGTCCAAGCCTCCGATGAAGCATCAACAACTCATTTGTGGATGAAGAACATGTAGCAGTGAGAGCAAGTGGAGCTGAGGCATTATCAAGATAATACAAGCCATCATGCTCTATTCCAGTACCAAGTATCTTCCCTGTCTTGAGCTCCTGAAATACACAGAACTCAGGCTCAAACCAGGCTCCACACCGTAGGGATTTTGTAATTGAACTAACAGACAATAGATTAACAGGGAAGTTTGGCACATGTAAAACAGAATTTAGAGATAGGGAAGGTGTACAGGTGATAGTTCCACTGCCCATTATAGGAGCTGAGGAGCCATCAGCTATACGGACCTTATCCCTCCCTGAGCGTGGTATATAGGACAAAAAGTCCTTAGAGGAGCCTGTCATATGATTAGTTGCACCGGAGTCTACTATCCAAAGATTAGAATTACCGGTGTATGATTTGTGTGGATATTCCGCACCTCGAGCAGCATGGAAGCCAGAAACACATTCAGTGGATCCCTCATTAGTGGCTGCCATGAGTTTAGACTTGAATGCCTCGAGACCTTGTGCACTTGAGGGTGTCGATTCCTCTATGGCAGAGGTAATGTGCACATGTTCTTGTTTCTTCTCTATTATCACCAAATCTAAATCTATTATTTTGCTTCTGCTGCTTCCAGCCAGGTGGGAACCCAACTAT
Organism: Poa pratensis; assembly: GCA_947311845.1. Taxonomy (NCBI): domain Eukaryota; kingdom Viridiplantae; phylum Streptophyta; class Magnoliopsida; order Poales; family Poaceae; genus Poa; species Poa pratensis. Next base: position 52,378,703 of record CAMZMU010000041.1, read on the forward strand.
TTCAAAACAATCCATCTTCATGTGCCCTGGCCTCTTGCAATGGTCACACACCACCCTTGACTTCCTCTTAAAATCAGTCCTCACAACACTTGCTTGAACTCCTCCAGGATTACTAGCTGATTGAATTTGAGTAAGTGTAGATAGTGCAGCCCTTGTTTCTGCACTTGCTTGGGGTGCTGGAGATTGATTAGCCAAACGGGTCTCTTCTTCTAGAATGCTAGAAATAGCCTCATCCAGTGTTGACCATGTGGGTGTTGCGTATATTAACTGAGATCGAAGATGAAATTCAGGATTCAAACCTTCCAGGAATATATCAACAAGTAGTGGCTCAAACCACTCTCTCAGGAGTGACAAGTCTCTTGGATCATGAGGTTTGAATGGCCTAAAGAACTCCAGATCCCTATATAATTTTTTTAGTTCACCACCATATTCGGTTACTGATTTATTTTCTTGTTTAATATGCCTCATCTCACGCAAAATTCTGCAAACCTGCATCTTGTTTGACTTCCCTGAAAATTGCTTCTCAATATCCTTCCATATCTCAGCTGCAGTTTGGAGATTCTCCACTTGTTCGCGGACCGTCTTTTCCATGGAGCTCAGAAGCCAAACCATCACACGTTGTTGACTTTGCTCCCACTGTTGTTTTTCTATACCATCACCTGGTTTCTTCTCATCTTCCTTCAAATATTTTTGTAGTCCATGTGCTCCTAAAATCAGAGATGCATTTCTAGCCCAGCTAAAATAATCCCCTGGACCAGACAACCTGACAGGATTGGGTTCTAATATAATCTTCAAATTTTCAGATGCACTACTGGACTTTGACTGCGATTGCTCCATTAGCTGCACAAGCATCTGCTGCATGGCTTCACACAATTTCTCAACACTAGAATTATTTTCTCCCATGATGGAGTCAAGCAAGACTAGTAATTATTTGCTTACAAGCTATCAGGATTCTCAAGTCTAAGAATACACCAATGTGATGATCTTAGGATACAGCGTACAGGCACACAAGCAGTCAACTCGAGGCAACCAAAGACTGCTCAAACTGACACACGAGTATGCAGCAATTTCTTCTTGCTTTCCACCTCAATCAGCAAGCATACAACAACAAATTAGTGCACTGCACGTGGACTGACAACACAAGTAAATCCTTTAACTGGAACCTCACAGGGTCTTATTTATGTAGTGCAGAATCACTCACGGCGCAATCGAATTCAGACTAGATGCACACCAAGAGAACTTAGCTGGGTACAGGCAGCGGTGTACACGAGGGCACTTCTGTGTGGTGTGCGCAGCTCAGTTGACGGCAGATCGAGGCAAGCACCACGATAGATGCGCGTTGGCTGAGGTCGACGGCAGCGGCACTCCGGCACACACAGCTCCGTATTCAGCCACGCCGAGGACGACGAACCTGAGAAGAACTGCTCCACCGAATCGCGGCGACACAGCACCACCGGGAGCTAGATTGCGGCGAGATCGCACCGGATCTTACTGCTCTGATACCATGTTGACGCTAGCAATCAGAACTTCAACAAATTATCTTGGGGAATTTCATGGATTTTACTCATCTCAAGAACTTGAGTACAGCGGTTTCTTTCTAGGAGCTTCCTCTGTTCTCCCGTTCCTCACCACTAATGTACTTAACTATTTTCCCTTTTAGCCCTTCTACAACTACATATTTAATATATTCAGAGTACTCAACACCATCTGTATCCTCTTTCGTTGTACTCGTATTTGTGTGCGTTCCAATCTTGTATTTTCCTTGCTTATGTATGAATACTAGTACAATAATCAAAAAAAAAAAAATCTTTGCAAACGCCGCTGCGCCCGCTATCTTCGACCTGTAAGGAGCCATGGTATATTCCTGGGGGATCCAAGAAAATGAGCCAATTCAGCACAGATGAAATGCAACCTTTGCACTTCCGATTTCCGAAATACATTCGGAGGAAGCTACAGATATAGATGTGCATAGATATATTGTCCAATTCTTCCTGACTCACAGGTGTAAAACAGTAATGATCGCATAACCTGCAGCATATTCAGTGAGATCCATTCGTGTAGATATAGTAGAGGGAACTGGCACTTAAACAATCGAGATGAAATCAAGTTGGTTCGCTAGACCAGATCCAAACTAAATATCTAGCCGGTAGAACAGAGTCTTGTGAATGATCCATACCTCGGGAAATCACGGAGAAAAGCAGCTGGCTAGCGGCCCGCTTGAGGGAAGGGAGACCCGTCAGCCTCCGGCTGCTCCCATGGACTGTGCCTTCGACCTCGCGAGCAAAGACAGGGAGAGGAATGTCGTCTCAAGTCAACCAGACGCCGGGAGACGCATTTCAGGTCTTTCTCTTCTACTTGCGGTAGGTGGATTACGGATGCCACGCTGGCAATTTAGTTTTTCAGCTTGCTTTCCTCTGATTTCTTCTTCTGTGGATAATAGCAAAGCTCAGACCGCTTCAGGCTGTCACAAGAAAAACATCAATTATAGTATTTGTGTAGTACTTCTCAGCAGGTTCCATTTACTGAAAATCGGCTTAATAAACTTACCCAAATCCTAACAGAATATTTTATGCTACTTTCAATGTATTGGTTCTCAATGTGTTATCCTTGACAGCTTTCAAAATTCTCTACAATCATATGCGTACAAAATGTGAGTCAAGATACATATTATCATTAGGTCCGTGTCCACTGTCTAAAACGTCACCTAATTATTGACCAGACAAAAGCCTCCAATTATTTGTTCTCGCTGTTGTCTTCACGTAGTTGTAGCCATGTCTTGATGAGAAACTTAGGGCATGTACAATGCAAGGTGCTTATAGAGGTGCTTAGCAAAATAAACCGGTTTTTTGTTAGACACCGGTGCTTATTACACATAACTAATGCTTAGTTAGGCACCTCTCCTATACAAATAAGTATTGGTGCTTAGAAAAATGCTTCGTTTATTTTTGTAAGCACCTGAGTAAGCACCTCACTGAGCCATTATGTCGATCCGCTCAGGTCCCGACAACCCATCATTGTTGCTCCTTTGGCCAATTTACAACTTGCAGCTGCTAGGTCCATTTACATTGAGCACTGACATCTCAGATCCACACAAAACACAGTAGGGACGATGGAGGCGACGGTGCTGAGCGTGGGCAAATCCGTGGTGAGGGGAGCGCTTAGCTACGCCCAATCCGCCGTTGCGGCGGAGGTGGCGCTGCAGCTGGGAGTCCAGCGCGACCACGCCTTCATCGGCGACGAGCTCGACATGATGCAGTCTTTCCTGATGGCTGCGCATGACGAGCGAGACGACAATAAGCTGGTCAAGACCTGGGTGAAGCAGGTCCGTGATCTCGGGTACGACATCGAGGACTGCCTCTAGGACTTCGCCGTCCGCTTCGAAAGGCCGTCCTGGTGGCGTCTCCTAAGGACACTGCTTGACCGCCGCCATGTAGGCAAGCAAATGAAGGACCTCCGAGCCAAGGTAGAGGATGTCAGTCAGAGGAACCTGCGTTACCAGCTCATCAGGGCCCCTGCTGCTGCTGGTTTCAAGCACGTAGCCATCACCGCTGAGCAGTACTCAGCAGGCAGCGCGACCATGTTCGGCATTGACGAAGCGAGACGCGTCGTGAAGCGGGACAGACCGAGAGAAGATCTTGCCCAACTCGTCAACAAGGAGGGCAAGGATCTTAGAGTCATCGCGGTGTGGGGAACATGCGGTGTTCTTGGGCAGGTGTCCCTGATAAGAAAAGCATATGATGATTCAGACAAGTTTGAATGCCGTGCCTGGATCAAGCTTACGAATCCTTTCGATCCCATTGTCTTCATGAGAAGCATCATGAGGCAGTTCTATGGTTATTCTTCTTTTCCTGAATTAGCAGATGAGGGCCGAAGCTGTCAAGAAAGATCAACCACTTTAGGGGCTCAAGTTCTTAAGAAGATGCTGACGATAAAGCAGGAAGATTTGGTTGACGAGTTCAATGAGCATGTGAATAACAAGAGTTACCTGATTGTTGTTAACGACCTGTGTACCATTGAAGACTGGGACTGGATTAAAACTTACTTTCCCATCAACGATAACGGAACCGAATCATTGTGGCCACACAGCAAGTTGAAGTTGCGAGCTTATGTGTAGGTAAAGAATGTCAAGTCTCAGAGCTGAAGCAATTATCCGCTAATCAGACTCTATGTTTTCTACGAGAAGGTAATACTCAATATTATAGAAAATTCATAGTATTTTTATCTAAAGGTCACATACTTCTGCTTAATATAATTTTGTTCCTAAGTTGTCTGAAATCTTAGTATTTTTTCATAAACATTTAGACCAACGGTCAAATTTCATTATCCCCAGCTCATTCCAGGTATAACTTCCAGGGGGTGGGTGGACTGAGATTTCTGAAATTTTAAGGCAGCTCAGAATTAGCAAAAGTGTTTAGTTCAATTGATTGGCCATGCAGTCATCCTCCAAAATCGTAAAGAAATTAACTAAAAATAGCTGGTCTACTCCAATATATGTTACTGGAGATTGTGAGACTGTAAATAGTATTGCTAATCAAACAATGCTCTGAACATATGTACTATCCGATAAATGTTTCCTTGTGCTATCTTTAAATGTTGCTTTCTTGTGTTTAGGGCCCTCAAGGTGGAACATATTCAACGAAACACGAGTCGAGCTCAAGCACATCCATTGCCACTACTAATAGCTCTATAGTGCCCAGCAGTGCAATACCAGATGGTGATCAAGCTAAAGATGCCGCAGGTGGAAACAATGCTATAGCTAGAAAGAGCCTCAGTCGTATCATGTCGATAACGGCTGCTTTGGAGGAATCTCAGATTGTTGGGAGAGAAGATGAAAAAACTCACATCCTTCAACTAGTTTTAGATGCATCCAGCAAAGAATTTCAGGTGATCTCAGTGTGGGGAATGGGCGGTCTTGGGAAAACTGCCCTTGTCAAAGATATCTACCAAAGCCAAGAACTCGGTGGCGCATTTAAAAAGCGTGCTTGTGTCACGGTCATGAAACCTTTCAATCATGAGGAACTCCTTGGCAACCTAGTTACGCAACTAGTTGTAGAAACATTTGAAGAGAATGGAACGATGCATTCATTGTGTAGTTTGAAAAAAACATTGTCAGGGTCAGTTAAAGAGCTGAAGGATAAGCTGGAAAGTCTTCTGAAAGAAAAGAGGTGCTTGATTGTTTTCGATGACTTGTCATCTACCACTGAATGGGACTTGATAAGGGGAAGCTTACCTCATACAGGTAATGGAAGCCGAATGATAGTCACCACAAGGGAAGTGAGTATTGCTAATTATTGTTCACAGAAACAAGAAAATGTATACAAGCTCGAACATCTAAACAAGAAGCATGCGCTTGGCCTATTCACAAAAAAGGTACTCAAAGAGTAATGATGTTGATCCATTTTGTTTAACTTAAGAAAAATAGTTAGCATGGTACTACTTACCCTAACTTAAAAATATGCCTAAATTCACATTACAAACTCTAAAGTAATTTTTCCGTCAGTTTATACGAATAATTTGTATGTTGGTTGAACCGATAATTAGTACAACCTGTGGATTATGTAACACTGAAACACAATTAGTATTCACAGTTGAGATTTTCAAAATATGAATATGTACTTTGCACATAAGAGAAATATACCATCAAAATTTAGCTCATTACGATTGAAGTATACACTATCTACCTTAATATAGGGTCAGGAGCAGGACAATATGAAGAATAAATGAGGATGATATATATGGCTATAGTACTTACCAGAACACACATGCATCTAAATCCTAAAACATAGAAATTGTGATTGTAAGCTGTATATAAGACAAACTATTGACGCCATATATTTACTCCAACAAATAAACAGCTAGTGGGGATGGTTTTTTAAATTTCAGGTATTTAAGGAGAATGAATATTTGCATGAGCAGTATCCTGAGCTGGTTGAACAAGCGGAACAAATCCTAAAAAAGTGCAATGGACTTCCTCTTGCAATAGTTGCCATAGGTGGTTTCTTGGCAAACCAACCAAAGACTACCACGGAGTGGAGAAATTTGAATGAGAATCTTAGTTTTGAGTTGGAGATGATTCCAGAGATTGACACTATAAGAACAGTTCTTCTCAAAAGCTATGATGGTTTACTCTATCATCTCAAGGCTTGTTTCTTGTATCTGGCAATCTTTCCTGAAGACTACAAGATTAGTCTAACACGTTTGGTCTGGCGGTGGATCGCAGAGGGTTACTCAAGAGAGGTGCGCGGCAAGTCTTCGCATGAAGTAGCGAAAGGCTATTTCATGGATCTCATAAGCAGGAGCATGATCCTGCCATCCCAACTATCAAGTCATAGCAGAAAAGAGATTGACTCTTGCCAACTCCATGATATTATTCGTGATATCAGTATCTCAAAGTCAGCAGAGGAAAATCTTGTATTCAGATTGGAGGAAGGTTGCAGCTTAAGCAACCAAGGTACACCACGTCACCTCTCTATAAGCAGCAATTGGAATGGAGACCAGACTGAATTCGAGAGCAAGGTGGACCTGTCTCGTGTCCGGTCAATAACAATTTTTGGGAAGTGGAGGCCATTCTACATTTCAGAAAATATGAGGTTGTTGAGAGTGTTGGACTTGGAAGGCACGTCAGATCTAGTTGATCATCACCTCAAGCACATCGGGAATCTTTACCACCTAAGATACCTTTCCCTGAGAGGATGTAATGGAATTTACCACCTGCCAGGTTCTTTGGGTAACCTGAGGCAACTCGAGACACTAGATGTCACGGGTACAAACATAATCAAGCTGCCTAAGACCACCATCAAGCTTAGGAAACTACAGCGGTTTGTGCCAGGGGCGTCGGGAGCAACGACGATTTTGTGTATCAAGAGTATTCAAAAGAGGTGCCAAAGATAGTGAGGAACAAGCTATGCATCTTGACTTGCTCCTCTATGGGATTCTGTGTGGGATGTTGTGCACCTCACATTGTGAAGGCGCCCATGGGCATCGACGGAGACTTCAACAGGCGTGACGTCTGCACGTCATGCTGCTGCTCCTACCTACCGATGCTGGTGACACGACGTTGCTCACGGGGCATTACGGTGCCCAGAGGGATCCATAAGCTCAAAGCCCTGCACACGCTGGGTGTAGTGAACGTCTCGAGGAGGAAAGCTGCTCTGCGAGAGATAGCGAAGCTCACCGGGCTGCGCAAGCTGGGAGTGACCGGCATCGAAGAGAGCAATGGTGGAGAGCTATGTCGGGCCCTTGCAAGTCTCAACTCCCTAGAGACGTTACTGGTGCAGTCGGAGGGGAAGCCCGGTTTATCTGGCTGCTTGGATGGTCTGTCCTCGCCTCCGAAAAACCTCGAGAGCCTAAAGCTGTATGGCAACCTCGTCAGATTGCCGCATGGATCAATGGTGGGCTAAAAAATCTAACCAAGATCAAGCTGCGGAGCTCCAGGATATCAGACCATGACGCCACAATACAAGTCCTTGGGAGGTTACCGAACTTGGCCATCCTGCGTTTGCGGAAAGATTCGTTTGATGGGAAAGAGGTCCATCTCCGTTTCCGTGAGGGTGTATTTTTTCCAAGCCTAATGGTGCTAGAGCTGAGTCTCCCAGGTAAGCTCAAATCTGTAGAGTTTGAAAAGGGAGCAACCCCAAAGCTTGAGCTTCTGCAGTATTATGATCAGCAAGATCAGGAAGATCTTGTTCCAAAAGAAGGTGATGATCAGTTTGAAGAAGCTTCCAGGGATCGGTTGTTTTCTGGGCTAGCATCTCTTGGGAAGCTCAAGGAAGTTCTGCTAGATGGAGGCAACTATGAACGCAGCTTCGTGATAAACATGCGATCCCAGCTTGAATTGAATCCGAATCGGCCAGTTCTGAAGATGGACTGAGCTCAACTCCGGAACCCATTGTTTACCACTGCATGTCTTATTGTCTTATGTGATATTTCTCTTTTTTCTGACCTGTTTTGATCTAACTATTACGATTAATTAAGGTCATGTCAATTGTAAACTGGTATTCCTGTTGGCCTCACCTAGCATTCTGAATTTATTTATTTTATAAGTCTCAGTCCACAACCTAGGTGGTGGGATGATGTAATCATGTTTCATCAGAATCCAGCAGGAATCGCAACGCAGTGCTTACTGGATGGTAATTGATTGAGACTTAATGAAATAATCAGGCGACTGAGGACTAGGAAATACGAAGGAAAAAAGGAGAAATAGTTGTCGAGGGACAAGGGAGCGGGGGAAGTGGGAGGGTAGAAATCTCACCATATGAACTCCCAATTTCTCATAATGAATGGCACACGAGCGGACCAGCTCGCGGACAGAGTACCCGATGCAGAGCATCTTGTGGCCATGGACTGCCACCGCGAGGGAGGAGACAGAGGCGGAGACTGAGTCGCGCGAGGACGCCAATAGGGAGACCCGGAGAAGCGGGATGCTCCATTTGCACCTCTCTAATGTCATCAGAATATTTGGAGACTGGGAGAAGCGGGATGCTCCATTTGCACCTCTCTAATGTCATCAGATTTTTTGGTGAAAATATCATCATAATACACCATGACTTTATGACATTTGCACTAATATTTCATACAAAAAATCAGCAATCAAACACGTGTCGAAAGCTAACAATCGTATCGATGTTGATATAATATACACATTGCGCACTGGAGGACCAAGTATCGTGGCTGCTTTTTCACTTTGCACTAGTTTATAAAAAAGTGTCACTTCTCAGCAGGTAATTTACAAGCTATTGGATCTATCAATCAAAGATGATCCCGTGCCAGTCTGTGTAACTAGTATTGTGCATTTGTCTAAAAATACTACTCCAGAAGTATTGTGCATGCATGAAGGACTTCAGAAGTTCAGATTCATTAAATTTGGTCTTTCTGCTCAATCCTCAAAAAGAAAGATGTGTGTGACTTTAATTGGTATACCACCACATCTCAGGAGTGATGCAATTGACTGAATATGTCATGGTTCAAATAAATGCAAGAGCTGTTACGTAAGAAATGCAAAAAATGCAGTTATATTAATGAACTATTTTACCATTTTTAAGTTGTGGACCTGATTAGAAGCGTTCTGTGTTTTGGTCTTTCTGTTCAGGTCAGAGTGACACAAACTGGACCATGACATATTCAGACGAAGAATAGAAGTATAGGACAAATTGGACCATCAGGTGCATATTATTAGGTTGTGGAACTTTTACCATTAAATTTATCAACAAAATCTAAGTTATATGCCACATAAATCATTTCACTGAAGATTCTTATTTGAAAGAAGTTTTCGATTATATACTTTAACTAACATAACTCCTATTTTATTGGCAAAATTATTAGTCAAAATTAGGCACAAAATACAAAGTAGCCTTGTATACATACAATGAGGGGGTATTTTGTCATAGGAGTATGATAAACTCGGTTGCATATTGGGTTCCTTTAACAAAGAGAAGGGTAACGTTACGATTTGCTACCAAAATGATTTGAAATGAATCAACAATCACCTACCAGACTAATAGAGGAAATATGTACCAAATTTCCCATGTTGCATTGCTGCAAATCACGAAAAGCTAAACCCAAGGAACCAATCTCACTAGGTTGGGGAAGCCGGTGTACAAACCAACTACCTAAGTTCAAGTCTTAATTGATGCGAATTCAAGTTTCTGTTTTATAGTCCCTAGGTGTCTTTTAACTTTTCCTTGCATATTCAATGAATCAAGACCCGGTTGTTTGTTAGTGCCAGTATACACTTTACCAGTATTGATGGTTACCATACATGCAATGAAAGGAAAAGAAATGGATGAATTTAAGTTAATACATAAGCATACCTCTTGCAACATCTGATAGGTTTCTCATGGTCTTTCTTCAATTATTTTTTTAGACAAAGGGCCTCATAATAGCCTCCTGTAGCTGGGTAGCATAGCAGAAAGATCATGTTAGAATTGATGTATCGAGACACCACAGAAGGGTGCTTCAAAAAAAATGCAAAGCAGGTCAGTAAACTATGTAAAAGACATAGCAGACATATTTTTCTTAAGTTAAGCAGCAGGAGAATCATATCGATATAGTCGCACGAAAAAATTACAGTGTTCTGGTGACTCAATACTGTATACCGAGGAAACGTAGAAATAATTTGAGAAGAGAGGGTTAACAAACAAAAATATATAAAGTGGGCCCAAAGATCAATGAACACTTCCAGGGATTCCAGTTGAACATAACATGTATTTCCTTATTATTATCATTTTCATATCATGCTCCCATCCAAAATGTTACATGTAGAACATCATGTATCTATAAACAGAAGGGTGTGGGCTATCTATACCATTTGTTGTATGATTTTATCTCATTCTACATAACATACAGGAGCACAATACATATTCGAGACGCTTTTATGACTTAGCTTGTGGTGAGGCCGTGTTAATTAGGCTGCTACATCCAAAATTAAGAAATAAGCAAGTGTATTTACAGGGTACTATGGTAGACGTTACTACCTCCTCTTGTACTCATCAGTGTCATAATAGAGCACAAAAGACAGCAATAAAATGCTAAAGATAGCAACAAATTAAGAAATGTTCTTGTATTTGATGTGGCCTGACAAATGCACATATAGCTTACAGCTTCACGGGCAATACGGAACAGCAGCTGAAGAAAGCATGTACCCACCAGAACCAATTGCTTGTCGATTTACCATTGCAAGTGTTTGCCCTAGGGCATATAAGGTTGTGCAGTTTTAGTACCTACAGTTTCAGGTTCAGCACAGTTCTGCTACAGATCTTCAGTTAATTAAGAAGTGATCTTGATCATTTCGATATCAGGCCAAAAGAATCAGGGTAGCACGGAAGGTGAAGACAACACTCTGGTCCTGGTTACACCACTGGATCATAAACAGAGACAATTGCATGGCACCAAATCACTAATAAGGAAAAAACTCAGGGCACTGTAATTCTTAAACCCGAGTTGACAACACATGTATCATGAAAAATTCTTTGACAAGTGCTAAACTTATTTTATTATGCCGAATACCACAATTAGTTCCTGCAGCTCCTCAGCACTGATAAACTGCTGAATGCTGATCTACACTCTGGAGAGGCACTTTCGTCCATTGCTTCTCCACCAAATTCACGGCAAATATCATTTTGCTCCTGGCTTTTGGTTATCATTAGCCGTGTCTTTTCCGGATACGGCAGCCGTCGCTGCCGCTGTCATGGCTGCAGCCGCTGCACCAACCTTCACGCTTCCAGCAGCTTTCATCGCCCCGGCGATCTTTGCAAAGGCTGCTACTCCGCCTACTAGGGCAGCACGCAGAGCTACCATGGGTCTGATGTCCATTGTATATTCCTGGAGCAGTAGATGCATAAATGAGCAATTTCAGCACAGTTAAACACAATCCCCGCCTTTCTAAAATACATTTAAAAGAAGTTAAACTATATTTTGCAATAGTTTTAAAAGAAAAAATAATCAACAGTCTATGTGTATATTGTGAACATTTTTCAGTTGTCACGCCATTTCTCTCTGTCTGCTCACTTTGAAGCAGTGAGCATGTGTGTGGCTTTACCCAGAACAAGTACATAACCTCTTAAAATGCTTATAGCCTCTTAAATAAACATCAAACAAAATTTGACAAAACTAAAAGCATGAGGAACAGGATATAGCCATAAGTTTGCATCATGCTGAGTTGCTGACAGAGTGACAGCTATATCGAATCATTAAGCTCGGTAGAGCTAGCCTATGTCCATGGGCAGATCTAGGTGGTATGCAGGGTGTGCACCCAGAAATTGTGGAGGTCGGTGAAGTTCAACTAATCTGGGTGAAAACAAGCCCATACCTCAGCAGTCGACGCCCAACGGCCAAAGACTGCGGACGGGGCGCAGACAGCAGGAACGCGATGAGGAAAAAGGGGGAACGGTAATCAGGCGGCGATGGAGGAGACGCGCGGCTGGCGGGAAGCACGGTGCGGCGGCGGCGGCGGTAGATCAGAGGAGCCGCGTCGGGTTGGATTTGGGTGGTCAACAAGACGAAGAGGAAAACAAAGCTACAGCGAACGGGCAAAACACGGTGGTCAGGTGTGGATGGAGTGTTGATTCAGGCTGCAGGTGGGACTGCTCGTGGGCCCCCGCTTGGTGCCCGCACAGTCCCACACATGGTAAGTGGGCTTTCCACGGCAGCCCACGAGTTATACACGGGTACCCACGAATCCCACATACATCCACGTATCAGTAAACAAACTGCAGATCAGTTTGACGGCATTTTCACCATGCCTACGGACCCATCCTCTTCAGCTAGCTACAGATAGTGAACTAGCCATGGAGGACCAACAGATTCAAATATTCCCCGTTTATGCTTGTTCTTCACCACTAGCCATGGAGCTGCGAGGACTAGAAAATTGAGGGCCACAAGAACATGGATTCAGGGAAAGGAGCCGAGCAGCAACGGCATAGCAGAGGCAGCAGCGCAATGGTGGGCAGGCGAAGCAATCGAGCTCCTCATCTCCAATTTCGCTTCAACTGCACCAAGACAACACACCAGAACATGATTTGAAAAATAAATCTTTGTAGCTTCGAATTTCCCTATAACTGCAGCAAGACAACACGCACTAACACACTAGACAGATCCAACTTTAGTACGATTCAAGAACGCATACCTTCTGCTGCCGTTTCTTCGATACCTCGCCAGACCTGTATTTCTTTCTTCATCCGGTCATCCCCGTCGGCGTTTCATTTTCACCGCCGCCAGGCAGGAATCTGAGGGACGGATCTGAGGGAGGGGATGAGCGGGTGGAGGGAAGACTCCGTCCCCCGGAGCATGAGGAGGCGGGGACGGTCCGGCCATGGGAAGGTGGCCGGCGGCCGACGGGCGGCTCGTTGCCTCTTCCTGGAACGAGCGGCGCAGTGGAAACGACCGAGTGGATCAATGTAGGAGAAGTGCTGGGCTCGACGTGGGCCACGTGGGGAGTCCCAGGAACCCCACATTTTTTTTCTTCTTAACCGTGGGAGTCCACGTACGTTATTATGTGGGCTTGGGCTGTGGGCGCCGTGGGCGGCCCACTCCCACCTGCACCCTGAGTGTTGATACCTTTTCTTTTTTTCACTAAACAAAATACAGCATCTTTTTTTTATGCGAGGAATGTACTATCCTTTTTCCGGTGCTTTTATTGTTCTGTAAGATATCTTGTAAATGTCTCATTGGTATATGCGTAAATAAAGAAAGAAGTCTATATGACCCCACAAGTTTCAGACTTTGGACGGAGAACCCCTCAACTTTAAACTAGTACACTTAACCCCCACAAGTTTGCAAAACCATTCAGTTGACCCCCTGACCCCTACGATAGCTGTTTTGCACGCTGGTTTTGCTGACATGGATGCTAGTTTTGGGCCAGCACCCCACAACGCAGTTGGAACCCCATGTCAGTTGCGGAAGTTGCAGCGTCACCTCGGCGCCACGGGCGACATGTCATGCCACGATGGCCTGCTCTTAGCTGCGGTAAAGCTGACGCGAAGGGAAAGCTTAGGCTGCAGGACATCTCGTTTTCCCCTGTGTTGATACTACGTGAGTTCAGCTAGCTAGCTAGGATCGATCAACATGTCTGCTTGCTTTGTCTACATACGTACTTGCGCCACTCGGCCGGAACAGGCACATCCCATGGATCTCGACGCGGTGTCGCACGCTGTCGCCGCGGACAAGGGACAGCACGCAACTCAACTCACGGTGGCGAGCTCAGCGCCGGTTTAGATCACCAAGGTGCAGGGATGCCGAACATGGGCGTGGGCACACACGAGATGGTTATGGTGGAACAAGGATGTGCCGGAGGTGGCATTGCCTGACGTCGTCGTGGCTGGTTCTCAGGGCGAGGCAGAGCTACAAGTCTTTGATCGCTGACAGAAAGGGAGGCTACAATACACTGCTGCTCTTGGGCTGCACTAGGGAACATAGCTCCAAAGCAGCGTGGTCCGGTGGAGGGTCCTCAGCTCCCTGCATCTCTGCAACTAGATGTTGTGGTGCGCTCCTGGCACATCGGCAAGAAGGGCACGACGGGGAAGGCAGAGAAGGCCAAGGCGGACAAACTCTGGCGGTACCTATACTCGGGCGCGCTGGTGCTCGAGAACCTGCTGTCCAACCCGTTCACAGAGGCGGCCGACGGCAGCGGGTGCTGGTCTGCATCGCCGAGAAGGACGGCATCTGGGACAGAGCGGTCTGGTACTACAAGAGTCTGAACTCTGAAGGCGCATGGCAGCAAAACTGCTCGGAAAACAGCCTAGGGGGTCAACTGAATGGTTTTACAAACTTGTGGGGGTTAAGTGTGCTAGATTAAAGTTGAGGGGTTCTCCATCCAAAGTCTGAAACTTGTGAGGATTATATAGACTTCTACATAAACAGTTTCTCAGAATGAAAAAAACAGATACATAAACATGAGAAATTTAATTTGGCACATGGAGCATATACCCCTGCTACCGGAAAAACATTTTGAAGTTTCAAAAAATAACGGTAAAAAGATTAGAGCGTACATCTCGACAAACCATGTATCAACACCCGATCAATTGATTTCTTCAACTCTGAATCTGGCGCACCGCGCACACCTACATCCTCTTCACCACCATGGGCAACAAATGTGACATTGTTGGCGTCTCGGCAAGCACATACGTGATATTCATTGTGAAATTCACTTTGATGCATGGGAGGATATGATCCTATTTCATAATAACCATCTTGTAATGTCAAATGAATTCGAACATAAATTTGGCATATACATCTTGAGATTATATATCTCCATGCCAAGTTTCACGGAAATCGCGTTTTTTGTGGAATGTGTGTATAAGGCAAAAAAAAAAAAAGTTTTGTGAAAAAGCCATTTTAACATCGAATTTTGTCTTTTTACACCCAGGCACGAAAATTGCTTTTCGTGATACGGCTTTGTGAGCATATAGAATGTCAACATGTATGCGCAAAATTTGTTTTCAAAATTATTGGACATTTCAAAATGCGTTTAAAATGAATTTTGAAAGCCCACTCCATATTCATTTCTCTATTCACACTTGTACCTGGTCATTATATTTTGCTCATTTCCGCTTCATTTATCAAAGTAATCTGAAAATTACTTAGTATTCCAACACTAATAGTATATATTTGGGTAGGTCAACAATAGAGAGTTGGCTAGGTGTTCCTGTGACCCATCCAGCCTATTGTCCGTATGCAAGAATGTAAGTTGTGATGACTATGGTGGGTTCTGAGGTGTGTTTGATTTTCGTGTCAATGTATCACAGAGATTCAATCGATACTGAGTTTTTTTTAATCATGCTGTCATGAGTTTGATTCAGTACAAGCTGCAAAAAATGTTAGTTCTCAGTATTTATTGCAGATAAGTCCAGAAGTCCATGCGACTTTCGCAACTCTCCCCAGGGCTCGTCTTCTAGCTCGAGACACACCGGGGGTGCAAAACGCAAACGCACCCACCCACCTCCTTCTTATACCCCGAGGCTAGGGTTTTAGTCCATCTCTCCTACCTTGCCTTGGGATTTTCCTCAACTCCTCGGCGGCGCGGCGGCGAAGTCCAACCAGACCTCACCGGAGCTCCAGCGATGGGCGGCGAGAAGAAAACCGTCGACCTCTCCGACCTCAACAGCTCCCTCCCCGCCGCCGCCGCCGGTAACCCCCCGCGCCACCGAGTCGTTTCCCCTCGCCCAGGCCGTTCCGCCTCCCTAATCGATCCCCGTTTTCCTGTGTTTTGCTACAGCTCTCAGCGCCGAGGACCGCGCCGGCCTCGTCAATGCCCTAAAGGTACGTTTGATTCGGCTCAGAGGCGTACCCGATTCCCGTTCTATTCCGGTGCCGTTGGCCGTTTCGCCTTGGGCTCTGACGTCGGATGGCAGTTTTTGGGTCACATTGCTGCGATTGCTCATCCCTATTCTCTGATTTGACTGCAGGACAAGCTGCAGGGCTTGGCGGATCACGCCGACCTGCTTGAGTCGCTGCCGCCCAATGTCAGGACGCGTGTTGAGTTTTTGAGGGGCATTCAGGTTGAGCCCGACTTCCCCGCCTTAATTTTGGAACATTTCTGTTTTTTTTTCTGATCTAGTTATGCGAGAATACTTCATGAGAAAGTACTGAAATACATGAAATGAATATATGTGTTTTTGTTTGTGATAGGTGCAACCGTGCAATCGTTTGTATGGGTGAAAACCCTTAGCTCTGTTGTGAGAGCTAATTCCTTTTAACCCAATGATTTAAATTCATACTCGCTTTAAGGGATCATATGCAAAGTAAACTAGTATTTACTAAAAAATCATGTTACTCTTTGGCAGAAGAATCATGTCGCTTTATCGATTAGGCCTATTGTTTGCTGATGAGTGGGTGAGGAATGTGAATGATAGATTGAGGATGCTAAACAAAAAATAAGACTGGATATTAGTTGCACATTTCAAAAGTATTTGTGGGATTTCACACTGAATAGAGACTTTATACTTAATTCAGCTACCATGAGTACTTTCAGACTATCACCCTACAGATCTTGTTTTTGAATTAGATGCACTGAACATTTTTATGTGACCTAAGCTATGCTTTTGATTTTCCATTCAAACCTCAGTCCTAAACATTGAAACGCCTAATGTATTGTCTTTGCGTCTAGGTAAGATGATACAAGCTTGTCTATTTCATACAAGGCTTGGCAAGAGTTTATTAGTTTGTTCTAGAACTACAAATACTTGCTAAGCTAAGCTGCAAGATGGGACGATTTAAACTCTGTAGCATCTTTTGTAGCTAGCATGTATTGCTGCATTTGTTTGTGCCACTTTCATTCTGTCAGTCCTGTTGTTTCTATTTCTCAGCATTTGTTTGTGCAGTTATGCTCCATTCTCTTCCATCTTGTCCTTACCGTATCAGTCATCTGTGGTAAAATCACTGAAAAGTATTATGTATAGTAAGTCCATTTCTAGTGCATTGTTGTTTGACTGGAGTCGATCAATGTCCCAAGTTATTTTTCCATTTCATTATTCAATGATTTTTACTTCTTCCGAGATCCAACATTTATCTGTAATAATTTAGAACCAACATGATGAACTTGAGGCGAAGTTTTTTGAGGAACGGACTGCCCTTGAAGATAAGTACCAGAAGCTGTATGAACCATTGTACACAAAGGTCCGCTAACTCCACACGCTTTATAATGTTTCAGTTGAATATGTGAAATATATAATCGCGCCTATTTGCACATCCACGTATTGATTAGTTGTTTTGCGTGCTTTCAGAGGTATGAAATTGTAAATGGAGTAGTGGAGGTTGATGGTGTTTCTGTAGAACCGACCAGTGAAAAGGCTGCCGGGGGGAAGATTCAGATGGTACGAAATCAAATTTCACCCTTCTCTTTGCATTCCCGTTCTGATTTGTGATTATGCCTTTTTCAGCTAAAGGTGTCCCTGATTTTTGGCTCACTGCTCTGAAAACAAATGAAGTGCTGACTGAGGAGGTAGTTCAGAGTCTTATATTTGTAGGGTGTGATCTTATTTTCATTGATGTATCACTGACTCGACAATTGCTCAACTTTAGGTCCAAGAGCGCGACGAGGCTGTTTTGAAATATCTAAAGGATATAAAGTGGTCTAGAGTTGTCGAGCCTAAGGGTTTCAAGCTCGAGTTTTTCTTTGATACAAACCCTTTCTTCAAGAACTCTGTCTTAACAAAAATCTATCATATGGTTGATGAAGATGACCCGATTTTGGAGAAAGCAATTGGGTTGGTATCTTTACTTAGTTGATGCTTTCATGTATAGGGTTCTCATGTATGTTGAGTGATACCTGTATGTGCATGTATTGTTAGACTCACATATTATATGTACTGCAGGACTGAGATTGAGTGGTATCCTGGGAAAAATGTGACACAGAAGATCTTAAAAAAGAAACCCAAAAAAGGTTCAAAGAACACAAAGCCTATTACTAAAATTGAAGACTGTGAGAGCTTCTTCAACTTTTTCAACCCTCCAGAAGTACCCGAGGATGAGGAGGACATTGATGAAGATGCCGTATGTTTAAGATTTGTTTTTGCATTGATCATGCTATGCACTGATTATAATTCATAGTAATAATCTTCAATTTGTGATGTAGGCTGATGAGCTTCAGGGCCAAATGGAGCATGACTATGATATTGGGTAATTGCTGTTCAAATTGTTTGCATACAGTGTCACATTGATCCCTCTTAATGATCTTTCTGTTGCTGTTGAATTTGGACTTTTAGATCTACCATAAGGGACAAGATCATCCCTCATGCTGTTTCTTGGTTTACTGGTGAGGCTGTGGAAGCTGATGATTTTGAGGATGGTGATGAGGATGGTGATGAGGATGATGACGAGGATGATGATGAAGATGATGAGGATGATGAAGATGAGGATGACGACGAAGATGAAGATGATGAAGAACTAAGCAAACCCACGAAGAAGGTAACCTTAATCTTGCAGTCATAAAACACATTTGTGCTTGTTGCAACACTACCATGTTTAATCGACCTTGCTAATACATTTCTTTTCGAATTGCATGAGCAGCTGGCTGGCAAACCTAAGGTACAAATTCAACACTAATCTCACTCTTTCTTGGTTCCAGTTAGCAATGTCTTTTTCTTAGAATTCATGATGGATTGTCCAACAGGGAGCTGCAAAGGGTGGTGCACAAGGGAACTCGGAGCAGCCAACAGAGTGCAAGCAGCAGTAGAACTTTTCTCCACCCGGGTCGATGCAGTATCTTGCGCATTAAATGAACTGCCCAGGGGGACCTTTGCTGGCTTTGTTGTGCACGGATGAGACCTTGGTGTGGATATTACCGTAGGCATGGTTCTATCAGGTGGCGTTGGGTATGTGCTGGTGGATGGTTTGGGAGTTTCGTAACGATGTTAGCGTATTATGCTCTAGTTATATGTAGTCGAAGGACACCATAAGATTCTGTAGATTATATTTGAAATCTCCTAATAGAATTCTTAGTATTATGACTTGATCTTGTGTTGATTTGATGATCACCAGCGTTGAGTTGGTCGATGCTGGACGTTTGGAGAAAATTATTCTGTGGACGCTTGTTTACTACGGAAATGGGTTGCTGTTTGAAACGTCCATGTGTGTTGACCATGGTACAAGATCCCTATCAGAAGTCGATTGAGTTGACTGAACACTGAAATCCATTGAGCTGGTTGTAAAAGACTTCTGAAATCCATTGAGTTGTAGGAAAAAAATGTGGCAGCAATTAATGAAGATAAGGGCAAACGGGTTACATAGCTCAGTTACCATAATATAACACACCACAAGATAAAATGAGTTTACAACCTACCTAACAAATGAGATATTGCATGAAACACATATAATGAGATCTTGCATGACAAGACATATAAGTTTCTTCCTGTTACAGAGATAGTAACATGCTTTCATATCGGCCTATGTTAGTCCCACTATGAGTAGATCTTGATCTCGACAAACAGATGGAGATAAACGGATTCTAAATTACCGATCAACACAATGGTGTTAGGAAATATAGCACGGCATGAGCATGCAAAACTGAAGAACGGTTAATTGACATGAAAATCTAAAGTGTAGCAACCAAACCAACACTTCATTAACACGTGAATGAAGTGGAAAATGTGGAAGAAGTTGACATGGACTTTGCATTAATCCAAAAGCATAATTATTCGATAGGAATTTCATGTAATCCACGGGCCACCTCCACACCTTCTTCTTCCCTGACCTCTTCCTCTCTTCTTCTTCTTCTTCCTTCCCGACCCGCCCGCTGCCGCCGGCCTAAACGCCTGCTCCCGCCCCCGCGCTCGGCGCCGCTGCCGCGCCGCTTCTGCGCCCCGCCCTGCTCCAGCCGCCCCCTCCGCCAGTCCACCGCCGCCCGGCGGCCATCCCTCTAAACCCCCCCACCTCCACAAAAGCTCGTCGCCGGCGAGCACCCCCACCCCCGCCTCGTTAAGTTGCTCCTCGACGGCCGCCTTCTCCGCCGCAGCTCCGCAGCGGCGTCGCCGGCGCCGCCTCGTCGTCAGATTTTATCCTCGACGCCGCCTTCTCCGCAGCGCGTCAGCGCCGGCGTCGTCGGCGACATCTCGACCTGGGACTCCATACTCGCCGGCCGCATTCTCCGCCGCAGCTCCGCAGCGGCGTCGCTGGCGCCAGCTCGGCCACGACATTTTCTTCCTCTGTCCGTGCTGGTGGCGAGCAACTGGACCAGTCCCATGTGGAGTCGGGGGTAGCACTTAAGAGTTCCAGTCTGCCAGAGCTACGCTCCTACGGCCCAGTAAGCAACCCGCAGAGGTTAACCGGGCCGGGCCGAGGCCCGCAGCCGGCGGTCTAAGAGTCGTACCAATCGTGCGGCGGCGGCGGCGGCGTCGGCATTCCTGAAGCGCAGCGCATACTAGAGCGATCGATCGAGCGATGGCGGCGGCGGCGTTGCGGAGGATCGGCGAGAAGCTGTCGGAGAACAAGGAGAAAGTGACGAGCGCGCTGCTGCTGGGCGCGTTCGTGGCGCTGGCGGTGCGGTCGTCGGAGCAGCAGAAGGAGATCGACGATCTGGAGGCTCGCAGGTCGTCCATCCGCGCCGCCAACACCGCCATGTCCTCCGCCATGTGGGCCTGGAGGGAGGAGCTCTTCGCGCTCGCCGCAAGGCCCTCCCCGCCCATCACCGCCGCGCGCCTCCGCCACATCTACGGCGAGGAGGAGCCTGCCCTGCCCGCGCCCACGCAGCCAGGTGATATAGTGATACTGTCTGCCAAATTACCGATTTCCTGTTCTGGTTATACTGCGTTGATGCTAGTTTCAACCTGAGATTGATTGGTCAGTTGCGAAGTTAAAGTCAGCTTGTAGATCGTTAATCTGTTTATGCTTGCGTTAGTCATTTATTACTCTGATTCTTAAGCATCTCAAGGCTGCATTAAGCGTATATGGATAGTATGTCAACAAGGATTGTGGCATGAGACTTAACATTTCTAGACAGTTTTGCTTAGTAGACCACAACAGGGTTAGGTTGGAGACGCCGAGTTCATTTTAGGAGTTTCAGACAAATGGGAACGAAGCGATGCTTGATTGTTTTGCTTAGTAGACCACAACAGGGATTAGATTGGAGACGCTAAGCTCATTTTAGGAGTTTCAGACAAATGGAACGAAGCGATGCTTGACTGTTTTGCTTAGTAGACCACAACAGGGGTTAGATTGGAGACGCTGAGCTCATTTTAGGAGTTTCAGACAAATGGGAACGAAGCGATGCTTGATTGGAAGTTTGGAACTGTGTGGAACTACTTGTGTTTGCTTAACCATTTGTTGCATCATTTTCTACTTTGTAATGGCAGTCCACGTTATTCTCTGGCTGAAATTTTATGTTTGATTGGCAACGGAGTCCACTGTAGTTTCATTCTTCACAGTATCCCGAAAAGGTAGAAGGGAGGTTTCACTGTATGTAAGTGTAGGTTTTTATGTACTGATATGCAACTGGATTGTAGTTCGAAAACTTCAAACTTGCATTTTCCTGCACGACTCTGAATTTTTTAATGTGACCCATTATAATTTTCTCAAGTCCACATCATATTTGATTCATTGTTTTATGGCGTCAGTTGTGGATAGATGTGTTTTTTCACTAGCGTTTTGAAGCTATTGCTTAATTTGCTTTGCTGAAATTGAGCTGATCCCTGAGCATGTCATAATTTGCATACAATAGCATTTTTAACCTTTACAATGCATCTTTGATACTAGAGCTCAAGTATTTGGTTGAGACCTCCATAGCATCACAACATGCATCTTGCATTCTAGAGCGCTCTTACATTGTAGTTACGGGAATTCCCATTGTTGAACTGAAGTATATGGTTGATACCTCCATAGCATCACAATATGCATCTTGCATTCTAGATCGCTCTTACATTGTAGTTACGGGCATTCCCATTGTTGAACTGAAGTATTTGGTTGATACCTCCACGGCATCATATATGCATCTTGCATACTAGAGCACTCTTACATTGTAATTACGGGCATTCCCATTGTTGAACTGAAGTATTTGGTCGATACCTCCATATCATCACAATATGCATCTTGCATACTAGAGTGCTCTTACATTGTAGTTATGGGCATTCCTTTTATTGAACTGAAGTATTGGGTTGATGTCTTGATATCACAATATCACATCCATTTACATCGCTTACAACAAAAGACTAAGGAGACCAACCAGTTTGCCTTGTTGTTTCCGTGAGCAGTTTTACTGTGAATTTTTTTTTTTTTGCGAATAGTTTTACTGTGAATTATTGTGCATCATGGTGGTAACATATATTTACCTTTTCAATCTGCAGGCTCAGATGGCGAGGAGGAAGCTATGACCATATCATGAACTCTTTCCCCCTCTGTTGTCAAATGGCGGAACTGGTCCTGGACTGGAAGTGATAAATCATTTGTTGGGTGTGAACCCGGTGTAATTTTGCATCGAGTTGCAAACAGTGTTTGAGGTGACCTTACATAAGGAGCCGTGTCTCACCGTGGTGCTGCTTTCTACAGCTAATGAGCAGTGTGGAGGTAATTCTTGTGGAGCTCAAATGTTGTCCACATGTCCTTGCAGTTTTAATTCCTACCTAAACATCTTCACATATGAACAATGATGAGATATGTATAGTTTTGGTACGGCTTTACTCGTGTTGTGTATCCATACCTTCCGGACTGCCTTTGTTTTGTTTCTTCAGTATCTCCACGAGTTGGTATTGGACACATGGAAGGGGCCAGATCTATATGGTTGGATTAGGTTGTGTTTGGTCGAAGACTCGATGGAATCAATAAAGGTGGCATTGGATGGTTGAGATTTTGTGTTTGGTTGTCATGATTGGTATCGTCCCATTATCCATTTGGTTCCGGGGATTTGAGATGGATGGGATGACTGTTTTCAGAGTGAATAGAAGATGATGAACATAACAGGTGGCTTACAGGCCATTTCCCCATTTATCTGTCTGTACTGGAGGTAGGAGGGAACGCCTCGCCGGAAGTGAGCTGAGCGTCAGAGGAACCAGGGTTAGGAACATAGGATGGAGACCACGATACGAAGCACAATGCTGGCCTCAGCAGCGCAATCGTTCCCACTACATCATCGGGCATATCCTTGCTAGGATTGGACGTTCGTCCTCAATAACAAAGCTTTGATGGGATGCTGTGTCTTTACCCTACTTTTGTCTGGCTGGTACGATGCAATATTATGCCGCCACCAACGTTTTTAGGGTTACCAGCTCACCTTTGGTTGCCCCACTTGTTTTCTTGGCCCTTCTGTTTATAGTCTTAAAGAAAGCGGGGAGCTTTTTGCCCTTGGACTCGAACCGCTCTCTGCTCGCGCGACAGGGGAACCCTAGCCGCCGCCGCTGCCGGCCGGCCCGCGCCGCCCCTCACTCACCTTCTCCCCCTCCGCCCTTGCGCGGCCGCGCCGCCCCCGCGGCGACCAGGCCGACGCCCGCTCGGCCCTTTCTCTAACCGCCTCCTGTCGCCGCCGTCGGTAGAGGCCACCGGGCGAGGCCCGGTCGGCGCCGGCGGCGGCGGCCTGTTTTTTCCCGCGTCTGGTGGGAGGAGGCGGGGCTCCAACCACTTGGCGGCAGTGCTCCTCGGTGGCTCTGGTCCGGTCTCGGCCGGGGGCCCGGCGTGGCGACGGCGACGCTCGTGGGGCTGCGGGGCAGCGTAGCGCCGTGGACGACGGCGACCTACAGGAGGCGCGGCTCGCTCGTGGGGCTGCGGGGCTGCGTAGCCCGGATCGGGTACTTGGCCCAGATCTGGCCCTGGTAAAGGCGGTAAACAAGGATAGAATTAACCGAAGTGAAAGCACACGGAGACACGGATGTAATTCCGAGTTCCTCCTTATTAAGGGAGTATGTCTCATTGGAGAGGTGTGAGGCACCACAAAGGTTGAACCTCAACGCTACAAAGGCTCACCCTATTCTCCGATGAACCGCACCGCAAAGGATTGGTTCACCTTCCACTATTGGAATCCTTCAAGGTGGAATCCGGAGCCCTTACAACAACGATTCGGGGCACAACCCACAAATGGATTGGGGGCTCCCGAACAGCTACAATATGTCACAAAGACAATCAAGTGAGTACAACGGTGGGTTAGGTTTTCCAAGTGGAAACCCTAGCAATGGTCCCTCAAGTGAATGAGGGGGAAATGAAGTATGGCTTGGTGAAGATGTAGATAGGGGCCTTCTCCTTCAATCCTCCAAAGATCAACGAGTTTGGGTGGAGGAAATTGGAGATCTAGCAAATCTTGAGCTTGCAATAATGGCGGACTTCAATTCTGGGCGAGCTAGCTGGTTGGAGGTAGGTGGAGGGGTATTTATACCCCTCCCAGAAATTATAGCCGTTGCAGACAGCTTCACACCGGAGACTCCGGTCTAAGTGACCGGAGACTCTGGCCTGACCAGATACTCCGGCCCCTGGGGCGGATACTCCGGACTGGACCAGGGGTTGAACCTCTTTTGGACATGATGCAGCTCAGGCAGAAACTCCGGTCTTCTGGGCCGGATACTCCGGCCTGGGGTGGAAACTCCGGACCCTAGGGCCGGAAACTCCGGCCTACGGCAGGGGCTGAACCCCTTTTCAGCACTTCGGCCAGAATCCCCTGAGTCCGGAGACTCCGGTCCTGGGGACCGGAGACTCCGGCCTGAAAATCTCCAGATTCTTCTTTTCACTTTTGGTGTTGATGCACATGTGTTGTACACATTATAACCTGCATTTACTTAACACCAGATTAAAACTATCACATGTGTTGTTAACTAACACACAAAAACTAAGGGATAACAAAATGTTCTTTTAGTCTCCCCCTTTTGGTGTTACATGGCAACCCAAGGATTTGCAATAAACTTCACGACCATATCATGTTTAACAAAAGGAAAGACCCCCCCTAGATGTGTGCATATAAATCAATTGCCTTGGAATGCAAATGCACACGTATAGAGAGACAAGTTCCAACAATATATAGCAACATAATATGGAAACAACACATTTCACAAATAAGACATATCGCAATATAGGTTGAGTCTAGAGATGAAAACCATACCTTGTGCATATAAATGTAGATAAACACCCATATAGACCATAGCACAATAATGTAGGCTCAACCATACATAATAAGAAATCCATATGTCTTACACTCACATAATTCACAACATAGTTCTCACAATACATAAGAAGCAAATAAGTTCGATAAATGAGATAAAAGGGACACAAGCGCAATAAGAATGATAAAAGCACATGCTTGTGTCCAACCCATGCAAATCCCACAGAGAGAACCTAATAGAACTACTTCCTCCCCCTTTGGCATCGAAACGACAAAAAGGGAAAAGAGCATACTAACGAAACCCATGGAGATCACTCGGAGTCTTGGCCTTCCTCATCACCATTCTCACCGTTGTAGTCTTCATCGGATATATTCATGGGAGCCTTGCCGGTGTTGCGAGAAGAAGAGGGCATGGTGGTCACATCCGCATAATCCGCCCAAGGGAAGTAGTCTTTGTTCCATTCTTCATATGTGATAGTCTCTGCGGACGAGGAGGAGATAATAGGATTTCCATCTTCATCTTCTTGAGGAGCAGGAGTGATGCTACCATTGTTAAGCTTGTGCAACTCCTTGATCATGATGCCTTGGTTGCTCAAAATGTGCTTCTCTCACACATATGTATCATGGTTTTCCCGGTGAAGAGCAACGTCCATGCAAAGTAACTTTCTCTTCCACCAAGAGATCTTGCTCACTTCCTTGTTCACTTTAGCCTTGCCTTGAACATATGATGGAGGGTCGGCATTCTTGCTTCGCCTTCTAGGCAATGTTGCCTCGGACGCCACTTCCTCATCACTAGATTGGGGAGGAGGTGCACGAGAGGAAGACAGTTGCTTGGAGTGATTGCTAAGTTGGCGGAGAGTGCCCTTGGGATGCTTGGTGAGACGAGAGACATCGACGGTAGGCACCTTTTCAAGGATGAGCTTCATGACATAGGGTGCATACAAAGGATTCTTATGCTCAAAGATGGCCCAAAGCATCTCACACTTGATGAAATCCATAACATCAATCTCTTTACCTTGGCAGTCCGGACCAGCCTTTTGAACCTTGTAAGCATGATAGAGGAGATTGACAAGTCCTCCTCGAATAGCATCCACATTACCGGCTTGAGGAGCAAGGCTGAAACGAACCATACGGAGGAAGATGTTGTATGTGGGGAGGAGATCTTGATTTGTGCCAACAGAAGATGCCACAGAATACAAAGGGCGCAACCGGCTCTTGTCGTAGGTGGCCCCTTCCACATGCATCCGCTTCCCAATAGGAGTAGTAGCCCCCTTGAACTCATAACCCAATAACCTTCTGGCGCCGTTGTCGGGGAGGTAAGGTAAAAGGTACTCACATCTTTTGGCTACTAAGCTAAGCTATTTTGTAGCACTGTTGCTGTTGTGTGAGTGCTTGAAGGTATTTCCTTTAGATTCTGCAATTTTATCTTTTTGTTTCTTGTTTTTATTTCACTAGTTAGGCTTAATGGAAAACAACAAAAATTAGAGATCTTTATGAACTTTATATTGAATTAGGACATGATACTTTTGAAGAGAAAATTAAAAAACCTATGGAAGTTTGTTTGCATAATAGTGGTAGTAATGTTATTAGTATGAATTCTTTGAACACCATTATTGCTAATGCTATGGAAAAGTCTAAGCTTGGGGAAGCTAGTTTTTATGAAAATGATCTTTTTAGTTCCCCAGCTTTGGATGAGAAAATTTGCTCTGATGATACTTTGTCTCCCATATGTGATAATTCTAATGATGCTTGTGATATTTTAAATCCACCTACTGAAAATATTCCTTTTGAAATACATATGGAAATTGTTGAAAAGGTTATGGATGACCGTTATACAGGGGATGGAACAATCCATCCAAGTGATCACTTGTTGAAACTTAAAGAACTTTGTGAGCTGTTAAAGGTTGCTGGTTTATCAAGAGAAAATTCCATGAAGAAATTATTTCCATTGTCACTTAAGGACAAAGCATGGGAGTGGTATGAGCTATTGGATGATCCTCATCATTCGGAATGGAAGGAGCTTGAATATCTCTTTTACTCTAAATTTTATCCTCCTTATGAATTGTATTTAGATAAGAATTACATTTTTTAATTTTTGGCCTCGTGACGGAGAAAGCATTTCTCAAGCTTGGGGAAGGCTGAAAATATTAATACTCAAATGTCCTAACCATGAGCTTTCTGAGAAAATAATTGTTAATAATTTTTATGCAAGGCTTTCAGGTCATTGCAAGGATTATCTAGGTGCCTGTTCAGAGGGTTGTTTCACAAGTAAGAAGGTTGAAGCTAGATGGGATCTTCTTGAATGAATTCAAAGCAATACTGAAGATTGGGAGAACGACAAAGGTAAATAATCAGGTATAAACTATGAATATGATTGCATTAAGTCTTTCATTGAAACTGCTGTTTTTTAAGAGCTTAGTGCTAAATATGGTCTTGATTCTCGAATTATTGTTGATTGTTATAGAACCTTTGCTTCTCATATTAATGTTCCTAAAGAAAATTGGGACATGTATCATGAACCTTTCAAAGACACTTGCATGGAAAATGAAATTGTTGTTAATGATTACAATAAACATGCTCAAACTTCTGAAAATACTATTTCTTATAAGCATGTTAATTTTTGTGGAGCACTTAGACCTTGTGAAAATAATCAAATGGAATATAAATATTGTATCCATCATAGGAATGAAAAAACTAGAACGTGGTACAAGGCTCTAAGTGATCTTGCTGAAAAAGTTTGTGCCCTCTATCCTTTTATTCGTGAACTTTGCCATGAAGTGGGTCATTTCAATGTTCAGGTCATGATGATAGTATTTCTAATTTAATGAGCACTGCAAGTTTGTATTGTGATAACATGATCACTCCTAATCAGCATGATGAACTTACATTATTTTTGGGGTGTGAAGAGTTATCAAGAAAAACTTCTTTGTTAGATATGAGTGCTCTTGATATGAATAGCGTGTTGCATGGATGTCATCTCTATTGTGTTAATAATTGCCATGCCAACACCTACATACAAAATATTATGAAGGATGGGACTTTACCAAAATATGACAGGACTAATATGTGTTTTGTTCTTATTAATGAAAGAGAGGAATCCTCCCAAGTTTTTCCATTGTTTCTAATAATAAACCAGGTTATGTGGAGAAGGTTCCTTTCAAGCCTCTCCCTCCTAGAGAGGGAAAGAAGAAGAAGAAGAAGAGGAGTAAAAAGAGAGAGGACACAATATCTTCCCCTAAACATGTTGCTCCTATTATAGTTGTTGCTGATGAGTCTGAACTCGATGATGAACCTATGCCTGTTACTTATAGTAGTGATCATGATTGGGAAAAGCACACTACTTTTGATATTGAAAATATCTTTGGTACTAATTCTGAAAATGATGATGTTAATAATTGCTATACTATTAGTACTATCCATGTTTCTTCCAATGATGATATGGAAAGCTCTAAGCTTGGGGATGAGGTGTTTGAAAATCCTTTTGCTACTGATGATTATATATTTGAGACCTCTCCTTCTAGTAAAAATGATGATATGTTTACAAATGAACACACTTTGGAAGATAACTATTCTATTGCTTATGATGATACTATGCCTCCAGTCTTTGATAATTATTATAAAGAATACTATGATATAGTTACAATTACAATCATCCTGATGAAACTTGTCATAGTTATGGAGGGATTACCCAAAACCATCCCTTTAATATACAACTTGTCTATCATGTTCGAGTTCTTTATGATGATCATGCTCCCACTATTATTAATGAGAAGAACTTTTCTTATGTGGAAAATAATGATACTTTTATGCATATAGATCATGATAAGAATGTTTCATGTGATGGTTATATTGTGGATTTTATCAATGATGCTACTGAAAGTTTTTATGAGAGAGGGAGACATGGCTTCATATATCACAATAATATGAATCTCCTCTCTTTTTGTTGAAAATTTTGAAGTTGCACTTGTTTTGTCTTTCTATGCTAGTAGCTTCATGCTTCAATAATTTATTTTATTACAAGATTCCTTTGCATAGGAAGAGGGTTAGACATGTGTTTGATATTTGCTTATTGATGCTCTTTTATATTCAACTCTTATACATATGAGAGCATCATCAAAAATTTCATGCCTAGCTAAAAGGCTTTAAAGAAAAGCGCTTGTGGGAGACAACCCATGTTATTTTTATCTTCTGCAATTTTCTTTTATTTGAGTCAAGGAGCTTTTTACTTCTGTAACAACTCCTTTGTATCTTTATTTATCGCATTTTTGTGCCAAGTAAAGTCTCTAGTAAAAGTTGATGCTAGATTTGGATCTCTGCACAGGGACAGATTTTGCTGTCCACCGTTTTGAGCTTCATAAATTCCAGAAAATTGAAAAATTCTGAAAACATTCATGTGTGATCCTCAGATATGTACGCAACTTTCATTAGTTTTGAGTTTTCTGATATGAGCAACTTAAGTGCTCGAAAAAATTCGTCTTTACGGGCTGTTCTGTTTTTGACAGATTCTGCCTTTTATTTTGCATTCTCTCTTTTACTGTGTTTGAGTGGATTTTTTTGCTCCACAAAACATCAGTGGCTGTAGCTAATGTCCAGAAGTATTGGTGATGATTGTGTCCTTACATAACATGTGAATTTTTGATTATGCACTAACCCTCTAATGAGAATTACTCTGAGTTTGGTGTGAAGGAAGTTTTCAAGGATCAAGAGAGGAGAATGATATAATGTGATCAAGAAGAGTGAAAAGCCTAAGCTTGGGATGCCCCCGTGGGTCACCCAAGCATATTTCAAGAAGACTCAAGCGTCTAAGCTTGGGGATGCCCAAGGCATCCCCTTCTTCATCAACAACTTATCAGGTCATCTCTAGTGAAACTATATTTTAATTCTTTCACATCTTATGTGCTTTACTTGGAGCGTCTGTGTGCTTTTATTTTTTGCTTTGTTATTTTCATTTTCTGAATAAATTGGATCCTAGC
The DNA here is from genome assembly GCA_947311845.1 of Poa pratensis. Lineage (NCBI taxonomy): Eukaryota > Viridiplantae > Streptophyta > Magnoliopsida > Poales > Poaceae > Poa > Poa pratensis. Next base: position 52,408,676 of record CAMZMU010000041.1, read on the forward strand.
ATTCTTGTGTGGGAGAGAGACACGCTCCGCTTTTTCATATGAATACTCATATTCTTCACTTATATTTGTTGAGTATTCTTGACTAGCTACTGCAATGCTTTTAGCTCCTGTTTTTCATGCATCTCTTGTTCAGAGCTGTTAGTTCTTGTAGAGAAATACTCTCTTGTTTTATTGTTAAATTTTTGGAGAGTTTTGTGTTGAAATAAGTTGATTGGTGTTTGGTTGGAAACAGAAAATGCTACATGTGGTAGATGGTATATTGAAAAGACACAATTATTCTTGTAGATCATTGTCTTGGATAATTTGATGCTTTGCAATTGTTTTGAGCTCTCAAGTAGTCATGTTTAAGCTCTTGCATCATGTAGTTAAAACCTATTAGTGGAGAACTACTATAGAGCTTGTTGAAATTTGGTTTGCATGTTTGGTATCTCTAAGGTCTAGATATTTTCAGGTAAAAGTGTTTGAGTAACAAGGAAGACAGTGTAGAGTCTTATAATGCTTGCAATATGTTTTCATGTAAGTCTTGCTGTACCAGTTGATATCCTGTGTTTGCTTCAAACAACCTTGCTAGCCTAAACTCTGTACTGAGAGGAATGCTTCTCGTGCATCCAAACCTTGAGCCAAAACCCATGCCATTTGTGTCCACCATAACTACCTATTATGTGGTATTTCCTGCCATTCCAAGTAAATACTTCATGTGCTACCTTTAAACTATTCAAAAGCTATTATCTCTTATTTGTGTCAATGTTTTATAGCTCATGAGGAAGTTATGTGGAGTTTTCTCTATCAATCTTGTCAGACAGACTTTCACCAATGGACTAGTGGCATATACATCCGCTTATCCAATAATTTTGCAAAAAGAGCTGGCAAATGGGGTGCCCAGTCCCAATTAATTACAACTTTAACCGCTTAATTCTATTCACATGTTTTGCCATGATTTATCAGAAGCAATTTCAAAGTGTTAAACAATATCAAATAGGCACTCCTCCATGGTATGTGATTGTTGGAAGGCACCCGAGGATTCGGTTAGCCATGGCTTGTGTAAGCAAAGGTTGGGAGGAGTGTCATACCAATTTATAAATATGCATATGTAAACAAAAGAGAAGAGGGATGATCTACCCTTGGGTAGAAATAACGTCCTTCATGGGAGCCGCTCTTGAAAGTCTGGTTGACAAGGGGGGTAGAGTGCCCACTACCATTCGTTGACAACAACAAACACCTCTCAAAAACTTATTTTTATGCTCTCTATATGATTTCAAAAACTTAAAAAGCTCTAGCACATGATTTAATCCCTGCTTTCCTCTGCGAAGGGCCTTTCTTTTACTTTATGTTGAGTCAGTTTACCTACTTCTTTCTATCTCAGAAGCAAACATTTGTGTCAACTTTGTGTGCAACAATTCTTATATGCTTGCTTATTGCACTTATTATATTTCTTTGTGTTGACAATTATCCATGAGATATACATGTTGAAAGTTGAAAGCAATTGCTGAAACTTAAATCTTCCTATGTGTTGCTTCAATGCCTTTTACTTAGAATCTATTGCTTTATGAGTTAACTCTTATGCAAAACTTTTTGATGCTTGTCTTGAAAGTTCTATTCATGAAAAGTTTTTGCTTATATGATTCAGTTGTTTACTCTTTATCTATCTGTTAGCAAATATAGACCATTGCCTTGAGTCACTTCATTCATGACATGAGCATTCCAATATTATTTGATCAATATTGTGTGGTAGCATGTCACCTCAGAAATTATTTTGTTGTTATCCTTTTACCTACTCGAGGACGAGTAGAACTGAGCTTGGGGATGCTTGATACGTCCAAAACGTATCTATAATTTCTGATGCTCCATGCTAATATTATACCAATTTTCACATGTTTTATATGCACTTTATATCATATTATGACATTTATTGGACTAACCTATTAACAAGATGCCATAGTGCCAGTTCCTGTTTATTTTGTCTGTGCATTGCAAAAAAGGTCATAAAATGAAAGTGCTCTGAAAAATCTGGAAAAATTCCAGAAATTCTAAAATGCCATAAGACTGCGTGGGCCAAAAGGACAGCTCCGGTAGAGGCCCAGAAGACCCCGAACCACGCTAGGGCACAAACCAGAAGAAAAAAGCTGACCCGTGCCGTGGCATGGTGAGGCCGCCTCGGGCGTTTCCTCGCGCTGCCCTTCGGATTATATATTGCCCCCGTCATAAAAACCCTAACCCCCGAAGGATTTCGCAAAATTCCACTCCGAGCTCCGCCGCCATCCAGAACAAGTTTAGGGGGACAAAAGTCTCTATTCCGGCACCTTGCCGGGACGGGGAATTGCTCCTGGAGCCATCTCCATCGACTCCACCGCCATCTTCATCGCCGTTGCGGCCTCCCATGATGAGGAGGGAGTAATTCTCCCCGAGGCTGAGGGCTCTACCGGTAGCTATGTGGTTTATCTCTCTCTTCCATGGTATGATCTTTATGTGATCATGAGCTTTGTAATCTAGTTGATGTCATAGATGTTTCCACTTTCATTATGTATTGCATATGCTAGTCAAGTTGTTTTATCATTATGATCTTGAGTCACGTGAGAACACTAAGCCAAGATGACAGTGTGGGTGAGGTGTGTGACTCTATTAATAAATCAGAAGGATATTTATCATGAGTTGTTCTTTTGTTGGTTGTCACTATAAAGTTGTGCCGTTTGTTTAGTACTGATTTGGGGCGCTCACAGTGACAGTGTGGGGTGCCCTAGAGAGGGAATATAGACTTGAGGCGTGTTGTTATAGCCTGGATTGGTGTTCGTTATCCAACGGGACAATAGTCAAGAGTAGCATAGTGAAGAGGAAGTATTTATGCATTCAACTATATTAGTATTGTTAAGAGTGTCCACTAGTGAAATTATGATCCCTAGGCCTTGTTTCGAAGCATTGAAACACCGTTTACAACCAGTTCTGCTACATGTTTGCTTGCTGCCATTTTTATTTCAGATCGCAATTACTACTTATAATCATCCATATTACTTGTATTTCACTATCTCTTCGCCGAACTAGTGCACCTATACACCTGACAAGTGTATTGGGTGTGTTGGGGACAGAAGAGACTTCTTGTATCTTAGTTGCAGGGTTGCTTGAGAGGGATATCTTTGACCTCTACCTCCCTGAGTTCGCTGAACCTTGGGTGATTCACTTAAGGGAAACATGCTGTTGTTCTACAAACCTCTGCTCTTGGAGGCCCAACACTGTCTACAAGAATAGAAGCGTGCGTAGACATCACCTTCCAAACTCCACAAAGTTGGAGGTACACTTGTTCGAACTGGTCATCCAAGTCATGGTGACCTCTTTATCATTATCAAAGGCAATAGTGGCAAAGAACTGATGAACAAGGGGAATACTATAGTCTTCATGAATGTGAGAGATAAGCTTCTCTAGACCAAGCTTCCAAGCAATCCACACGGCCTCTTGAAAGTATGTCTTCTTGTTCAAGATCTCAAGATTCAACACCTTTTCCTCACAAACGGCATGCTTCTCAATTCTAGCATAAATCTCATGCATAATCAGCTGCTGCTCTTTCCGGGGAAAGTTAGGGTCATCGGTGTTGGGCGGCAAGTCAAAGAAGGGTTGCTGCCTCATCTGACGGAACTCATGCTTGCCCATTCCCAAAACTGTGGTCAAGGAATCAAAATGGGCTCTCTGTGCTGCTTCTTGATCATCAAACTCATATTGGGCATCCATTCTTGTGGCTTCTTCTGCCATGGTACTCTGTTGACGCAGGCGTCCAGAGCTGCTATCATACAAAAGCTTGTCCCTTGTTTGAGCACGATCTCTTCTTGAAACCTTATGAGGATGTTTGACGGAAGACTTTGTCCTCGGAATACCTATGAGACACAGAATAGAGGGATAGCATGGAGGTAAGCTTGCATGTCCAGGAAAGCCAAAGAAGAAAATTATTTGAGTCAAGATTTCCCTCAGATATGATCCAGACAGGAGTCTCCGGTCTCAGGGGGCGGATAATCCGGCCACACCGGATTCTCCGGTCTGTGAGGACCGGAGTCTTTGGCCTGAGACTGCAGACTGCAACCTAGGTCAAATCTAAGGGGAAACTTGGCGCAAGTAATTTTCTGGAGTGTACATTGCCAACATAAAGGGTCTACACCATGAAGTTCAAGCAAATCTTCTCTCAAAACAAGATCTAGAGTGAAAACCTAGAGAGAGAGAGAGAAGATGAACCTTTGCCCGTCATGGTGAAGGTTAAACGAAGGGGAGAAGGGTCCCCGACGCTTGGAGGGTGGAGGAGCCGGTGGCACGGCGGATTCCGGCGGCGGGAGCAGCCGGAGCGGCACTTCGAGGCGGCGGCAGCAGGGGAGAGGTTGGGGTCGGGGGTGTGTGGGAGTTGTGAAGTCAACTCCCACCCCGATCCCCTTTTGTACCCCTGCGAAACTGCCGAGACCGGAGTCTCCGGCCTAAGCCAGAGATTCCGGGGTTTAGGGCGGAGACTTCAGTCAGACCGGATTATCCGGCCCTTAGCACCGGATTCTCCGGTCCCACCGTCTCAAAATTGTCAGATTTATGGTGTTGGACATGTAAGATGCAAGAGGAGCAAGTTTTTAGATAAGATAGGCCTGAGATAAGACACAAAGTAACTGGATATGGTACTTCACACTCAAACTTGGTAAGAAGCACAAAAATCAAATAAGAATCATCATTTGAGCGTGTTTTCCATAAAGAACAACGGATAGGCAAAAAGGCCATAAAGCTCCAAAAAGATCAATTCTTCACAAAGAAGATGTCGGTGGCCTAGGCCACCATGTATGAGTGTATGTGGTGTGACACCGCGAAGATATATCTTGGGTTCACCGCCACTACTCGTCATTTAAGCTCACATTCATAAAATGAACAGTATAGAGACAAAATGAGTTCTTACTATCGGCATAATGGGGGAGGGATAGTCCAATGGATTAGGACCGCACTCCCCATATTTCCATGCCTACACCTAAACCAAACATATAGCTAAGATATAGGTGTGTATGCAAGATAGTCAAGCGACGCTCCTCGAATCCACGATATTTAGCTCATGCCTCAAATAAGTGAACCTTGCTTCATCAAGTGGCTTCGTGAACATATCGGCAAGTTGGATCTTCGTGGGAATATAGCAAAGCTTAATGTCACCCCGGTTGATGTGATCACGAATGAAATGATAACGAATCTCAATATGCTTCGTTCTTGAGTGCTCCACCGGGTTGTGTCTTGATAGCACTTTCATTGTCACCTAAAAGAGGCACTTTGTCACAATGGACACTGTATTCCTTTAAAGTTTGCCTCATCCATAACAATTGAGTGCATGCACTAGCGGCCGCCACATACTCGGCTTCGGTGGTGGAGAGAGATATGCAATTTTGCTTCTTCGAAGACCAACTCACCAAGGACCTACCAAGGAATTGGCATGCCCCGGAAGTTGATTTCCTATCATCCTTACAACCGGCCCAATCCGAATCCGTGTAACTGGCAAGAGAGAAGTTGGAGCCTCTAGGACACCACAAACCAAACCTTGGGGGGTATGAACCAAATACCGGAGGATTCGATTTACCGCTATCAAGTGGCTTTCTTTAGGAGCCGCTTGGTACCTTGCACACACTCCTACACTCAACATAATATCGGGTCTAGATGCACAAAGATAAAGCAAAGAACCAATCATAGAGCGATCGAGTTTTTGATCAACATCTTTACCCTTTGGACTAAGTTCAAGATGACATTTGGTGTCCATAGTAAACCTCTTCTCTTTAGCATCTTGCATCTTGAACCTCTTGAGCATGTCTTGGATATATTTGGCTTGAGAGATGAAAGTCCCTCCACTCAATTGCTGTATCTAAAAACCAAGGAAGAACTTCAACTCTCCCATCATGGACATCTTGAACCTATCGGTCATAAGCTTTGAAAATTCATCATTGAAAGCTTTGTTAGACGAGCCAAATATGATATCATCGACATAAAGTTGGCATATGAAAAGCTCCCATTTAACCCTCTTGGTAAAAAGAGTGGGATCGATTTGCCGCACTTCAAAGCCACAGTCTATCAATAGCTATCTTAGGTGCTCATACCAAGTACGAGGTGCTTGTTTGAGACCATAGAGCGCCTTATCAAGCTTGTAGACATGGTCTGGGAAGTGTGGGTCCTCGAATCCCGGTGGTTGCTTCACATATACCAACTCCTTTAAAGGACCATTAAGAAAACACCTTTCGCATCCATTTGTTGCAATTTCAAATTGTGATGTGATGCATATGCAAGAAGGATACAGATGGACTCAAGTCGAGCCATAGGAGCATAGGTCTCTCCAAAATCAATGCCTTCAACTTGAGAGTACCCTTGAGCTACCAATCTTTCCTTGTTCCTCACAACCATCTCATGCTCATCTTGCTTGTTCTTGAATATCCACTTAGTGCCGATAACATTGCGGCAATCTTTTCGCTTCTCAACTAAATTCCACACTTTGTTGCGCTTGAAGTTGTTGAGCTCTTCATGCATGGCTTCCAACCAATCCGGATCTTCAAGAGCTTCAAAGACTTTCTTCGGTTCCATGATAGAGATATGGGCTTGATGTTCACTAAAGCTTGCCAATTGTCCTCTTGTGGTGACCTTGCTCTTTTGGTCACCAAGGATAGCTTCAAGATGAAGACTCTTTCTTTCCCAATCTCTTTTGACTCTTGCTAGACAACGGGTTTCGATATCCTCATTGTTGCAAGGAATTATCGCTTGATCATCTTGATCATTTGAGTCCCCGTCTTGACCGGAATGGTGACCTTGATCATCTTGATGCACATCTTCAATAATAGAAGTAGATGGTTGATCTTGGTCTTGACCTTGGCTAGTGTTGACAATTGGAGTACTTGGTTCTTGTATAGCCTCTTGGTCAACTTGAGGAGGGTCTTGGGCTTGTTCTTGGGTAGGTGCATCATTTGCTTCCATAGAAGGCGCCACTTCAACTTGTGATGATGGAGTCTCCACTTGAGTGGAGCTTGGACTTGCTTGAGGAGGCTCATGATGGGTTTCGATGGGGCGATAGAAACCAACCCCCATTCTTCTTATTGCATCTTGAGGTTCCTCATTATCTACATCACAAACCTGAAATTGCGCCACTTGGGAGCCGTCATTCTCACCGAACTCCACACTACAAGATTCCACAACTCTCCCTAAGGATTTGTCGTAGACTCTATAAGTGTGAGAGTTCGCACCGTACCCAACAAAAACACCCTCTAAAGCTTTAACTTCAAATTTAGATAAACGAACACCTTTGATTTTATAGAAACACTTACAACCAAACACTCGGTAGTAGGAGACATTGGGCTTGTTGCCGGTAAGTATCACCACCAAAAATTCGCCCATCCTCAACGTTTTTTTGGCGACATTACGATAACGTCGTGTGTTCCGTCGTGGTCGGTCGAAAAGCTGATTTTGCTCACGACGTTTTGGTTCTTTCATTCATGGGCCTTTGGTTCACGACGTTCCACGTACTTTACGTCGTGGATTTTCGTCCCTGGCCCATTATGCAAACTTGAGCCCAGTTTCCTACGACGAAACAGGTCTTACTCACGTAGAACGTCGCGAATTTTTCGTCGCTCGCCAGGTGGTGTCCTTGTGTGACTCGTTGACTGGCAACGAGCACGACGGTTAGATCCTGGACCCTACCTGTCATACACTATTGTAATTTACGACCTTGTTTGCGTAAGAGGGCTGTTCCTACATGTTGGCTCCAGGCCCATCTGTCAGATAGTTTTGACCAATTTTTTAGCAATGACCGAGTGTTTGTTGGCTGGGCCCCACCTGTCATCGAGGGTTGAGGCTCACGGCCGCTTTGGCCGTTTATGACAGAAATTGAATCAACTGAAAAGCAAGGTGGGGAGAACTCAAAGTGTGTTTTAAATGTTCATGTTGTTATCCTGCGTCAGTACACTTACCTAGTTGAACTCACGCTTAGATAAATAAGGCGTGGGGAAACGTGTAGTTGAGGGGGCGTGGGGAAACGAATACGTGGGAACGTGGCGTCGCCATGACTTCCGAAACCGCCTCCTCAGATCCCGGGCTCCATAAATAGAGGTGTTGACCGCCTCCCCTTCCTACTTCATCGTTGATACATCTCAGTGCCCACACTCTTCGAAAAATATATGCTCGGCGCATTTCTCCATTCATGGCTTCACCTCGCAAGCGATCTGCTTCCATGAGGTAGATGTGGGTTAAGTTTTGTATTGATCTGGTTGTTTACCTCCTTGTTGCATCTTTATTTAGATCTGTTCAAAGTGGTACACTGACATCATCTTCCGGATCTTGACTGCATCTATGTGCAGGGACAGTTCTGCCTTCGAGGAGCTGACACCGCCGGAGCGGTCGGTGATCGCCGACCTGACGACTACTGTGGACGAACTACGTGAGCAGTTAGTTGCTGCCTTGAAGAAAGCTTGTGAGTACATGGACAAGGCGATGGAAGCTGCAGTGCAGGTCGAGAAGGCCACGGACATCGTGACGAAGATGTCCGACCATCTGAAGGAGCAGGTGAACAACAACCTCGACCTTCATCAGAAGGTCATAGCCCTCGAGCTGGAAGTCCAGCTTGCGCGGAAGGAAGCTTATCTCCTCCGCAACGAAGCTATGGTGCTGGAGAAGAATCGCCTCGACAAGAAGGTCAAGAAGGCCAAGAAAGCCCAGCTCCTAGAGAGGGAGCGCCTGGAGGCGGAGATGGCCAAGCGAGGCTAGTAGGGTGTTCTTGCTTGAAAATTGGGTGCACAGATTTTGTATGCACATGTGATCTACCTTTTCTATTTATTTGTTTCAACAATCATGTATCAGCAACTTGTATGCGCGTGTGTATCTGTTTGCCTTTTCACATTGCAACTTGAATACAATCATGTATCATGCCTCTCGCGGATGGCTGGGCCCCACCTGTCATCGAGGGTTGAGGCTCACAACCGCTTTGACCGTATGACTGAAAAACAAGGTGGAGAGAACTTGGTGAGTAACTGCTCAACAATCCCGTCTCTGAAAAGAAAAAAATCTACTCCATCCAATCAACAGCCCGCAGTAAATAACTTTATCAATCGGCTTCCGTGCAAGTCTTCGATGGTAAGACATCTGCCTTAGCCCGTTGATTCTAAATGGACGGACCAGATTGCGCGGTGAATGGCAGGAGACGGTTGCCACCTATTAAACTAGCACTGCCAGAGCACGTCTACGTCATTCCACTATTCACCATCTTCCCCACTCGCCACCACTCAGCGGAGAACAACCCATTTCTACATACCACCAGTCATGTCCTCGCGTCGTCAAGCTTCAAGCCGGAAGCAACAGACAGCTGCGACGAAGGCTGAGGAGGCAAAACGCCGAAAGAAGATGCATCAAATGGATCAAGAAGATGGCGGCGACAAAGATTGTCCTCTGACGGAGGCCAAAACCCCGCTATCTCTGAGCAAGAACATGAAGACGGGCGATAACTCCACCTCGAGTTTGATCCCAAATCAGCACGTCCAAGAAGATGGCCGGTACGTTTAAATATCTATGAAGTATAATTTCTTTGGTACAAACATGTCCCAATATCCAACAAACTGAAGTCACTTGTACATATCTCAGAGCCAGCCACTCGGACATCGGCAATCCAGACCAAGAACAAAGCACGAATGGCCTAGCGGGAGATAAACAATCATTCGAGAAGATCATCCTCGCTCTCCAGCACAGCGAGGTCTGAACTATCCAATCTTTTGTTCTATCCCTCATATTCGGACTAAGCTCACTACTAATTATGAACTGCCTGTAGGAAGCCAGAGCTAGGATTGAAGCCAAGGAGGCCATCACATATGAGTGGTGCGCCACGCTTCTGAAGAATCACAAGGTCCTGAAAAAAGAGTTTGAACGCCTCCGTGTTGATTTGGATGTAAAGAGGAGGGCGTCCCAAAACATTGCGAATGAAGCAGCAAACCTTCGTGCGGACCGCACCAACCTACAGAATGAGGTAGCCGGCTGGAAGAGGCTATACAATAAGAGTAATGAAACAAATGACAAGGCGAAAGGCCTGATCAAGGAGCTTCTGGAAGATAAGAACCTCCAGATGCAGTGTGAAAACCTTCATCTTGAGAGTATCGAGATGGTAAAGGAACAGCTCCTTGGCATCAAATCGGCCATCGCCACCCAAGAGGCTAAACTGACGGCTCAGGGAGAAGTGAAGAAGTTGCTAGATGATATAGCATCATCAAAAATTGTAATCCATAACCTGGAGAGAGAAGTGCAGAAGCTCCGTCTGCAACTTGTAAATCAGGCTATCCCCATTTCCAGTTTGAAAACATGTAAGAACTAGAAGATATTACAATTATCTAAGCGCTCTCTCGCATAGCCATCTTGATATCTGCTAGTCGAGGTGCTCTTTCTTAGCGGCCAAAGCTTCATTTCCAAATCACGATCACAAAAGGTTCAACACGATCCTCACAACAGGTTCAAAGCAGCGGCACAATAGGCTCACATCATGATCAACCGAATACCAGGTTAACTAAACTATTCTACTTAGCTACTGATACCCGTATAAGTGATAGCCTTCAGTAGCTACCTGAAATGAAAAGTATACGGGGTTAGGTTGAGCCTCTAAGTGCAGAGTATGTAGTAAGTGGAAGACGTGTTTTTCCCACGTGAGTGACTCGAGGATTTAATATCGAACTCTCAGGGAATCAGTAGTGAAAGATTTATCTTCATATCCTTCTTTTGGTCACCTACAAAACAAAGTTAATTGTTTTGGTCCTCAACCTCACATGTGGTTGTCAAGCATAAGGTGTATGAATGATATCAAGATAAATATGCAATGCAAACAAGAAATAAATATGCAATGGTGGTGAATGAATGTGCAAGGATGATGATAACAATGATAAATTATATTTTTGGGTTTTTTATGATGAATGCAAGATGGAAAAGTGTTTTTGTATTTTCGGATTTAATAATGGCAGAAAATGGAAAAGTGATAAAAGTGGTTGGAAAGGTGTTTCTTATGATTAAAAATGGACCGGCGTTCATGATTTCACAAATACACTCTCTCTTTTAATGATGTGGCAGACAATGAATACATAGAGTTGACATATGAGATTGCAACACAAAGTTTGATATCAAGTTACTAATTATATGGGCATCACGTCCTAACATAGAGATCTTTTGGTTATTAATCTCACTTATACTCCACCAAGATGCGAACTAAATCATAACACCTTAGCAATTAAGATAAATCAGAGTATAGATTTAAGTATCATGACATGAAGTGAAAATAAGAACATGCTAGATCTAGTCATAGAGTAGTGGCGATGGTCACACCCACATCTCCGGTAGCATGGTATTTTTGTTTATCCCTAGTGAGGCAACAAAGTAAGATAAACACCCAAGTGGATCACGATATTTCAGTTGTCAACTTACCGCACTCACCACCCCCGTTACTCCAACTAATGCACACATCACCCCACACACGCCCTCATAAACATGCTTGATCATAACAAGTATATAAGAACGGGGTACATAATATGCATCTATACTCATAACTGAAACAAACATTGCAATCTCAAACATATATTAACTCATAAAAAGATCCACCACATAGGAATTACATATATGACCGTAATCATGTTCAGCAGCTCATACGGTACTAATTAGTGAAGCTCAAAGAGAGGAGAGATACCATATGTTACTTCCACAAACCCATAGTCCAGAGGTGGACTGCTCCCTCTTCATGATGGAGATGGTGGAGATGTTGATGGAGAGGGTGGAGATCATGCCGGCAGCGCCCCGCCGGAGTTTTCCCCCTCCAATCTGCAGCTCCAGATCTTCGTTTTCGTGTTTCTGTGATATGGCGGCGCTTGTTTTCGAGAACGCCGTGGGACTTCTTTTATAGGCGTTTTTAGGTCGAGACGAAGGCGGTGGAGAAAAGATCGACGGCTGCGGAGCTCCGCGGCCCAAAATGGTGGGCCCCACGTGGCCAGGTACAGGGGCAGCGTGGGCCACCCCCTTTTGGCCTTCCGGGCTCCGTTTGCTTGATTCCTTCGCTCCTACGTCTTCTTCCTTCCAAAATAATGACCTCCATATTTTTCCATATTTTTCTGACGACGTTTGGGTCCCTGAAACATAAAAGGAAAAAATAGGGTTTTCTGTCTGCGCAGGGTTAATTCCATAAAAATAGGAAACAATTATTTTATTTCCTAAAATCATTAAATAACAGTGGTATAACCCTTATATGATGCAAATATGATTGGAATATGAGTGATATAGTGCAAAGTTCATGTATGCATTTTACATGCATCAACATCCCCAAGTGTAACACCCCGGCCACCCCCGGGCCAGGCCTGTCACCCCTGGCAGCTCTCTAGGATCTCCAGACTGGCCCCACAGATCAATACTAGTCTTTTCTGCGCACTTTGTCCTCACTCGTGTGCACCCGGGAACCAGTTCCCGGTTGGTCACCCATCCTTGGAGTGCTCTGGGCCAAGCACGCTTAACCTCGGAGTTCCTTCCAGATGAGCTTCCGGAAAAGAAGTTGCAACTTATTGATATGAGTATTCTATTAATCATGTTAAGCCCTGAGCCAGGATCTCACACCAAGCTTAACCAATACTCGTCCTCGAGTATGAAGGTGATAAAACTAACATGGGCTTTGCAATATAGCACTAACAATGGATATCAACGATGATTGCTACTGCTACATAGAGTCAAATGATTCATTCTTCAAAGGAATAGCAATATGCAAAATAGTTTATGAAGTGTTATCAAGTATTCAAGCAGGGATGTTCAATGATAGTTCACAAAGTGTAACATAGAAGATAGTAATATGGACCACATGTATGCATAATGATACGTAAGAACATCCTACATTGGTCATAGAGTGTAGATGAAAATCTGAATATAAAAGGTGGACACTTTGGAAAGATGTATATGTGAGTAGAGATAAAGCATGCATAAGTTTCATCTAACTTCCAAACTCTTCTACTTAAGTTAATGATTGCAATGTGGAATTCTTGGTGTCAAGCACTCATTACCCCTATCATGGCATCTTGAATGGTTAAAGTTTAATGTGAAAGCAAATATGAGTAGTGTGCTTGATAAAGTAAAGGTTAGGTGTCTCATGCCCCCTTGAATACAAGTACCTACACCATGATTACTCAACTTAGGAAACAAAGCAAGTTCAAGTTCCATCATTGTAAGTAATAATAGTATCATCAAGAGCGTCAACTGGGGTACCTCTTGTCCCAGGATATGGAACAAGCCCATATCAAAATGACAAGACAAACAAACAAGATGAACAAGCTCAACACCCTTTTTATTTACCATTGGAATAGCTTTTTATTATAAGGTGCATCACAGACGGTTCACCATAGCATGTAAGTAAATTTCCACCATGAATGATGCATGTCTTAGATTAGCGGCCCAGGCGTCTCTCTAACCATTTATACAAACTCATTTAAACTACTTCATTTCCACCTCATTCCACCATGATAGGCATCCATAAACAAAAGTACATAATATCAACTTAAATGATGATGGAGCATGTTGAAAGCTTTGCATGTGACAGCACATATGGGCTAACTCCCAACCTTGGACATTTATCAAGCCACTAGCATCATATTATTATTCACAATGGGTCATGTTTTATTTATGCAATAAAAATAAGTTGTGCATCAAGTTCGTGAGAGCTATATAACCAACTTTTCTCATAACAATCAATAACGTAAACATTTTTATTCAGAGGTATGGATAACACAAATTTCATGATATACATACTCGGAATAGCATAAAGCTAATAGGTAGATATGGTGGACCCACTGGAATAACTTTGGTTGAAGGTGTTGGAAACAAGTTTTTGCTTGTTGGAATGTTTGGGCTAGCAAGAGGGAGAAAGTTGACCATCTAGATGCATGCATGAGTGTCCATAGAACTAACTAATCCATGTTAAATAAAGTAAAATAACTTTCAGCATCAAAACATGAATAAGTGATAGCTTTTGATAAAGCATTTGCAAATTATTACTCATAAACAAGCTCATGAATCATGCAACTATATGTATCATTAAAAATCAACTCAAACATCCCTTTTCCCAATATGATAAAAGCATCCAACATATTTCAACCCATATTTCCAGTAGCTCTTTCTCATATAAATGATAATGTGGTGGTCTCACAAAATAACAAACAAACCAAAAATAAACAAAAAGACGCTCCAAGTTTATGCGATAAAGTGTTTCGATCGAAAAACAGAAGTTAGACGTGTGCAAACCGAGAGTGTGTAGGTCTAGTGGGGTTGTCTTCACATCCCCAAGCTTATGGTCTTCACCATCCTTGGATAACTCTTGGTGCATCTCCTCCAATCCCTGTGAAAAAACCTCAAAACACCGTTTCTCCATTTTCTTTTCTGTGGGGTGCATTAGTAGTGATAAACAAATAGGTTTCTCGCTGCATATAATCCTTAAACAAAAACATCATATGAATGTACAGAAAGTATATAATGTTGTATGCCTACTCAGAAACTCATTTGAATCACAAAGATTCAAGATACAAGTTCAAAACATGCATAAAACAAAATGGGACAGAATCTGTCCAGAAAAACAGTAGCAGCAAAACGTATTTTTCTACCCTAGCAAACTTTGCCTAAAAATTCTGAAAAAATTCATGCATACAGAGGATGAAAAGTGGCAACTACAGTTCAAATATGAGCTCATTCGGAGTTACAGAATAAGAACTAAAAATCATACCGTGCACAGATTCATGCATGAATAAAATCTCCGAACGCTATAAGCAACTTTTCAAGACCAAAATGGGTAAAACTTGGCACTTTATTAAAAACTCCAGAAACTAAACTAATAAAAAACTCTCTTGATACAGCAAGAGGACACAAAGAAAATCACACATAAAAATAACCGGGTTGCCTCCTGCAAAGCGCTTTCTTTATAGCCATATAGATAGGCTTCTTGTTGTTTATTGAAGATGAAGCTCATGAGGGAGCTTGAACTTTGATGTTCCCCTATTTCTTGGGAAGTGTTCCATGCACTTCTTGTGTGGGAACTGAAACTTAACGTTCACCTCACTTGAATCAATGATAGCACCTGTAGTACGAAGAAAAGGTCTTCCAAGAATAATCGGACTAGAGGTTTTATTCCCCATGTCCATGATTAGAAAATCCACAGGCACAAAAGTCATATGTAACTCTACCATAACATCACTTACTTTCCCTAAAGCATGTTTAATGGAATCATCAGCAAGTGCAAGTTCAATAGAGCATTTTTCAAGATTTTTCAATTCAAGCACTTCATATAGTTCTTTAGACATAACAGAGACACTAGATCCTAGATCAAGTATAGCATGATGTGTCTCTTTTCTAATAGTTACTATGATATGGGGTGGCCCGATCTTCTCATTGAGCACGTCGTTGGATGATGGATAACTTGGTGTCACCGATGAACTCTCATCGCTAGATCCCTGATGCCAATGCAGCAGCTCTCTACCCTTCGGATATTCACGACTTCACACACTTGCGCACGTAGCTGTCGACCACGAAACGGTATAATTGCAATCTACTAATTCCCAATGGAAAGAACAGATCACACTTCAATTGATGTTCACCTCTCCAGATCGATACAAATTGGAGATGTATAATTTCAGAGGAAAGCTTTCGTTGTTCAACTAGAAACTAGGGTTTAATCTAAACGTGGTCTAAACTCATCTATGGCGGCTGGACTAGCATATAAAGGGATGGGGCGTACTGTAGCGTCGTACTGTAGCACGCTACAGTACCGACCTAGGGCAACCCCATCTGACTCGGACTCAAACCGGTTCGACCCAAACTAGATACAAACTGACCCAAAGGGTTGGGTTCAGCCTTAAGGCACGCAGGCCTGATGTGGCGCCTGCCCATGTGTGGCGTGGTGGCCTCCCTGCCCCTTGGACGCTGCCTCCCTCTCCTCCCTCGCGTCCTCTTCAGCTTGTGTACTCCACGCCTTGCTCCTCTTGTTCCAGATGCTGCAGCCCCTCGCTCCCTCGTGCTATGCCTTCTTGTTCAACAAACCTGAGTATGCATACAAACAAAGACTTAGGCAGTAAACAATTCTCATGAACGAAATATTCAGATTCTATTAGGAGTTAGTTCACCTGTTGTTCTAATAGCTTTGCACGAGCTCTTGTAATAGGACCAATTCTGATTTCATCATTAGACTTCTTTGCAGCAACTTGGTGATCATCATCATGAGGTGAAGATGTGTCAAGTGTATGGATGTCCTCATCATACTAGTACATTGGGAATCCATATATCCCCAAGCTTAGGTGGTATCATGGCCTCTTGGTTGTACCTAGCAATTTTCTCTTTCAAGACATGATTAGCAATATAGGAACCAAAACCAGCTTGATTAGTATTGATGGAAGGATCACTTGCAAACTTTTGTAAGATAGAGATTAGTTCATGCAAGCTACAATTTTCTAAGTCAAGCAAAGGGTCCTTGACTTCACTAAGCATTTTAACTTTCTCAATTTCTCTCTCTTTCATTACCCCAATAGATTCTTTAGCAACTCTTTCTTGCTCAATCAACATAAGAGATTCATCCTATTCAGTTTTTTTTAACTTCTTCTCTCAAACTACCTAGTTGAGACATGAATGGCAGCAAATATTCTGGATAGTTCAATAATTCATTAAGAGTTTCCTCCAAAGTAAAAGGAACATTATCAGCAATAGCAATAGAATTCATTCCAACCACGGGTGATGCTTGTGGTTTCCCTGCAGACATACTCAATAAAGTGGCTTGATTATCAGCTAGTTTTGACAAAGCTTTGTCTAATCCTGCAGCTTGGAGTTGTAAGCCTTTAATATCAGAACTAAGGGAAGCAACCGACTTATTCAACTCTTGTATCATGGTGTTATGACTAGCAACTTGTTCCATGAGAATTTTGTTAGCTTCAGAATCATCATTGCGAGATGGCATAGGCTTCCAATTATTATCGTTAGCATTAGGATATGGAACAAAAGGATGATTGTTGGGAACATATGGGGGTTTATTATAAGAGTTGTAATTGTTGTTCCCATACCCATTGTTACCATAGTTCCTAATGAAGTTGACATCAATATTTTCAGAATTATTACCAACTAGTTCTTGCAAAGGAACATTTTCCACACTAGGTTTATTAAGCAAAGCAAGAATAGTATCCATCTTAGATGACAAATCATTAGTTTCCTCAATAGAATTCACTTTCTTAGTAGGATTGGGTGCCCTATCAGTATGCCATTGACTATAGTTTTCCAAAATGCTTTCCAATATATTTTTAGCTTCAACTATAGTTTTACTCATAAAAGCACCTCCAGCAGCAGAATCAAGTATGTTTCTAGACATGTAGTTTAAACCATTGTAGAAAGAGTGTAATATGGTCCATTCATTAACCCCATGTGATGGACAAGTTCGAAGCATAAGTTTAATCCTATCCCAAGCCATAGCAACATTTTCATTTTCATTTTGCCTAAAAGAAAGGATGTTGTTTCTATTTTGTAAAATTTTAACAGGAGGATAGTATTTCTTAATAAAAGCTTCTTTAAGATCATCCCATGAATTAATACTACCGGATGGCAATGAATGCAACCATTCTTTTGCTTTCCCTCTAAGTGAAAAAGGAAATAGCTTCAATTTTAGGATATCACTTTCAACATTCTTAAACTTTTGCATGTCACATATTTCAACAAAATCATGAAGATGCATAGAGGCATCCTCCATAGCACTACCACCAAATTGTTCCCTAGTTATCAAGTTTAACAAACTAGGACTCACTTCATAGCTATCATCTTTAATCTCAGGTGTGGCAATAGCTTTAGAGATGAATTGATCATTAGGAGTGTTTGTGTAGTCACACAATTTAGTTATTTCTCCCATTTTAGCAAGTTTTTTTGTATTTTTTTAATTTTATATGCAAAACTGAAAATAAAATGTGTCTCACAAATGCAAACCGAATTACAAAAGCAAGACAATGCAATGACAATGACAAAACAAATAATTTTGCTTTGAATGTAAAGATGGATAAGATGATGCTCACGTAGGTGCAACCTCCCCAAGCTTAGGTGTTAGCACAAGTTGGTGATGTTGACTTTGTTGTGATGAATCCGACGCTAGAAAATAGGACTAGTGCAGGAGCTTCCTTGGATAAATCTTTTCAGCTATGATTCCCCGGCAACGGCGCCAGAAAACAGTCTTGATACCCGTAGAAGTGATAGCCTTCAGTAGCTACCTGAAATGAAAAGTATACGGGGTTAGGTTGAGCCTCCAAGTGCAGAGTATGTAGTAAGTGGAAGACGTGTTTTCCCCATGAGGGTGACTCGAGGGTTTAATATCGAACTCTCGGGGAATCAGTAGTGAAAGATTTATCTTCCTATCCTTCTTTTGGTCACCTACAAAACAAAGTTAATTGTTTTGGTCCTCAACCTCACCTGTGGTTGTCAAGCACAAGGTGTATGAATGATATCAAGATAAATATGCAATGCAAACAAGAAATAAATATGCAATGGTGGTGAATGAATGTGCAAGGATGATGATAACAATGATAAATTATATTTTTGGGTTTTTTTATGATGAATGCAAGATGGAAAAGTGTTTTTGTATTTTCGGATTTAATAATGGCAGAAAATGGAAAAGTGATAAAAGTGGTTGGAAAGGTGTTTCTTATGATAAAAAATGGACCGGCGTTCATGGTTTCACAAATACACTCTCTCTTTTAATGGTGTGGCAGACAATGGACACATAGAGTTGACATATCAGATTGCAACACAAAGTTTGATATCAAGTTACTAATTATATGGGCATCATGTCCTAACATAGAGATCTTTTGGTTATTAATCTCACTTATACTCCACCAAGATGCGAACTAAATCATAACACCTTAGCAATTAAGATAAATCAGAGTATAGCTTTAAGTATCATGACATGAAGTGAAAATAAGAACATGCTAGATCTAGTCATAGAGTAGTGGCGATGGTCACACCCACATCTCCGGTAGCATGGTATTTTTGTTTATCCCTAGTGAGGAAACAAAGTAAGATAAACACCCAAGTGGATCGCGATATTTCAGTTGTCAACTTACCGCACTCACCACCCCCAGTTACTCCAACTAATGCACACATCACCCACACACGCCCTCATAAACATGCTTGATCATAACAAGTATATAAGAACAGGGTACATAATATGCATCTATACTCATAACTGAAACAAACATTGCAATCTCAAACATATATTAACTCATAAAAAGATCCACCACATAGGAATTACATATATGACCGTAATCATGTTCAGCAGCTCATACGGTACTAATTAGTGAAGCTCAAAGAGAGGAGAGATACCATATGTTACTTCCACAAACCCATAGTCCAGAGGTGGACTACTCCCTCTTCATGATGGAGATGGTGGAGATGTCGATGGAGAGGGTGGAGATCACACCGGCAACGCCCCGCCGGAGTTTTCCCCCTCCAATCTGCAGCTCCAGATCTTCATTTTCGTGTTTCTGTGATATGGCGGCGCTTGTTTTCGAGAACGCCGTGGGACTTCTTTTATAGGCGTATTTAGGTCAAGACGAAGGCGGTGGAGAAAAGATCAACGGCTGCGGAGCTCCGCGGTCCAAAATGGTGGGCCCCACGTGGCCAGGTACAGGGGTCGCGTGGGCCACCCCCTTTTGGCCTTCCGGGCTCCGTTTGCTTGATTCCTTCACTCCTACGTCTTCTTCCTTCCAAAATAATGACCTCCATATTTTTCCATATTTTTCTGACGACGTTTGGGTATAAAAGGAAAAAATAGGGTTTTCTGCCTGCGGAGGGTTAATTCCATAAAAATAGGAAAAATTATTTTATTTCCTAAAATCATTAAATAACAGTGGTATAACCCTTATATGATGCAAATATGATTGGAATATGAGTGATATAGTGCAAAGTTCATGTATGCATTTTACATGCATCAGCTACACAGGACACCGAAACCGCCTCCAGAGGTTCACATCATCGATGGGTTTTTTGTGTGTTTCGCAACCCTTCCAAAGCCACGTCCACGGTTTGGCAAACCCTAAAAAAAGTGTCACACATGTCCATTAAATGGGTGCAGAAAGATGTTAAGTCTCATATAATGACACACAAATCAAGAAGGGCCAATTCAAAAGCATGCCTCGTATATAGTTTGATTGGACACATTTCAGGGATGGAGTTGGCGAGCCCAGTAGAATGCACAAAATAAGTATTCATACATATACAAGGCTCACGAGCGCCACCCCCGAATCGCATAGTGCCATAACATTTTAATCATCGGCATTTTAATCATGTACAAATGACACACAACACAACACATAATCAAATACATGCCTCAAATGAATAGAGCACACCATGAACTTCCAAGTGTTGGAACTAAAGGGTCAAGCATAAATGTTTAGCAATGAACATCAAGAAAAATAGCCTCATAATTACAAGCACACACAGAATGCAAAGAAATGATTCCACGGTACAGACAAATCTGCCCAAGCAAAGGGAAAATCATATTGGGGGCCTCATAGGTACAATGCAATGTGCTTGTACAATGCACAGTAAAGGGGAAATCATATTTGGGGCCTCATACGAAAGAAGCGCACACAAATGGATGAGATCATCG
Source organism: Poa pratensis (assembly GCA_947311845.1). Classification (NCBI taxonomy): domain Eukaryota; kingdom Viridiplantae; phylum Streptophyta; class Magnoliopsida; order Poales; family Poaceae; genus Poa; species Poa pratensis. Next base: position 52,429,308 of record CAMZMU010000041.1, read on the forward strand.
AGCACTTACCAAGGAAGATGCAAAACAAATGTGGTTGTACACAACACTAGGTAAATACTGATCATCCCATCAAGATAAAGTATAGAGCTTAATCATCAGCACATAATAGAGAATGAACATAAAATAATCCTCATATTGCAAAGACAGTAATCATTGGACTGTGCATTACTGGGAAAATCATAATTGGGGCCTCATAGTAAAGAATCACATAAATTGATGAGATTATCGAGCATTTTCCTTGGAAAATGCAGAACAAATGTGGTTGTACACAACACTAGGTAAAATGCTGACGATCTCATCAACATAAAGTGAAGCCAGAGCCACCGTCAACACCACCACCGACCCGTCTGTACATCGAACTCACCGGCGATGAATAGTAGGGCTTCGTACAACACGATGTCGGCCATGGAGCTAGCTAGCTAGTTATTTAGTTAATGATGTTCCCGCTTCGGCTTGTTGGGGAGCTGGCCGACCCCGGTATCTAAACTACTTTCATTTTGGCTAAGCTGTATGCCTCAGCTTGTGTAATACCGTGTAGGAACATCGCTTGCTTTATTAATTTAAAGCAGGGCTTTTAGCCTTTTATGTCTATAAAAAAATTAGGGCTTCGTCCAGCACGCGGCCGACCGTGTAGCCATCTATCTAGTGTTTTAGATCAAGTGTTCATTTATGTTCAAATTATTGTAAGGGCCTTTTGGCCGTGAAATTTGTTAATCATTGTGGTGCATTCGATCCATGCTGCTAATCTTTTGGTCAAGGAAAAAAGTCCACTGAACTAGCCCCTAGCTATCGATGCTCATAGAAGCGGTAGATGAGAGGGCGGACTTTTGGTCAAGTAGTACTTAGGGTTTCGACAATAGCGGGGCTCTAGTGTCGGAATCACACCAAAACATGGGTATGGGACACGTATGTATGAGTGTGAATGTTGGTTCATTGGAAGAGCCAACATCAAACTCCTAATTAGTGTGCCCCGCTTCATACACCACACACTTATCGAGCACAAAGTTTGTGTGATCTTCTATAAGGGTGAACTCTCACACTTCGGGTGGACCGGATGGAATCATGTGATAACATGGGCCTGGAGTTGGTTTTTAAATGTTCATATGGGCAACCTAACTTAACCAATGAGAAAATCCAACTAATCTACAACCCTTTGGATGCCCTGTGGAAGCGATAGACGAGAGGGTTGACTTTTGTCCAACTGTCTAGGGTTTCGACTAAAGTGCGGGCTCCGGAGCGTTGGAATCACACCAAAGCCTGGGTAATACATGTCTTTACATATGTACAAGAGTGTGAATGGTGGTACATTGCAAGAGAAGACGTTAAACTTCTAGGTGTGACCCACTTGACATACCACACTTATCCCACACAAAGGCTATAAGAATGAACTCCCACTTCGGGTGCACCATATGGGATCTTGTGATAACATGGTCCTAGCTAGGATTTGTTCTAAGTATTCATATGAGCTACCCTAACACAACCGAGCAGAGAAGTCTATTGAGCTACCCCCTTTCGATGCTCGATCGAGGAAGCGGTACACGGCATGTTGTCTCTTCCAATATATTGGTACACATTGAAAGAGACAACATCAAACTCCTGGTGTGACCCGCACATTTATATACTGCATGAAATGATTTGCGGTCTTATAGGGCTGAAGTATCGCTAAGCTAACACACCCAAGGAAAAAAGTCCACTGAGCTATAGCCCCTAGCTATCGACGCTCATAGAAGCGGTAGATGAGAGGGCAGACTTTTGGTCAAGTACTACTTAGGGTTTCGACAATAGCGGGGCTCTAGCGTCGGAATCACACCAAAACATAGGTACTGTGTCCTAGCTAAAATATGTATATACAGTGTGTTGGTACTTTGGAAGAGCTAACATCAAACTACCATGTGTGACCCGCTTCACATACCGGAATTATCTCGCATGAAAGGTTATGCGATCTTCTAGAGCTAAACTCCCACTTCAGATGCATCAGATGGAATTCATGTGACAACATGAGCCCAAACTTTGTTTTGAATGTTCATATGAGATAATTAAAACAAACAAGGAGAAAAGTTCATTAAGTTCAAAACCGTTCGACGACTATGAAAGGTCAACTCGTTAGGGTTTCGGCTCATGTTGTCATAGGATTCCATCCGATGCATTCGAAGTGGAAGTTCACCCGAATTTTGTACGTAAATATTTTATAGACAGATTTCTTCACAAGGTCCCTTTGTTTTAAATGATCAAATTGTTGAAGCCACCCATCACATGCATCCGACGGCCACCAACGTTTCCCGGCCACAGACCAAAATTATGAAAATTTCGCGCCTGGACTGCCCACCCAAAATTTCAAAACCCTTCTTATCCCCTCGCCCCACTCTCGCACATGGCAAAATTTCGCCGACGTTGAAAATTTCGCGCCTAGACTTCCCACCCAAACATTTCAAAAACCCTCCCTTATCCCCTCGCCCCTCTCGGACCTCACGGAAATAAGCTTCATTTCTGAAATATCCCCTTTCCCCTCCTCCTCGCCGTCCTCCCAAACCCTTGCCCATCCTCCATTCCACCTCGCCATACAGCTCGCCCACGCGGTCTTACGCCTCGCCGTATAGCTCGCCTTCCAGATCTCCCGCGTCGCCGTTCAAGGATCGCCGTCCAGCTCGCCATCATCCGGATCTGCCACCTCGACGCCATGCTCGCCGCTCAGGTCTGCCATCTCGCCGGCCTGCCACCCCGTCTACAACCTCGCCGGCCTGCCACCTCATCTCCAACCTCGCCGCAATATTGACGCCCAGATCTGCCACCTCATATCCAACCTCGCCGCAACTTCGTCGTCCAAATCTGCCACATCTCGTGCTTGCTCGCCGTCCAGCTCGCCGGTCTGCCACATCCTCACCAACCTCGCCATACGTCCAGATCTGCCACATCGTCTCCAACCTCGCCGTACCTACGCCGTCAAGATCTGCTACATCGTTGCCCAGTTCACCGTCAAGGCCTGCCACCGCGCCGTCCAGCCCGCCGGTCTGCCACCTCGTCACCAACCTCGCCGATGCTGCGAGTTAAAGTTGAAGGAGAGGTGAAACGCAGTATGACAGGAGGGTCTAAATCCGCAGGCTATTTCTCTCTATTTAATGTCCTGTTTAATTGTATGCTTGATGCTTCTTTATTATCCAGCTTGTGTTCGATGCAATTAAACTGTCTAACTTGTTAAATTTTCGAGCTTTTGTGTTCATATGGTCAAACTTTGCTCATTTCCATATTGTATACTACTCCGTGCTAGGTTTAAGATCACTTTACTTGTGATCCTATCAGTCTTAGATCTGTTAAATCGTTTGATAGATGCTTACTTATTATTCTGATCATGTTTGATGCGATTAATCAGTCTTTATTGTTTGCCTTCTTAATCGTTTTATTGATGGTTCCTAATTATCCTGCTATTGTTTCATGCAATCAGTCTGTCCATATTGTTTGTGTGATGTTTGCTTATTATCGTGCTTTGTGTTCAAATCTCAAACTTGTCTCATTTCCATTTTGTATACTATTAGGTGTAAGATCACTTTGTTTGTGATCCTATCAGTTTTAGATCTTAATTTACATAACTCATAGTGGACTGTTGTTACATGATGAGCATCATACTTTTTGATGTTTGTATTCTCTTCTTAGTATGTGTTTTATTTGTAGCTTACTTTGAGTTCTTTATTCATGTTAGGACCACCTACTAGTACAGAACGACACATCGGAAACGGGCCAAAAAGCTCATCGGCAACGGAGAAAGGGTCCGTGTCCCCGCCTCTGTCACTGATGTGAAGCCTCACAACGGCAACGGAGATTTTGATCGTTTGCAATAAGTTTGGCAACGGGCATAATATATAATCATTGCCTTTAGTCTTTACATCAGATACGGAGATTAGTTTTTGACCGTCTGTAATGAGGGCGAAAGGAAACAAAAAAAAACCGGTGACGCCTGCTGCGCCGTCGACGGAGCCCTGTGGTTCCTGCCTGACGGCCACCGGTTCTTCACCTTCCTCTTCGCCCAGCTTCAATGCGTGGTCTTCTTCTACCTATTTAGTACTGCACAAAAGTCTTGCTCCTGGAGGCGCCGGCTTCAGTGACCGTGTGGACGGAGCCCCGCTCCTACGTCTTCACGGCCGCCGCATAGTCTCCAGGTTTCCTCCTCGCCCTAAAGGAGATGAAAAAAAATCAAAATGTAAGCTCCTTCATCTCTATACACAAGACAGATGCTTCATCGGCATTACAGAAAATATAGAACTAATTACACTAGAACATAGCCTAAACAATGCCTCATATATAGGTAGATTGGACACACAAATTCCAGGGATGGAGCTAGTGAGCCAAGTAGGATACACAAGATCGGTATTTGTGCATACCACAAGGATCACTAGCGCCACCCCCGGATCACACGGTGTCACCTAATTTTAATCATCGGCATAACAGAAACAAAGCTAAAATCTATGTGTAAACAATGCCTACTAAAAACAGAGCAAATCTATGGATAAACAATTAGCTACTTACAACTAGAAAACAGCTAAAATCTATGTGTAAACAATGCCTACTATAAACAGAGCAAATCTGTGGCTAAACAATTAGCTACTTACAGCTAGAAAACAGCTAAAATCTATGTGTAAGCAATGCATACTATAAACATAGCAAATCTATGGATAAACAATTAGCTACTTACAACTAAAAAATAGCTAAAAATCTATGTGTAAACAATGCCTACTATAAACAGAGCAAATCTATGGATAAACAATTAGCTACTTACAACTAGAAAACAACTAAAAATCTATGTGTAAACAATGCCTACTATAAATAGAGCAAATCTATGGATAAACAATTAGCTACTTACAACTAGAAAACAGCTAAAAATCTATGTGTAAACAATGCCTACTATAAACAGAACAAATCTATGGATTAACAATTAGCTACTTACAACTAGAAAACAGCTAAAAATCTATGTGTAAACAATACCTACTAAAAACAGAGGAAATCTATGGATAAACAATTAGCCACTTACAACTAGAAAACAACTAAAAATCTATGTGTAAACAATGCCTACTATAAACAGAGCAAATCTATGGATAAACAATTAGCTACTTACAACTAGAAAACAGCTAAAATCTATGTGTAAACAATGCCTACTATAAACAGAGCAAATCTATGGATAAACAATTAGCTACTTACAACTTGAAAACAGCTAAAAATCTATGTGTAAACAATACCTACTAAAAACAGAGGAAATCTATGGATAAACCAATTAGCTACTTATAACTAGAAAACAGCTAAAAATCTATGTGTAAACAATGCCTACTATAAACAGAGCAAATCTATGGATAAACAATTAGCTACTTACAACTAGAAAACAGGTAAAATCTATGTGTAAACAATGCCTACTATAAGCAGAGCAAATCTATGGATAAACAATTAGCTACTTACAACTTGAAAACAACTAAAAATCTATGTGTAAACAATGTCTACTATAGACAGAGCAAATCTATGGATAAACAATTAGCTACTAACAACTAGAAAACAGCTAAAAATCTATATGTAAACAATACCTACTATAAACAGAGCAAATCTATGGATAAACAATTAGCTACTTACAACTAGAAAACAGCTAAAAATATATGTGTAAACAATACCTACTAAAAACAGAGCAAATCTATGGCTAAACAATTAGCTACTTACCACAATGCCTAATAAGAACAGAGCTAATCATCTGAAACGAGCAAAAAGAAGTGCAAAAAAAAATAACCTACTGAACAGGGGTCTTACATTAGGCGAGGCGGGCTCGCTTAGCGTCGCCGCCGGCGACGGAGCTAGCGCCGGCCTCCCCTGGCGGCGCCTTGCCCTCGCCGTGGACCAAAGAGAGGGCTATGGCGGCCCGGAGGTCAGACTGGTAGACCACCTCCTTGGCGCGTTCGACCTGGGTCGAGGCCTCGGAGAGGAGGACCGCCGCCTCCAGATCAGCCTCGCCCTGACGACGCTTGGCGTCATCGCGCTCGAAATCGGCGCGGGAGAGTTGGCAAGCGATCTCCAGATCACTACCCTCCTCCTCTTCCTCTTCCTCTTCCTCTTCGTCCTCGTCGAAGGACGAGGACGAGGAGGAGGAGGAAGACGGATGGTTCAGAGAGCGAGGACGGCGGCCGGGGTACATCGCCTGGCGGATCTCAGCATCAGAAATAGAAATGTAAAAAGGAAGACCTAGTGCAGAAAAATACTTCATGCATGAGGCATAAGAACAAAAAGTAATTGGATGAGTGGAGGAGTCACATACCAATGAGCAATCCCACCAAACAGATTTGAAAAATCTGCCCTAAACTTGGAGATCCAAGGATAGCAGGAAGAGAGCTCGAGAAAATTTGGGAAAAATACCTGGGGCTGGTTTCCTGTCGAGGGGAAGGAGATGGGCACTGGATACTCACCTAACCCCCTCTGTGGGCCAAAATAGTGGGTCCCACGCGGCCAGGTACTGTGGCCGCGTGGGACACCCCCTTTTGGGCCCTGGTGGCCCTCTGGTGTCTCCCTTTTGGCTGTTAGTTCCTCTGGTAAAATAACTTACCTCCAATTTTTTGGAATTTTTAGAGACAATTCTCTGAACAGAATTTTTCAAACTTCATATGCTGGAATTTCTGAACTTTGAAATAATTATATCCATGTAATTACTCTAAAATTCTATAATGAATACAACTAAAAATGCAATAAATTTTTATGGGAATCAAGTTTGCATCATTTCACATTAGAATGAGGTTGATCAAGTCTCATTAATAATATAAAAGATATAACACAAGATTCTTTATTTTATATGTTTCTGAGCAATTTCAAGTCACCTCATATTTGATTGGAATAGTTCCAATCATTAAGATAGCATATTTTGGTTCAGGAGGTGGCAATGCAAACTCAAAGCTTCCTATTATAAGAGTATTCCTTTTAATGGAGTTCACACTCTGGCTTACCATAGTAACAGATTTCTTCTTAGGAAAATAGATAGTGTGCTCATTTCCCTTGACATTGAATGTTACCTTGCTCTCAGTGCAATTTATAACAGCCCCTGCAGTGTTTAAAAAGGGTCTTCCAAGAATAATAGACAAATTATCATCTTCAGGCATTTCTAACACAACAAAGTCTGTAGGGATTAACACATTAGCAATAGAGATAGGGACATCCTCACATATTCCTATAGGCACAGCAGTTGATTTATCAGCCATTTGTAATGATACTTCAGTTGGAACCAATTTGTTTAGGTTAAGTTTCTTATATAAAGAAAAAGGCATAACACTAACACCAGCTCCTAAGTCACATAGAGCATATTTCACGTAAGTTTCTTTAATATGACAAGGAATAGTTGGAATACCAGGATCACCACGTTTTTCAGGCATTTTCCCTTTAAAGGAATATTCAGCAAGCATAGCAGTTATTGCATCAGTAGGAATCTTTCTTTTATTAGTCACAATGTCTTTCATGTATTTGGAATATGGAGGGATTTTAATAGCATCAACAAGAGGAATTTGCAAACACAAAGACTTAATCAACTCAAAGAATTTCTCAAATCTAGCATCATCCAAAGTTTTTATTACCTCTTGGGGATATGGTATGGGTTTTTGTACCCACGGATCCCTATCTTTACCTCTTTGTGGATTAGGATGGCTCTTCTTCTTATTCTTCTCAGTAGATGGTGGAGGGTCTTCTTTATCATTAGGTTCAGGTTCTTCAATATTTTCATCCTCTTGTGGCTCTTCTTCAGGTGAAGGTGATTCTTCTTCTTCATTATTATTATCTTCAGTCTCAGCATCAGAAATAGAAATATCCTTATCTTGCTCTTCAGAGTCATCAATGTCCTTGTTTTCATTGGGAGATTTTCCTGCAGAAGATTTCTTCTTGAGAGCTTCTTGTTCTTTTCTCTTGGGATGGTCTTCAGGAAAATCAGGATCCTGAGTACTTGCACCTCCCCTAGTGTTAACTCCACAAACCTGTTTCTTCACCATAAGACTTTCATACAATTGATTTTGAAGAGAAACCATTTGTTCAACTTGATTATTCATCATCTCACAGTGTTTAACAATTCTTTTTACCTCTCCCACACTAGCATGTAAACTTTCTCGAAGAGATTTAATTTTGTGAGAGTTCTCCATAATAGTCATTCTAATATTATGCTCCTCAGGATTATGATGATAAGCAAAATCATTCATGTAGGATACATCAACAGGAGGTGTTACCTTTTCATTACCTTTTATGGAGCTAATAGCATTGACTTGAATTGGAAAACATGGTTGATCATCAGGAAGTTTAACACCCATTTCAGATAATTCCTTAAGATGAGAGGTTTTAATTCCCTTCTCTTTAATAGCCTTGGAAGCTTCTTTCATTGTTTCGTTATCCAATTTGAGCATGCCTCCTTTCTTTCGGAAATATCTCTTCAATATTCCAGTCTTCATAATTCCTAGAGATAGTCTCCAATAGCTCAGTTGCTTCATCAACGGTCCTTTCCCTGAAAACATTACCTGCAATACCATCAAGATAGCCTCTGGTGTTTTCGGTTAGACCATTGTAAAATATATCAAGTATTTCATTACTCTTGAAGCCATGGGTAGGACATTTCCTAACCATCTTACTATACCTCCCCCAAGCTTGGGGTAAATCCTCCTTCTCTTTCTGTGAAAAGCTGCTAATCGCAACAGTCAAACCATGAATCTTATCAGCAGGGAAATACTTATTATAGAATACCTGCAAACATTCTTCCTTGCTAGTAATACATCCAGGTTCTAAACGATTATACCAAGTTTTAGCACTTCCTCCCAAAGTAAAAGGAAACAGCTTTAAGAAATAGTAGCGTTGATGGATTTCATCTTTACCAAATAACACAGATAAGTCATGCAAGACAGCAATGTGTTCAAAAGGAAACTCATCCTCTCTACCATAAAACTTATATTTTTCAGCTTTTTCAATTATTTCAGGATCAACACTAAACTCATAATCTTTATCTTTAATTTTAATAGCAGGAGCATTCATTTTCTCAGTAATAGGAAAATATCCATCAAGAGGAGAATTTTTATAGCTATCAAGTTTATCCAATTTATCAAAGTCAGAATTCATAAAAGCCATAGTAAATGCCTCCTCTTCCTCAGAAGAAGTTTCAAATTCATCATCACAGTATTCATTATCTTCTAACTCAGATTCCACATTTTCATTAGTAGAAGATTCCAGATTTTCAGGTGTTTCAGTTATCTCAGATGTTTCAGGTGTCACTTCTTTGTCTATGCTACCACATAATAAATCATTTTCATTACTAGTAGACATTTTAGACAATGGTGAACTAGATAAAACCTTTCCTTTTTCTTAGGAGCAACAGCAGAAGCAACATTAGGTGAAAAGTTTGGCCTACTTGGCAAATCCGTACCTCTGCGAGTAGTTGAAGGCCTCACTTCCTTCGGAGTAGTCTTTTCCTTTCCCATGGTTAGGAACAAGCAAAAGCAGCAAATAGATGATAACAAGTTGTCTTACCAATAAAGCTAGGTTCCCCGGCAACGGCGCCAGAAAACGTCTTGATACCCACAAGTATAGGGGATCGCTGAAGTCTTCGTTGGGAAGTATTACCCAAATTTATAGTTCGACTCGATGGGAACACAAGAATATCAATAAGACCTTGGCAATTGAGGCGTCACTCTCAACCACACCTGTATATCAATAACTTGCAGCAGTAATAGTGATGGCAGTAGTATGATTCAAGTAACAAGCAGAACAGTAGCAGTGAACAAGTGTTTCCCAGTTTTCACCGGAAAAGTGAAAGTGTAACTCAGAGATTTAAAACGTAGGCATGAGGTGATAGCGGGGTGTTGCAAGAATGAGATTGATCATATAATAAGAAACAAATAACAATGGGACCTATCTCTAACTCCGATATATGTAGGTATGTGTTCCATATTTAGTTGTGCGTACTAACCAAGAGAATTTGCACAACATCTATTGTCCAACCTGCCCATTTCACCGGGGCCAACTTGGAACTACAGGTAATTAAGGTCTACCCTTTCGAATAGACCGGAACAATGCATTAACACTTCATGAACACATAGAATCCTCAAACTAAAACATCTCCCCCTTGTTTTCCCTATATGTCACGTTTAGGGTTCGCAGGTTCAACATAATAGCAGGTGATACACTTTGCAGATAAATACCAAACTCAAATATATGATGGGGCAATATAAGTTCAGTACTGAAATCATGCCACTCGGGCCCTAGTAGCAAGCATTAAACATAGCAAGAGTGCATCAACACAATACAAAAGTATCCTCAAGATAAAACCCTAAAATCCCGAACAACGGGTAGCATTACATGATCAATCTCATCCAATCCCCATCCACCTCACATGCCTACAGCGGACTACTCACACATGGTGATGGAGAGGGAGCTCATGGTCGATGGAGATGAAGGCGGTGAAGACGGTCTCCGGATCCCTCCACCGGAGGAGAAATCCTGGATCAATCTGTCCCCGAAACGAAGATCGTGATGGTGGCGGCGTGTGTTTCGCGAAAACTCCTCTCCTCCTAGGGCAAGCACTTTTTCGTATATATGAGGGGTACGTCGAAGACCGAAGGCGAGGCGGCGCCCGAGGCCCATTTGGGCTGGGCCCACGCGGCCAGGTACAGGGGCCGCGTGGGGCCCACCCATTTGGCCCTCGAGCGCTTCCTCGTGTCCATCTTTTGTCCATTGTCCTCCTTTTCCATAAAAATGACGTGGTAATTTTCCCCGATTTTATTTCCTGCAGAAATAGCCAGAAAAGAGACTGCTAAAAACAGCGTCAGATTCAGCAGTTTTATTCAAATATGGGAAGATTCCGGAGAAAATTATGAGGCAAAGTGCTTGGAAAAGTAGATGCATTTTGGATGCATCAGCAGCTTACTTATCTTTGTGTTGAACTGCTTGAGTACTGTTTTGCCATATATTTTGTGCTACTCTTCTGTTCTATACTATTATACATTTTAGCAAGTAAATTATGACTGTCAAAACCTCTTAGGGTATCTCTCCAACAATTTGTAGTTAGTTTATTTTGGAAAAAGATTCCCATGTCATAAACCAACGCTGTATCAGACAGCTACGCCAATGTTTTTATATCTATAGTACACAAAAATCTGAAGAAATAAATACCATTACACCTTATACCCACTCGCTTTTCGTATTGCTCTTGGGAACTCTTGGGAAAGGCCAAAACCCAACATTAACTACTCTTTAGTTAATGCCAATTGTTGCTTATTCTTAGAAAAATCTGATACTGGTATTGCATCTATAAACCAAGATTGAGGTAGTACAACTTTGCTCTCTCCTTACTTATTGCATGCCACATCATCAAGTTGTTGAAGTGTATATGTGAATTGTACTAGCCCTTCCTATCGGTTCAAACTGTTAGGATAGTTGGCTAGTGCACGACACATGACATGTGGTATCAGTGCCCAGGGTCTTGAGTTCAAGTCCTGGCTTGCGCAATTTATCCTAAAATTGGTACCACCTGTATATGTGAATTGTACTAGCCCTTTCTATCAGTTCGTGCTTTTAGTTTGGCTGGAATAATTAATATTCATTGTTAGTTGGGCTGGAGTAATACTGATCAAGCATAGAACATGGAGAACATCATTATGTTTTATCTTGATTATTGTTTGTCGCATTATATAGAATCAAACGAGTGAACATACACATGGAACGTGTCTAGATGAAACATAGCCTCGATTATTGTTTGTCGCATTATATAGAATCAAACGAGTGAACATACACATGGAACGTGAACATATGGTTGCCTCGATAGTTGCCTTGTATTCAAAGACAAAAGGAGTATATCAATTACAAACGCTTCGCATCTGCTATTTCGTATATGCTTGTCATCTGCTTATTCATTACACTCATGCTTAATAAATTGTCATCTGCTATGTTTCATCTATTTTCTGTGCATGCTTGTCATCTGCTATTTTTCATCTATGTTCTTGGCATTGTTGACAGGCAAGCAAGAAAAGGATGTCTCCATGCCCTTCAACTGATACTGGAGGTGTCATGCTGAAGAAAACCTGTGTGGAACCAAGTCTTTCAAAGTATGAACTTGAAGCAGAACTTGATTCTCAGACACAAGGGAATGACAACATGCGCAACACAATTGCTGAACTGAAGTTGGCCAAAGCAAAATCTGAGCAAGTGAGACTCAAGTTTTTAGTTGATATGCAAGAAATCCGTCAGCAACAACAACAGCTAAAGGAGTCCCAAGAACAGGGAGCTGCCCTACTTGAGCAGTTGGTTGAACAATATTGCGATAAATGAAACTGTAAGGCTGTGGCCTGTGGTGGCCTGTGGTGGTGTTGCTGAATACTTAATTTATGCATATTTTCTGGACAATTTGATTTGGTGTTGTATCAAAGGGCCTGTTATAAGGTGCCGTTGCTGTGAAAACGTATTGGGCAGTAATTAAGTAGCAGCATAACGTTGACAGGCTAATTACATCACAGATATAGTGTGGCAAATGTCATTATATAACTGGACCACGTGTCGCTATATGTATGGGAAATATAGCCACGAAAAATAAACGTAGCGGTCTTGCGGTGCCATAACCAATTTTCGCGACGAATTATAACGTCCCAGGACACTGCCACATGTCACAATTTGGATGGTCCACGTATCAACGTCGAATCCGGGTGTGTACATGACGTCACCACCTTGACATCGACGAACTCAATTCGTCACGGAAAATGCGACGTGGCACTACTCAACGAGTGCACATGTCGCTATCTCATTGTATTCATCGACGACGGAAAAACAATCGTCGTGGTACAGATGACGTCATTATGCTGCGACGATTTTGAACCATCGTAACTAGCCCCACGTGGAGGCTTATGGTTAGTCCATGTGTTAAAGTGTGATTGCTTAGCCGTACGACGAAAAAAAAACGTCGAAATGCAAAAAACAAAACCGTCGCGGATAGAAACCCACGTGTGGTCTTCTAATTGGTCCACATGTTAGCGTACGATTTGCGCGGTCTTACGGCGAAAAAAATACGTCGAAAATAAAATGCTGACGTCAAAAAGGATAGTGATGTCATAACAGCGAAAAGTAGCAGTACATCTACACGACGTAAAAAACACGTCGAGGCTTACGATGACGCACGCGGTAATAAGAGTGACATCAGCAGAGACTGTGTGAACCCGGTCTGCCACGTGAAAATCAGTACGACGAAAAGATTAAACGTCGTCGCTTGTTGGGCCTGGGCCGACAAGTCCAACTACGCGTGGACGAATTAACAAACGTCGTGGATGGCTCTCGACGTTTCGCGTTTCACGCAACCGTCGTAGAATTGTTTATGACACGCGGTCCCTGACTTTTTCGAAACGTCGTGGGAAACGTCGAGGATCTCACATCACGACGTTTTGGACCACAATCACCACGTTATGCAATCGTCCCGGATGGCCGAATTTTTGGTAGTGTATTTCATATGGAGTTTCCTTCTTTCCTTTGCGAAAGAATAAGGGACAATCGTTTATGTGCCCTACCTACCTCAGTTTTATCTGTTTGTGCCCTACCCGCGTAGTTTCTCTCGTCTGTGCCCTGGCTAGCTCACAAATGGTCCGCAGACGGCCAAACGCGCCGTTGCCGTCTCGTCACCCCCCTTTGATCGTCACTTGACCTGACTGGTGGGGTCGGCCAGGGGCGCCAGCTCGATTGGAATCACATCCAATGGGGCCGGGGCACTTGTTTAATTAAGGGATACCGCCGATGGGGCCCACGTGGTCATTTTCTTCCCTGGCTCACTGCTGCCGCCCATAGAACCCCCGAGGAACCCCCAAGAACAGAGCAATATGAGTTGGATTGAGGGCGGAGAGCAGGGTGATTGAATGTGCAAAGGAGCTCCATCGCCATCGCCATTGCCATCGCCCGCCCGTCTCCCGTCGCCCGTCGAGAAGGAGGGACAAGCAAGGAGCTCCATCGACATCGCCATTGTACGGCCGCCTTTGCCGTTTGGGGTTTTTTTGGTCGCCGACGGTTCCAGCTGTAGTCCATCAACCCCATTTCGATGGTCAGTTCTATCTTCTCTACATGTTTCATTTCCCTGTTTGAGCTCCCGAATGGTGCATTATATGTGAGTAGATTTGATTTTCTATTTGGCTTGCGGAATGGGGAAAAACTCCAGGTTCCGCCTGTTTATCTAGTTCTAAATTTCATTTGTTAAAATAGGATTTTGATAGCGATGTCGTCGATTACTGTGCTATGTGCCATCACGAAGCAACTTTCTGTCACACACTAACTCGTCGTTCCAATACTTTCAAAGTCCTGATTGAACACGGTTACAAAGAGGAAGTTGTAAGTATTGCCTTTCAAATTCGAGGGAATGTCATTTGTTTTTCCTTCAATGAGTGTCTTCATAGTTTCTCCGGTTTTGTATTACATGTAGATTCTGCCATGCCCTTTAAGATATCTTCTAGAGAGCCGGGAAATTGTCCCTCGTAAGAACTGGATGGAGGCTAGGTGTCCGAACGGAGACCAATACTTCTTCTACCTGGATAGGTGGGAAATTGAAATTGAAACACATCGGAGATATCTCTGTAAGCGGCTAAGTGATAGCCCAAAGACCCATATTTTCACCTCGATCTGTGGAATGCAGTGGAGAGAACTATGTGAAGGCTACGACATCGAGGAGGGCGATGTTGTCAAATTCACTTGGAATGAAGATCAGCATGTGTTCAATGTTGAAGTGACTAACGAGCACAATGCTGCAAAACCTTTTGTGCAACACACGGGTATGCTGGTTTGTGTTCTTTTTCTTACACATTGAGTAGTTTACAAGTTTTCTGAATGTCTTCCTCTCTTTGATCAGAGTTTGAACATATTGTCGGATGCTGCAAGCAAGCCCTCCTTTCGAGCATATTTCACGAACCGAGAGATGTCACGTATTCAGAAATGAATGCGATATCTTTCGCTTTATTCAAAGATGCCACGAGGGAGTTGGAAGAGATCCCTCAGTTCTACGTGCGCAGGATTGAGAATGATTCTATAGATGTCGATTCTCTGGTATGATTATTCAAATGTTTCGTATTTATTTACATTTTCTGAACTATTCTGTCATTTGAACTATTCTGATACGATATTCTTGTTATTTTGATAGCATCCCAAGATTGTGGTAGTAGATGGTTACGATGTTATTCCATCGCGTGATCGCATATTACGTCAAGTTCACGAAAAATCTCGTCTTTTGGCGAGAGACGATGTCGAGATCTTTGGATCATATCGAGTGATCGAAGATTACATCGAGTTCACAGAGAGCTGGGATCTATTCTGGGAGCAACTGCAGATTCGCTTTGGTGATCTCTACGTTATCAAGGTGATCATCAAGGAGGAGTACATCGAGCTGACATTTGAAAAGGTCAGCGAAGACGTCGAGGGGCCCGACGAAGACATCGAGCAGTCGGACGACGAGATGATGTACGAATTTGATGACTCCAGTGACTCCAACGACTCTAGCGACCCCATCGAAGAGATCAACAACCCCAGCGAAGAGATCGAGCAGTGGGTTGACGAGATGATGTCCGGCTTTAGCGACGTCAAAGAAGAGACTGATTAATATTACTATGAGTTGTATTTTGGTCGGATTTTGGTCGGATGTATTTTGGTCGAACACCTTATGGGCGTGCTCTGGGCATGAACTGGCGCGCTCTGGGCGCGCTCTGTGCGTCACCGTAATTTTATTATGATGGATAAGCTTGCCTCCGGTCATTTGTTTCAAACTTTTATGTTGCAAGTCCAAAAACACTTCTCTTTACTCTTGAGTTCATACGACATAGTTTGAGAAACACAATTGATACATGCATTTCTCGTCAGAATGTACGTAGACCTTGTTTATCAACTTGAATCGTTAGTATATGACATAACACGACTATATGCGTAGGATTTAACCCTAGCGCTGAAATGCAGCCGTTCGATCGTCCTCTAGAAGGAATCTGGCAGACTTGGGGCGATCCGCGAGAGGCTCATTCTGCGATCTGATTGGCTGTAACCCGTGTGAGAAGCTCATTCTGCACAACTCGTTCGATGTGTTTCAAATGAGCTCCAAAGGTAGGGTAAACGACCCCATTTCTAAGCAAAAAGGGTTGGTGGACTCGCAACAGCCGCATAGCTGCATGTGACCGTTACACGCTCACCGTGGACCCACCATTTGCCCCCTCTTCACAGACAGAGCATCCATCCTCTTTCGACCATCTTCTTCTTCCTCTTCCTTCCTCTTCCTTCCTCTTCTTCCTCTCCGGCGACGAAGGGTAGCTGCAATGTCGAGCTCCTCTAGTTCATCCCTTCGCCCCATTTGGCCAAAGCAGCCTGAGGTGTCGTTGCTGCCATGTCCTAAATGCTCACGCAAGGAGCCACTGCTCCGTAAGGCTAGTAAGGCGGAGGCACCCAACAAGGGGCGCGAGTATTTGAAATGCCTGAGCCTGCCACAGGATGTAAAGATCTTTCTCTCGCATCCTTTTGCTTTGATTTCTATAGTGTTTCCAATTTCTTGCTCAGATCTGGGATTTAGGGTTCATGTTGACTTTTTCAGGGGTTGGAACCATGCAACCATTTTCAGTGGTTGGATGAATACGTTACGTGGCTTAGACGGGATGGAAGGTGGCGCGCGCCCAGCGACCTTCCGCTGCCGTCTGATGTGGAGATTCCGCCCTCTGCTCCGCCGATGGGGTCTGACATGGTTACTCCTCCGATGGGGCTTGCCGAAGTGAGAGGCGAACTAAAGAAGTTGAACAAGCACTTAAGGCAGATGAATGATCTGAAGAAGCAGGCTAATCTGATAGCTGCAGGATTTTATCTCTGTATAGTTGCTCTAGGATTTGTTTATCTGCTGATTGTTAGTCATAGTTAATTAATGTGATGTAAGCATAATTAACGCAATGTAATATCTATGTTATTTGGACCAACCGCTTATGATAAACCAGTCGTCTCATTTGGACCAATTGCTTATATTTTTTGGGACAAATGACTAATCATCCGTACCGAAACTATCTACAGTTTTAGGGGCAGATCTATACACCAACACGTATTTTACACCAGAAATTGCTTATATTTTTTGGGACAAATGACTAATCATCCGTACCGAAACTATCTACAGTTTTAGGGGCAGATCTATACACCAACACGTATTTTACAACAGAAATTGCTTATATTTTTTGGGACAAATGACTAATCATCCGTACCGAAACTATCTACTATTTTAGGGGCAGATCTGAACACTGGATATAAAATTAGCATTGAAAGAATGGGGTCCGGGCCCGGTTAAACCTCGCTCCGTTCAATGCTAACGATAGCCTTCGAATATTGTGGTATATAAAGAGGTCGCGCACACACCCAACTAGCGAGGTGGGACTAAAAAACAACACCACACCAACACGTATGATTCAACAGCATAGCGGGAGACCGTGGTCAGTTTGAGCCGACCACACCAGTCAGACTAGTGCCTCGGCCCTACTCGATGCAATTCCAACCAAGCCACGCCAGGCCGACCCCACAAGTCAGGCCAAGTAACGGTCAAATGAGGTTGACCAGACGAAAACGGCCGTCTTGGCCGTCCGCGGGCCATCGGCGAGTTTGTCAGGGCACAGACGAGAGAAACTACGCGGGTAGGGCACAAACAGATAAACTAGAGGGAACCAGGGCACAGAAGCAATTGTCCCAAAGAATAACCGGTTAGAGGAGTGACACGCCGTGGAGATGGCTTCGGCCCACAAGAAGAGTGGAGACTTCAACTCCGCCAACATGGACCTTTCCATATCCATAAGAGTCCGGTTCTTCCTCTCGGCTACACCATTTTGTTGAGGGGTATACGCAGCGGAATATTGATGACAAATTCCCTCTTCACTAAGAAACTAATTTAAGGTGTAGTTCTTGAACTCGGAGCCATTGTCACTTCTAATAGCCAATATGGGAACATTGTGTTGATGTTGAACTTCATTGGAGAAGTCGATGATGGTTTGTTGAGTCTCATCCTTCGTCTTGAAGAAGAAAACCCAAGTAAATCTTGAATAGTCATCAACAATCACCAAACAATACTTCTTCCCACCAAGACTCGGTTGAGGTACGGCACCAAAGATATCAACATGAAGAAGTTTCAATATCCTCTTTGATGAGATGATGGTCTTGCTTGAGTGGGGAGAATCATGCATCTTTCCTTCAACACAAGCCCTACAAAGATGATCTCTAGAAAAAGAAACATTCTCTTTTAGTCCAAGAATGTGGCCACCCTTGTGAAGACTTTGCAAAGTTCTCATATTGACATGGGACAAGCGGCGATGCCACAACCACCCCACATCGGCCTTTCCGAATAAGCATATTGCTTGAGTGTTGGTTGACCCCGAAAAGTCCACCACAAACAACTCATTTTCAACATACCCAACGAACATGACCTTTAGAGTCTTGCTCCTCAAGAGTACCACCATATCAATAGTAAAATGGACATCAAAGTTCATCTTATTAAGAGCGAACGGACATAAGATTGTAACCTAGAGACTCAACAAGCATGACATTTACAAGGGTGATATCCCTTGCAACTACCACCTTGCCAAGACTCTTTACCTCGGCTTTTGACTTGTCACCATAAGAGACAGTTGAGTGATTTAGATTTGGTCTCAACTCCGTCATAATCTCCTTGCTTCCGGTCATATGACTAGTGCATCCACTATCAACCACCCATTTAGACCCACCGGAAGCATAGTCCTACAAGAGATCATTTCTTGGATTTAGGTACCCATTTCACAATGGGTCCCTTTTGGTTAGCAACAAGGGTCTTAGGAACCCAAAAGAGTAATCAATGTAACCATCATAAGGTCCAACATATTTTGCATAAACATCACCATAATAGTCAACATAAATAATGTAGTTGGGATTGTTATGACCCGCAAAGTCACTACGAGTGGTCTTGCCCCTAGTGGCATTACCACCCGCAATGGAAGTCTTGGCTTGTGCGGGCTTGGTCTTGATCTCCTTGTTGTTGCTCACTTTCTTCTTTGCATCGGCTACATAACCAAGACCCTCCTTCCCTTTGTGTGGTTTTTGCTCAAACAAATAAGCAATACCCTTATCTTTACCTTTGGGAATCGAGGTCTTGGCACTAGAGGCCTTGGCAAGATCCACCTTCAACCTAGCATTTTCTTCAATAGCATTTGCATGAACACGAGGAAAAATAGTTATACTAGTTGAACTTGATTTAGAAAGTTGAGTTTGAAGTTGCTCATGAGACTTGACTAAAGGGAGTGAGCCATTTCCAAGGCCTTGTGAGCCTTGTCAAGCTTCTCCATATCCTCAAGAAGTCTAGCATTAGCAACCCCAAGTTCAACTTTCTCCTTTTTAATCACTTTATATTTAGCAAAAACATGATCTCTATCCTTAATGATTTTATTAATTATGTCATCATTTTTAGCATCAAGAGAATCAAGTCTTTCCTCAATAGTAATTCTTTCTTCACTCTCTTCATCAAGAGAGGCATTCAAGGATGCTATGGAAGCATTCAAGGAAGCAATGGTGAGAGAATCCTCTCTCTCAATCTTACTCTTTTCTTCAAGGAGTTGTTCGGCCGCACATAGTTGTCTCATGAGAGACTCAACATGTTCCTTAGCTTCACCTTGCAAGTTAGTCATGAAAGTATCGAAGGCAACAAGTTCCTTCTTAATCACAAGACTAGATTGATCATTCATTTCATGCATAGTCTTGGGAGTAGAATATGATACCTCGGTAACATGAGCCATGAGGCAACGAGCGTTGTTGGTGGAGAAGTTTTCATTGGGGGATTCAAAGAGAGAAGATGATGAAGTTGATACAATAGCCAATGCGGCCACCTCTTTAGTGCGTGCATCTTCATCTTCGGAATCACTTGAGGGATACTCTTCTTGTGCCACCAACACTATCCTTGGTGCCTTCTTAAAGAAAGGCTTTCTTGGTCTTGCGGGCTTCTTTTGAATCAACTTTGAGTGGTCCTTTGGAACAAGCTTCCCACCATTTTGTTCTCGGTTCTCATAAGGACACTCTCTAATGTAGTGATTCTTGTTATGACAATTGTAGCAAGTCTTTGTCCTTGAGGCAAGCTCTTTCTTCCCACTTGAATTGTTCTCGCGATCAACTCGAGCTTTAGCGCTTGCCGGGTTGTTCCAAAACACTCTTGTGGCAAGAGCTATGTGACCGTTGAAGGCTTGTTCAAGCTCATTGGGAGCAATGTTGTTTGGGCAAGCTTCAACCACATCATTTTCATCTAGACATACCACCTTGGCCTTAAAATCAAGTGAGGGACCTTGTTTCATTCCCATGGCCCTATCATGGTTATCTTCGGCATTCTTGGTGGCAACCTTGGAGGCTTGCACTTCTTGCATAACTTCATTGGATGACATTTGAATATAGTTGTGTCTTCCTTGAATAGACTTCAACTCAATGGGCTCGAAAGGTAACAGAGCATTCACATACTTCCTCTTGACCCAAGCATCATCCACATAGGTTGCCCCACATCATAGAAGGCTTTGGCAAGAGTTTTGAGTCTTCCATACATCTCTTCATGATGCTCATTATCAAACATGTAGAAGCCTTCGACATCATTGCTCAAAGAATCATATCTATTCCTCTTCATGCTATCATTTCCAAGGAAGCAACCTCAAGACAATTCCAAGCTTCTTTGGCGGTGGTGACGTGGAGAATATGATGCTTGTCATTGTCACTCATTGAGAGTTCAATCATGTGGAGAGTGGAGGCATTGAGTTGCTTTTCGGCAAACTCTCTTATTGTCATATTGCTTGGATCCACGACCTTGTATCCATCTTCAATGATTCTCCAAAGCTCGATAGAGGCACTGTTGATATATATGAGATTTCATTGAGCGTTGCCAACTAGCAAAAGCTAATGCATTAAGCTTAGGTGGAGGACCTAAAGGGTTTATGCGGGTGGTGATAGGTGGGTCGGGAGAGTACCAATCCGGAACGGCATGGTACCCTTCCTTCCTATCTACATGCATGGTAGGAGGTGGAGTAGGTGGTTTAGTTCTGGTATCGGTTTCAACCCCCTTTTTTCTTTTTCTCTTTATCCTCCTCGGAATCAACCTCATCGGAGTTAGAGACACCCTCTAGTGGGATGGGTTCCGAAAGCTTGAACATGTCACGCAACTCATCAAACTTGACATTCATGGACGATGTCAATGTTGTTTCCAACGATTTGATATCGGCCATGGATGTCGTGGTCTCTTTGGCCTTGGCAAGATCGGCCTCATCCTCACTTTGTGTCATACTTCTCTTAGGCGGTTAAGCCCAACAAGAGAGCCTAGGCTCTGATGCCAATTGAAAGGGTTGGTATGACACCTAGAGGGGGGGGGGTGAATAGGTGCTACTCCAAATTTTAGTTCTTTTCAAAATTAGGCTTGACACAAAAAGTAAATTCTCTAGATATGCAACTTCGGTGAATTTACCTATATGACAAGCTAGCAACTAAGAACGATATACAAAGTAAAGGCGGTAAACAAGGATAGAAGTAACCGAAGTGAAAGCACACGGAGACATGGATGTAATCCCGAGTTCCTCCTTGATAAGGGAGTACATCTCGTTAGAGAGGTGTGAGGCACCACAAAGGATGAACCTCAACGCCACAAAGGCTCACCCTATTCTCCGATGAACTGCACCACAAAGGATTGCTTCACCTTCCACATCGAAATCCTTCAAGGCGGAATCCGGAGCCCTTACAACAACGATTCGGGGCACAACCCACAAATGGATTGGGGGCTCCCGAACAGCTACAATATGTCACAAAGACAATCAAGTGAGTACAACGGTGGACTACGTTTTCCAAGTGGAAACCCTAGCAATGGTCCCTCAAGTGAATGAGGGGGAAATGAAGAACGGCTTGGTGAAGATGTAGATCGGGGCCTTCTCCTTTAATCCTCCAAAGATCAACGAGTTTGGGTGGAGGGATTGGGAGATCTAGCAAATCTTGAGCTTGCAATAATGGTGGACTTCAATTCTGGGCGAGCTAGCTGGCTGGAGGTAGGTGGAGGGGTATTTATACCCCTCGCAGAAATTATAGCCGTTGTAGACAGCTTCACACGGGAGACTCCGGTCTAAGTGACTGGAGACTCCGGCCTGACCGGATACTCCGGCCCCCTGGGGGCAGATACTCCAGCCTGGACCAGGGGTTGAACCTCTTTTGGACATGATGCAGCTCAGGCAGAAACTCCGGTCTTCTGGGGCCGGATACTCCGGCCTGGGTCTGGAAACTCCGGCCTACGGCAGGGGCTGAACCCCTTTTCAGCACTTCGGCCAGAATCCCCTGAGTCCAGAGACTCGGGTCCTGGGGACCGGAAACTCCAGACTGAAAATCTCCAGATTCTTCTTTTCTCTTTTGGTGTTGATGCATATGTGTTGTACACATTATAACCTGCATTTACTTATCCCCGAATTAAAACTATCACATGTGTTGTTAACTAACACACAAAAACTAAGGGATAACAAAATGTTCTTTCACTGCATCGTCCCCTCGTTTGGATTCATCACTATAGATTAAAAAAATATTGTGAGGAACCATTAGAAAAAAAATCAGGATGAGATATGTCTCTCTCTCCCTCCCCGTCCGAGAGGGGGATTTCGATGTCGTCTTCACAACCATCATCAGCATGTTTTCATCCTCTCCGTGACGTGTGAGTAGTTTGTTGAAGGAACATGGGGTGAATGAGAATTGGATGAGACCAATCATCTAATGATATCTAGTTATGATTTTTTTTACCAGCAAAACCGTAGGGGAGGTCCCCACGATTAATTTTCCATTGTCAAAGCAACCACAGTACAAGGATAGTTACAGAAAGTGCATGGGGGTACAATGTACAAAGGGTTGAAAGGCTCAACCCAAAAGAAACTACAAATAAAGTGTTAAACTAAACAGCCGAGAGCCAAGAGAGAAGTTGATCTTTTTTTGGTGCAGTTCAACCTGTGAGAACACAGGATAGTTTCATGCTTGAAAAGAGTCTTCCATCTACTGAAGCTTATGTCCAGATTCTCGAAAATCACTCCATTTCTTTCCTTCCAAATATTCCACGCAGCACATACTACTATGTCCAAGAAACAGGGTCCAGTGATACGTCTCCAACGTATCCATAATTTCTGATGTTCCATGCTTATATTATAAAAATTGCTACATGTTTTATTTAAACTTTATAGCATTTTTATGCATTTTCTGGGACTAACCTATTAACAAGATGCCACAGTGCCAGTTCCTGTTTTCTGCTGTTTTTGTATTCCAGAAAAGCTGTTCTGGAAATATTCTCGGAATTGGACGAAACAAAAGCCCAGTGCCCTATTTTTCTGTCACGTACAAGGAGTCCGGAGGAGAAACGAAGACGGGCACCGAGGCGGCCTCACCACGTGGCGGCGCGGCCCCACCTTCTGCCGCGCCGTGACATGGTGAGGGCCCCTCGGGTGCCCACCGACGTCGCCCCTTTGCCTATATACTCATCTGTTCGGGAAAACCCTAGACACCCGAGTCATATTCCACGAAAAGTTCCAGAGCCGCCGCCGCCGTCAACCCTAACTCGGGAGTGTTCTGAAGCTCTTCCCGGCACCCTACCGGAGAGGGGAATCATCACCGGAGGGCTCTACATCGCCATGCCTGCCTCCGGAGTGATGCGTGAGTAGTTCATCCTTGGACTATGGGTCCATAGTAGTAGCTAGATGGTTGTCATCTCCTCTTGTGCCATCATGTTTAGATCTTGTGATCTGCCTATCATGATAAAGATCATATTATTGTAATGCTACATGTTGTGTTTGCTGGGATCCGATGAATATTGAGTACTATGTCAAGTTGATTATTGAATTATCATATATATGTTATTTATGATCTTGCATGCTCTCCGTTACTAGTAGATGCTCTGGCCAAGTTGATGCTTGTAACTCCAAGAGGGAGTATTTATGCTAGATAGTGGGTTCAATCTCCATTTAATCTGGGGGAGTGACAGCAACCTCTAAGGTTGTGGATGTGCTGTTGCCACTAGGGGTAAAACAGCGATGCTTTGTCTAAGGATAATTGTATTGCTTACATTATGCATTTTACTTAATGCAATAATCTGTTGCTTGCAACTTAATACTGAAAGGGGTGCGGATGCTAACCTGAAGGTGGATTATTAGTCATAGATGCAGTTGGATTATGGTCTATGAATCATGTTGTAATGCCCAAATAAATCTCATAGTAGCTATCATGACTTGTACATGCATTGTTATGCACTTCTCTATTTTGTCAATTGCCCAGCTGTAATTTGTTTACCCAACATGTCAGTTATTTATTATGGAGAGACACCACTAGTGAACTGTGGACACCGGTCCATTCTTTTACACTGATAATACAACCTACTTCAAACACTGTTCTTTTACATTCTCTGCAAGCAAACATCATTTTCCACACTATACGTCTAATCCTTTGTTTTCAGCAAGCCGGTGAGATTGACAACCTCACTGTTAAGTTGGGCAAAGTATTTTGGTTGTGTTGTGTGCAGGTTCCAAGTCAACCGCCAGGACCTCCCCTTCGACGCAAGCACTCTTTCTGGCACCATTGCCAGGGAGAAGGAGCACCTCTGTTCAGCAAACTTCCATCTCACTGCAACAGCACTTTTCCTGACACCGTTGACACCTTCAGAAGTGTCTTCATCTCTTACTGGTTCGATAACCTTGGTTTCATACTGAGGGAAAACTTGCTGCTACACTCATCATACCTTCCTCTTGGGGTCTCCCAACGAACGTGTGCCTTGCACGTATCATCCAGCAAATGAGCTTTTTGTAATTCTGAAAGCTTCGGAAATATTTTGGTTTTTGACCCAACAAATACCCAACTTGCTCCAGCATCTAATAGCAAACGAGCATTCAAAAACAAATGATCCGTGGTTTCCAACGTATTAGCAGAACAGTGCACACAATTTGGCCAAGAATTCAGATGCCAGTGTCTCAGAATCATCATATCCCTTGTATTAATTCTGTCTATGATCATTAACCATGCAAACACCTTCAGCTTAGGCAAACACTTGCTCTTTCATAAATTCTTAAAGAGATCCTCAGCAACTATCCCTTGGAATATATACTTATATAGGCTAGATGATGTGCAATGTCCATTGTTCAAATTGTATTTCCAGATATCTTTTTGTCCTCGGTCACACTCTCTTAAATCAGCAATCATAACCTGCAGGGATTGCAGTTCAGCGTGTGCTTGCACTGACAATGGGAGGTGGAACATACAAGAAAATGTCCTCTGTTTGCATTGCTTGCCTCACAGAAACATCCTGATCTAAAGCAAAGGAGTAGATCCTTTCATGCCGATTTGCTAGAAGCACTTGACCATCACATTTATCCTTCCACAAAAGAATTGAGTCACCCGTGCCAACTGAGCAGGTTGTAATGCACCTGTATTGAGAGAACAGGGAACAAATGTCCTTCCACCAAAATGATCCTGACTTTGGAGTTGCATGTGGAACTTTACCATCGTAGTAAGTATGCCATACTAAGTCCACCCAGGGGATGTCAGCTTTGTTCATAAACTTATCCATGTATTTTAATAGTAAAGCCTCATTCTGCAATTCCAGGTTCAATATCCCTAGGCCTCCTTTATCTTTTGGACCACAAACAGTGTCCCATGCCACTAGAGCTTGAGATTTCTCATCCCAATCACATTTTGTCCAAATACAATGTCTTCTGTACCGATCAACAGCCTTGATCATGGTTTTTTGAATTTTCAGAGTGCACATATAAAATGTTGGCAAAGCTGAAAGAAATTGAATCCACATATGTAAATCTGCCAGCATATGTTAAGAAACGAGAGCAAGCATTTAGCCTTCTTTCCATACTGTCCGCTAATGGCGACAAATCTTGAATAGTGGGTCTGGTGGTACCTAGTGGCAGGCCTAGGTAAGTGAAAGGCATGACTCCAATAGTACATTCCAAAATATTAGCTAGAGATGCTGCCAACTCAACAGTGCAATTTAAAGGTATCATAGTTGACTCCTGAAAATTAACCGAGAGACCTGTAGCATCGGCAAACTTTTGATCAGATTCTTAAGGAGGGTGACTTAAATAGGGCAGGCTCCATCTTATATCTTATCTTATATTTACTATAATTGGAGGCACCGTACTAGGTTCCACGTTAGTCCTGGAGGTAAGATGATTTGGTCCATCCGATTTGAATAATCATCCATTAACAGCCGTTCAATAATGTCGGCCCGACCTGTTCCACCCACGCATGAGATAGACTTCCGTGATAATAACGTCCAGGTCGATTCCCAGAAAAATCGATTTTGCTGTGTAAAAAAAAGTACGTCCGCGTTGATGGATGTGAATCATCGGATCAAGCTCTCGAATCCATATAGCTCCTCCTGAAGTTCGAGACCTCACCGACTCAATCTCTTCCTCGCATCGCCCCATGTGCCGCCTCCAATCTGCATCCAATCGCACCTCGGCATTACGTTGTCTGTGCCATACTGCCATGGTCGAAGGAAGCCAAATCCGCAGCCCCATCATCTGGCTTGGCTGCGTGCACAATGGATTTGTCATTGCGAGTTGAGAGCTGCAGATCGAACTTGAAGAGGAGTCTACGATCTAATAAAGGTCGATCGTGTTGTGTAAGTTCTAAATCTCCTCTTCTTACATTTGTTTTTATCACGTTGCAATCTATGACTCGATCGATTCTTTCTAAGTCTATCACTTGATCGATTTTTTGTAAGCTACCATGGCGCGCGTGACGTTTCAGAATCCAGAGTGATGTTGCCTCCCCGGCCCCTTACGTTGTCTGTGCCATACTGCCATGGTCGAAGGAAGCCAAATCCGCAGCCCCATCATCTGGCTTGGCTGCGTGCACAATGGATTTGTCATTGCGAGTTGAGAGCTGCAGATCGAAGATCGAACTTGAAGAGGAGTTTACGATCTAATAAAGGTCGATCGTGTTGTGTAAGTTCTAAATCTCCTCTTCTTACAATTTTTTATCACGTTGCAATCTATGACTCGATCGATTCTTTCTAAGTCTATCACTTGATCGATTTTTTGTAAGCTACCATGGCGCGCGTGACGTTTCAGAATCCAGAGTGATGTTGCCGCCCCGGCCCCCGGGACGTGCTGTTTGACATCAATCTCTAGAACAAATTAACAGGCAGAATTATCAGCTGTTTCTCTATGTTACGAGCCGCACGCATACTTGAACCCTGTCTTAGTTTTTATTTCCGGTATCAGTGACATGGATGGACTTTTACGACCCTGAATCAAGTAGTACGAGGATGCGTGCCAAGTACTGATGGCAACGACTAGCTGCTGTGAACATGCAAGTCACTGTCATGGAAATAGAGAGACGGCTACTGGCGACATGCGCATTGACGTCCAGTACATGGATCCCCACCGTCTATGTCAGGTGTTTCTGAACATTACCACTAATGTAAGCTTTTATACATTACATCTCACGATTTTCTATTTATAATCGCGTATGTAATATACTTTTTCCCCGGCCTTGAATAGCAAATCCTCATGTATATGAATATGCATGTTTAATCATTAGTGGGTGGTCGATATATTTTACTGAATCGTCTGTGTACTTAAGATGTTGTTGATGATAAAGGAAACTGTCTTCAGCATTGCTTTATTCTGAACTGAAAAGAACTAGAAATTTCAAAATTATATAAAACTAACCTGTAGGCATTGACGATTTTGAACACCCGGCTGCATTTAGTCAGGCATTCACACTAATATTCTTGGTGGCTATGATGTGAAATATTTGATTAATGACTAGGAACTAGAAATTAATATTATATCATTCATGTAAAGTGATAAGTGTTCTAATATAAATTTTGCATTTTAATGGCTGCATTAAGGATTCAAGGCAGGATAGTCATTAGATACAATAGATATATTCTCTCGATTTCAAAACCTAAGATTTAGACTAAGAGCTAGAAGTGTCATGTTGTATGAGATGTAGTAGCAGAGCGTGAATACAAATAATTTAGCCAAGATGAAATTGAAACAATATTCATATTTTGGCCCTACGAATTACTTTGCATACTATTAAGTAGTCTGATAGCAAAATATATCTTCATCGATACTCTAATGTATTCAACTTTCTGAAAAATAGTTCTCACACAAGAATTCCGTAGGTTAATGCACAATTATTCATCTGCCCTATAACAAGCCCATGCAGATGCACAGGTTATGACTAGATTAGAGCCTCTTTTGGTCATCCAAAAACACGCGTTTAGATGGGTTTTATATGGGATGTATTACTAAATGTTTAACCAAATTATGTTGTTGCAGAAATCACTTGAGTCTCCACTTCCATGTGAATGGATTTGATCCTTTCTCTGCAGGCTATGTATGAGTATCCCTGCTGTGTGACTCAAAATGAATCAATTTCCACAGGTAGTTTCGAATCTAATGTGCAGAAAGATAGAGGGATAGCATGCAACTTATTTCAGTGATCAGTGAATGTATAGAAATGTTCTCTCCCATGATTAAATTCTCAGGTCATCCTGAAACTTCTTATCAATTGCAGCAATATTTAATTTCACTTTGTTCGTGGTAGGTTTCTTAGCCAGTTGCTTTCGCTCATTTTTTTCACGTGTATAGGATAATTTTAATCGCATATCACAACAAAGTTTGCCATCTGCATCAAATAGATTCATCTATACCACTATATTCAGTGCCTTTCATATATATCATGCACACATATCACTTTGATGGCTGATTTTGTAGCTGTTCTTATAATATTTGATTGATTAATTATTTCACTAATTATTTCTCAGCTCTGCTCATTATAGTACTTGACCACGGAGTTTTTAAGATTATCTCTTCCTGTAGTGACAATGTATTTTTTCTGAGCATGTTCAATTTTACCATATTATCACAGTAGCTATGATCTGCTCACACGAACCTGCCTATTTCTGCACATGTTACTGATCAGTGTGCAGGAATATTATCTTATTGGCCTTTAGATTGTACTAATGCGATCATTCTTTTAGCTTCCTAAGAAGATTGTTAGTATTACTGGCTTCCACAGGAAAGATAATGTAGCAACTTAAATATAGTGCCAATAGTCTTTGCATCATATTTGTTAATTTCAGTAAATCTAAATTTTAGAATCGAGCTTTGAAATTTGTTTTAGCATTCTTCTTGATTATTTTTCCTGAAAATGATTCGTATTACAGGCTTGAAATTATTTGTAACAAGAGTTTAAGATAACTTGATTCTGTAATTTTTCGGAATGACATATTGCAGCGGAAGAAATTCAAGATGGTACATTTAGCATGTGATATTTATGTTTCCGATACAAGATGTCTGATTCTATGCTTGGTATATCTATACGTCAAACACTCAAAGCTGCAACTCATTTAGAGATCAGAGTGGTTTTATGTATCTGTTTTCAAATGCACGTAATATATATTTAGAACAGGTTAATTAGTGATATGATATCTATCAAATCAAACTTTTTTTCCTCCACGGGTAAGGGAAAAGTAAATATGCTTACAAATTATAGACTTCATAATATTTATAATGATTTTAACAACCTTTCATAATATATTTATCTATACTAATTGCTAGCTCGTGTAGTCGCACGGGTTGCCGACTAGTGATGACTAATGTGTCATCCGCATATTGTACCACTGGAAAGTCATGATTGGGGATTGGTATAGGACTTGTGACATTACCACTTTGAAATTCATGATTGATCATGGTTTGCAAGAGATCAGAAGTACCCACATATAACAGAGGTGACAATGGATCTCCCTGACGAACCCCACGCTTGCACACAATTTTTTTCCCCGGGACACCATTCAACAGAACCGAGGATGTGCCAGATTTTAGAATGTTGTCGACCCAACTCTGCCATTTACGATCGAAACCCTTCAGCTGAATTATTTTCCGAATAGCATCATGTTCCATCAAATCAAAAGCTTTGGAGAAATCAATTTTGAACACAATAATCAATTTTCCTGATTGTTTGCACTGAAACAAATACTCAAATGCCCAACCCAAGCAGTCCTGAATAGTTCTTGTTTTCTAAAAAGCCATATTGATTTCTATGAATAGCGAGGAGGATCTTTGATTGTAACCTGTTGGCCAACAACTTTGTGAGAATTTTAATACTTGTATTCAGCATAGAAATGGGCCTGAAATCATTTGGAGTTGTTGGTGAAGAGACTTTAGGAATGAGTGTGATTAGGGAATCATTGATGCTCTGAAGGTCAAGAGAGCCTTCTTGGAAATCAGTACAGAGCTTGTAAAAATCATACTTTAAAATGTGCCAACATTTCTGAATAAAGTGGCCATTAAATCCATCCGGCCCTGGCGCTTTATCAGGTGGTAAATTTGTTATCACTCCATCAATCTCCTCATAGGTGAAATCAGTAGAAAGATCTCCAAGTCCCTCCACAGGCATAATTAAATCCTGTAGCTCCCTTGGGAAGACAATGGTTCTGCTCTGACCCAATCTTTCTTTGTATGATGTGAATAAGATCGCTGCTTTTTCATTGTGATCCACTACCTCACGGCCATCAGGCATGATAAACTTGGCAACATTATTCTGCCTATACCGAACTGTCGCCATTGAGTAGAAAAAAGAAGTATTTTCATCTCCAGTCTGGCCCATCTAATGGTACATCTATTTTTCCATATATCTCTCTTGCAGTTAGTAAGATGCACATATCTTTCCTTGATTATCCTTCTGAAATTCCACTCTGTGATATGTAGCTCTCTCTCATCCTCATATTCATCCAGCAGAAGGACAATTTTGTTGCAGTTTTCAATACATCTATCAATCTGAGATAAGTTTCCATTCCATTTTTCAGAGCTTGTCTCATCAACTTTAGCCTAGCCGTGATAGCTTTAGCAGAATTGCCATGCACAGATATATCCCAAACATTTTTCACCAGGTCCATGAAGCCAGTTGCCGTAGCCAGTAGTTCTCAAAACGAAAAATCTGAGCACGCGGAATTTTAGTACCAATATTGACAACACATGGGATATGATCAGAAATGGGTCTGGCCAGGGGATTGACCATCGTATTTGGGTAAGCAAGGGTCCAATTCGTGGAAGTAAAAAACCAATCTAGCTGAACCAAGAGGGGTCTTGTTGCATATTACTCCACGTATATGATCGTCCTTTAATTGGCAACTCAATGAGACCAAGGTGACAAATGTGGTAATTGAAAATATTGATATCATTCAGATTGGCTCCTAGCCTATTTCGGCTATCAACATATCAATAGAAGTTGAAATCCCCTAATAATATCCAGTTTTCCTCATCCTCAATTTCTAGATTATATAACCAATCAATAAAAGCTTATCTTCTCGGCTCCACACATGGTCCATATACATTCACTAAAGTCCACGATTCTCCATTCATTTTGGAAGTAAAGGACATCACTATTCCAAAAGATTCTTGAGCAATCAAGGTGCCGGAAAAAACATAACTATTCCATAAAACCAACAGACCTCCCAAAGCACCAGTAGAAGGAGCACAAACAAATCGATCAAAGCGCTTAGGAGCAAATTTGCGAATAATAGCATTATCAAAAGGCTGCATTTTAGTCTCCTGGAGGCATACAATAGCAGCTGAACTCTCTTCGATTTTTTGCCTAATTGGAGGCCATTTATCCTCCCCATTTAAACCTCGGATGTTCCAACACAAAATATTCCATAGTCTTACGGAATTGATAAATGAAGACATTGAAATTTATTAAAGCTGAGAGAAGATATTAGACCGGGTGAGCTTGTAGCAGCTTGTCTTCAGTGAGATCTTCAGCAGGTACTCCACACATCTCTATCCCCATCTTCTGCATTGTCTCCAGCTGCATCACCTCAGGAGTTGGGGCCAGTTTAGCCTTGGAGGTCTTCTGCCTAGTAGGCTCCATGGACAACATCATTGGGTAAAAACCTTCCTTGTCACTGCGCAGCCCTGTCCTAGTTTTAGTAACAGACTTGGTTGTGCCCACTTTCTGTCTCTTCTTTGCCTGCTTAATGATACGTCTCAAACCTATCTATAATTTCTGATGTTCCATGTTGATATTATGCCGATTGCTACATGTTTTATTTACACTTCATGGCATTTTATGCATTTTCTAGGACTAACCTATTAACAAGATGCCACAGTGCTAGTTCATGTTTTCTGCTGTTTTTGTATTTCAGAAAAGTTGTTCTGGAAATATTCTCGGAGTTGGACGAAACAAAAACAGAAGCTCCTATTTTTCCATCACGAACACGGAGTCCAGAAGGGACAAGCAGGAGGGCCGTGGGCCGGCCACGCCAGGGCACGGCGTGGCCGCCCTCTCTGCCGCGCCGTGGAGTGGCATGGGGCCCACGAGCTCCTCTAGCCGCCGCCCTTTCGCCTATATATTCACTTATTCGGGAAAACCCTAGACACTCGAGCCTCCATCCACGAAAAGTTCCAGAGACACCGCCGTCGTCAACCCTAGCTCGGCGGGTTCAGAAGCTCTTCCCGGCACCCTGCCGGAGAGGGGAATCATCACCGGAGGGCTCTACGTCATCATGCCTGCCTCCGGATACGGGTCCATGGCAGTAGCTAGTTGGTAGTCTCTCCACCTTGTGCTATCATGTTTAGACCTTGTGAGCTGCATATCATGATCAAGATCATATTATTGTAATGCTACATGTTGTGTTTGCTGGGATCCGATGAATATTGAATACTATGTCAAGTTGATTATCAATCTATCTATTATGTTATTTATGATCTTGCATGCTCTCCGTTACTAGTAGAAGCTTTGGCCAAGTAGATGCTTGTAACTCCAAGAGGGAGTATTTATGCTAGATAGTGGGTTCAGTCTCCATTGAATCTGGGAGAGTGACAGCAACTTCTAAGGTTGTGGATGTGTTGTTGCCACTAGGGATAACATAACAATGCTTTGTCTAAGGATAATTGTGTTGTTTACATTATGCATTTTACTTAATGCAATAATCTGTTGCTTACAACTTAATACCAACGGAGAACTCGGATGACTACCTGAAGGTGGATTATTAGTCATAGATGATGTTGGATAACGGTCTATGTATATTGTCGTAATGCCCACATGAATATCATAGTAATGATCATGTCATATATATGCATTGTCATGCACTCAATATTTTGTCAATTGCACATCTGTAATTTGTTTTACCTAGCATGTTAGTTATCTTTTATTGAGAGACACCACTAGTGAACTGTGGACTCCGGTCCATTTCTTTTACACTGATAAATACAACCAACTGCAATCATTGTTCCTTTTCATTCTCTGCAATTAAACATCATTTTCCACACCATACGTTTAATCCTTTGTTTTCAGCAAGCCGGTGAGATTGACAACCTCATTGTTTCGTTGGGGCAAAGTAGATTGATTGTGTCGTTGATAACCTTGAGAAGACCTTCTACTCCTACAGGTTTGATAACCATTGTTTCATACTGAGGAAAACTTGCTACTGCACTCTTCATACCTTCCTCTTGGGATCTCCGAACGAACGTGTGCTTTACACGCATCACTTAACTGACTCCATGACTGCAAAATTATCACTAGGAGGGACCATTGGCATAGCAGAATCATCAGATGCATCAATATGTAATATAGTAACAGATGGTGTAGTTTATTGTTTGCCGCCAGCAACAATATTCAGACCTAATAATATTGGCATGTTCAGAAAAGAATCAGAAACAGGCACCTCCTTGCCTACATCTCCAAGCACTGCACGAGCGACACGTTTCGACGCCACAGTCAGAGAGCTGTCCATTTGTGCTGCCTCCAACAGAAGATGCTTGCCAGCAGAGAGTGCCACCATCTTTTTTTTAGGACAAAGTGGTCGTTATCCACCGCCCGAATAGATAGAAAGAGTTGACCCAGTTTATAAGGAAAACCGGGTCCAAAAACCATACAAACTGTACAAAAGAATGACACAAACGAAGCGACCCACCGCCCACACGACCCAAGTCGACAAATGCCACAACACACACCACCTGCTCCAGGGCCGCCACCCCGGCGTAACAACCAGATCGACCTTCGCATTGCCCGAAGGTGATCCAGTCATGGTCGACGAACCCTCTGCACACGCAGTCTTCATGCAGGTTGCCACCAAAACCACCTGTTTCGGGACCGCTGCCCCGGTGTAGCAACCAGATCGACCTTCGCATTGCCCGAAGACGATCCAGTCGGGTCGACGAACCCTCTGCCCAAGCAGTCCTCATCCAGGTCGCCACCCAACCCCACACTAAACAATGGTTCTGCCTCATAGAACTGTAGTAGCGAGGGGGATCGAGGCCGCCGCCTCGACGCACTACCACCTTCCGGAGCCGCCGCCCCAACTTCCACTGACCACGACCACACGCCACTGCACATCCGTCGCGAAACCGTTGAACCGCGCTGGCCAAGGTCTCCAAAGCGACGCCTCCAACAAGGTAGTGACGAGACCGTCACTGCCGCCCGCTCACGAAGGAGCAAAGGTTTTCACCCGGAGAACTTGGAACCACCACGCGTTAGACGAGGTCGAAAAGCTCCACGACGACGCAATCAAGAAAGGGAACGACGCCCGAGGGCGCCGCCGTCGTCGGCACCGACCGAAGTCCATGCGAGCTTTCACCCGGAGTTCAACCCGACCGCAAAGCTTCGAGAGCAGCAGGATGGCATCCCGACCATGTCGTCAACCACCGAGCTCCACCGCATGCCACAGCAGCCGTGGCACCACCTTCCACGGCCGCTGCCATGCCTGCCGCGCCTCCTGCCGCAGCCTTCGATCCGGGGCCGCCGCCCCGGCTTCCTCACTCCGGGAGAGTGCCATGACTGCAGTATCCGCTTGCACCTCCACCTCCGCCGCCATCCCGACGAGCACCATGCCATGGCCATGGCGTCGACGCTGCCTCCTCTCCACACCGCGCCCTCCAGCCCCATCACCGCGACCGCCTGCCTGCGCCCGCACCGCCGGCCACCTCGCTCCACGCGGACGTGCTCGGGCCCGGCGAGCCCAGATCGGGCCCGCCAAAGCCCATCGGGCGCGCAGGCGACCACCACGGCAGGCGACGGCGCCTCCGCCGCCCGCACCCTTCGCGCCGTCCACGACCATCTCCCGGGCCCGCCGGCCCGGCTTCCTCCGCCCCAGACCGCCGCCGCCCCCCACGGACCGGTCTCCACCAGCGCCAAGACGAAGACCACCCCCCGGCCACCTTTTGGCAGCGGGGGGTGCCGCCACCGCCGCGGCCGAAGCCGGCGACGACTGCGGCAGGAGGGGCCGTGCGGGGGGAGAGCTCGGCGGCGCCGCTTTTTTCCCCTGGCGCCGCCGGGGGAGCGACGCGAGGGGCTTCGAGGTAGGTCTGGAGATATATGCTCTGTGTAGTGCCACCATCTTAAGTTCTAGATATGGGAAGATAGTTATATTGTCCCTCCACGGATTAGGCCGGAGCATGTTGTGAACAACAACGGATGCCAAAGAGCGTGAAACCTGCTGCCACTATATCTCAGTCTGAATAAAATCATTGTTGATAATTATATCATTGTTCATGTCCCTAACTTCTTCCGAGGCGGTAAAAGAGACTGGGGAGATGCTATGATTCCACTCTTGCATTGGTCTATCAAAAAGGTTGTCCCTTTGTGGATCAGAACCAGCTTGGAAGGGGACATCCTGTTTGGAAGTTGAATAACGGTGGTTCAGATTCAGCGATTGGTGGGTGCCATAGCAGCTTCCATAGGTACATGATTAACTTGAATTGCAGCCGATGCAGTAGGAGGGGTGTACGAATCAGCTCCAAATGGGAGACTTGCACCTGAAATAGAAGATTCTTTTCCTTGCTTAACCACCCAAATTTTATGTGTGGGTCGCTTCTTAACTTGTCAAATAAGTTTCTTGTTGCATTCCTTCTCACGGTGGCCCAAGGATTTGCAAGCTCGGCAGCGAATCCCAATTGTACATGCGGCAGCTAGTTGACCATAATCCAAACATTTTGAGCAGAATATAGAGCCCGTGTCGTCACCAACACATTTGGGGCACTTGCGGCCTAGCAACTGACAACCATCACCAATGCTTGGACAGTGACTTCGCGCATGATCAAAGATCCCACATCGGGAGTAACGCCCCCAAAAAGCTACTCCCTCCGTTCCTGTAAACAAGGCGTATAAATCTTTGCACGTCGATTAAGGAGGTTCACGCAGTGAGTTTAGTTTCCAAACTTGCCCCCTCATAAATCGCATGCGACGGTAAACCATTGGCTAGCAAGCAGCAAACTTCTGGCATGCAGTCTGCAGCGAATGGATACCCAATTGCAGCTGCATGCACACTGTTTTTTTTTGGCAAAAGCTAGATGCACGGTAACGGTTGGCCAATTCAGCTGCATGCACGAGTAAAGTACGGAGGGGTAAGCTCGGAAGAATCAGACCAAATCCAAACCTGCGCCTTGTTTTGTGACGAAAATCTCAAAAAAAATATACGCCTTGATCACAGGAACGGAGGGAGTATAGACCAATTCCTTAGGCGGGACAAAACTAATGCCTTGGAAGATAGTACGATTTTTCGTAACTGTCGGATCCAGAGAAATCGAGCATTCCACAGAACCAACTGTAAGCAGCGATGAGATCACCGGAATAGTAGACCCAACTTGAACTGAGGTAGCAGATCCAAAAACAAGATTGGAATGAGCAAGATTTGCACCAGTAGATGAAAACCCAAATTTAGCCAGTTCTGTCGATGATGAGATAGGATCTGAACGTGCACTATGACGCAAGAAAC
The DNA here is from genome assembly GCA_947311845.1 of Poa pratensis. Lineage (NCBI taxonomy): Eukaryota > Viridiplantae > Streptophyta > Magnoliopsida > Poales > Poaceae > Poa > Poa pratensis. The sequence continues at coordinate 52,466,044 of CAMZMU010000041.1, forward strand.
CCAAATTGGGATTTAGGCGAGTGGGGCTTCGCTGTGCAATCTCCAGATTCTCAACAGTAGAACTCCGATCATAAAGACCAACAGAGTGAAACCCAGTTTTAGATGGATGATCACCACGGAATAAACTGATCTGAAAAACCCTGAATCCAAGACGTCGCCTCCAATGGAGCATTGCAAGGCTAAACCCACCGACTCCTCATGCAAAGCGAAAGAAGCCGACGAAAATGAGACCACCAGAAATAACTCTTTCGAGGAAGGGGGGCGGAGAGAAGTGCACCGTGGAACCAAAACGACGACGCACCTGCGCTTCAAAGGCCAAACCTGGCGTGAAATCCCAGTGGAGAAGGCTTTCCATCGATCCGGATCAGAGGGAGACGCCATTGCGGAATTCGTGGTGGGTGGTGGGGGAGGGGCCAGGGGAGAGGGAGACACCATTTTATCATATTTTATAGTCCCTACCCTAAGCATGTTTATCGTATGATCATTGATGCAACTTTGCTATTGGTAATGCATGTTACAAGGGCATGAGCAACATGATTTCAACTAAACTTTTATTGCTTCGGTATATATGCATATATATATATATATATTAATTTTCTATTTTAATTATAAACTATATCACGTGTTAGAGTATGGCACCTGAGATTGTGGCGGTGACAGGTAAAGACATTCGAAGGGAATATGTTGGATTCATATAATCGTGAATGTTAATGCATTGTTCCCGGGGATGAAAAAATTCTGCGTTGTGCAGTTATACAATATTAATGCAAAACATAACTAAGCGATGGTCATGGTCGTACAAATCATAAATATTCAAAAGAAGACTGCAATCTTCAAAAAAACCATTTTTTCATGGAACGCTCCAAAATATCATTTGAATCTTCAATAAAAAAAATAATTTCAATCCAGAGCCACTACCGTGCGAACAAAAAAAAGTTAAACAAATCAGAATACCATAACATGCCCGTAAGCCCAGATTATCCGGACCCATATGTCATCCCCACGCCACGATTCGTTCCATCGAGTCCATCTCCTCCCTCTCACCTCACGTGGCCCCAATCAGAACGGGCGAGCCAATCACAAGGCGAGAACACCCCACCCACGGATCCGTCGGAAAACCACACAGCACCCAGCCAATCATATCCCACCAACCCCCACGCGACGAATCGCTGTCCCTCCACGAGGCCACCATCCGCGTGCCCACCCCGAAACCCCATCCCATCCGTCCATCTCCCGCCCATCCGACGCTCCAAACTTCGTCTCCCTCCTCCAGCCCACACCCTCCCGCGCTTTCTCCACCAAAATTTTCAGCCTATTTAATCCCCTCCGTCGCGCGCATCCCACTCCACCAAATCCCAGCCCACCCACCACCGGAGCCACCAAACCCTAGCCACCCTCCTCCCATCCCATCCCTCCTCTGATGGCCCGCACGAAGCAGACCGCCCGCAAGTCCACTGGCGGCAAGGCGCCGAGGAAGCAGCTGGCGACCAAGGCGGCGCGGAAGTCGGCGCCGGCGACCGGCGGCGTGAAGAAGCCGCACCGCTTCCGCCCCGGCACCGTCGCGCTCCGCGAGATCCGCAAGTACCAGAAGAGCACCGAGCTGCTCATCCGCAAGCTCCCCTTCCAGCGCCTCGTCCGCGAGATCGCCCAGGACTTCAAGACCGACCTCCGCTTCCAGAGCTCCGCCGTCTCCGCGCTGCAGGAGGCCGCCGAGGCGTACCTTGTTGGGCTCTTCGAGGACACCAACCTCTGCGCCATCCACGCCAAGCGCGTCACCATCATGCCCAAGGACATCCAGCTCGCGCGCCGCATCCGTGGGGAGAGGGCCTAGGCCTTGGATCTGATCTGGTCGACTGTGGTTGTGTTCTTCTGTTCGGTGTTGATAAGATATGTCGTTTGGTCTCATCTGTGATCCTGTTCTATGTAGTACTGTAGTATGTTGCTGAAATGAAATGGAAATGCGGTGTTTGCTTGCTGAAATCCGGTGTCTGTGTTTGCTGCATAAATATGCTGTTGCTTTTCTATCCTTTGTTGTTAGATTTACCATGATGAACCTGTGATGTGAATGGCAAATGCGTTCCCAATTATGTGAAGTTCGCTTTGGCATCTTGGTATTTGAGTTTCTTCTGAATCCACTGTTGTTGTTTAGCTGCAGGGGAATAGGGCGCATATTACTCTGCACTTTACATAGATATTGCTAACCAGTTTGTATTGCATATTCACCGGTGCTTTCAGTGAATCTGGCATGTCAATTTGTGTGTGCTATCTTCCATAGCCAGATTTATAGAGCTGATACGATGTGTTGTCTGGTTCATTGCTGAACTTGGGCTATGTAGCGTGATGCTGAAAGGAAATGCAGTGCAAGTGCGGCATTCTATCCTAATTTTGTCAATGTTTCTGGTGTAATTATTATGTTGTGTTCGCATGCTGATTCTCTGATGGCACCGAAGAATGCACGATTCAGCGGATTTGGTTATTTTTCCTGCCTGCTGGTAATTTGGATCCAGTGCTCTGAGTTTCAGTGTAATTTTTTTGTTGGTACGTTGTTTGGACATGGACTTCTTCAGTTGGGTCTTTTGCTCTGTTCAAAGTGAATTTGAATCTTGTGTTGGTTGCTGTTTATCAGCTGCAGTTGAAGAGGTGACATATGTTAGTTCTCTGTACATTTGGTTGTTGCGCCATTCACATAGCTCAATCACTGGTGCCTGGAGAGCAATCAACATGTCGATTGTGTGGTGTTAGCTTCCATTGTCACATCTACAGAGGTAGGTTTATTTGCAATGCCTTTTTATACAGATTTAAGACATGCACTTGGGGCAGTGCAGCTTCTGTGACTTTGCTCTTGTAACTTGGAGAATCTGGAGTGACCAAGGTAGTATGTATCTGATGTTGCGAAGTATCGGAAATGCAAAACCTGTATCAGGTGAATTCAGGACACGCTGACCTCCCCGAACCCATATCAGGATGATTGTTAATTTGTTAGTACATCTTCTACCTGTGGGAAGCCAAACAACAAGAGAGCTTCTGGGCAGGTTGAGGAGAGGAAGAGAATTCCTGCTCTGCTGAAATCATCGCCCGGCAAATACGGAACGGAGCTGCAGCATATTGCCTTTGATATCACCAAAGTAAATGACGCTTCGATAATGGATATGAGCTCTGTCTTTTTGTATCCATTTACAAGAAGTGCTTCTTTGCACTAGCAGTTCTACTGAGATGTATATAGTGGTCAATCCGCACTATTCAGTTCAGTTATCAATGAGAGTATTCAGAATCCATTTTTCTGTTCATAACTCTACTAGTATAGCAGTTCTTGTTTTAAGCTTGATAATTTTGTCATAACTAAATCAAAACATCTATCCATCCCCCTCCCCATGTTTCATTCTAATTTTTTTTAGATGTGTCTGAAAATACTGAACCCACTGAAGATCAGCTCTGTTGTTTTGGAGCTGCAAATAGGTGGCTATTATCAGGGGGTTGTCAACCTCCATGAACTCCAGTGCTTGTTGAAATTCAGCGTCTATGTTTGTTGCATTTTACTTGTCTTTTCCTGGGTTCTTACGTTCACCATGGTGTTTCTGTGGTGTGAATGACAAATGAAGATCCAGTGCTTTGATGTTCGTTTGGGTCTCTTGCTCCGTCAGAAGTACATTTGAGTTCGGTTTGTGCTCCGTCAGGTCTCTTGCTCCGTCAGAAGTACATTTCTCTGCAAATTTGGTTGTTACCATAACCAATGCAGCACTGCACTAAGATTTTGCGAACGACTTCATTGTTTCAATAGGCCTCAACCTGACAATTGGCTTCTCTGCAAATTGGCAAGGCTAATTGTCATTCAAGTCAGTCAGTCCATCTTCTACCTGTGTGAAGCCAAGGTAATGAATACTTTCAGGTATGAAGAAAAAAGCGTGGAAATGGATCACTGCTCTACCTCCCGGAGCAGGCGAATATATATGACCAAGCTAAAGGCCTCTTCCATGGTGCACATCTGTTTGGCCTTCTTCCATCCATTTTCGTTGGTCCTTGCTGTGCAACAAGTGATTCTTTGCACTCTCAGTTCTGTCGAGACATGATACTCTCTGGAATCCATTTTCTGTTCAGAACTTTACTTGCACTGCATTGATGTGGATCCGTGGTATGAGATTAGCTATTGAAAGGTGCAGAATTTTAAAATCACCTTTTTCATGCTATCCATCTTTCCGTTGCTTTTTTTTTGCGAGGATTGCTATGACTTTGTTTATCTGAGAGCAGGGAACAGTTAGTGATTGTATATTCTGCTAGTGCTGTTCCTGATGCGAGAAATGGTGAACAAAATAAGCTTCCAATCAACTTTGTTTATATTGCAATGGATGTCCATCTATTGTGCACACTAATTCTCTTCAAATGTGCCCACTAATTTAATTTTTTGAGAATATGTGCCCACTAATTTCGTTGGACAGTTCATGTTCCTGTTTATGCTTGATATAATAAAAATTATCATTGCAATGGTTTCTTACACACTAACATGCTGAGAAGTATCTGAAAATGCAGAGCCAAGCACTGAAGACCCGTCTCTGTTGTTCTGAAACTGCAAATAGGTGCTATGATTAGGGGGCGTTGCCAACCTGTATGAACTCTAACCGCTTACACGGACGTGTGGATCGGTCGTTTCTTGAGCGTTGTGCACAAGCTGTATCACCTTCTTTTGGCAGTCAAAATGGCCGCCAACTCGGCGCCGTTGCAACGGCTGCCAGAGTGTGCATCGTCGTTACCAGTCGACGACGACGAACCAGCCCTCCTAATTTCGCACAAAACCTTAACTTAGCGACCTACCCTCTCGTCTATTTATATTTGGCTCGCAAGCACAGCCGACGATTCCGTTCACAAAAACCCACACACCTCCATTGGCCCCGATCAACCGCCTCCACCGACGACACCATTGTTGATCAACAACGGTGGGGGCGTGGTCATTGCCGTCCCAGACAAACCACGCTGCCGTGACGAAACCATTGCTCCGCTGACGACGCCGAGAGTTCATTGCTCCTCTAGGGGGGCTCAACCGACGTCCGGGGCTCATCGTCTCCGGCGACCACCGTCGGGGACCACGTCGGTGCGCATTTGGCTTGTCAAGGTGCGCGTGTGAGCAAGCATGGCGTTGGGGCTCAGGGAAGGTAGCGGCACCGAGCTCCAGGGCAAGGATGGCGGCAATGTGGCCGAGGACGTCCGGGCGGAGTCTTGCTACGCCTCGTCCACGTCCTTCGCCTACGAGGGCACGCCACTGCCGCCGCAGCAGATGATGGACCGGCAGCCGCCGTTCGTCCTCGGCGTGGACGGCGAGCACGACGAGGGCCGGATCCCAGCGTCCGTGTTCGAGCGGGACGTGTCGGACCCCGGCAAGGACTGGAGCATGATGTCCACTGAGTCCGTGTTCGCACTCCAGGTGGCGCCCTCCTGCGACTTCACCGGCTACTTCCTCGCGCACCCGGAGCTCATGGACATCGCCACGCCGCCCCGCGACAGCTCTGTCGGCGTCACCACCCCTAAATCCTCCGTTGCCACGCCGC